>CM022298.1:401172248-402372248 GCA_011799875.1 Thinopyrum elongatum | reverse complement strand
CAGCAAACATTGCAACATCACACCACAGATCGGAGTTCAAGTGTTGGTTCAAATTCAAATTTTACCTAAAATTCAAATTCTGTCTAAAATTCAAATTTTGCCTCAAATTTCACATCAAAGTACGAATAGCATTATTAAACCTTACAAGTTTTCACAGTTGCTCAAATTGACGACAGAAACCTTTGTACAAATCCTTAAAGTTCAAAGTTTACAACTTGCATTCAACGTTCGAAGTTCACATCTTTGCCTTACTCCTTGTGTTCCAGACGGCTTAACAGCCTTACTCCTGGTTTTCCTAGGTGGGATATCCACCTTTTTCTTCTTCCTTCTGATCTTCACTTCGGGTGGTGGCTGTCGAGGTGCTGACGGAGAACTTGCACTGGCCAGTTGACGGGGTTCAAAACCTTCATAAGCCATGGCTTCATATTCTAATTTTTCTCTCTTGGCCTTTTCTCACCTTTCCTCTAATTTTCCTAGAGCTAGGTCAAACAGAAAAAAGATTATAAGCCATCTATAAAAAGAGAATAAATGCACAAAAAAAGGAAGGTTGTTGCACACATACCAAGCTGCTGGCAGTGCTAATTCAGTGACTTCATTCTCCTCTGAATTAGCTGCAATCTGCTTTGCTGCTTCATTCTCCTCTGTATTAGCTTCAATCTACTATAATGCTGCATTCTCCTCTGCATTTGTTGCTACCCATTGTTCCTCTTCTCCAAATGAAGCATCCACTATATTGGTACATAGCCTAGCAATGTGCCCTAGGGTTCCAGATTTTATGCACTTACGCTATCTTTTTACACGACCCTCTTCACCTCTTCTGATCCTGTTCTTCCTTGGTCTTCCTAGTGGTCTAGTCAGTACAGAAGAATGTAGTTTGAACCATTGGTCTTTTCCCAAGAGTGCAGGCACATTGGAAGCATAAGCAGCCCTGAATTTTGCAACAGAAAAATAGTCAGAGATGTATGGATCAACTTCACCATCTTCACCACCTATAACAGTCATCAGATGTAGGGCATGTATGCATGGCTTCCCACAGAGTTGCCATTGCCTACAACTGCATTTCCTAATTGCTAGGTTAACTGGATATCTCCATTCCCGGTTTTTACTGTCAGTATATGTTACCTTAGCCTCGTGTGTCGCCGCTCGAATGCATTTCATGTTCAGTCCCCTTGCCTTGGCATGCAATGACTTAATAAGAGATGGGAGCATAAGATGGCCAACATATTCTGTTTCTGCAATTCTTTTGCGAAGAGCCATCTTTATCATGATCATCTGCCGAATCTTATCAAATATTTGCCATATCAGAAGCTGATGTCTACTACGCAACCTTCTTCTTGTAGACTCGTGTTGGGCCTCCAAGGGCAGAGTTTTGTAGGACAGTAGAAAATTTCCCTCAAGTGGATGACCTAAGGTTTATCAATCCGTGGGAGGCGTAGGATGAAGATGGTCTCTCTCAAACAACCCTGCAACCAAATAACAAAGAGTCTCTTATGTCCCCAACACACCCAATATAATGGTAAATTGTATAGGTGCACTAGTTCGGCGAAGAGATGGTGATACAAGTGCAATATGGATAGTAGATATAGATTTTTGTAATCTGAAAATATAAAAACAGCAAGGTAGCAAGTGGTAAAAGTGAGCGGAAACGGTATTGCAATGCTTGGAAACAAGGCCTAGGGTTCATACTTTCACTAGTGCAAGTTCTCTCAACAATGATAACATATTTAGATCATATGGTAATCCCTCAACGTGCAACAAAGAATCACTCCAAAGTTTCTATCGGAGAACGTAGGACGAAAACATGCATCAACCCCTATGCATAAATTACCCCAATGTCACCTCGGGAATCCGCGAGTTGAGTGCCAAAACATACATCAAGTGAATCGATAGAACATCCCATTGTCACCACAGGTATCCCATCGCAAGACATACATCAAGTGTTCTCAAATCCAATACTCAATCAAACATAACATAACCTCAAAGAGCAAGACTCAATTCATACAACAAGAAATAGAGAGGGAAGAAATACCATATGATCCAACTATAATGACAAAGCTCGCGGTACATCAAGATCGTGCCAAATCAAGAACACAAGAGAGAGAGAGATCAAACACATAGCTACTGGTACATACCCTCAGCCTCGAGGGTGAACTACTCCCTCCTTGTCATGGAGACCACCGGGATGATGAAGATGGCCACCGGTGATGGTTTCCCCCTCCGGCAGGGTGCTGGAACAGGGTCCCGATTGGTTTTTCGTCGCTACAGAGGCTTGCGTCGGCGGAACTTCCGATCTAGGTTTATTTCTGGAGGTTTTGGTATTTATAGGAGGTGTTGGCGTCGGGGACAAGTCAAGGGGGCCCACGAGGCGACGACAAGGCAGGGAGCACGCCCTAGGGGGGGCGCCCTCCACCCTTGTGGTTGCCTCGGGACTCCTCTCCGATATCTTTTCATTCCAGTATTTTCTATATTTTCCAAAAATATTCTCCGTAAATTTTCAGCCCATTCCGAGAACTTTTATTTCTGCACAAAAAACGACACCACGGTAGTTCTGCTGAAAACAACGTCAGTCCAGGTTAGTTCTAATAAAATCATACCAAAACCATATAAAATTGTTGTAAACATGGCATGAATACTTCATAAATTATAGATACGTTAGAGACGTATCAGCATCCCCAAGCTTAATTCCTGCTTGTCCTCGCTTAGGTAAATGATAAAAGAAATAATTTATGAAGTGTGAATGCTAGCAAGTGCACAAGTTTGATCAATGGTAATTTCAACCACTTTTTCTAGCATCATTATATATCATAACAGTAGCTCATATCATAAAACTTCTCATGATCAAGTAGCAAGCTATTCACATGTTAAAGCATAGACCATAAACTTTCTTTAAAACTAACAAACTATGTTCTCAGTCATCAAACAATTGCAATTCATCTTATTTTCAGGAAGGGTCTATGTAAGAGCTTTGATTTAGCAAATTCCACATACTCAACTATCATATAATCTTCCATGATTGCTACCACTCAAAGCATATTTTTAGAACAAATAGCATCCATCGAACACGGAGAAAGATAGGGGTTAATGTTTCGCCTCCCAACTTATTTATCATAGATAATTGTCAACAATAATAATTCATGATCAAATATATTTGAATGACCATATATGCTTAGATCTTTCCCCATCACATGATGCTTGCCAACTAAACAGTAGGTTGGAATGAGAAGGAATACTACTGACTCTTGCATAAAAGTAAAAGATAGGCCCTTCGCAGAGGGAAGCAGGGATTTGTCGAGCTGCCAGAGCTCAAAGCTTTTAAAACAGAGATGAATATAATCTTGAGCGGTAAGCTTTCATTGTCAACATAACAACCAAGAGATCTCCCTATCTTCCATGCTAGATACATTATAGGCGGTCCCAAACAGAATGGTAAAGGTTTTACTCCCCTTCCACCAATCAATCACACTCCACGGCTGATCCGAAACAACAGGTGTCGTCCATACCAACAACAGTCCTGGGGGAGTTTTGTTTAATTAATTAAAAAAATTACCTTTTGATCATAGGACTGGGCATCCCAATTACCAGCCACTCTCTCGTGAATAATAAGTGAATAAACACTCATCGTGAGAATAACCCACCTAGCATGGAAGATACTGACAGCCCCTAGTCGCTACATGAGCGATTCGAGCATACAAAACAGATTATTATTTGAAGGTTTAGAGTTTGGCACATGCAAATTTACTTGGAATGGCAGGTAAATACCGCATATAGGTAGATATGGTGGACACTCAGGGAAGAAACTTGGTTCAAGGATTTTGGATGCACAAGCAATATTCCCGCTTGGTATAGAAATTTTGGCTAGCAAAAGATTCTAAATAGCAAGCACCACATGTTGGAGGATCCATAACAATATAACTTCTATACAAATATACCCAAACATAACTCATTATGTTGTCATCCTTGTCCAACATCAACTAATTTGATCAAGTTTGAAAATAATTAATGGGTTTCACAATCATAGAAGATGTCCAAGATAGTATATTTATATGTGAAATCTCTCTTCCTTCAATATTCTTTCATGAATTGTTCAAGTGACCAATACTATGTTTGCTAACTTTCAATAAATTTACCACCTCCACTTCTTATATGTGAAGTCATTACTCCCCATGGGATAAGCATATGAAACATATATAATTTCAGATTTATGATATTCAATTCATTCAACCATTTACTCATAGGATATAAGTGAAGCACACGAGTAAATGACAAACTACTCCAAAAAGATATAAGTGAAGATCAATGAGTAGTCAAATAATTAAGTAGCTATGTGAAGACTCTCTCTCAAAAATAATAATTTAGATCTTAAGTATTTTATTCAAACAGCAAGCAAAATAAAATAAAATGCAATTCTAAAAATAGCACACATCATGTGAAGAAGCAAAAACTTAGGCTCAACCGATGCTAACCGATAATTCTTGATGAAGAAAGGTGGGATGCCTACCGGGGCATCCCCAAGCTTAGATGTTTGAGACTTCTTGAAATATTAACTAGGGATGCCTTGGGCATCCCCAAGCTTGAGTTTTTGTGTCTCCTTAATTCCTTTTATATCACGGTTTCCCTAAATCTTAAAAACTTCATCCACACAAAACTCAAGAAGAACTCGTGAGAAAAGTTAGTATAAATCAAATGCAAAACCTTATCATTCTCTACTGTAGAAAATCACTAAAATTATAATTTGACATTGCATACTAAATGCCTCTGCATATTTAATACTCCTATCCTCAAATAGAATCATTAAACAAGCAAACATATGCAAACATAACAGCAATCTGTCAAAACAGGACAGTATGTAAAGAGTGCAATTGTACTCATACTTCATGAACTCCAAAAATTCTGAAAATTTAGCAAACTGTATAAAATTTGTTGTTACTCATTGTGTAAAAATTTCAAGATTTTATCACGTTCTGACTTTCCATAAGAATTCAGACAATGATAGAAAATTTTCTGTTTTCAAAACAGCAACATATAGACTTGCAAAATAAGCATGGTAAAGGCTAAACTTGACACTTTTATTGAATTAAAAGTTGCAAATCATTACTCTAAATAACAGCAAGCAAAAAATAATAGAATAAAATGACGCTCTAAGCAAAACTCATATCATGTGACGAATAAAAATATAGCTCCAAGTGAGGTTACCGATACAAAAGAGGGGATGCCTTCCGGGGCATCCCCAAGCTTAGTTGCTTGGGTCTTCCTTGAATATTACCTTGGGTTGCCTTGGGCATCCCCAATCTTAGGGTCTTGTCACTCCTTATTCTCCTCATATTGGTATCTCACCCAAAACTTGAAAACTTCAATCACATAAAAATTAATGGAACTTCGTGAGATGGGTTAGTATGATAAAACAAATCATTCACTTTGGTACTGTCAAGACAAGATTCAAATTTTTATCACATGATTCCTACTGTACCCTATCATTTATATAATTTATATTGAGCAATATAAGCCATAGAAACTAGAAAACAAGCAAACTATGCATCGAAAACAGAATCTGTCAAAAACAGAACAGTCTGTAAAGATCTGAATTAAGGTCATACTTATGTAACTCCAAATATTCTGAAAAATTAGTACAACGTAGACAATTTGTGTAAAAATCCTATGTAAAAAATCAGAGCTTTTCCACATTCCAGTAAAAGAGAGGAATTTCTGTACTGGATGCAAAAGTTTCTATTTTTGCACAGAATCAAGTCAACTATCATCCACACTGCCACAAAGGCTTTACTTGGCACTTTATTCAAACAAAAGCTATAAAACATGATTAATACAGTAGCATAATCATGTGAACACACAAAAACAGTAGGGGTAAATATTGGGTTGTCTCCCAACAAGCGCTTTTCTTTAATGTCTTTTTAGCTAGGCATGATGATTTCAATGATGCTCACATAAAAGTAAATAATTGAAACACAAAAAGAGCATCATGAAGCATATGACTAGCACATTTAAGTCTAACCCACTTCCTATGTGTAGGGATTTTGTGAGCAAACAATTTATGGGAACAAGAATCAACTAGCATAGGAAGGCAAAACAAGCAAAACTTCAAGATTTTCAACACATAGAGAGGAAACTTGATATTATTGCAATATGTAAAAGCATATGTTCCTCTCTCATAGTAATTTTCAGTGGCATAATGAATGAATTCAACAATATAACTATCATATAAAGCATTCTTTTTATGATCCACAAGCATAGAAATTTTATTACTCTCCACACAAGCAAATTTATTCTCATGAATAGTAGTGGGAGCAAACTCAACAACATAACTATCATATAAGGTATAATCCAATTGAAAATTAAAATCATGATGACAAGTTCCATGGTTATTATTATTCTTTATAGCATACATGTCATCACAATAATCATCATAGATAGCAACTTTTTTCTTATAATCAATTGGAACCTCTTCCGAAATAGTGGATTCATCACTAAATAAAGTCATGACCTCTCCAAATCCACTTTTATCAATATTGTAATAAGATTCAACACCCTCCAAAATAGTGGGATCAATACTACCTAGAGTTGACACTCCTCCAAACCCACTTTCATCAATATAATCATCATAAATAGGAGGCATGCTATCATCATAATAAATATTCTCATCAAAACTTGGGGGACTAAAAATATCATCTTCATCAAACATAGCATCCCCAAGCTTATGGCTTTGCATATCATTACCATCATGGATATTCAAAGAATACATACTAACAACATTGCAATCATGCTCATCATTCAAAAATTTAGTGCCAAACATTATATAGACTTCTTCTTCTAAGACTTGAGCACAATTTTCCTTTCCATCATTTTCACGAAAGATATTAAAAAGATGAAGCATATGAGGCAACCTCAATTCCATTTTTTTATAGTTTTCTTTTATAGACTAAACTAGTGATAAAACAAGAAACTAAAAGATTCAATTGCAAGATCTAAAGATATACCTTCAAGCACTCACCTCCCTAGCAACGGCGCCAGAAAAGAGCTTGATGTCTACTACGCAACCTTCTTCTTGTAGACTCGTGTTGGGCCTCCAAGCGCAGAGTTTTGTAGGACAGTAGCAAATTTCCCTCAAGTGGATGACCTAAGGTTTATCAATCCATGGGAGGCGTAGGATGAAGATGGTCGCTCTCAAACAACCCTGCAACCAAATAACAAAGAGTCTCTTGTGTCCCCAACACACCCAATACAATGGTAAATTATATAGGTGCACTAGTTCGGCGAAGAGATGGTGATACAAGTGCAATATGGATAGTAGATATAGGTTTTTGTAATCTGAAAATATAAAAACAGCAAGGTAGTAAGTGGTAAGAGTGAGCGAAAACGGTATTGCAATGCTTGGAAACAAGGCCTAGGGTTCATACTTTCACTAGTGCAAGTTCTCTCAACAATGATAACATAATTAGATCATATGGAAATCCCTCAACGTGCAACAAAGAATCACTCCAAAGTTTCTATCGGAGAATGTAGGATGAAAACATGCATCAACCCCTATGCATAGATTACCCCAGTGTCACCTCGAGAATCCGCGAGTTGAGTGCCAAAACATACATCAAGTGAATCAATAGAACATCCCATTGTCACCACAGATATCCCATCGCAAGACATACATCAAGTGTTCTCAAATCCAATACTCAATCCAACATAACGGAACCTCAAAGAGCAAGAATCAATTCATCACAACAAGAAATAGAGAGGGAAGAAACACCATATGATCCAACTATAATAACAACGCTCGCGGTACATCAAGATCGTGCCAAATCAAGAACACGAGAGAGAGAGATCAAACACATAGCTACTGGTACATACCCTCAGCCCCGAGGGTGAACTACTCCCTCCTCGTCATGGAGACCGCTGGGATGATGAAGATGGCCACCGGTGATGGTTTCCCCCTCCGGCAGGGTGCCGAAACAGGGTCCCGATTGGTTTTTCGTGGCTACAGAGGCTTGCGGCGGCGGAACTTCCGATCTAGGTTTATTTCTGGAGGTTTTGGTATTTATATGAGGTGGTGGCGTCGGGGACAAGTCAAGGGGGCCCACAAGGCGACGACAAGGCAGGGGGGCGTGCCCTCCACCTTTGTGGTTGCCTCGAGACTCATCTCCGATATCTTTTCGGTCCAGTATTTTTATATTTTCCAAAAATATTCTCCGTAAATTTTCAGCCCATTCCGAGAACTTTTATTTCTGCACAAAAAACGACACCACGGTAGTTCTGCTGTAAACAACGTCAGTCCAGGTTAGTTCTAATAAAATCATACCAAAACCATATAAAATTGTTGTAAACATGGCATGAATACTTCATAAATTATAGATACGTTAGAGACGTATCAGAAGCCCTTTCAATGACTTGATCTTTGCATTGAAACAATCTGCCAGGTTACTGGTCACATAGTCTACTTTGCAGATTTCATTGAATTTGCTTCTTGACCATAATTTTCCATGATGTGCATCTAGGTACTCCTTCACCAGAGGATTGTGAGCATACAACACTCTCAAATGATGCTCATGCTTCCTCTCACTATATGTGTATCATGCTGGCCATAAGTTCTCATCATAAACTTTACCTTTGAATTTGTTTCTGAAATTCTGCGCTAGGTGTCGCATACATTCCTTATGCTCCACTCCAGGGAATACAATTTCCACTGCACTCTCCAAACCCTTGCAAGCATCTGTGTGTATAGCTAAACTTGGGGGTGTACCTATAAGGTTGCGCAACTGCTGCAGAAACCAGACCCAACTTTCCTCAGACTCTGCCTCCACCACACCAAATGCAACTGGGAATAGCCAGTTGTGTCCATCAACTGCAGAAGCTGCCACTAGTTGTCCTCTCCACCTTCCATTCAAAGCAGTTGCATCAACAGCCAAATAGGGCCTGCAACCATCAAGAAACCCATGCCAACAAGCCTTGAAACAAACAAAAGCCCTCCTGAAGCACTCGTTTTGAAATGACTTCCCTTTTATTTTGTATGTAAATGTATGCTTGTCAATCTCTACAACACTCCCTGGACTAGCAGCTTCCACTTCAGTTTTAAATGTGTAGAGCAACTTAAAGCTCTCATTCCAAGGACCATTAATCCTGTCAAGAGCCATTTCCTTAGCATAGAAAATCCTCATGTAAGGTATATCAATCTTGTACTTCTCAAATAGCTTCCCATGGAGTGCTGTTGGACCAAGTGTTGGTGTTTCTCTCAACCAATCCAAAATTGCATCTGCCACCCACCTAGTCTTTGCTAGCTTTGTTTTAGCCTTCCCTCCTCCCCCTCCAGGTGGACAAGTGTGCTGGTGTGGGTTCTTTTTTATCTGAAACAAAATGGGACCCAAAAAAAATAGGGATATTGTTAGAAAACATTACACAATGATCTAAAAATAAAATGAATCAGTATAACCTGAATGAACTTGCTCCTCAACATATGTGATGCATGCAACCTCCATCTACACCTATCATATGGGTAATGAACAGTGAACCTTGTTGGCTCACTCCTATCAATCACATATGTATTTTCAGTGAGAATGCAATATGTAGTCACTGCATTACGACAGTCCACCATCGACTGGAATATGGTGCCGACAGCTAGCTGAGGATCTTCCCTATTCCACTCAATTGTTGGCATGTCCTCACCATCATATTCATCTAAAACTAGGTTGTCGATGTTCTCCTGCCTCTCTTCATCGTCAGTGTCATCAAATCTGGCACGGCTGATAGGTTCCTCCTGATATTCATCTTCCATTGCTTGTTTACTGACAGTATCTACAAGGTCAGGGAACATATTGTCAACCTCATCATCATTTCAAGGCACCTCTTCGTCTGGCTCTACATCGGCTGCAACAGCGACAGGAGAAGCGGCACAAGAAGCGGCAGCAGACATATTGTGACTTTCAGAACCACTAGCTTTGCTTCGTTTTGACCTACAAGGAGTGCCGGGGCGCTCGCTATTAGCAGAGACAGAAGATTTCTGAACAACATTCCCCTTGTCACGTTCATTGCATGGCTGAAGCACCTCGATAAGGATTTTACCGAAGCGGCTTTCAGCATTCAAAGTAAAGAGCAACCCAAGATCCTCATCGCAAGTTAGTGGGAGAAATTTTTGCTCGGTACTGCTGAAAAATTTTAGTTGAACAGCATCGGCAGGGCTCCACCCATATGAAGAATTTTGGAGCATCACGAGCAAACCTTTGAACGACATACTTGTTTCTACCACCTTTGGATAGAAAAATCTAGTAATCATATATGGCTTTCTACCGCGCAACACACTAATTTCCATCCTAACCGCCAGCCGGAAAGCAAGCACAGGATCAATCCTATTTGATTCAAATAAGGAAAAATTACAGTTAGGCCGGGAACAATTCAGCAAAACTTGATCGATTCACGCGACTAGCTGTCAAATAGGGCCGAATTTATGAATGAGCAAATCAGTTACAGGGGAAACAACGCTTACCCAGGTGTAATCCATGAATTATCCGCCGCCGATTCGACCCAATCCTCTCCACGGTCGATGGGCTTGAGAACCTGCTCCCCCGACATCGCTGCTAAATCCAGGGGGATGTGGGGGTAGATCTGGCGGAGGGCACAACGGCGGCATAGGCGAAATGGGGTTAGTGGTTGGAGGGCATGACGGCGGCGGAGGCTGCACGACGGCGGTGGAGGGGGCAGAGCGGCGTGGTGCTTTAGTGGCTTGAGGTTCAAACAAGGGGATCCCTCAGACAAGCTCATCTGACGTGTCTCAATGCGACCCCACTCGTTAGGTCCAACGGGCGACAGAGTCCAGCGCGGCCCCACTCGTCAGAGTTAAGGGTCAATGGTTTGACCCGATGGCATCCTCCGTTGTGACCATTTATGAGGGTTTCGGACAAGGGAGTGGGAAAAAGTGAGCAAAAGTTAAAAGCATGGGGATGAATGAGTAGAGCTAAGAAACCAGGGGCACAGAAATAAAAATCCCTAAATAAATCCAACAACATGAGGTCCTTTTGGACTTCTATAATAATATTTTGGCCTTCATATAGAATTCCTATATGAAACAACAATGATTATTTTGATTTAATTCAATCTACATTTTGTTTAGTACATTATTGAATTGAATTTCTAATTTTCTATATGTCCACCCAATAAGAATGGTACCTCTATTGTTTTGTAAAAACAATCTCATTTATTTTGGTCTTACTTAAAATATTTAAAATATATATTTTTATGGTTTTCTATTAAATATTCTTTGCGGGGTTTTATCTAATGAAATAGGATGACATGCTAAAGCCAATAATGTTTGGTCCATTCATTACATGTGCTAGATTCATCACGGTGAATCTTCTAAGTTAGTGCCCTTATAGAGGAAAACCAAAACTGAAAAGAAAATGTTTTGCTGATATCAGCAACAATGTCAGCATGTGCAATATGGAATGATCTGAGTACTACCTGATTATTGTTGTGTCACGTAACCATTTTTTATTCGGATTGGTCATCTGAATTGGGGCAATTAATAGACGTTCGATACAAACATGACTGCCTTCCTCTAGCTATTTTTTTCTATTCTATGATGGACTTTCCTCTAGCACGTACACGCTACGTGTTTTTCCTCTAGCATGTACATGCTATGTGAGATTGGTTTATTGGTTTAGGTGGCAGTTTGGCCTATATATAGCGTGCCTGGACTTTCCATCATAAACATGACGCTGTAAACTTTGTCTAGCACGTGATTGTGCTTTGCACTTCCCATCATAGATATGCGTGCGCGTGCATGTAAAAAAAAGCTCAATATTTTACCGTGCAAGATTATTTTCTAACAGAAATTAAAATACAGAACCATATTTTGACAAACAAAATTTATATTTAATATATATGCATACGCACATATATGCACCATTAAACTAAGCATCTCATCTTAAAAAAAAGAGCATCTACCAAACGTGGCAATTGTTTTTTTTATCTTGTTTAGTTTAATACTGTTAATATCTAAATGAGACCTTAGAATCGAATTAGATCGTGTATAGGTTTCCTCATACCGTAGACTAATTGGTCTTTGCCGACAGAAACTTTTTTATTTCTGGGACCTGGCTGTGTCATGAGTTTGGATTTGACAAATCTCAACCGTTCAATATCTTAACTTTGTACAGATAAACTTTAACCGTTCATTTTCTATCGATTTAAGTATATAATAATAATAGATAATAATAATAATAATAGGATGACCTCTGATGTTGAATGTAATATTAAAGAATTTATTAATTCTCAAAAAGTTTTCAATACTATGATAGAGGAAAAATTGAGTAAAGTTGATGATATGTCTAGGAACATGGCTATAATTGTTCATGATGTGGAAAATCTCAAAACTAAAATTTTTCCATCCAAGATTGATATTAATGAGTCCATTAAAGGTCTCTATGTTTCTATTTATGAAAGTAAAGGAAGAACTACTAGGTTGAGGGCTAAGCGAGAATTCCTAGAAAAAGTGATTCCGCCCGGTTTTTTATCATAATTATGATGAAGATATTAAAATAATTGGTGTTACACCCATTGAATATTTGTTTATGAATGTAAAAGTTGATGAAAAGGGGACTGAAGATGAGTCAACTTTAGCTGGAAGGCGTCCCCATTGTTCGGAGGGTGATGATCTTAATGAAAAAAATGATTAAAGTGGGTTTGGAGAGGTCAAAACTTTAAATAATGATGTGCCCACTACTTTGGATTTCAAGGATTTTAGTTATGATAGCTGTTCTTTAATTTAGTGTATTTCCTTGTTGCAATCCATGATAAATTCATCCAATGCTTATGAACAAAATAAGGATTTTACTAAACATATTGTAGAAGCTATGATGAAAAAGCTTTAGAAGAAAAGCAATTGGAGGTTTCAATACCTAGAAAATTATATGATGAATGGGAACCTACCATTTAAATAAAGATAAAAAATTATGAGTGCAATGCTTTATGTGATTTGGGTGCTAGCGTTTCCATTATACCGAAATCTTTATGTGATGTGCTAGGCCTTCATGATTCGGATGAATATTCTCTTAATTTGCACTTAGCGAATTCTACTATTAAGAAACCTTTGGGTAGAATAAATTATGTTCTTATTATTGCAAATAGTAATTATGTGCCCATTGATTTCATGGTGCTTGATATTGATTGCAATCCATCTTGTCCCATAATACTTGGTAGGCCTTTCCTACGAACCATAGGTGCTATTATTGATATGAAAGAGGGTAATATAAAGTTTTAATTTCCATTAAAGAAAGGAATGGAACACTTCCGTAGAAATATAATTAAGCCACCATATGAATCTATTATGAGAGCCACCTATGGAATTAATTTGAAAGATGACAACACTTAAAACTATGCATTACGCCTAGCTAGGGGCGTAAAACAATAACGCTTGTTGGGAGGCAACCCAATTGCTATCTTTATTTTTCTTTTTTTTCCTTTTTTGTTTGCACACAATTATGCTTCTCTTATGGTTGTGTTTTTTTTGTATAAATTAGTGTTTGTGCCAAGTAAAGCCTTTGGGATGATTTGGATGATAGTTGCTTTGATTCTATGAAAAAACAGAAACTTTTTTTCCCAGTAACAGAATTGTTTCAATTAATTGGAACATGATAAAATTCTGAATTTTTTACACATGATTGATATACAAATTGCCCATGTTTTGCTATTTTTCATACATTTTGGAGTTACATAAGTATGTTCATTGTTCGAATCATTACAGACTGTTCTGTTTTTGACAAATTCTGTTTTCGTTGCATTGTTTGCTTGTTTTAATGAATCTACAAGATGGTCTCGGGGAGGGGGGGGGTATAAGCCATGGTGAAGTTAGAATACAGTAGTTATTATGCAATAAAAATATTAATGGGTTTACAACAGTTCCTAAAGTGGTGATTTGCTTGTCATACTAACGGACCTCACGAGTTTTCTGTTGAGTTTTGTGTGCTAAAGTTTTCAAGTTTTGAGTGAGATCGCGATGGATGAAGGAATTGAGAGTGGCAAGAGGCTAAGACTGGGGATGCCCGAGGAAAACCAAGGTGATAGTCAAGGAGAACCAAGCGTCTAAGCTTGGGGATGCCCCGGATGCCATCCCATCTTTCTTCTACCGACCATCAGTAAATTACTTGGAGCTATATTTTTATTCATCACATGACATGAGTTTTCCTTGGAGCGTCATGTATTATATGAGTCTTTGATTTGTTTGCTTTTTAGTTTGCCACAATCATCTTTCCTGGACACACCTTTTTGAGAGGGGGACACACATTATTCATGATTTGTTAGAATACTCTATGTGCTTCACTTATCTTTTGAGCTAGGCAGTTGCTCTAGTGTTTCACTTTTTTTAGCACGATGGTGCTTATATTTTAAGGAAATAGTTTCACTCTCATGCTTCACTTATATCATTTTGAGAGTTTGATAGTAATGGTAATATGCACAAGTTATGAAATTGGTCCTAATATGATAGGTATTCAAGAGGGATATAATAAAAACTTTCATGTAAATGACTGAATATGTTAAGTTTGATTCCTTGCAATAGTTTTGCGATATAAAGATGGTAATATGGTGGGAGGTACTAGTGAATGATTGTGGTTTAGTAATAATATTGGTGTTGGTGTATTAAACATGGGTGTTTCATACCTTGACTTATGCACAGACGAGTAGTAGCTCCCCCGCCAAACTAAAGTCTCAAAGCAGATTTCCAAATCAAAGGAACACCACTTTGGGAGATCAAGGAGCGCGTCAAGAAGACCAAGGTTCAAGACAAACCTTAGGTTCAACCACAAAAACAACGCTTACCAACAAAGCCGAGCCGGCAAGGCGAAGGCCCGGCAAGCTCCGTAGCCGACAAACCCCCGCCAACTGCCAGCGCTCCACCTCACTAGTCAGTTGGTCGCTGATCAGTGAGGTGTCAAGCCCACAGGCGGTTAGGTGGAGTTCGTCGGCACGTGTCAGCATGCTGGAAGGATAGTTACCTTTATCGACACCCGTCCAAGTAGTGTGTCAAGATAATAGGAGTTAGCTAAGTAAGCGGTGCAACATCCTTGCCGGGGCTTCTCCCCCTCAGGACACCTAGCGGTGCATTAAATGCTTCTTGTCCTAACTAGCAAAGTTAGGTATGATAGCACTGTTTGCTATCTAATCATTATGTAATTACCTTTTTGCCACTATGGTAACCCCTTGAGCTATAAAAGAAGGGCCAGGGCAACCTTTACAAGGGTTGGAACCCATTCAAACCCCACACACACTTGCTCGTGTGATGCCTTCCCCTTTGCGCCTTGCCGGGGGAAAGCACTTCGTGTACTTGTGCTTCCACATTCTCAACACATCCAAGAAGGAGTAGGGTATTACACCTCAAAGGTGGCCCGAACCTAGGTAAACGACCGTTGCGCTCTCAGCTAATCCTGCTCTTTGCGTTTTGTGCATTCCCCTAGCCGAACCACAAAGGGGCATATCACCCCATAGATAGTCGTTCCACACTGATATCTTTGGCGCGCTAGGTAGGGGGACACCAGTGTGAACCTGGATAGCAGACAGCGCGTCGATTTCATCGAGTTTCTTCACCATCTTCATCATCCATGGCGCCCAAGAAGAAGGGCCCCATGGAGATGAAGCCTTCCACGTCCAAGCTTCCTTCACACGTGTCTGCGGGTGATACGTCCATTTTGCATCAAGCTTTTGTGTTGATATTTATTGCATTATGGGATGTTATTACACATTATGGCACAATACTTATGCCTTTTCTCTCTTATTTTACAAGGTTTACATGAAGAGGGAGAATGCCGGCAACTGGAATTCTGGACCGGAAAAGAAGCAAATATTAGAGACCTATTCTGCACAACTCCAAAAGTCTTGAAACTTCACGGAGAGTCATTTTGGAATTAATAAAAAATATTGGGCGAAGAAAGCACCAGAGGGGGGCCACCAGCCATCCACAAGGGTGGACGGCACGCCCTACCCCCTGGGCGCGCCCCCTGCCTTGTGGGCCACCTAGCAGGCCCCCGATGCCCATCTTCTGCTATATGGTGTGTTTTGACCAGGAAAAAAGGAGAAGGAAGTTTTCGGGACGAAGCGCCGCCGTCTCGAGGCGGAACTTGGGCGGAACCAATCTAGGGCTCAGGCGGAGCTGTTCTGCCGGGGAAATGTAACACCCCAAAAATTTAATCATGTTTTTACTAAATAAAATTTGGCCAGAATTAAAATTTTGAATTTTTGCTAGGTCTTTTATTAATTTCAGAACCATTTTCTGTTTCTGTTTTTCAAAATTCTTCCCTCCATATAGCAATTTTTGGAAATAGTACTGTGGCTTTGGTAGTTCTCTTAAAACATTTCAATTATTGTTTAATAACAGTAAGGATTATTTTCATAATAAAATTTGCCCCAAAACTATTCTTTTAATAGCATTTCAAATTCTGAAATGCCTCTGTTACACTACAACTATTTTAAATAAATCTTTTAAAATTCCACAAAAATTATGGGAGGTCATGTGATGCCTATATATCACTTTTATGCAAAAACCCTACTTGGTGTTTTCAAAATTTTGAGTGAAACAACCTCTTCTCAATTCTGTCCTGAATTTGAGTTTCTACTACAACCCCAATTTTCCTTGCCCCAAAAATCCTGAAATTTTTCCCACTTATAGTCCTTCCAACCCAACCCTTAACTCCAGAAGCTCAGCCCCATATGAATTTTGTACAGCCACCAAATAACCTCCTGTAGTTTCTGTCCAGAAATGAATTCTGGTAAAACTTGCATGAGCAAGTTTTCTCTTTTCACAAACCAACTGCACCACCATTTCTATCATCCAAAGAGGCATCATCCTGACAAGTTTGACATCCAACAAAATCTCCTAGGTCACCCCAACATTTTGTCAAACAGATTGTGTGCATGACAGAAATTCTATCTTCTCCTAAACTACTTTAGGAACTTGCTCATATGGACAAAATGGCATGTCCAGTAGCCTTGCCATCCTTGTCAGCATTAGCACACCAAAACTCAGCTCACCTAGATAAACCTAGGTCGCCCTGGCAATTCATCGAGCACCCTGCGTGCACGCCCAGAGCACGAGCAGAGTACCCATTGTGCAGTGTCTGGCATCGAGTCCTGCCGCCCCTCTGCTGCCTCTACTCACGCTCAAGTCACCCAGATAGCCCGGTGAGGTAATCCGTCGCGGTGCTCCGGTCGAATTCATCACCGCCCCAGCCTCCCAGCACACGATTTCTTCGCCAACAATCTCTACTGATCACCGCAAGTCCATCCCCCTCTTCAATTTTTCTCCAAATCGAACATAGCCGGAGTTCCTCTTTTGCCCGACGCCATCATCCGTCGGGGGAGCTCGCCGCCGGCAGCCCCGTGCTCCCCGCCGACTGTGACGCTCACCGGACGAACCGCCTCAACCTCCTGATCACGACGGTGGTCTCATCTCTTCGGATGGTACACCGTTCGCCGGCGAGGTCCGCCGGTGCCCCGCCTCTGCTCTGCCTGTGAAGTCGCGCGCGCCGGCGCTGACCGTTCAAACCTGGCGTTGGGCCAGGCGGGACCCACCCTCAGTGACTGCAGGCCGGGACCCGCGCTCGTAAGTGAAGGCGTACACAGCGAATACGCCTCCGACGTCGCAGTCCCCGTGCAGCTGATCAACTGGGCCTGGCCCCTTAGCGTCTGGCGACTAATTAGCGCTCAGGGCGCTCTTCTGCTTTTCCTTTTTCCCTTTTTTCAGTAACTTCAAATAATCCCACAGCAACCTTTTTGACTTAAAATCCAGAGATTCAAATTTCTGTAGATTCATAAATTCATGCTCTATTTATATAGATTAGATTAACATTTTTTTCCTAAGCTTAGTTTATGCTGGATAAATTAAATTGACCTTTTAACCATTTATTTCAACTTATAAAATTCCTAGATAAATCATATTAACTCCAAATTAATTGATTCTTTTTCTGTAATACCTCATATTTCATCTAGTTTATTTTAGTATTTATTTCAAAAATATTTGAAACAATTTTTAGCACTGTTTTTGTTTTATGTGGTGATTTAAATATTTTTGAAAATAGGAAATGGAGGGGAGATAAACATTTCAAACTTTTGAAGTGCACCCAATATTTCTGCATGCTCAAGGCAAGCATCTCGAACACTTGATATGATGAATCGCATGGTTATATTATTTGCAAGAATAATTTGAACATGACTATGTTGAATTCAAATTAAATTTGCATGTTGCTAGATGAGCATGCATGGTCATGTATATTTTCTCTTGCATGCATTCCACTCAAGTTTTGACATGCACAAGTTGTGAGAATCCAGGAGTGTGCTCCTGCCTTGGACGTGCCGGCGGGCACGGGCCATATTTGACACGGGGGTGTCACGTGATATATGTGGAGCATGCAAGGGTTGTGGCCCTGTTTGGTATTGCTGTTGAAAGAATGCTTTGTTGTGCTAACCACTGCAGGAAAACTTGTACCTCCTGAGTCGACCGTAGATCGAGTCTTGTTCCGGTAACCCCCATACTTGATTCGTGCTACCACTTGTCCCTGCCACAGGTGGGGTATGGTTCAGTAAGTTGTTAACCCCTTTCCGTGCACACACCACATAGAGGGCTACGATGAGGGTTTCCATGTTGGTGGACTAAATCCTGTCATTGGGTCAGGGGGCATGGGTGTTTCCAGTTGTGACTGAGAGGGGGGCACCCCTTGTAATCCGCGCGTATTAATAGTGATCCCATGCAGGACGTTGGTCTCTCCGTCTTAAAGTTTTCTTGAACGATGCTTTGGGTGATTCCTAGCATCCGGAAAGATAATCTGGTGTGTGCTGGTCAGGTGTGTTTTCAACCCAAACACCGTAATGGGAATTAGTCAGTGTCACGGTACTGACTAAAGAAATCCTTTACTTGTGGGTAAAGAGCACACCCTCTGCAGAGTTTAAACCTATTCGAATAGCCGTGTTCGCGGTTAAGGGCTATAGTCTGGGTTGGTCAAGTGTCGGTCTTAGTGTCGGTCTTCGGAGGAAAATAATTAAATTGAGCCTGAATTATTTTGCGGAATAATTATTGTCACCCTGTTGCTACCATGAATATTTTATGCTTGTTAAATATTATTATGGTTATGCATAATATTGAGGACTAACCTGTATCTCTTATTTTGAATTTTTCCTGAGTGTCTCAGGGGCTGGCTAGACTACCCCGGGCACTCAATTTTATTTTCAAGACATCTCGTGGCGTCTCTCGAGTTAACAGGCGGTTTATCCCGCCACTACTCTTGTGGACACCCGATTGGCATTTCTTTTCAAGTCCGACCGTGGCGTCACTTGACACCCGACTGGCATTTCTTTTCAAGACCTCTCGCGGCGTCGCCTGAGTTCTCGGATGGTCCTGTCTCGTCCGATTTCTCTTTTAGACACCCATTTGGCATTTCTCTTCAAGACCTACCGTGATGTCATTTTAGACATCCGACCGGCATTTCCTTTATTTTATTTTCCTTTAACTTTCCTTGTTTATTACTAATAATTTTATATATCCAGTTATTTGCACATGCTAATATTTTATCATGCCATAGTTTAATTCCTGACAGCATGCCTTTAAGTCCATCATGAGCATACGCATATAGTGTGGTTCATCATGATCATATAATTTAATTGTTGCATTCGGTATATCTTTTGTTCATGATGTTTGCGAGTACATTCAAACATATTCACAGGCTTGTCCCTGGCTATTTACTTGGCCAGGTCAGGATTTCTTTGAGGAGTACCACAGCGACGTCCGTGCGGAGCCTAGGATGGCGGCCACGCGGGATAGGAATTATCCAGGTCAGCCGTTCCTGTGGGAATGGAGCCCATCGATGTTGGAGAACCATGAGTCGTTTTCGTCAATCACCACCAGAGTCACTGTTGTATCATTAGACCTTTATGGTCTTGTATCCAATTCTTGTAATTGCTTCGTAATCTGTAACAAGGACGTGTCAACCAGTAACGGTAATCCTGGGCTGGTGATGACATGAGGGGTTAATTTCTGGGATATCGTGTCCCGGCCCCGGCAGGAAACTTCCCTCCGGTAGGGGGAAATCGAAGCCATCGTCATCACCAATGATCCTCCCATCGAGAGGGGGTCAATCTCCATCAACATCTTCACCAGCACCATCTCCTCTCAAACCCTAGTTCATCTCTCGTATCCGATCTTTGTCTCAAAACCTCAGATTGGTACCTGTGGGTTGCTAGGAGTGTTGATTACTCCTTGTAGTTGATGCTAATTGGTTTACTCGGTGGAAGATCATATGTTCAGATCCTTAATGATAATTAATACTCCTCTGATTATGAACATGAATATGCTTTGTGAGTAGTTACGTTTGTTCCTGAGGACATGGGAGAAGTCTTGTTATAAGTAATCATGTGAATTTGGTATTCGTTCGATATTTTGATGAGATGTATGTTGTCTTTCCTCTAGTGGTGTTATGTGAACCTACATGACACTTCACCATGATTTGGGCCTAGGGGAAGGCATTGGGAAGTAATAAGTAGATGATGGGTTGCTAGAATGACAAAAGCTTAAACCCTAGTTTATGCGTTGCTTCGTAAGGGGCTGATTTGGATCAATATGTTTCATGCTATGGTTAGATTTATCTTAATTCTTCTTTCGTAGTTGCGGATGCTTGCGAGACGGGTTAATCATAAGTGGGAAGTTTGTCCAAGGAAGGACAGCACCCAAGCACCGGTCCACCCACATATCAAATTATCAATGTAACGAACGCGAATCATATGAGCATGATGAAAACTAGCTTGACAACAATTCCCATGTGTCCTCGGGAGCGCTTTGCTTTATATAGGAGTTCGTCCAGGCTTGTCCTTTGCTACAAAAAGGATTGGGCCACCTTGCTGCACCTTAGTTACTTTTGTTACTTGTTACTCGTTATGAATTATCTTATCATACAACTATCTGTTACCGATAATTTCAGTGCTTGCAGAGAATACCTTGCTGAAAACCGCTTGCCATTTCCTTCTGCTCCTCGTTGGGTTCGACACTCTTACTTATCGAAAGGACTACGATAGATCCCCTATACTTGTGGGTCATCAAGACTCTTTTCTGGCGCCGTTGCCGTGGAGTGAAGCGCCTTTGGTAAGGAAACATTTATATAGTGTGCTGAAATTTACCCTCACTTGTCACTATGGAAAATAATCCTTTAAGGGGCTTGTTCGGGGTATCTTCACCTCGATCGGAAGAGCAAAGAGTTTCTCCTCAACCTACTGCACCTACTGAAAATATTTATTATGAAATTCCTTCGGGTGTGATAGAGAAACTGCTAGCTAATCCTTATGCAGGAGATGGAACATTACATCCTGATATGCACCTAATCTATATGGATTATTTAAGCTTGCAGGTTTGCTCGAGGATGATGTCAAGAATAAGGTCTTCCCTTTATCTTTGAAGGGAAAGGCATTGACATGGTATAGGCTATGTGTTGATATTGGATCCTGGAACTTCAACCGATTGAAATTGGAATTTCATCAGAAGTTTTATCCTATGCATCTGGTTCATCGTGATCGGAACTATATATATAATTTTTGGCCTCGTGAAGGAGAAAGTATCGCTCAAGCTTGGGGGAGGCTTAAGTCAATGTTATATTCACACCCCAATCATGAGCTCTCAAGAGAAATTATTATTCAAAAAATTTATGTTCGGCTTTCTCATAATGATCGATCCATGCTCGATACTTCTTGTACTGGTTCTTTAATGAAGAAGGATATTGAATTCAAATTGGATTTATTGGAAAGAATTAAACACAACTCAGAATATTGGGAACTTGATGAAGGTAAGGAGTCAGCTATAAACCTTAAGTTTGATTGTGTTAAATCTTTTATGGATAACGATGCTTTTCGTGATTTTAGCACTAAATATGGACTTGACTCTGAGATAGTAGCTTCTTTCTGTGAATCATTTGCTACTCATTTTGATCTCCCTAAGGAGAAGTGGTTTAAATATCATCCTCCCATTTAAGCTAAAGTAGTTGAACCTATTAAAGTTGAAGAAAAAACTATTACTTATAATGTTGATCCTATTGTTCCTACTGCTTATATTGAGAAACCACCTTTTCATGTTAGAATAAAGGATCGTGCTAAAGCTTCAACTATGGTTCGTAAGAGTTATACTAGAACACCTACACCCCCTAAACAAATTAAAGTTGAATCTAGCATTGCTATGGTTAAAGATCTCTTGGTTGATAATATTGATGGGCATGTTATTTATTTTTGTGATGAAGCTGCTAGAATTGCTAAACCCGATATTAAAGACAAACATAGACATGTTGTTGGCATGCCTGTTGTTTCTGTTAAAATAGGAGATCACTGTTATCATGGCTTATGTGATGTGGGTGCTAGTGTGAGTGCAATTCCTTATACTTTATACCAAGAAATTATGAATGATATTGCACCTGCTAAGATAGAAGATATTGATGTTACTATTAAGCTTGCCAATAGAGATACTATATCACCAATTGGGATTGTTAGAGATGTTGAAGTCTTGTGTGGGAAAATAAAATACCCTACTGATTTTCTTGTTCTTGCTTCCCCACAAGATGACTTTTGTCCCATTATATTTGGTAGACCTTT
The DNA here is from genome assembly GCA_011799875.1 of Thinopyrum elongatum. Lineage (NCBI taxonomy): Eukaryota > Viridiplantae > Streptophyta > Magnoliopsida > Poales > Poaceae > Thinopyrum > Thinopyrum elongatum. Next base: position 402,349,649 of record CM022298.1, on the reverse strand, counting down.
CTTGAATACCGTTAATGCTAAGATAGACTGCGAGAAAGATATTGTTACAGTTGGTTTAGGGGATATGTCTCATGATTTTAATTTCTCTAAATTTCGTAGACAACCCCATGATAAAGAATTGCCTAGTAAGGATGAGATTATTGGTCTTGCTTCTATTGCCGTGCCTCCTACTGATCCCTTAGAACAATATTTGCTAGACCATGAGAATGATATGTTTATGAATGAAAGAATGGAAATAGATGAAATATTCTTTAATCAAGGGCCTGTTTTGAAACACAACTTGCCTGTTGAAATCCTTGGGGATCCTCCTCCACCCAACGGGGATCCCGTGTTTGAGCTTAAACAATTACCTGATACTTTGAAATATGCTTATCTTGATGAAAAGAAGATATATCCTGTTATTATTAGTGCTAACCTTTCAGAGCATGAACAAAAGAAATTATTGAAAACTCTGGAGAAGCACCGTGCCACTATTGGATATACTCTTGATGATCTTAAGGGCATTAGTCCCACTCTATGTCAGCACAAAATTAATTTGGAGCATGATGCTAAACCAGTTGTTGATCACCAACGACAGTTAAATCCTAAGATGAAAGAAGTGGTAAGAAATGAAATACTAAAGCTTCTGGAGGCAGGTATAATTTATCCTATTGCTGATAGTAGATGTGTAAGTCCCGTTCATTGTGTCCCTAAGAAGGGAGGTATTACTGTTGTTCCTAATGATAAGAATGAATTGATTCCACAAAGAATTATTACAGGTTATAGAATGATAATTAATTTTTGCAAATTAAATAAAGCTACTAGAAAAGATCATTACCCTCTACCTTTTATTGATCAAATACTAGAAAGACTATACAAACATACACATTTTTGCTTTCTAGATGGTTATTCTGGTTTTTCTCAAATACCTGTGTCAAAAGATGATCAGGAAAAGACCACTTTTACTTGCCTTTCGGTACCTTTGCTTATAGACGTATGCCTTTTGGTTTATGCAATGCACCTGCTACCTTTCAAAGATGTATGACTGCTATATTCTCTGATTTTTGTGAAAAGATTGTTGAGGTTTTCATGGATGATTTCTCCGTTTACGGAACTTCTTTTGATGATTGCTTAAGCAACCTTGATCGAGTTTTGTAGAGATGTGAAGAAACTAATCTTGTCTTGAATTGGGAGAAGTGCCACTTTATGGTTAATGAAGGTATTTTCTTGGGGCATAAAATTTCTGAAAGAGGTATTGAAGTTGATAAAGCTAAAGTAGATGCTATTGAAAAGATGTCGTGTCCTAAAGATATCAAAGGTACAAGAAGTTTCCTTAGCCATGCTGGTTTCTATAGGAGGTTTATTAAAGACTTCTCTAAAATTTCTAGGCCTCTCACCAATCTCTTGCAAAAAGATGTTCCTTTTGTTTTTGATGATGATTGTGTAGAAGCATTTGAAATACTTAAGAAAGCCTTGATTTCTGGACCTATTGTTCAACCACCTGATTGGAACTTACCCTTTGAAATTATGTGTGATGCTAGTGATTATGCTGTTGGTGCTATTCTAGGGCAAAGAGGTGATAAGAAATTGAATGTTATTCATTATGCTAGTAAAACTCTAGACAGTGCCCAGAGAAATTATGCTACTACTGAAAAAGAATTTTTAGCAGTTGTCTTTGCTTGTGATAAGTTCAGATCTTATATTGTTGATTCCAAGGTAACTGTTCACACTGATCATGCTGCTATTAAATATCTTATGGAAAAGAAATATGCTAAACCTACACTTATTAGATGGGTTCTCTTGCTACAAGAATTTGATTTGCATATTATTGATAGAAAGGGAGCTGAGAACCCCGTTGCAGACAACTTGTCTAGGTTAGAAAATGTTCTTGATGACCCACTACCTATTGATGATAGCTTTCCTGATGAACAATTAGCTGTCATAAATGCTTCTCATAATACTCCGTGGTATGCTGATTATGCTAATTACATTGTTGCTAAATTTATACCACCTAGTTTCACATACCAGCAACAGAAAAAGTTTTTCTATGATTTAAGACATTACTTTTGGGATGGCCCACACCTTTATAAAGAAGGAGTAGATGGTGTCATTAGACGTTGTGTACCTCAGCATGAACAGGAACAGATCCTACGCAAGTGCCACTCCAAAGCTTACGGAGGACACCATGCTGGAGATAGAACTGCACACAAGGTATTGCAATCAGGTTTTTATTGGCCTACTCTCTTCAAGGATTCCCGTAAGTTTGTCTTGTCTTGTGATGAATGCCAGAGAATTGGTAATATTAGTAGACGTCAGGAAATGCCTATGAATTATTCACTTGTTATTGAACCATTTGATGTTTGGGGCTTTGATTATATGGGACCTTTTCCTTCCTCTAATGGGTATACACATATTTTAGTTGCTGTTGATTATGTTACTAAGTGGGTAGAAGCTATTCCAACTAGTAGTGTTGATCATAACACTTCTATTAAGATGCTTAAAGGAGTTATTTTTTCGAGGTTTGGAGTCCCTGGATATTTAATGACTAATGGTGGTTCACATTTTATTCATGGTGCTTTCCGTAAAATGCTTGCTAAATATGATGTTAACCATAGAATTGCATCTCCATATCACCCTTAATCTAGTGGTCAAGTAGAATTGAGCAATAGAGAGATTAAATTGATTTTGCAAAAGACTGTTAATAGGTCTAAAAAGAATTGGTCTAAGAAACTTGATGATGCATTATGGGCTTATAGAACTGCTTATAAAAACCCTATGGGTATGTCTCCGTATAAAATGGTTTATGGAAAAGCATGTCACTTACCTCCTGAACTAGAACATAAAGCTTATTGGGCTATTAAAGAGCTCAACTATGATTTTAAACTTGCCGGTGAGAAGAGGTTATTTGACATTAGCTCGCTTGATGAATGGAGAACCCAAGCCTATGAGAATGCCAAGTTGTTTAAAGAAAATGTTAAAAGATGGCATGACAAGAGGATACAAAAGCGTGAGTTTAATGTAGGTGATCATGTTTTGCTATACAACTCTCGTTTAAGATTTTTTGCAGGAAAGCTTCTCTCTAAATGGGAAGGTCCTTACATTATCGAGGAGGTCTATCGTTCCGGTGCCATTAAGATCAACAACGCCGAAGGCACAAATCTGAAGGTGGTAAACGGTCAAAGAATCAAACATTATATCTCAGGTACTCCCATAAATGTTGAGACCAATATAATTAATACCATAACATTGGAGGAGTACATAAGGGATACTTTCCAGAACGTTTTAGACTCCAAAAAGGAATAGGTATGTGGTACGGTAAGTAAACCGACTCCAAAACTGTTATAATAGCAATTTTTCTCCGTTTTGGAATATTTAGAAAAATAGAAAAATTAAAAGTAGTCCAAAAGATGCACGAGGAGACCACAAGGGTGGAGGGTGTGCCCTACCCCCCTGGGCATGCCCCCTGCCTTGTGGCCACCTCGTGTGCCCTCCGGACTCCGTTTTCTTGCACAATACTTCTTTTGGTCGGTAAAAATTCATTATATAATCTCCCGAAGGTTTTGACCATCGTACCACGGAAAAAACCCCTGTTTTTGTTTTCAGTTGTTTTTGTAGCAGATTTGGAGCAAGATGTCTTCGCAAGAGTCGGTCGGAGAGAGCCGTGTCTCTCATCCGACACCGGGGCCAAGAGCAAATAGCGAAGCTGACCACTTCGGGCAATCAACGGAGCAAGAGATGGAGGCTGACTTGAAAAGAGTGGATGCTATGGAGGAGGATCAATAAGTTACCTCTCGTCTTCAAATGGGATTCATGCAGGAGGAACTTCAGAGCTCAGCAATTCCAAATTCGGTCATTCCTCTCAATGCTAGATTTCTCTCTTATGAAAATAGGAAAAAGAGTGTTGCTTTTCCCCCCGCAGCTATGAAACATCCATGGGTGATTGGAGCTCTGGCCGTTACGGGTAAACTTCGCAAGGAAATAATGGATCTTAAGCAGCAAAATAATAACCTCGAGGAGGAGAATCGCATTCTAAGGGGCATCATCGCCAAGAATATCACATCACCGCCTCCAAAGAAAGAAACATAAATACATGGGTATGGGCACTCCCCTTGGCAACTGTCAAGCTTGTGGGAGGTGCCCCGGTATCGTATCACTATCACACCTTTACTTCTATCGTCTTTCTTAGTTCGATCCTTTTGCTTATATCTTGATCTAGTAGAATAAACTTTTAGTATGATCTAGCTTTGAGTTTTGCTTTTATGTTCCCTCTTTGTAATCGAGTCCGTGAGCTATATATAATCAAGAGTAGTTTTGAGTTGAGGGCTTTGCTTTCTTGCTATGATCTTGAGGGAATAAAAATAAGAGAAAGAACTAAAAGGAAATAAAGAGATCATAAATTGATCTTATGGAGAGTAATGACTTCACGTATAAAGAGTATGATGAATAAAATTTGTTGGGAGTTGACAAACATAGTTTTGGTCATTGTTGCAATTAATAGGAAGTAATAAAGAAAGAGAGGTTTCACATACAAATATACTATCTTGGACATCTTTTGTGATTGTGAGCACTCATTAAAATATGACATGCTAAAAACTTGATGTTGGACAAGGAAGACAACATAATGAGTTATGTTTTCCTATATCCGAATAGAAGTTATATTGTCATGGATCCTCCAACATGTTGAGCTTGCTTTTCTCTCTTATGCTAGCCAAATCCTTTGCACCAAGTAGAGATACTACTTGTGCATCCAAACATCCCTAAACCCAGTTTTGCCATGAGAGTCCACCATACCTACCTATGGATTGAGTAAGATCCTTCAAGTAAGTTGTCATCGGTGCAAGCAATAAAAATTGCTCTCTAAATATGTACGATCTATTAGTGTGAAGAAAATAAACTTTATACGAACTTGTGATATGGAAGAAATAAAAGCGACGGGCTGCATAGTAAAGTTCTTTATCACAAGCAGCAATATAAAGTGATGTTCTTTTGCATTAAGATTTTGTACATCCAACCATAAAAGCGCATGACAACCTCTGCTTCCCTCTGCGAAGGGCCTATCTTTTACTTTTATCTTCTACCCTTATACAAGAGCCATGGTGATCTTCACCTTTCCTTTTTACATTTTTTCTTTTGGCAAGCACTATGTGTTGGAGAAGGATCCAGATATATATATCCACTCGGATGTAGGTTATCATAAAGTATTATTATTGACATTACCCTTGAGGTATAAGGTTGGGAGGCGAAACTATAAGCCCCTATCTTTCTCTGTGTCCGACTGAGGCTTCGAACCCATAAGTATCGCGTGGGGTGTTAGCAATTGTGAAATATTAAATGATAGTTGAGTATGTGGACTTGCTGAAAAGCTCTTGAATTGACTCTTTCCGATGTTATGATAAATTGCAATTGCTTCAATGACTGAGATCATAGTTTGTTAGTTTTCAATGAAATTTCCGATTCATACTTTACCTTGTGAACAAATTGTTACTTTAGCATAAGAAATTATATGACAATATTTTTTGCTGTTCTAAATATGATCATGATGCCCTCATGTCCATATTTTATTTTATCAACACCTCTATCTCTAAACATGTGGACATATTTTTCGATTTCGGCTTTCGCTTGAGGACAAGCGAGGTCTAAGCTTGGGGGAGTTGATATGTCCATTTTGCATCATGCTTTTATGTTGATATTTATTGCATTATGGGCTGTTATTACACATTATGGCACAATACTTATGCCTTTTCTCTCTTATTTTACAAGGTTTACATGAAGAGGGAGAATGCCGGCAGCTGCAATTCTGGACTGGATAAGGAGCAAATATTAGAGACCTATTCTGTACAACTCCAAAAGTCCTGAAACTTCACGGAGAGTCATATTGGAATTTATAAAAAATATTGGGCGAAGAAAGCACCAGAGGGGGGCCACCAGCCATCCACAAGGGTGGAGGGCGCGCCCTACCCCCCTGGGCACGCCCCCTGCCTTGTGGGCCACCTGGCAGGCCCCCGATGCCCATCTTATGCTATATGGTGTGTTTTGACCTGGAAAAAAGGAGAAGGAAGTTTTCGGGATGAAGCGCCGCCGTCTCGAGGCGGAACTTGGGCGAAACCAATCTAGGGCTCCGGCGGAGCTGTTCTGCCGGGGAAACTTCCCTCCGGTAGGGGGAAATCTAAGCCATCATCATCACCAACGATCCTCCCATCGAGAGGGGGTCAATCTCCATCAACATCTTCACCGCACCATCTCCTCTCAAACCCTAGTTCATCTCTCGTATCCGATCTTTGTCTCAAAACCTCAGATTGGTACCTGTGGGTTGCTAGTAGTGTTGATTACTCCTTGTAGTTGATGCTAGTTGGTTTATTCGGTGGAAGATCATATGTTCAGATCCTTAATGATAATTAATACTCCTCTGATTATGAACATGAATATGCTTTGTGAGTAGTTATGTTTGTTCCTGAGGACATGGGAGAAGTCTTGTTATAAATAATCATGTGAATTTGGTATTCGTTCGATATTTTGATGAGATGTATGTTGTCTTTCCTCTAGTGGTGTTTTGTGAACATTGACTACATGACACTTCACCATGATTTGGGCCTAGGGGAAGGCATTGGGAAGTAATAAGTAGATGATCGGTTGCTAGAGTGGCAGAAGCTTAAACCCTAGTTTATGCGTTGCTTCGTAAGGGGCTGATTTGGATCCATATGTTTCATGCTATGGTTAGATTTATCTTAATTCTTCTTTCGTAGTTGCGGATGCTTGTGAGAGGGATTAATCATAAGTGGGAGGCTTGTCCAAGGAAGGGCAGCACCCAAGCACCGGTCCACCCACATATCAAATTATCAAAGGAACGAACGCGAATCATATGAGCATGATGAAAACTAACTTGACAACAATTCCCATGTGTCCTCGGGAGCGCTTTGCTTTATATAGGAGTTCGTCCAGGCTTGTCCTTTGCTACAAAAAGGATTGGGCCACCTTGCTGCACCTTAGTTACTTTTGTTACTTGTTACTCGTTACGAATTATCTTATCATACAACTATCTGTTACCGATAATTTCAGTGCTTGCAGAGAATACCTTGCTGAAAACCGCTTGTCATTTCCTTCTGCTCCTCGTTGGGTTCGACACTCTTACTTATTGAAAGGACTACGATAGATCCCCTATACTTGTGGGTCATTTGCGGGCGGCACAGGCGGCGCCATCGTCGTAGATGGCGTGAACATCGCAGTAGGTGCGACCAGCGCAGGCAGCGCGGTTGCCGTGCCCACTGCGGTGGGAGCGGACAGTAGAGGCGCTGGAGGCGGTCACCTTCCATGAGCCTTTGGTGGAGACATCAATAGTGGCGTAGGTGGCGCGGGCACGCAACTCCCGACCCCTCGATGCGCCGGCGAGCGCAGCCACCGGAGCAATACTGTTCGGTCGGGCGAGAGCCAAGATCCTCCTGCTGCAGTGACTACGGACGTCGCGAGATGGACGCAACATGACCCCGAGCGACGTTGTCGATCATGCACAACAGTGCTCGCACGGCAAGTCGCCTATCGATCAAGCGCAAGATCTTCAGGTGCCACCTCCGCCACGCCAACCTGCTATCACCCCCGTAGTATGGCGGCAAGATAGCAATGGCGCTCCTGCTGGCTCTGCCAGGAGTCGAGCAACATCACAGTCTTCGCTATCCAACATGCCTTCAATGGTAACAGAGGCGATGGCGCGAGCCCAAATGCTGTTGAACTTTCCTCCAATAGCAAATAAGATGGATGAGTGGGTGGCCACCATTTAGAGTTTGATTGGGTTTGCGGAGGCTAACAAACCCTAGCTGGCAGAGCCCTCATGACGCCCACAAACTGCACCAGAGGTTCAGACCGATGGCCATGTTGTAGGTGGAGCGCCAACAGTGCAGTCACCTCCACGGCATCAACCCCGACAGCAGCATCAGCAGTCGCAGCGAACTCAATGAGCTGCCATGCCTAATGATGTGTCGATGGCCTCTTCAGACCCGCAGACGCAGCAAGATCAGCGGTAGGTACTGCTGGATAGGCGAGCCGAAGACGCTCGTACCACCATTCAATGGCGCCGGGAGGCGCGCCGTCAATCTGACGAGCGCAACGGTCCAGTCGACGCGCCAACGCCTGTTGTTGGCGGGTATTGTCAGAATCGGGGCTCCGTAGACCCAAAGAAAGGCTTGAACTCTGGGTTGTGCGCGAGGAACTTTGCTAGGCTATGACTCGCTGCTCACTGCCTCACGGTGATGCTCCGACGTGCTCGAGCGAGAGGGAAGAAGGAAGAACACGAGGATTTACCCAGGTTCAGGCCACCTTGCGGTGTAAGACCCTACTCCTGCTTTGTGGTGGATTGCCTCGCGAGGAGGATGAGTATGTGAATACAAGTGGCTCTCGGAGGCTGCAGGAGCGGCTCCGGACTTGAGAGGTGGATGAACTCGATCCCTCTCTATGGTGGAGACTAACCTATACTTATACTGGCCCGGTCCTCTTCCCCCAAAGCTCTAGGCGGGAAGGGATGCCACAACGGCCAATTTTGAAGGGGGACAAGAGTAGACCCTATCCTGACTAAAGGTGGTCTTCTCCTACAAATACTCTATCCATGACGCGCAGGTGGGCTCGATGATGACCTCTGTCCTGCCGAGCCAGCGTCCTGGTCTTGTTGCACCGAAGAGGCAACCTTTGGGGCTACCCTAGGAATCCGCGTGCTGGCCTTGCTCCTTTAGCACCAAAGAGGAAAGCCTCACTGTCCACGCCCGCTGGCACCGGTCCTGGCGACGCTCATCGTGGCTCGCGTCACCCACGTGCATCACGAGGTGGGGTGGTGAGCATAGAAGTCTCCGCCCCTAGGGAGGCAGCCTCGGGAGGCCACTCCTCACGGAGCCCTTGGGGCGCCTGACGAAGCTTGCTGATGCTCGCCGCGCGAGGTGGGGGCCTCGCGAGGGCCTTGCTTGCGGAGTCTTGATGCTGGGCCGCACCGTGCCCTTTGGCGATGCCACGCGATGGGCCGCAGGAAGACGGGCCTGGGTACCCCCAGTCCTAGAGCCCCGACAGTAGCCCCCGGGCCCGTGGCACGCACAGCCCAACTTGGAAGCGAAGGCGGAGAAGAGGAGGGTGAAGTGATGCTGGCCCCAGCTGCCTGCAAGCCAGTATCGACACGTGGCGCACAACAGGCGCGGAACGCCCCCACTTCCCCATGTCACCTCGGCAACTGCCCAGGCTGAGAAAAAGCATGGCGCGCACTGCGGAGCCATCATTGCCATGAAGGCGAAGGGGCACGGACCGGTCTCCTTCGATCGCTATAAAAGGGGGAGGAATCAGACCCCTTGGTCCATCTCCGTCTTCTTGCCTCTCCGTCTTCAGCCACCACTCTGTAGCCATGGCGCCCCTGAGAAGGTTCTCTGCCGCTGAGAAGGGCAAGGCGACGCTGGAGGCGCCGGAGCCGCCGCAGCCCGCAAGAACGCGGGGCCGCCCTCGCAAATTCGCCGCTACCCCCGGGGCGCCTCCCCGGGGATGCGGGCGTCCTCCATTGGTGGCCCACGCCAGCTCGGCCAGCCGTGGAAAGAACCCCACCCGCGGACACGGCCGCGGCGGTGGCAGCGGCCGCGACCAAGGGGGAGAAGCAGCACCGCTGCCCGACCGATTCGGGCGGGGGCCCATTCTGTCGACTTAGCCCGCGAGTTCGTCGTCTGGATGAACACTCCGCATCATACCTGGCTCTAGCTCCCAGACTTCTTCGTGGAGGAGCTGGCGGCAGATGCTCGCCTGGGGTTGTGGCTGTAGCCGAACGACTACTGCAACAAGTCCTCCTGGCGGCGGCCGAGTTCACCCCGTTCGGCTACATGCACCTGACCCGGGGGTGGAAGTCATTCGCCCACGCCCGCGGCCGGAAGGAGGGGCACATCCTCCACTTCTAGTTCGAAGGGGCCGTGACGCTCTTCGTGAAGATCTTCGGGGAGGCTGGCAGCCACCTAGAGTGCTGCATGGAGAGCGACAGCAACACCGGCGGCTACTCCTCCGGTGACGACATCAGCAACGACAACGACATCTCCCATGGGGTGAGTGCGAGCAACGACTCTGACGAGCCCCCATGCTGCCACGTCAAGACGGTGGAGAATTCCGACTAGGCGCCGGCAGGGCCGGGGTCGGAGCCTCAGGAGCGGCGGCTGCCTAAAGGAATTTCTTTTGTTTCCTTTATTTTCTTAGCTTAGGGTGCAGCGTTGAGGAATCCGCGGACTGTTGAGGATCCTTGCATCATGCGGGCGCGCTTCCTTAGGACTTGTTTTAATGCAAGTCCCGCGAGGGGTGCATGAAAAATCTACGTCCTTTGTGTTTCAGCCGATGTTGATGCAGCCGAACTATGACTCTCCTTCCCAAACCTCCTTGCGAGGCCTGCCTCTCTTTTCCTTGCTCGTCAAGATGCTCTATGTCCTTGAGACCCGGCCCTCAAGTGAAGCTCAGCCGCTGCTGGTATGTCAGGTCGCAATGCCTGAGGCAAGGGCAGGGGGTGAGAGTTCGAGAGCCAGTAGGAGCTCCTGAGGCATGATGCTCAAGAGCTCCCCTTTTAACGTGCAAGCGACTTGCACCTAAAAGAGGCGAGGTGCTCTGTGAGCTTGCAAGGGAAGGGGTCCCATCCAGCAATGGCGCAGCGTATGGGATGGCTGTACTTAGCTTCTTGCAGCTGATGAAGTGGACCAAACCATCGTCCGTCCGCGGCCAGACTTCCTGAGGCGATGAGGCACTGCTGAGGTGCCACCGAGTGCCTAGCTCCTGGGACTTCTGCATGCTGAAAAATTATGGGGTATATAGGGCAATGCGTGCTTGCCGACCTTCTCGTGATTGTTCCGTGAGGAGACTAGGCACTAAGGACCTGACGAGGTGACGTGCGCGGGGCCGGCCCGCAAGCCAGAGCTCAGTCGCTTATGTTTATCAGCGCTGCAGGGACGGACCCAAGCACAGACACTGTGCCAATAGCCCCTGCTCATGGGACATTCATGGGCAGAGCTGCCAGCGTGCTGGGCCTCAAGAGGCAGCGCCTCCGGACACGACGCGGTATCAGGCACATGGTTAACAGTCATAGTGATTCACGAAAGCATAATTAATTCAGATACATAGCCAAAAGATAGACAGTTGTGGGAACTGGTCTCCGCTCAGCTTGAGGATAATGCAGCCCGAGGGACGCCCTCAATTGAACAAACCAAAAAGTCACCTAGCAATGTTGTTGCGGTAGCATCGAGGAAGCCGATGAAGCATGTCGCGGACGTTCGCTCCTCATGAGCCGGGCAGCTCCTGAGGCTCGGGAGGCTCGTGAAGGGTCAGGGCCTCGCGAGGCACCAGCGCTGAGCGCCTGGCATCATGAGACGCCAGGCGAGCTGCACGAACCGCTGGTACATGGCGCCCGCATTCAGCAGGCCGAAAGGCATGCGAATGTAGTTGCAAGGGCAACCCCCGCTTCGGCTGACACGTGACAGCCATAAGAGGTCCTGAGAAGCGGCCCTGTTGAAGCCTGGGATGTTGGCGCAGACGCGCAGCTCGCCACCCACATCGGGGGCGGCAGCCGAGCCAGTGGGGCACGTGGGGCGGCGCTCGCCGCGCATGGCCCGTGCTTCCTGAAGTTCGCTGATTGCCTTGGTGATGAATTCTCATGCTCCTGGCGCCTCGTGCCGTGTTCCTTGCTTGTGGGGGCGCACGTCGAAGCACGCCTCCAAGTGGTGCCCGAGCACCTCCCTCATTGCACTGGTCAGGTCAGATGCTCTCCAGGTGGGAGCCCCCGAGCCCGTCCTGAGGTAGGCTTTGGGCGCACCGTCCTATGCGGGAGGGAGGCATGCCCCAGCGGCAGGCGCGGCACCTAAGGCCTTGCCAGCGGGTGCCTTCTTTGTCTCAGGACAGTTCTTGGGGAGGAGCTGCTTCTTCCTCGCGGGGACAGCCTCAGGCGCGATATTTTCCTTGGCGTCGGAGTTCTCGGCTGCTGCGGCCCGGTAGGCGTGCTCGAGGGAGCAGACCGCATCCTTTTCATCGCAGCCGACGGTGATGACGCCGCTACACCCTGGCATCTTAAGGACATTTTACCCATGGTGGGTTGCTGCCATGAATTTGGCGAGGGCCGGATACCCCAAGATGGCATTGTATGGGAGGCCGATGTGGGCCACGGCAAAGTCGATGAGTTCAGCGTGGTAGTTGTCGCAAGTGCCAAAGGTGACGGGGAGGCGCACCTGCCCCAGGGGAGTGGTGGAGCCATCGGTCACCCCAAAGAATGGCCTGGTAGGCATGAGCTGATCGTAAGGCACTTGAAGCGTCTCGAAGGTCTCGACAAAGAGCACGCTAAGGACGGCGCCGCCATCGATGAGGGTCTTGGTGACCGAGGCATTGTTGATGGTGGGCGTGCACATCATGGGGAGTGCACCGGCGATGGTTGAGCACTTGAGGTGGTCCTTGGAATCGAAGGTGAGGGTGTACTGCGACCACTTGAGGGGACGCACAGCCTCAAGCCTCGAGAGGGCTGCGTTCACCTCACGAGAGAACTGCTTGAAGAGGCGGTTTGTCGTGGGGGCCTGAGCTCCGCTGAGGATGCAAGCTATGGCACGAGGCTCCTGGTATCCCCCACCCCCCTCGTCTGGCTGGTTGTTATCGTTCCTCCTCGAGGGCGGCGACAGCAGCGGAAGGCCTGCGTTGCCCTGAGGGCGGACCTCACGAGGTTGATCGCGCCAAGCGCCGTCACAAGGCTGATCACGTTAGGCATCCTCGCGAGGCTGATCACACCAGCCCTGGTGGGGGTTGCGGTTGTCCCAGCATCCTCCGTCGCGGCCTCCTTCACGGCCGAAGCCATGGTCGCTGCGCTCGGGGCGGCGGCCCAGGCGCTCGTCATGAAGCGCCCTGAGCCCCTGACAGTCATCGGTGTTGTGGGTGCGCACATTGTGGAAGACACAAAACAGGCGGCCATCCGTGGCAGGCTCGTCGCGATCATGACCACGCTTCAGCTTGGGCTCTGCCACCAGCAAGGGAGGGCCCTTGCGTTTCGCCTCCTTGGCCTTGGCCTTCTTGTCATCGGGATCGGCGTTGGAGTTGTTGAGGAGGAAGAAGCGGCCTTCCTCTGCCCTCACGCACTTATCGGCCAGGTTGAACAGCTCTAGCGCGGTGCACAGGTCATTGTTGATGGCGAGCTTCTCATTCATCCGGATGTCTGTGATGCCTTCGGTGAACGCCGAGATGATGGCTTCATCCGAGGCCTTCGGGATCTTGAGGCGGACTTGGGTAAAACGCTGAATGTACTTGTGGAGGGTCTCTCCAGGGCGCTGCTTCACGCGCCATAGATTGCTGATGGTGAGGGCCCGGTCACGGGTGCCCTGGAAGTTGGCGATGAAATGCTCGCGAAGCTCATCCCACGAGGAGATTGACCCTTCAGGGAGATTCATGAGCTAGGAGCGCGCGCCATCCTTGAGGGCCATGCAGAACTAGTTCGCCATGACCTTGTCGTCGCCGTTCGCCGCCTAGATGCTTAGCGTGTAAAGCTGGAGGAACTCCGCAGGGTCAGGGATGCCGTCGTAGCAAGGAGGCAGCTCTGGCTTGAACTTGACTGGCCAGACCACCCAACGCATCTCACGAGTGAAGGCACGGTAGCCAGCTGCGCTCACGGGCGCGCATCGAGCAGGAGCGGTGCGGTCATGGCACCCACACACCCCGGCTTCTTGGACGGCCCGGTCTTGGTGCTGACGTAGCGGTATGGGGGGTGTGCGCGTGTCGTGCAGCGGCTGATGCACGATCTGGCAGCTGGCCTCGTCTCGAGCCGGCACCAGCCCTCCACGCGACGGAGCATGAGGACGCGCGTCGTGCCGGGGCTCGGTGTTGTCGCCGCGCAGGGGAGGAGGCGGAGGCGCACCATGCGCCATGTCGCCTGCGCGGGATGGTGGAGGACGAAGCATATGAGAGGGCTCCAGGGCCTCGCCCGCGGTGTTGACGAGCTCGGTGATGCGGCCAGCCAGGTGTTGTAGCCCTTGTTGGCGGGGCGGTAGCGTAGCAGCTCGCGTGCCATGAGCAGCGCAGCCTGCGCATTCGCCGGCCCGCGGTGAGCATGGGAGGACGAAGTCGTGGCCGGGGTGAGAGAAGGCGTGGCGGTGCAGCCGTCGCGCTGCTTGGAGGGCGGCAGGGAGGAGTTCAGCTGCTCGTGAGCAGCCGGGTCAATGGCGGCGTTGGGCACGGCTGACGAGGAGAGGCGGCGGCCGCCGCGGCCCGCCGGCCCTGTCTGGGCGACTCGAGCCGCACGGCGCTCGGCATGAACACGACAAGCGTCGGCCATGGGGACCGTGAAGCAGGGTCGGAACGAAGGGGAAGAACTTCGACACACCCCTACCTGGCGCGCCAAATGTCGGAATCGGGGCTCCGCAGACCCAAAGAAAGGTTCGAACTCTGGGTTGTGCGCGAGGAACTTTGCTAGGCTACGACTCGCTGCTCACTGCCTCACGGCGATGCTCCAACGTGCTTGAGCGAGAGGGAAGAAGGCAGAACACGAGGATTTACCCAGGTTCGGGCCACCTTGCGGTGTAATACCCTACTCCTGCTTTGTGGTGGATTGCCTCGCGAGGAGGATGAGTATGTGAATACAAGTGGCTCTCGGAGGCTTCAGGAGCGGCTCCGGACTTGAGGGTTGGATGAACTTGATCCCTCTCTATGGTGGAGACTAACCTATACTTATACTGGCCCGGTCCTCTTCCCCAAAAGCTCTAGGCGGGAAGGGATGCCACAACGGCCAATTTTGAAGGGGGACAAGAGTACACCCTATCCTGACTAAAGGTGGTCTTCGCCTGCAAAGCCTCTGTCCATGACGCGCAAGTGGGCTCAATGATGACCTCCGTCCTACCAAGCCAGCGTCCTGGTCTTGTTGCACCGAAGACGCAACCTTTGGGGCTGCCTTGGGAACCCGCGTGCTGGCCTTGCTCCTTTAGCACCAAAGAGGAAAGCCTTACTGTCCGCACCCACTGGCATCGGTCCTGGCGGCGCTCGTCGTGGCTCGCGTCACCCACATGCATCGCGAGGCGAGGTGGCGAGCATAGAAGTGTCCTCCCTGCGGGAGGCCTCGGGAGGCCACTCCTCATGGAGCGCTTGGGGCGCCTGACGAAGCTTGCTGATGCCCGCCTCGCGAGGCGGGGGCCTCGCAATGGCCTTTCTTGCGGAGTCTTGACGCTGGGCCGCATCTGGCCCTTTGATGATGTCACGCGATGGGCCGAAGGCAGACGGGCCTGGGTACCCCCAGTCCCAGAGCCTCGACTGGTATCTACCTTATGAGGTGGGTTTCCCTGCTTTCACACGTGAGTTGCGGCAAATCCGTTGGCCGTCCGCCCGAGCATTCAAACTAGAGGTGTCGGAGATGTACAATGGCCAGCTCAACCCGGTAGAGTTCCTGGGCATATACACGATCATTGTGCAAGCTACCGGAGGAAGAGATGAAAAGATCCTCGCCAACTATTTCCCATTGGTACTCAAACCCAATGTGAGATCTTGGTTGATGAACTTGCCGGAGAACTCCATTTCTTCGTGGTCAGATCTATGCAACAAGTTCGTTGGTGCTTTCACCTGGGGCCAGAAAGGCCCTGGGCAGCCCAGTGACTTGCAAGTGATCCCGCAAAGAGAAGGTGAAGATCTATGCAAGTATATCCAAAGATTCAGCCGTGTACACCGCAACATACCAGATGTGCACCCTGCAGTAGTGATTACCGCATTCCATACAAACGTGCGCAACCACAAAATATGGGAGAAGATGAACATACAGCTGCCGAAGACCGTCAACAAGCTCTACATGTTGGCGGACAAATGTGCACATGCTGAGGAGGGGAGAAGGCTCCCAGGGGAAGATGCTGGCGCTGAAGTCAATTCTAAGGACGAAGACGCCGCCACCCCGAAGAAGAAGGGCCGGAAGCGTAATAGAAAGCGCAAGGGCAAGTCAGTTATGGTCGTGGAAGGATCCAACAACTCTAGTTCCGCAAAGAAAACCAAGATAGAGAGCTCCAGCAAGGAAGCTGCCGCGTGCGTTGATTGCCAGGTAGCTGCGGCGGGCCAGAAGACCGGCAAGTCTGACGGGCCATACCGTAAGATTCACCATACCAAGGGTCACAACCTCCAGGAGTGCAGGCAGGTCAAATAGCTGGTTGAAAAACAGAAAGTTGAGTACGACAAGCGTGACAAGGAGAAGGGCCAAGATGGTACAGGTGGGTCTGGCAAGAAGGGTCGCTGCGGCCGAGGAGGGCACCGCGGCAAAGCCAATCAGCAGAAAGAGAAGCCTGCCAGGGGCAGGGGAAAGAAAGAAGGAGATGAAGAGAGTGAAGAGTAAGATGACGATGAATCCAGTGAACATGAGTTCTAGAAGGCAACAGAGGCCATGTGCATTGACGGGGGTGCATCCTTGCATTCCTCTCACCGCCAACTTAAACAGTGGGCGCGTGAAGTCAATGCAGCGGAGCCGACAGCAGATGCCCAAAAGCCCCTCAAGTGGTCCCACACGCCTATCATTTTTTATGCCGAGGACCACCCTGATCGCACAGCTGCGGTCTGGTGTTTGCTATTGTTGGTTTCACCAACGATACTCAACCTCAAGGTCATGAAAGTGCTAGTTGACGGTGGGGCTGGCTTGAACTTGATCTCTTTTGAAGTGATCGAGAGGTTCCAGATCTCTGAGGAAGACCTAAAAAAAACCGGGACATTCCAAGGGATTAACCTGGGAAGGAGCCAGCCTAAGGGGAAGATCACGTTGCCGGTGATGTTTGGCGGGGAACTGAACTACAGAACGGAGAAGATAGTGTTTGATGTTGTCAATATCCCTTTGCCGTTTAATGGTATTCTTGGTCGCCCGGCATTGGCTAAGTTCATGGCAGCATCTCATTATGCCTACAATATGTTGAAAATGCTAGGACCGATGGGTGTCATTTCCATCAACTCCGACAAGAAAGATGCAGTCATATGTGTTGACAAGCTTTACAGAGATACGGTTGTAGCGGACCGTTAAGGCCACAACTCCCACCAAGGAAAGAAGAGTAAGAAGCCCGGTAAGACAGCTAGCGAGAATTCCAGGAAGCGTGCCTCTTAGGAGGCTGCGCACCCATTGAAGACTTGCCGGAGAGCTCTGCCGGCTAGAGATCCAAAGCCACTCCACCTGCGACAAAGAAGGTGTCAGCGAAGGAGGACGACACTGGCGGTACTTTCACCGTCAGCGCCACTCTTGACAGTAAATAGGAAAGTGCGCTCATTGCCTTCCTACGAGCGAATATAGATGTGTTTGCATGGAAACCATCTGACATCCACGGTGTTCCCAGGGAGGTAATTGGGCACCACCTTGATGTTTGTCCCCACGCTCGTCCTGTCAAGCAGAAGGTCAGGAAGCAAGCTTTGGAACGCCCATAGTTTATTGCTAAAGAAATCAAGAAACTTGAAGTAGCAGGTCTGGTCAGGGGAGTTCTACATCCAACTTGGTTGGCAAATCCAGTGGTAGTGCGCAAGCCAAATGGAATGTGGAGACTTTGTATTGACTACACTGATCTCAATAAAGCATGTCCAAAGGATCCTTTCCCCTTGCTGCCTATTGATCAAATCGTAGACTCCACTACTGGCTATGAGTTGCTCTCATTCCTTGACGCATATTCTGGATACCATCAAATATTCATGGCCAAGGAGGATGAGGAGAAAACCGCATTCATTACTCCATGTGGCACATACTGCTTCGTGCATATGCCTTTCGGACTAAAGAGTGTTGGTTCAACGTTTGCAAGAGCAGTCCAAATTGGTTTTGAACCACAGTCGTACAGAAACATAGAGGCCTATATGGATGATACTGTGGTCAAGACCAAGGATAAGTTGACCCTCATCCAAGATTTAGAAGAAACATTCGCGAATTTGCACAAAATCAACATGAAACTCAACCCTGAGAAGTGTGTGTTTGGCATTCCATCCGGCAAACATCTCGGGTTCTTTGTGTCTCAATGAGGAATCGAAGCAAATCCCGATAAGATCAAGGCCATCATGCAGATTCAAGCACCCAAGACTGTCAAAGATGTGCGAAGTCTTGCCGGCTGTGTTGCTGCTTTGAGTAGGTTCATTTCAAGATCTGCTAAGCGCGCCCTGCCATTTTTCAAGATATTGAAAAAGGCAGGTCCAGTGAAATGGACTCCAGAAGCGGAGGCTGCGTTGCAAGATCTGAAAAGGTACCTATCCTCTGCGCCAACCTTAGTTGCTCCCAAGCCACATGAGTCGTTGCTGCTGTATCTAGTGGCAACGAACCAAGTGACCTTTATGCTACACAAGTTGCACAAGGAGAAACTGGTGATGAGGAAACGGCAGAAGGAAGTCCTTCCCATGACAAGAGCAGAATCCTCCCCGGTAGGGCTCAACACCGGCAAGTCAGTGGTGATACAAGCAAAAGAAGTTGATCAGTGGATCGTGCCAAAGAAGAAGGTGATGCAGCGGCCGGTGTACTTTGTTAGTTCTCTCTTGCAGGAGGCTAGGTCATGGTACTCTGGTGTACAGAAGTTGCTTTTCGGTCTCCTCATGGCCTCGAGAAAGCTGCGCCACTACTTCCAAGCATATGAGATCACTGTTGTCACACGCTTCCCATTGCAGCATATTCTGAGGAATCCAGAGGCAACTGGCAGGATAGTAGAGTGGGCGTTGGAATTGTCGAGTTTTGCACTTAAGTTTGAGAGCACTTCAACCATTCAAAGCAGAGCCTTGGCGGAATTCATTGCAAAATGGACGCCAACACAAGATGAGAAAATTCCGGAATCAACTCTCCCCGATAAAGAGACTGAAAAAGATTGGGTCATGTACTTTGACGGTGCCTTCTCGCTACAAGGCACCGGTACCGGCAGGAATCAGCTTCTTTGCCGTCTGCCATGGCAGACGGCAAAGGCATGAATGGCGGTCGGCAAAGCTCTTTGCCGACTGCTAGCTGTCGGCAAACAGTCCTGCTCAATTCCTGCCGGTAAAGGCCTTCTTTGCCGTCTGCTTCAGAGAAGCGGACGACAAAGGTGTATGCCGTCAGCCGTTTGCGGCCAGCAGACGGCAAAGAGCATAGACGGCGGTGAGGTGAGGTGGGAGCCGTTAGGGGTTAACGCCGTGCTTTGCCGTCAGCCGGCAGACGGCAAAGAGGCTAAGAAAAGAAGAGGAGGAAAAGAAGAAGAAGAAGAAGAAGAAGAATAAGAAAAGAAGAAGAAGAAAGAAGAAGAAGAAAAGAAGAAGAAGAGTTCTTCTTCTTCTTTTCTTATTCTTCTTCTTCTTCTTCTTCTTCTTCTCTTCCTATTCCTTCTTTTCTTCCTATTCCTTGATTTTCTTCATCTTATTATGTCATTTGTGGACTAAATAGGATAAATTATGTCATAAATGGACTAAATAGGCTAAATAAGAAGAAAAATACCGTTATCACGGAGGTGAAGGACCGGTCGGGGCTGCGCCAGTGCCAGACTGAGGTGAAGGGCCGGTCGGGGTTCCACCAAGGCCAGACGGAGAAGCATCGGTTGATGCTTGTCGGGAAGCATTCTACACCAAAGATCATTTCCAATGTCTCGTTAGCATGATGCAACATAAATGTGAATACTAGTAACTAACGACCATTCAAATCAAACTCACCGTGGTCGCCGGAGCAATCTGGGGCATCGGCGGAGGGGTCTGACCGCTTTTCTCGCACATGCTCTACACATTTGGTTCTCACGAGTTAGTCATATTAGTTAGTAATGGAACAAACATTATGTGCATGATTTGGCTAATATGCAGGAGAAACGTACCACCAAGATGTCGTATAGGGCCCGGTTTTGAGCATCGTTCCGGTTCCTCTCCTCCTCCAACAGCCTGGCTGTCCTCTCCTCCAGCTCCCTCTCCCTCTCCTCCGCCTGCCTTCTTGCCGCCTCCAAAAGCGTCTGCGTGTTTGCTATCTCTTTCTCAAGAGCAGCCTGCAACACACCACTCCTCGTTAGCATTGTAATCATCGACGGACGCACACACAATGTAATGGATAGGAAAGGTATCCGAGTCTGTATAACTAACCGCCATGGCGAGCTCCGATGGCCGTGCACGAGGCATTATCTCAGGATCAGAGCTACTCTGGCGCTTCTTGATCTGTGTGAGAGTCTTAGGACAACGTATCAGTCCATCACCAATGGCTATCGAGCCATGGGACCTCCCACCACCAGATATCATAACCAGCTCTGTATCAAAAGGATCCTGGCTCGGGTTAAAGTCCTCCCCTTTCCTTGCCTTCCCCTCGTCTCTGTACCTCACGAGCTTGTTGCGGGAGGAGATGTTGGTGAAGGTCTCTGGATGATCTAGGTCAGACTCCGAGAATGCCTTGGCCTTCTTGTACAGGGCACTATGGGCCATGCCATAGAGGTCGAACAGACTTGGCACGGGCTTCTTGTTGTGGTGCGACTGAGAGAGAGGAACAAAATATTAGTCAAGGGCTCAAGCTAGCATGAAGATTGAAATTGCTATGTAAATAAGGTCATTTTGGAGCTAAGTAAGGTTATTATGTCATTTTTGAGGAAAAAAAGCTAAGTTTAGGTCATTTTGGAGGTAACCAAGATTATTATGCCCATTTTGACCAAACTATGCTAATTATGTCATTATTGAGCTATCCAAGGTAGTTATGCCTTTTTTTAGCTAACTAAAGCATATTTAGGCATTTTATAGAGCTATCTTAGGTTATTATGTCATTTTAGAGCTAATTATGTCATAAATTAAGAAGCTAAGATTATTTTACGTCATTATTGAGCTATCAAAGGTAGTTATGCAATTTTTTAGCTAACTAAAGCATATTATGTCATTTTAGAGCTAATTATGTCATAAATGAACGAGCTAAACTAAGTTTAGGTCATTATTGAGCTATCCAAGGTAGTTATGCCATTTTTTAACTAAGTAAGCATTATTGAGCTATCCAAGGAAAAATGCTATCATGTAGAATGAAATTGCATGAATCATGAAGCAAACCACATACCCAGTGACCCCCGTACTCAAACAGGTCGGAGCTCCCTTGATGGTGTGGCACACCAACCATTTGGGCACGCTTATCCTTGGCCCTTTGGTGTTCGACTAGCCATTTGGGAGAGCACCACTCATCCACCAATGCCTCCCAACAGTCCATCCTATCCGCACACCATCTCGGGGGCACCTAAGTTAGTCAAGAGAAATTTCAGCGCTACGCCTACGAATCAAATCAAGAGAACTAAGTTCAAGGCCTTAAGAATAGGTAATTACCAGCATGTACTTCTCCTTAGTCAGAAACTTGCCGCGACACTTCTTCTTCGCCCTCCTAATACCCTTCGAGGCGTAGTAGTCTCGAACGGCCTGCAGCCGAGCCTCGTGCCGTAAGTTCTTAAGTAGGCGCTTGCACTCGACTTCGACAACCGAAGCCGCAGCCTCCTGCTCTCCATCTGAAATCCTGTAGAAGGTCTGCAGTCAAACAAGACAACGCTGATTAGTAAAATCACTACGTACTGTTGATCTTTAATTCTATAAAGGAGAAATTACCCAGAACCGACGGAACACAATGTCGGCCACCGTCTCGCACTCGACACCGGCGACCATCTCCCCCGGCGGGTGAATCAGCTAGGGGTGGCGGCGAGGAAGGCGTAGCAGCCTTCCTACCTCTCCCGCTGCCACGTCCACCTCTAGCAGCCTTCTTCGTCCTCCCCCGACCTCTGCCGGCCGAAGAAGAAGGGCCCGCCGGTGCTGACTGCATACTGTCTAGCAGCGCTCTCCGTAGGGGCTGGGCTGGAATAATGGAAGCACCCCTCCCAGGAGCGCTCGCACGAGGCTCGGAGCGCTCTGGACCCTTGCCCACCATCCTGTCAACACCTGCAATGACAAAAAGTAAACGACATTAGTATAACATAAAAAATTTGAATAACTGACATGAATACTATGTATATAATTTAAGATTATCATCATCATGAACATAATAAAAAATTGAATACCTGACATTACTAATATTACTCTGAATCGTCTATATATGCTCCGGGATCATTAAATGCATCATCATCATCACTATCAGTGATGAGCTCATCATCATCATTAATAAATGCATCAACATGTGGAAGGCCTCCTTTACGTAATTGTTCAAGCATTGAAAGGTCATCTGCAGCAGTAACTTCTTCTTGTTCCGGCTCTTCTTGTTCCGGCTCAGGGGTGAAGTCGGATTCACTATCGCTGTCTACTTCAATGTTCAGGGGTACAGTTGAGCGGTTCTTGAAATGTTTTTTGGAAAGACGTGTTTCTTGGAAGAATTCTCCTTCGTCATATGTGTCTTGGTCATAATCCTCTTCATTGGGGGGAGGTGGTCTAACACGTGGCGGCACTTCATAAACGACATCCCAACCACTGAGATTTGAATCACTTTGACAGGCCCACGGTAGATAGAAAACTTGGGTTGCCTGTTGAGCCGTAATATAGACATCGGGAACATCCAAATGGGTGCTTTGTTTGATTTCGACTAGCCCTATATGTTCATGAGTCCTTCTAGTATCCTTCGGCTGGAACCAATAACATCTGAAGACTACGACGTTTGGTGGGTTTTCACCATAGAATTGAAGTTCATAAATATATATGATGTTTTGCATAACAAAATCGTCGAACGCACGGGGAGGTCGTCAAACACCACACCCTTGCAGCGACGAAACAACTGCACATTTTAAATCCACCTGATTAACACAAATATATATGATGTTTTGCATAACAAAATCGAAAAATATACGACCTAACTCATAATTCACAAATATATGACCCCGTCGGGGTCGGGGTCGGGGCAGGGTCGGGGTGTGGTGTCAGGGTGTAGGTGTCGATCGGGATGTCAGGATGTCGTATGTCGGGGTCGATCAGGGTGTCGATCAGGGTGTCGGGGTCAGGGTCAGGGTGAAATTTCATGAGAGAAGACATAAACATCAAGTGAAACAATTAACATTGTACAAAGTTGAAAACTTGCTACTACGACGAGGTAAAGTTCCTTTGCGAAATCTATAGTCTTGAAAGCGATATATAATAGCATCATCATCAACCTTTGCAAATATTTCTCGCTCAGTAATTATTTGGTCAGTAGCAACAACGATAAGCAGTACTGCAGTAGAAAATACTAACATTATAGCAAGCAGATCAAAAAATGTTCAATCTACAAAATTTTAACAACAACAGCAAGGCAGTAGCAGTCAGTGTAGCACAATGCACATGCACATATTATCCTGTCTGTGAGTGAGTGAGTCTGTCCATTACCAATCCGGCTCTTCAGTGCGGCTACGGCTGCGGCAGACGGCGTGGCGGACAGGCAGAGTCGCGGAGACCAGGGCAAGGGAGGCCGGAGCCCGGAGCAGAGCCGGCGTGCAGAGCAGTAGAGCCGCAGCCCGCAGAGGAGAGCCGGAGAGAGGGAGAGCGGCGGAGCGGGCGGCGTCAGTGGCGGAGGCGGGAGAAAGAGATGGAGGAGGGCGCGCGCGCGGGGGGCCAAATTAACCCCCCGCATTGCCGTCTGTTTTTTTTCTCTTTGCCGTCTACAGACGGCAAAGAATTCTTTGCCGTCCGCCAGCAGACGGCAAAGAGGATGACCGTTAGACGGCCACCGCCGTGAAACTGTGGGCCCCTCTTACCTCTTTGCCGTCTGCTAGCAGACGGCAAAGAAGTGGCCCGTGTGACCTACCCAGTGCAGTACCCCCGTGGGGTCCACTTTGGACTTTGCCGTCTGCTGGCGGATGGCAAAGAACTCTTTGCCGTCTGCTGGCGGACGGCAAAGAGCTCGCAAATGGCAAAGACCCTGTTTGCCATCAGCTGGTTCTTTGCCGTCTGCTTTGAGAAGACAGACGGCAAAGAGCCTCTTTGCCATCAGCTGGCAGACGGCAAAGAGCTGGCAGATGGCAAAGACCCAGATTCCAGTAGTGGGTGCTGGAGTGCTGCTTGTCGCACCCGCCAGAGAACACCTCAAGTACGTGGTTCAAATGCACTTTCCCAAGGAGAAAGCAACCAACAACACTAAAGAGTATGAGGGCCTTCTTGCCGGTCTCAGAATATGGTGGAATTGGGTATCAGAAAGTTGATCGTTCGTGGAGATTCACAACTTGTTGTGAAGCAGGTAAATAAGGATTACCAAAGCCCATTGATGGAAGCATATGTGGAAGAAGTGAGAAAATTGGAGGAACACTTTGACGGGTTGCAAACAAACCATGTCCCCCGTGCGGAGAACAACATTGCCGATCACCTGTCAAAGTGTGCTGCCCAAAAGCTGCCTGTGGAACCAAGGATTTTTGTACTCCATTTGACTCAACCACCAGTTACCCCATCGACACAAGCCAATAAGAGAAGAAAGCTGAATACTGGCAAATATTTTTCGGCAGAGCTTCCTAAGATAGCCAGTGAGAATGTTGTCAGGAGCAGTGACGCGCTTGCAGGTGAGCTGCAGCCTTGCACAAAACTTCGGGTTCTTGTCGTTGAGGATAGCACTCCCGCAACCGCAGAGACGCCTTTAGTTCTTGTCATCGAGCCGCAAGCTCCAGCATGGGCACACCATATAGTTCAATTTCTCCAAACAGGAGAGCTTCCTGATGAGCAAGAGCAAGCTGAGGAAGTAGCCAATCAATCGAGTATGTATCAGTTTGTGGATAACACTCTGTGCAGAAAGAGACTGAATGGCGTGAAATTGAAGTGCATTTGCTGGTAAGACGGACTCAAGTTGTTGGCAGAGATACATGGAGGCATATGTGGCTCTCACATAGGGTCAAGGGACCTTGTTGGCAAAGCTTTCTGACAAGGTTTTTATTGGCCTACTACCCTCCAAGATGCAACTGAGCTAGTAACAAGATGTGAAGCATGCCAGTTCCATTCGAAGAATATACATCAGCCAGCAGAAGCTCTTCAAACAATCCCTCTCTCCTGGCCCTTCTCGGTCTGGGGGCTTGACATTTTGGGCCCCTTCCCCTGTGCTACAGGGGGTTTTGAGTTCTTGTATGTTGCAATCGACAAGTTCACAAAGTGGCCTAAGGTAGAGTCGATGAGAAAGGTGACTGCACAATCAGTTGTCAAGTTCTTCAAAGGACTAGTTTGTCGTTTTAGGGTTCCAAACAAAATTATCACCGACAACGAGACACAGTTCACGAGCCGCACCTTCATGCACTACATCTAGAGCCTTGGAAGCAAGGTTTGCTTCGCCTCTATTGCTCATCCGAGAAGCAATGGGCAAGCAGAACGGACAAATGCTGAAGTATTGCGTGCCCTCAAGACAAGAACCTTTGACAGGCTGCACAAGTGTGGAAGGCGCTGGATTGATGAGCTACAAGTGGTTCTTTGGTCACTCAGAACGACACCAAATCGAGCTACTAGCCAAACACCCTTCTCCCTAGTTTATGGTGCAAAAGCAGTGCTCCCAACAGAACACACATATGGGTCGCCTCGAGTGCTTGCCTATGACAAAGTAGAGCAAGAGCACCTGCGGCAAGATGATGTTGTGCTCCTCGAGGAAGATCGTCTTCAGGCGGCTGTGCGAGCTGCATGCTACCAGCAAGCCTTGCGCAGCTATCATAGCCACAAGGTTCATGCCCGGAGTTTTGAGGAAGGGGGCCTTGTTCTTTGGCGCGTTCAATCCGCCAAAGGATCAAACAAGTTGACGCCAAAGTGGGAAGGCCCTTATCGGGTAGTACGAGTCACTAGACCTGGCGCAGTCCGTCTGGAGACCAAAGATGGCATTCGTGTGCTAAACTCATGGAATATCGAGCATCTTCGCAAATTCTACCCCTGAGGCACAGTTGTTGGGACTTGCCCCGGCAACCCCTTTTTATACAAGCTTGGTCTCCAAGACTTAAAACCTTTGTACAAAGCCAGGCGCAGACCCTGCGTATATTTGAATAAAGCTAAGTGTTCAGCAACCTTTTATGCATATTTACTATGTACTAATGCATGTTACATTGTGGTTACATTCTTGCTGGAATGAAATGGCTAACATACCACCAAGGTCTCCACACCACTCCTTTCTATTCTTTCTTTTTCTCAAAGACAGAAGGATTCCTCGTGTACATGTTTCCCGGGGGGGATGATGGAGTACCATTTTAGATGGCATGGAGTACCATTTCAGATGGCATTTGGCATTCATTCCATACAACAAGAAGTACAACAAAGAAAGATAAGTTGAAAGGCAACTAAAAATTTCTTTCTTACATCTTGGAAATTTTCCTTGATTCAGGTTTATACATGTATGAAAAACCTGCACGCAAAGGAATCTTATCGTGTTTCATTCGCGCTCTTATTCTTGCCTCGAGTCCGCTTGGCAAGACTATTTGTAGCTGCGTTGAGACCGGCAAGTTGCCTTGCCGGATACCTTACTTCCAGCAGGCTGCTAAGGACTAGTTCTTTGAAGCGCTCGCGGCAAGTATGCATTTTGGCAGGTTTCTGTCGGAATCGGGGCACCGCGGACCCAACAAGGTACGAACTCGGGGGCACATACGAAGATCTAGCCTAGCCGCAGCCTCAAGCTCATCACCCCATGGCTTGGCCTCGTCGAGTTCCCGCGAACAGGGAAAGGAAGGACACATCAGTTTACTCAGGTTCGGGCCACCTCGCGGTGTAAAACTCTACTCCTGCTTTGTGGTGGATTGGCCTCACGAGGAGATTGAGGATGAACTAGTACAGTGGGTGAGCAGCCTCACGAGGGCTCAGTGGGTGAGAATGGTTCTGCACTAAGAGGATCAGAATCAGATCCCGCTCTATGGTGGAGACTAACCTATATTTATAGTGGCCTTGGTCCTCTTCCCTCATAGCTTAGGCAGGAAGGGATTCCACAACGGCCAATTTGAAAGGGTACAAGAGGTACATCTTATCCTGACGAAAGTTGGTCTTCACCTGCAAAGCTTCTCGCCATGACGTTGTGGTGGGCTCGGTGATGACATTCGTCCTGCCGAGCTAGTGGTCTTGGTCTTGTTGCACCAGAATGGAAACCTTTTGGGGATCCCTCGGGAACCCGCGCTGGTCCTTGCCTCCCTAGCACCAAAGAGGAAACCGTCCTCCTCTGCGCCCGCTGGCGCTCGCCTAGCCTTGGTCGTCATGGCTCACGTCATCGCGAGCCTCGTGAGGTGGGGTACCTGCATAGAGATCTCCGCTCCTCGGGAGGCAGGCTCAGGAGGTCTTGGTGTCGTTCGCCTTGCAAGGACGGGAAGCCCTCGCGAGGGTCTTGCTCGCAAAGTCTTGTAACTGGGTCATATCGGGCCGTCGACAGGGCCACGCGCTGGGCCATAGGCAGGTAAGTTTGGGTACCCCCGATCCTAGAACGCCGACAGTAGCACCCGGGCCCAAGACGCGCTCGCCTGGCTTCGAAGCGAAGGCAAGAAGTGAAGGGTGAAGCGATGCGGGCCCCAATCGCTTGCGGGCCAGGCTCGACGCGTGGCGCACGACGGGACGCGGACGCCTCCGCTTCCCCATGTCGCCTCGGCAATCGCCCAGACTGACAAAGGTCTGGACATGCATGCTGCGAGCCATCATTGCATGAAGGTGGAGGGGCGCCGGTTAGCCTACGATCGCCTATAAGAGGGCGAGGGGGCAGAGCCCCATCCCATCTCTGTCTTCTTGCCCTTTCTCCTCCAATCTCCGCCGCAGCCACCATCTCACCGAAGCAACCATCGCGCCAGTGAGGAAGTTCACCACCGAAGAGAAGGGCAAAGCCCCCAAAGAGGGACCGGAGTCGCCGCTGCTCAAGAGGGGGCGCGGCCGCCCCCGCAAGTCCGCGGCTACGCCCGTAGTGTCATCCAGGGGCGTGGGCGCCCTCCACTGGTGATTCGCGTTGGCTCTGGCATCCGAGGAAGAACCCCTCCCACAGAAATGGCCGCGGAGGGAACCACGTGGTGGCCGCTAGACCACCTCGCCCGTGAGCTCACTCGGCCAACATGGCCCGAGAGTTCATGGTGTGGATGGAGAGCCCACCGTGTACCTGGGTCTAGCTTCCGCGCTCCTTCGTGGAGGAGCTGCCAGCCGGGGGACCCGTCAGGCTGTGGTTGCAGCCCGACGGCTGCTGCAACCGGTCTTGAAAGGATCGAGAAGAGGTGTCTAGAGGGGGGATAGACCCTCAACAAAGAAAAGTAGCTGTTTTTAAGTTCTTCAAGTTAAGGTGGAGTTTTAGCACAAGTTTAAACATTCACAATACACTTCAAGCAAGCATGGCAAGAGTATATGAGCAGCGGAAAGTAAAGCATGCAACTTGCAAGAATGTAAAGGGATGGGATTGGAATGTGCAAACGCAATTGGAGACACGGAGATTTTTGGCGTGGTTCCGATAGGTGGTGCTATCGTACATCCACGTTGGTGGAGACTTCAACCCACAAAGGGTAACGGTTGTGCGAGTCCACGGAGGGCTCCACCCACGAAGGGTCCACGAATAAGCAACCTGTCTATCCCACCATGGCCATCGCCCACGAAGGACTTGCCTCACTTGGGTAGATCTTCACGAAGTAGGCGATCTCCTTGCCCTTGCAAACTCCTTGGATCAACTCCACAATCTTGACGGAGGCTCCCAAGTAACACCTAACCAATCTAGGAGACACCACTCTCCAAAAGGTAATAGATGGTGTGTTGATGATGAACTCCTTGCTCTTGTGCTTCAAATGATAGTCTCCCCAACACTCAACTCTCTCTCACAGATTTGGATATGGTGGAAAGATGATTTGAATGGAAAGCAACTTGGGGAAGGCTAGAGATCAAGATTCTTGTGGTTGGATTGGAATGTCTTGGTCTCAACACATGAGTAGGTGGTTCTCTCTCAGAAAATGTATGCTGGAAGTGTAGGCACGTTCTGATGGCTTTCTCACAAATGGAGAAGGGGGTGGAGGGGTATTTATAGCCTCCACACAAAATCTAACCGTTACACACAATTTACCAAACTCGGTGGGACCGAATAGTAAAACTCGGTCAGACCGATTCAGTTCAAAATGTGAACATTAGGATTTTCGGTGGGACCGATGTGCTAGGGTTAGGGTAAAACCTCATCTCGGTTTGACCGATTACACAAACTCGGTGAGACCAATTTTAGTAATAAGCAAACAGAGAGTTGGCCAAGCAAACTCGGTGGGGCCGACCACTTATTTCGGTGAGACCGAAATAATTGTAGTAGGCAACAGAGAGTTTGCAAGCCCATCTCAGTGAGACCGAGATCCCATCGGTAAGACCGAACTGCTTAGGGTTTCTGGCAATGGCTATGTCAATTGAACTCGGTAGCACCGGATAGATCAAATCAGTGGGGCCGAGTTTGACTTTAGGTTTAGGACATATGTGGAAGTGAGAAAGTGGTTGAGGGCTTTTGGAGCATATCACTAAGCATTTTGAGCAAGCAAGCCATTAAGCAACACCTCATCCCCTTTTAATAGTATTGGCTTTCCTATGGACTCAATGTGATCTTGGATCACTAAAAATGAAAATGTAGAGTCTTGAGCCTTTGCCAATATGTGACCTTAGCATCTTGAAGGGGTTCCACATCCTCTTGTCCTGCCACTCCACTGTTGAACTCATCTGAAATATACTAGATGAAAGTATTAGTCCAACAAGAGATATGTTGACATTAATTACCAAAATCACCCAGGGAGCACTTGTGCTTTCAATCTCCCCCTTTTTGGTAATTGATGACAACATACATCAAAGCTTTTAGATAAAGATATGAAGTGTAACAAGTAAAGCTTTGGAAGAACATGCAACATGCATTGGCTCCCCCTACATGTATGTAATCATGTGAAGATAGAATATAATACCATGTGAGTGCATAAGCATGTCAGAGCAAGTAGTGAGTTACATGTATCTTGGCTATATGCATCAGAGCAAATGATGTAAAGTGCAGAAAATGTACCTACATGTTCATGAGTCCTTCTTGCAAACAATATGTACATCAACAAGAGATCCTCATGCACATGGGTGTGATGCATATACTTACCTTGTGGTCTTGAGCTGACTTTGGAAGAGATGAACCTGAGAAAACAGGGTTAGATAACCCAGGAACATCTACTAAGCAGAGCAAGAACAGGAAACCACAAGAGTACCAAGACTGGGATGACATGTAGTGAGTAAGTACTTAGTACTCTATTTGGATATTAACATGTCCCTAGGAGATAAAGATGTGCAATGAATTCCAAAGATTTTCTTCCCTTAGATATCTTACTCCCCCTGAATCTGATACTGGATAATGGGAGAAGGTAGGGTAATAGAAAATAAGAGCAAAGAAAGACAGAACAACATACTCAAAGAAACATCTACTAACATGTCTTTCCCCTCTTAAAGACATGTGGCTTCTCTCCTCTTTGAATTACCAGGCATCTGGGATGGCTAAGATGTCTCCCTTAGATAGGGTTGAGCTTTGATGTTCTCTCTTTCCCCCTTTGACATCAATTTCCAAGAAGGGATCTTCTGGAGCATGAGTCAAGTAGGTTTGGTCCTTGAGTCACATTACAAAGCATTATGCAATTTCGGATGCTGGTAGAGGACAAGAATCATCGAGTGGATGTTGGAACAGATCTGCAGGATGCAAATGGCAAAGTGTTTTCTTAGTGACGAAATCGGTAACACCGAATCTTTTTAGTCGGTGGCACCGAGTTGGTTCGGTCTAGCCGAGAAGAAAAGATCGGTGAGGCCGAGTTCAGCACAGAGAAAACTTTTGTCATCTTAGCTCACTAGGCAAATAAGATCTCACAAAGATTTGCACGGAATTAATTGAAAGATTTGCAAAGAATTAGATGCAGGGAATGCAGAAAATAATCAGAGAAAAGAAAAGAAATCTAGATGAAGTTTTTTTTGAAAGGGGAATATGTATGCAAGAAACAAATGCAAAAACACAGAAAAATGCAAGAGAGCTTCATCTAGAATTGGTCGGTGACAAAGTCACCTATGTTAGAGTATATTGACGTAGGAGCCAAGTGAAGTCACTTGATCATAGGTCATACTCATCCTTTAAGCTCAAAATGGGGTTGCCATTTTTCGTTTAAGCATTTTGATGTATTCACATCTTGTTGAGTTTCTTTAACCCATGTCTT
Organism: Thinopyrum elongatum; assembly: GCA_011799875.1. Lineage (NCBI taxonomy): Eukaryota > Viridiplantae > Streptophyta > Magnoliopsida > Poales > Poaceae > Thinopyrum > Thinopyrum elongatum. The sequence continues at coordinate 402,318,684 of CM022298.1, read as the reverse complement.
GGGGTAAAGCTTCTCTAAGATGGAATAACATACCTTGGGTGATGGTGTTGATCTTGATCATGTAGTTGAACTTGTGTTGGATGCTCAAGGTTGATGTAGTTCATCAAGAGCTGGGAGCACCACTTGTAGTTTGAGTTCACCTTCCTACATGGGTTAGTCTTGCAAGGAAGAGCACTTGTGTGTCCAAAATGACAATAATGAAACTTGATACCAAATGAAATTTGATATATTGTCAAAGGATATATTGAATGGATTCATGCTTCCTTGCCTTCAACCACCATATTGTAGAGACTTGGCGATGTAGGGATGCTTAGGATGTGAGTGAGTTGCAATCTCATAGAGTTGGGCTCATCCAAGTACCTACAAGGGTTAGATAACATGCAAGGGTACAAATATAGATCGAAGACATATGATCATCATCATAAGAGAAATATCAAGGATTAGTCAAAGTCTCATGCCTTGCATGCATCCAAATGGAGTTTCTACTCCAAGTTTGAGGCATCAATGATGTTCAATTCACCTCTCAAACGGCAAAATACTTTCTCATCAAGCGGTTTGGTGAATATATCCGCCAATTGCTTATCGGTACGAACATGCTTAAGATCAATGTCTCCTTTAGCAACATGATCTCGAATGAAATGATGACGAACTTCAATATGCTTAGTTCGAGAATGTTGCACGGGATTGTGAGCAATCTTAATTGCACTTTCATTATCACAAAGCAATGGAACATGTTTCACTTATATCCCATAATCTTTAAGAGTTTGGGTCATCCAAAGTAATTGAGCACAACATGAACCGATGGCAATGTATTCCGCTTCCGCGGTGGATAAGGATACTGAGTTTTGTTTCTTGGAGGACCAAGACACAAGAGATCTACCAAGAAATTGACAAGTACCCGAAGTGGACTTTCTATCAACCTTTTCTCCGGCATAGTCCGAATCGGAGTAGCCAACAAGATCAAAAGAAGACCTCTTAGGATACCAAATGCCAAAGTTTGGTGTATGAATTAAGTATCTCACTATCCTTGTCACAGCCTTAAGATGACATTCTTTGGGGGCCGCTTGATATCGTGCACACATGCACACACTTAGCATAATATCGGTATGGGAGGCACATAGATATAACAATGAACCAATCATAGAGCGGTAAACCTTTTGGTCAACCGGTTTGCCATCCTTTGTCAAGTCAAGATGTCCTCTAGTAGGCATGGGTGTTTTCATACCTTTGCTTTCTTGCATGTTGAACTTCTTGAATAGGTCCTTGGTATACTTTGTTTGGGAAACAAAGGTACCCTCCTTAGTTTGCTTGATTTGCAAACCGAGAAAGAACTTGAGTTCACTCATCATAGACATCTCAAACTTCTCTGACATTAGCCTTCCAAACTTTTCACTAAAATGTGGGTTAGTCGAACCAAATATGATATCATCAACATAAATTTGGCACACAAATTATTCACCATTAACCCTTTTAGTAAAAAGAGTAGAATCAATTTTTCCTATCTCAAAGCCTTTTTCAATAAGGAACCTGGTCAAGCATTTATACCACGCTCTAGGAGCTTGTTTAAGACCATAAAGAGCTTTGTGAAGTTTGTAAACATGGTCGGGTTTCTTAGGATTAACAAAGCCGGGAGGTTGTTTAACATAAACTTCCTCCTCAATTTCACCATTTAGAAAAGCACTTTTAATATCCATTTGATATAATGTGATATCATGATGATTGGCATAAGCAAGTAAGATGCGTATGGACTCAAGTCTAGCAACGGGGGCATATGTCTCACCATAGTCCATACCTTCAACTTGAGTGTAGCCTTGAGCGACGAGACGGGCCTTGTTGCGTACAACTTGTCCATCTTCATCTTGCTTATTCCGAAACACCCATTTGGTACCAATGACATTTTGATTGTTGTCCGGCTTCTCAACGAATGTCCAAACTTGGTTCCTCTCAAAATTGTGTAGCTCTTCGTGCATGGCATTTATCCAATCTAGATCTTCTAGAGCTTCTTCAACCTTCATAGGTTCAATGCTAGAGATAAATGAGTAATGCTCACAAAAGTTAGCTAAGCGTGTTTTAGAGCGTGTAATTCTCCCTGTTTGGATATCGTCAAAGATTTGTTCGACGGGATGATCTCTTGAGACTCTTGCTCTAACTCGTGAGAGCTTTTGCTTAGGTCGGGGTGGAACATCTTCTTCATCATCTTGTTCTTCCTCTTGGCCTTCTTCGTTGTTGGTGTTGTTGTTCTCTTGTGGGGGTGGAGAAGGAGGTTGATGAGGTTCATCTTGGTGTACATCCTCGTTTTCATCATCTTGGCGTGTCCCACTTGTGGATGCCTCCGAGTCAACTCGTGGTTCACCTTGTCATGAGGTAGAAGCTTCCACTTAGACGGACGAGGTACTCTCCTTCACCTCCGTTGGGCGAATCTTGCCAATAAACAAGTCTTGGATTGCTTCCGAAGGGTCTTTGTCTCCTACATCAATTGGCAATTGCTCTACTTGCCAGCCGTTAGATTCAACAAACTTCACATCTACCGTCTCTTCAACCTTTCGGGTGAAATTGTTGTAGACATGGTAAGTGTGAGAGTTTGAGCCATAACCGAGTAGGAAACCCTCATGAGATTTAGGAGCAAATTTCGAATGACAATGCTTATCAAGAATATAGCACTTTGAGCCGAATACTCAAAAGTATCCAACTTGGGGTTTGTTACCGGTGAGAAGCTCGTATGTCGTCTTGCCAAGTAGCTTGTGAAGATATAGACGATTTGTCGCATGACAAGCTGTCTCAACCACTTCCGCCCAAAAGTGTTTTGGCGTCTTGTACTCATCAAGCATCGTTCTCGCCATCTCAATAAGAGTTCGGTTCTTCCTCTCAACAACTCCATTTTGTTGAGGCGTGTACGTAGCCGAGAACTCATGTGAAATCCCTTCTTCATCCAGAAAGGTGTCCACATTTGCGTTCTTGAACTCCGTTCCGTTGTTGCTGCGAACCTTCTTGATCTTCACTTCAAATTGATTTTGGGCCTTCCTAGCGAAGTTCTTGAAGATATTTTGGACCTGCGATTTATCATCAAGAAAGAACACCCACGTAAATCTTGAAAAATCATCGACAATGACTAAACTGAATGAGTTACCACCGAGACTCTTGTAGGCATTGGGACCAAAAAGATCCATATGAAGTAGCTCGAGCGGTCTTCTCGTGGTCATGATATTTTTCACGGGATGACTTCCTCCAACCTGTTTTCCTGCTTGACAAGCACTACAAAGTCTATCCTTGTCAAATATAACATCTTTAACACCAAGGATATGATCACCTTTAATAAGCCTATCAAGATTTCGCATGCCCACATGACCTAACCTTCTATGCCACAACCAACCTTTAGAAGATTTAGCAATTAAGCAAGTTCTAGGTTGAGCCTTTTTAGTGAAATCAACAATGTATAGATCACCTCTGCGTATGCCGGTAAAGACCATTTTATGATTATCTCTTCAAAACACTTGGCAATCTACTTCAGTAAATAGGACATTGAAACCGAAATTGGCTAGTCTAGATACAGAAAGTAAATTATAGCCAAGAGATTCAACGTGCATAACATTTTGAATGGAGTTGTCATGTGAGATGGCCACCTTACCAAGGCCAACCACCTTACCCTTTGAGTTATCACCAAAAGTGACATATTTTCGAGGGCCATTGTTTTCAGCAAGCTCACGAAACATATCCTTGTCTCCGGTCATGTGATCGGTACATCCACTATCAAGAACCCATTCTTTTCCTCCAGCCATGTAGCCGCGAAGATTAGCCATAAGACCAAAGTGTCTCATAGACTCATCAAGATCAAAGTCACTATCATCATCCTTATCATAGTATCCATGTTCAACATCGTCTTGTGATTGATCATTACCTAGAGAGAGTGATTCATTAGTTTTATGACCATGACAATGTGCATCTTTATGAATTCTAATGACTTCGGAAATGATATTGCTAATGATTCCAACATCTCCTTTGGCACGCATAAGGTCACGAAGCTCAACTAGACAATCACCAAACTTAGGGTCATTAGGGCTCATCTTATTTAAAGCAATGGACTTATGAAGAATCTCATCTAAGTTTTTCAAGGAGTAGCTTGGAAATCGTTCCTCAAGGAATCTCCATATAGTGTAGGCACAATCAAGAGTAGGCAAGCGAGCTATCAAGTTTCTAGGCAATCCTCTAGTGATAAGATTGATAGTTCTAAGATTGCAAATCATGTCGAGAGACTCATCGGGGGTAGGATGCAAAGGATCAACAAGAGGCGCACAAGGGCTAGTAATATACTTGTTCAAGTGATATTCATTGAAAATCTCAAGCATCTCATTTTTCCAAACAATAAAGAACTCTCCATCAAGTATGGGCACTCTATGTCTAAAACTCCCCATCGTAGACTCATCCATCTTCCTCCAATGGTGATTAAACCAAAGCAATGGAGACCAATGCTCTAATACCAATTGAAAGGATCGAGAAGAGGTGTCTAGAGGGGGGGGGGAATAGACCCTCAACAAAGAAAAGTAGCTGTTTTTAAGTTCTTCAAGTTAAGGTGGAGTTTTAGCACAAGTTTAAACATTCACAATACACTTCAAGCAAGCATGGCAAAAGTATATGAGCAGCGGAAAGTAAAGCATGCAACTTGCAAGAATGTAAAGGGATGGGATTGGAATGTGCAAACGCAATTGGAGACACGGAGATTTTTGGCGTGGTTCCGATAGGTGGTGCTATCATACATCCACGTTGGTGGAGACTTCAACCCACGAAGGGTAACGGTTGCGCGAGTCCACGGAGGGCTCCACCCATGAAGGGTCCACGAAGAAGCAACCTTGTCTATCCCACCATGGCCATTGCCCACGAAGGACTTGCCTCACTTGGGTAGATCTTCACGAAGTAGGCGATCTCCTTGACCTTACAAACTCCTTGGTTCAACTCCACAATCTTGACGGAGGCTCTCAAGTAACACCGAACCAATCTAGGAGACACCACCTATTTGGATATGATGGTGTGTTGATGATGAACTCCTTGCTCTTGTGCTTCAAATGATAGTCTCCCCAACACTCAACTCTCGCTCACAGATTTGGATATGGTGGAAAGATGAGTTGAGTGGAAAGCAACTTGGGGAAGGCTAGAGATCAAGATTCTTGTAGTTCGATTGGAATGTCTTGGTCTCAACACATGAGTAGGTGATTCTCTCTCAGAAAATGTATGCTGGAAGTGTAGGCACGTTCTGATGGCTTTCTCACAAATGGAGAAGGGGGTGGAGGGGTATTTATAGCCTCCACACAAAATCTAACTGTTACACACAATTTACCAAACTCGGTGGGACCGAATAGTAAAACTCGGTCAGACCAATTCAGTTCAAAATGTGAACATTCGGATTTTCGGTGGGACTGACAAGGTCAACTCAGTGGGACCGATGTGCTAGGGTTAGGGTAAAACCTCATCTTGGTTTGACCGATTACACAAACTCGGTGGGACCGATTTTAGTAATAAGCAAACAGAGAGTTGGCCAAGCAAACTCGGTGGGGCCGACTACTTATTTCGGTGAGACCGAAATAATTGCAGTAGGAAACAGAGAGTTTGCAAGCCCATCTCGGTGAGACCGAGATCCCATCGGTAAGACCGAACTGATTAGGGTTTCTGGTAGTGGCTATGTCAAGTGAACTCGGTGGCGCTGGATAGATCAAATCGGTGGGGCCAAGTTTGACTTTAGGTTTAGGACATATGTGCAAATGAGAAAGTGATTGAGGGCTTTTGGAGCATATCACTAAGCATTTTGAGCAAGCAAGCCATTAAGCAACACCTCATCCCCTTTTAATAGTATTGGCTTTCCTATGGACTCAATGTGATCTTGGATCACTAAAAATGAAAATGTAGAGTCTTGAGCCTTTGCCAATATGTGACCTTAGCATCTTGAAGGGGTTCCACATCCTCTTGTCCTGCCACTCCACTGTTGAACTCATCTGAAATATACTAGATGAAAGTATTAGTCCAACAAGAGATATGTTGACATTAATTACCAAAATCACCCAGGGAGCACTTGTGCTTTCAAGTCTTCATGGGCGGAGGTCAAGGTTACCCCCGCGGGTTATGTGTTCCTGACCCGTGGGTGGCAGATGTTCGCCCGTGCCCGCGGCTTGGAGGGGAGGCACACCGTCCACTTCAAGTACGACGGGGCGACGACGCTCTTCATCATGATCTTCGGGGAAGACGGTGGACGCCTAGGGTGCTGCCTAGAGGGCGACAGCAGCGGTGGCGATCACCCCTCCGACGACGACGGCCAGTAGGGCGTGGACGTCCTCGGCGGTGAACTTGCCCTTGGCGACGGCCACGACGCCTCCAACAGTGGCGGCAGCTCCTCCGAGGGGAGCTTAAGCGACAACGACTATGACGAGCCGCCTTGTCGCCACGCCCGGGTCAAGGAGGAGGAGGACATCGACTAGGCACCTCGACGCCGGAGTCGGCGCCTCCTGAGCTGCAGCCCTCCGGACCAGAAATCATGGAAAGCCCCGCGGGGGCATGTAATGAACTGCGGCGCTCGCAGCTTTATATTAGTGTTTCTTGCTTATGTTCTTCAATTATGTTGGCATTAATCGAAAGGTTTATGCCTCGTGCGATTAGGATAACTTAGCTCGGTGCGCTTGTGGCCCTTGGCGGGTTCCTGCATCGTGGGGGCACGCTTGGAGCTTCTGATCCTATGCATGCTTCCTATTCCGGCGATGATGCTGCTGGATCGTAGAGGTAGCCGAAGAAGCTTGTCAGGGAGACTTCCTTCTCATGAGTCGGATAGCTCCGGAGGCTCGAGAGGCTCACGAGGCCCAGGGGCTCGCGAGGGTATTGGGCCTCCTGAGGCGCCTCGGCCAGGCATCGGGCCCTGTGCCTAGAGCCCCTGAGCGAGGGTAAGTCGTCGCTGGTACGTTGGGTCGTGGTGACACATGCATGTTGGCTCGCTCAAGAGCGTCGTGCGAGGACTTAGGCGCCAAAGCCTTGGCAAGGTGTGCGTACGGGCGGACCCGTGGCCGTCGGGGCCTGATACGTCTCCAACTTATCTATAATTTTTTATTGTTCCATGCTATAATATTATCCATCTTGGATGTTTTATATACATTTATATGCTATTTTATATTATTTTTGGGACTAACCTATTAACCTAGAGCCCAGTGCAAGTTTCTGTTTTTTCCTTGTTTTTGAGTTTTGCAGAAAAGGAATATCAAACGGAGTCCAAACAAGCTGAAAATTTACGTTGATTTTTTATGGACCAGAAAAAGCCCCCGAAGCACAACAGTTGGGCCAGAAGAGTCCCGAGTCAACGACAAGGGTGGAGGGCGCGCCCCCTGCCTTGTCGCTGACTCGTGGACCCCCCCTGATGTGAAACCGACGCCAAAAATTCCTATAAATCCAGAAATCCCCAGAAAGAAACCTAGATCGGGAGTTCCGCCGCCGCAAGCCTCTGTAGCCATCAAAAACCAATCAGGAGCCCACTCCGGCACCCTGCCGGAGGGGGAAATAATCATCGGTGGCCATCTTCATCATCCCGGCGCTCTCCATGATGAGGAGGGAGTAGTTCACCCTCGGGGCTGAGGGTATGTACCAGTAGCTATGTGTTTGATCTCTCTCTCTCGTGTTCTTGATTTGGAACGATCTTGATGTACCACGAGCTTTGTTACTATAGTTGGTTCATATGGTGTTTGCCCCCTCTACCTTCTTGTGATGAATTGAGTTTTACCTTTGAGGTTTCACTATTATCGGATTGAATACTATTATGGATTTGAGAACACTTGATGTATGTCTTGCATGGGATACCCGTGGTGACAATGGGGTGTTCTATTGATTCACTTGATGTATGTTTTGGCACTCAACTCGCGGATTCCCGAGGTGACATTGGGGTAATCTATGCATAGGGCTTGATGCACGTTTTCTTCCTTGTTTCTCCGGTAGGAATCTTGGGGCACTCTTTGAGGTTCTTTGTGTTGGATTGAATATTATGAATCTGAAGTTGTTTGATGCATATCGTATAATTGACCCACGGATACTTATGGTGACATTGGAGTATCTAGGTGACATTAGGGTTGATTGATGTGTGTCATATGGTGTTATTTTACTATGAACTCTAGGGCTGTTTGTGACACTTATAGGAATAGCTCAATGGATTGATCGGAAAGAATAACTTTGAGGTGGTTTCATACCCTACAAGCAATTTCATCTTATGTTCTCCGTGATAGGAACTTTGGAGTGACTTTTGTCGCACGTTGAGGGATTGCCATATGATCTAATTAAGTTATCATTGTTGAGAGAACTTGCACTAGTGAAAGTATGAACCCTAGGCCTTGTTTCCAAGCATTGCAATACCGTTTTTTCTCACTTTTACTACTAGTTACCTTGCTGTTTTTACATTTTCAGATTACAAAAACCTATATCTACTATCCATATTACACTTGTATCACCATCTCTTCGCCGAACTAGTGCACCTATACAATTTACCATTGTATTGGGTGTGTTGGGGACACAAGAGACTCTTTGTTATTTGGTTGCAGGGTTGTTTGAGAGAGACCATCTTCATCCTTTGCCTCCCACGGATTGATAAACCTTAGGTCATCCACTTGAGGGAAATTTGCTACTGTCCTACAAAACTCTACGCTTGGAGGACCAACACGAGTCAACAAGAAGAAGGTTGTGTAGTAGACATCAAGCTCTTTTCTGGCACCGTTGCCGGAGAGGCTAGGTAAGCGGCACTCACATCCCGTCAACGAAGCTCTTTTCTGGCGCCGTTGCCGGGGAGGTGAGTGCTTGAAGGTATATCTTTAGATCTTGCAATCGAATCTTTTAGTTTCTTGTTTTATCACTAGTTTAGTTTATAAAAGAAAACTACAAAAAAATGGAATTGAGGTTGCCTCATATGCTTCATCTTTTTAATGTCTTTCGTGAAAATGATGGAAAGGAAAATTGTGCTCAAGTGTTAGAAGAAGAAGTCTATAAAATGTTTGGCACCAAAATTTTGAATGATGAGCATGATTGCAATGTTGTTAGTTTGAATTCCTTGAATATCCATGATGCTAATGATATGCAAAGCTACAAGCTTGGGGATGCTATGTTTGATGAAGATGATATTTTTAGTCCCCCAAGTTTTGATGAGAACATTTATTATGATGAAAGCATGCCTCCTATTTATGATGATTATATTGATAAAAGTGGGTTTGGAAGAGTGTCAACTCTAGGAAATAATGATCCCACTATTTTGGAGGGTGTTGAATCTTTTCACAATATTGATAAAAGTGGATTTGGAGAGGTCATGACTTTATTTAGTGATGAATCCACTATTTCGGAAGAGGTTCCAATTGATTATGAGAACAAAGTTGCTATCTATGATGATTATTGTGATGACATATATGCTATAAAGAATAATGATAACCATGAAACTTGTCATCATGATTTTAATTTTCAATTGGATTATGCCTCACATGATAGTTATTTTGTTGAGTTTGCTCCCACTACTATTCATGACAATAAATTTGCTTATGTGGAGAGTAGTAAAATTTGCATGCTTGTGGATCATGAAAAGAATGCTTTATGTGATAGTTATATTGTTGAATTCATTCATGATGCTACTGAAAATTATTATGAGGGAGGAACATATGCTTGTAGGTATTGCAATAATATCAAGTTTCCTCTCTATGTGTTGAAAGTTTTGAAGCTATGCCTGTTTTCCTTCCTATGCTAGTTGATTCTTGCTCCCATAAATTGTTTGCTCACAAAATCCCTATGCATAGGAAGTGGGTTAGACTTAAATGTGCTAGTTATATGCTTCATGATGCTCCCGTTATGTTTCAATTCTTATCATTTATGTGAGCATCATTGAAATCATCATGTCTAGCTAAAAAGGCATTAAAGAAAAGCGCTTGTTGGGAGACAACCCAATATTTACTCCTACTGTTTTTGTGTGTTAACATGATTAAGATACTTTAGTGATAATGTTTTATACCTTTTGTTTGAATAAAGTGCCAAGTAAAGCCTTTGGGATAGTGTGGTTGATAGTTGACTTGATTCTGTGCAAAAACAGAAACTTTTGCGTCCAGTACAGAAACTCCTATCTTTTACTGGAACGTGGAAAAATTCTTAAAGTTTTACAGTTGATTGATATACAAATTGTCTACGTTGTCCTGATATTTCAGAATTTTTGGGGTAACATAAGTATGAGCTTAATTCAGATCTTTAAAGACTGTTCTTTTTTTGACAGATTCTATTTTCGATGCATAGTTTGCTTGTTTCCTAGTTTCTATGGCTTATATTGCTCAATATAAATTGTAGAAATGATAGGGTACAGTAGGTATCAGGTGATAAAAACTTTGAATCTTTTCTTGACAGTACCAAAGTGAATGATTTGTTTTATCATACTAACCCATCTCACGAAGGTTTTGCTAAGTTTTGTGTGATTGAAGTTTTCAAGTTTTGGGTGAGATATCGATATGAGGAGAATAAGGAGTGACAAGAGACTAAGCTTGGGGATGCCCAAGGCACCCCAATGTAATATTCAAGGAAGATCCAAGCAACTAAGCTTGGGGATGCCCCGAATGGCATCCCCTCTTTCGTCTTCGTTCATCGGTAACCTTACTTGGAGCTATATTTTTATTCACCACATGATATGTGTTTTGCTTGGAATGTCATTTTATTTTGTTTTGCTTGCTGTTTGAATAGTATCCCAAGATCTTAAATTCTTAAATGTTAGAGAGTCTTCACATAGTTACATAATTATTCGACTACTCATTGGCTTCACTTATATCTTGTGGAGTAGTTTGTCATTTGCTCTAGTACTTCACTTATATCTTTATAGAGCACGGCGGTGGTTTTATTTTGAAGAAATTGTTGAACACTCATGCTTCACTTATATTATTTTGAGAGTCTCTCTAAAAAGCATGGTAATTTGCTTAGGTTATGAATTTAGTCCTAATATGATGGGCATCCAAGAGGGATATAATAAAAACTTTCATATAAAGTGCATTGAATATTATGAGAAGTTTGATTCCTTATGATTGTTTTGAGATATGAGGATGGTGATATTAGAGTCATGCTAGTGAGTAATTGTGGACTGTACTTGTGTTGAGGTTTGTGATTCCCATAGCATGCACGTATGGTGAACCGTTATGTAATGAAGTTGGAGCATGATTTATTTATTGATTGTCTTCCTTATGAGTGGCGGTCGGGGACGAGCGATGGTCTTTTCCTACCAATCTATCCCCCTAGGAGCATGCACGTAGTACTTTGTTTTGATAGCTAATAGACTTTTCCAATAAGTATGTGAGTTCTTTATGACTAATGTTGAGTCCATGGATTATACACACTCTCACCCTTCCACCATTGCTAGCTTCTCTAGCACCGCGCAACTTTCACCGGTACCATACACCCACCATATACCTTCCTCAAAACAGCCACCATACCTACCTATTATGGCATTTCCATAGCCATTCCGAGATATATTTCGATGCAACTTTCCACCGTTTCGTTTATTATGACACGCTTCATCATTGTCATATTGTTTTGCATGATCATGTAGTTCACATAGTATTTGTGGCAAAGCCACCGTTCATAATTCCTTCACACATGTCACTCTTGAGTCATTGCACATCCCGGTACACCGCCGGAGGCATTCATATAGAGTCATATTTTGTTCTAGTATCGAGTTGTAATTTTTGAGTTGTAAGTAAATAAAAGTGTGATGATCTTCATTATTAGAGCATTGCCCCATGTGAGGAAAAATAAAGAAGCCAATAAAAAAAAAGAGAAGAAAAAAAGGAGAAAAAAGGAGAGAAAAAAATAAAAAATATATAAAAAAATGAGAGAAAAGAGAGAAGGGGCAATGTTACTATCCTTTTTCCACACTTGTGCTTCAAAGTAGCACCATGATCTTCATGATAGAGAGTCTCCTATTTTGTCAGTCTCATATACTAGTGGGAATCTTTCATTATAGAACTTGGCTTGTATATTCCAACGATGGGCTGCCTCAAATGCCCTTGGTCTTCATGAGCAAGCAAGTTGGATGCACACCCACTTAGTTTCTTTTTTGAGCTTTCATAAACTTATAGCTCTAGTGCATCCGTTGCATGGCAATCCCTACTCACTCACATTGATATCTATTGATGGGCATCTCCATAGTCAATTGATACGCCTAGTTGATGTGAGACTATCTCCTTCTTTTTGTCTTCTCCGCAACCACCATATTCTATTCCACCTATAGTGCTATGTCCATGCCTCACGCTCAGGTATTGCGTGAAAGTTGAAAAGGTTTGAGAATATCAAAAGTATGAAACAATTGCTTGGCTTGTCATCGGGGTTGTGCATGATTTGAATACTTTGTGTGATGATGATGGAGCATAGCCAGATTATATGATTTTGTAGGGATAGCTTTCATTGACCATGTTATTTTGAGAAGACATGATTACTTTATTAGTATGCTTGAAGTATTATCATTTTTATGTCAATATTAAACTTTTGTTTTGAATCTTATGGATCTGAATATTCTTGCCACAATAGAGAAGATTACATTGATAAATATGCTAGGTAGCATTCCACATCAAAAATTCTGTTTTTATCATTTACCTACTCGAGGACGAGCAGGAATTAAGCTTGGGGATGCTTGATACGTCTCCAATGTATCTATAATTTTTTATTGTTCCATGCTATTATATTATCCATCTTGGATGTTTTATATGCTATTGTATATTATTTTTGGGACTAACCTATTAACCCAGAGCCCAGTGCCAGTTTATGTTTTTTCCTTGTTTTTGAGTTTTACAGAAAAGGAATATCAAACGGAGTCCAAACGAGCTGAAAATTTATGGTTATTTTTTATGGACCAGAAGAAGCCCCAGAAGCACAAGAGTTGGGCCAGAAGAGTCCCGAGTCAATGACAAGGGTGGAGGGCGCGCCCACCCCCCTAGAGCGCGCCCCCCTGCCTTGTCGCTGACTCGTGGACCCCCCTGATGTGAAACCGACGCCAAAAATTCCTATAAATCCAGAAATCCCGAGAAAGAAACCTAGATCGAGAGTTCCGCCGCCGCAAGCCTTTGTAGCCACCAAAAACCAATCGGGAGCCCATTCCGGCACCCTGCCGGAGGGGGAAATCATCACCGGTGGCCATCTTCATCATCCCGGCGCTCTCCATGATGAGGAGGGAGTAGTTCACCCTCGGTGCTGAGGGTATGTACCAGTAGCTATGTGTTTGATCTCTCTCTCTTGTGTTCTTGATTTGGAACGATCTTGATGTACCACGAGCTTTGTTACTATAGTTGGATCATATGGTGTTTGCCCCCTCTACCTTCTTGTGATGAATTGAGTTTTACCTTTGAGGTTTCACTATTATCGGATTGAATACTATTATGGATTTGAGAACACTTGATGTATGTCTTGCATGGGATACCCGTGGTGACAATGGGGTGTTCTATTGATTCACTTGATGTATGTTTTGGCACTCAACTCGCAGATTCCCGAGGTGACATTGGGGTAATCTATGCATAGGGGTTGATGCACGTTTTCGTTCTTGTTTCTCCGGTAGGAATCTTGGGGCACTCTTTGAGGTTCTTTGTGTTGGATTGAATATTATGAATCTGAAGTTGTTTGATGCATATCGTATAATTGACCCACGGATACTTGTGGTGACATTGGAGTATCTAGGTGACATTAGGGTTGATTGATGTGTGTCATATGGTGTTATTTTACTACGAACTCTAGGGCTGTTTGTGACACTTATAGGAATAGCTCAATGGATTGATAGGAAAGAATAACTTTGAGGTGGTTTCGTACCCTACAAGCAATTTCATCTTATGTTCTCCGCGATAGGAACTTTGGAGTGACTTTTGTCGCATGTTGAGGGATTGCCATATGATCTAATTATGTTATCATTGTTGAGAGAACTTGCACTAGTGAAAGTATGAACCCTAGGCCTTGTTTCCAAGCATTGCAATACCGTTTTTGCTCACTTTTACTACATTTACCTTGCTATTTTTATATTTTCAGATTACAAAAACCTATATCTACTATCCATATTACACTTGTATCACCATCTCTTCGCCGAACTAGTGCACCTATACAATTTACCATTGTATTGGGTTTGTTGGGGACACAAGTGACTCTTTGTTATTTGGTTGCAGGGTTGTTTGAGACAGACCATCTTCATCCTATGCCTCCCACGGATTGATAAACCTTAGGTCATCCACTTGAGGGAAATTTCTACTGTCCTACAAAACCCTGCGCTTGGAGGCCCAACACGAGTCTACAAGAAGAAGGTTGCGTAGTAGACATCAAGCTCTTTTCTGGCGCCATTGCCGGGGAGGTGAGTTCTTGAAGGTATATCTTTAGATCTTGCAATCGAATCTTTTAGTTTCTTGTTTTATCACTAGTTTAGTTTATAAAAGAAAACTACAAAAAAAATGGAATTGAGGTTGCCTCATATGCTTCATCTTTTTAATGTCTTTCGTGAAAGTGATGGAAAGGAAAATTGTGCTCAAGTGTTAGAAGAAGAAGTCTATAAAATGTTTGGCACTAAATTTTTGAATGATGAGCATGATTGCAATGTTGTTAGTATGAATTCTTTGAATATCCATGATGCTAATGATATGCAAAGCTACAAGCTTGGGGATGCTATGTTTGATGAAGATGATATTTTTAGTCCCCCAAGTTTTGATGAGAATATTTATTATGATGAAAGCATGCCTCCTATTTATGATGATTATATTGATGAAAGTGGGTTTGGAAGAGTGTCAACTCTAGGAAATAATGCTCCCACTATTTTGGAGGGTGTTGAATCTTTTCACAATGTTGATAAAAGTGGATTTGGAGAGGTCATGACTTTATTTAGTGATGAATCCACTATTTCGGAAGAGGTTCCAATTGATTATGAGAGCAAAGTTGCTATCTATGATGATTATTGTGATGACATGTATGCTATAAAGAATAATGATAACCATGAAACTTGTCATCATGATTTTAATTTTCAATTGGATTATGCCTCACATGATAGTTATTTTGTTGAGTTTGCTCCCACTACTATTCATGAGAATAAATTTGCTTATGTGGAGAGTAGTAAAATTTGCATGCTTGTGGATCATGAAAAGAATGCTTTATGTGATAGTTATATTGTTGAATTTATTCATGATGCTACTGAAAATTATTATGAGGGAGGAACATATGCTTGTAGGTATTGCAATAATATCAAGTTTCCTCTCTATGTGTTGAAAGTTTTGAAGCTATGCTTGTTTTGCCTTCCTATGCTAGTTGATTATTGCTCCCATAAATTGTTTGCTCACAAAATCCCTATGAATAGGAAGTGGGTTAGACTTAAATGTGCTAGTTATATGCTTCATGATGCTCCCGTTATGTTTCAATTCATATCCTTTATGTGAGCATCATTGAAATCATCATGTCTAGCTAAAAAGGCATTAAAGAAAAGCGCTTGTTGGGAGACAACCCAATATTTACCCCTACTGTTTTTGTGTGTCAACATGATTGATCTACTGTAGTGATCATGTTTTATAGCTTTTGTTTGAATAAAGTGCCAAGTAAAGCCTTTGGGATAGTGTGGTTGATAGTTGACTTGATTCTGTGCAAAAACAGAAACTTTTGCGTCCAGTAAAGAAATTCCTGTCTTTTACTAGAATGTGGAAAAATTATGAAATTTTTATAGTTGATTGATATACAATTTTTTTACGTTTTACTAATTTTTTATAATTTTTGGAGTAACACAAGTATGAGTTTAATTCAGATCTTTACAGACTGTTCTGTTTTTGACAGATTCTGTTTTCGATGCATAGTTTGCTTGTTTCCTAGTTTCTATGGCTTATATTGCTCAATATAAATTGTAGAAATGATAGGGTACAGTAAGTATCAGGTGATAAAAACTTTGAATCTTGTCTTGATGGTACCAAAGTGAATGATTTGTTTTATCATACTAACCCATCTCACGAAGGTTTTGTTAACTTTTGTGTGATTGAAGTTTTCAAGTTTTGGGTGAGATATCGATATGAGGAGAATAAGGAGTGACAAGAGACTAAGCTTGGGGATGCCCAAGGCAGCCCAAGGTAATATTCAAGGAAGATCCAAGCAACTAAGCTTGGGTATGCCCCGGATGGCATCCCCTCTTTCGTCTTCGTTCATCGGTAACCTTACTTGGAGCTATATTTTTATTCACCACATGGTATGTGTTTTGCTTGGAATGTCATTTTATTTTGTTTTGCTTGCTCTTTGAATAGTATCCCAAGATCTGAAATTCTTAAATGTTAGAGAGTCTTCACATAGTTACATAATTATTCGACTACTCATTCGTCTTCACTTATATCTTGTGGAGTAGTTTGTCATTTGCTCTAGTACTTCACTTATATCTTTTTGGAGCACAGCGGTGGTTTTATTTTGAAGAAATTGTTGAACTCTCATGCTTCACTTATATTATTTTGAGAGTCTCTCTAAACAACATGGTAATTTTCTTAGGTTATGAATTTAGTCCTAATATGATGGGCATCCAAGAGGGATATAATAAAAACATTCATATAAAGTGCATTGAATACTATGAGAAGTTTGATTCCTTATGATTGTTTTGAGATATGAGGATGGTGATATTAGAGTCATGCTAGTGAGTAATTGTGGATTGTAGAAATACTTGTGTTGAGGTTTGTGATTCCCGTAGCATGCACATATGGTGAACCGTTATGTAATGAAGTTGAAGCATGATTTATTTATTGATTGTCTTCCTTATGAGTGGCGGTCGGGGACGAGCGATGGTCTTTTCCTACCAATCTATCCCCCTAGGAGCATGCGCGTAGTACTTTGTTTCGATAGCTAATAGACTTTTGCAATAAGTATGTGAGTTCTTTATGACTAATGTTGAGTCCGTGGATTATACGCACTCTCACCCTTCCACCATTGCTAGCCTCTCTAGTACCGCGCAACTTTCGCTGGTACCATACACCCACCATATACCTTCCTCAAAACAGCCAGCATACCTACCTATTATGGCATTTCCATAGCCATTCCGAGATATATTTCCATGCAACTTTCCACCTTTCCGTTTATTATGACACGCTTCATCATTGTCATATTGCTTTGCATGATCATGTAGTTCACATAGTATTTGTGGCAAAGCCACCGTTCATAATTCCTTCATACATGTCACTCTTGAGTCATTGCAGATCCCGGTACACCACCGGAGGCATTCATATAGAGTCATATTTTGTTCTAGTATCGAGTTGTAATTTTTGAGTTGTAAGTAAATAAAAGTGTGATGATCTTCATTATTAGAGCATTGCCCCATGTGAGGAAAAATAAAAAAACCAATCATAAAAAAAGAGAAGAAAAAAAGAGAAAATAAAAAAAGGAGAAAAAAATGAGAGAAAAGAGAGAAGGGGCAATGTTACTATCCTTTTTCCACACTTGTGCTTCAAAGTAGCACCATGATCTTCATGATAGAGAGTCTCCTATTTTGTCACTCTGATATACTAGTGGGAATTTTTCATTATAGAACTTGGCTTGTATATTCCAATGATGGGCTTCCTCAAATGCCCTAGGTCTTCATGAGCAAGCAAGTTGGATGCACACCCACTTAGTTTCTTTTTTGAGCTTTCATTAACTTATAGCTCTAGTGCATCCGTTGCATGGCAATCCCTACTCACTCACATTGATATCTATTGATGGGCTTCTCCATAGCCCGTTGATATGCCTAGTTGATGTGAGACTATCTCCTTCTTTTTGTCTTCTCCGCAACCACCATATTCTATTCCACCTATAGTGCTATGTCCATGGCTCACGCTCAGGTATTGCGTGAAAGTTGAAAAGGTTTGAGAACATCAAAAGTATGAGACAATTGCTTGGCTTGTCATCGGGGTTGTGCATGATTTGAATAATTTGTGTGGTGAAGATGGAGCATAGCCAGACTATATGATTTTGTAGGGATAGCTTTCTTTGACCATGTTATTTTGAGAAGACATGATTGCTTTATTAGTATGCTTGAAGTATTATCATTTTTATGTCAATATTAAACTTTTCTTTTGAATCTTATGGATCTGAATATTCTTGCCACAATAGAGAAGATTACATTGATAAATATGCTAGGTAGCATTCCCAATCAAAAAATTCTGTTTTTATCATTTACCTACTCGAGGACGAGCAGGAATTAAGCTTGGGGATGCTTGATACGTCTCCAACGTATCTATAATTTTTTATTGTTCCATGCTATTATATTATCCATCTTGGATGTTTTATATGCATTTATATGCTATTTTATATTATTTTTGGGACTAACCTATTAACCTAGAGCCCAGTGCCAGTTTCTGTTTTTTCCTTGTTTTTGAGTTTTGCACAAAAGGAATATCAAACGGAGTCCAAACGTGCTGAAAATTTACGGTGATTTTTTATGGACCAGAAGAAGCCCCGAAGCACAAGAGTTGGGCCAGAAGAGTCCTAAGTCAACGACAAGGGTGGAGGGTGCGCCCACCCCCCTAGGGCACGCCCCTGCCTTGTCGCTGACTCGTGGACCCCCCCTGACGTGAAACCGACGCCAAAAATTCCTATAAATCCAGAAACCCCTAGAAAGAAACCTAGATCGGGAGTTCCACCGCCGCAACCCTCTGTAGCCACCAAAAACCAATCGGGAGCCTGTTCCGGCACCCTGCCGGAGGGGGAAATCATCACCGGTGGCCATCTTCATCATCCCGGCGCTCTCCATGACGAGGAGGGAGTAGTTCACCCTCGGGGCTGAGGGTATGTACCAATAGCTATGTGTTTGATCTCTCTCTCTCTCTCATGTTCTTGATTTGGCACGATCTTGATGTACCGCGAGCTTTGTTACTATAGTTGGATCATATGGTGTTTTTCCCCCTCTACCTTCTTGTGATGAATTGACTTTTACCTTTGAGGTTTCAGTATTATCGGATTGAATACTATTATGGATTTGAGAACACTTGATGTATGTCTTGCATGGGATACCCTTGGTGACAATGGGGTGTTCTATTGATTCACTTGATGTATGTTTTGGCACTCAACTCATGGATTCCCGAGGTGACATTGGGGTAATCTATGCATAGGGGTTGATGCACATTTTCGTCCTTGTTTCTCCGGTAGGAATCTTGGGGCACTCTTTGAGGTTCTTTGTGTTGGATTGAATATTATGAATCTAAAGTTGTTTGATGCATATCGTATAATTGACCCACGGATACTTGTGGTGACATTGGTGTATCTAGGTGACATTAGGGTTGATTGATGTGTGTCATATGGTGTTATTTTACTACGAACTCTAGGGCTGTTTGTGACACTTATAGGACTAGCTCAATGGATTGATCAGAAAGAATAACTTTGAGGTGGTTTCATACCCTACAAGCAATTTCATCTTATGTTCTCCCCGATAGGAACTTTGGAGTGACTTTTGTCGCACGTTGAGGGATTGCCATATGATTTAATTATGTTATCATTGTTGAGAGAACTTGCACTAGTGAAAGTATGAACCCTAGGCCTTGTTTCCAAGCATTGCAATACCGTTTTTGCTCACTTTTACTACTAGTTACCTTGCTGTTTTTATATTTTCAGATTACAAAAACCTATATCTACTATCCATATTACACTTGTATCACCATCTCTTCGCCGAACTAGTGCACCTATACAATTTACCATTGTATTGGGTGTGTTGGGGACACAAGAGACTCTTTGTTATTTGGTTGCAGGGTTGTTTGAGACAGACCATCTTCATCCTACGCCTCTCACGGATTGATAAACCTTAGGTCATCCACTTGAGGGAAATTTGCTACTATCCTACAAAACTCTGCGCTTGGATGCCCAACACGAGTCTACAAGAAGAAGGTTGTGTAGTAGACATCAGGGCCTGGGTCCTCGACGCTGCTGGGGCTAGCACAAGCGTAAACACCGTGCCCAGCCCCCGCTCGCAGGGCGCGCGGGAGGGAGCAACAGGCAACCGCCAATTCATTTAAAAGAGAAGATTCAATAAGGGAAACACCGCAAGTAGAAAAATCCTGACCCTTTTTTGAACAAAGATGCGAAAACTTCAAATTTCATTCCGAGAAATTGCAAATTCGATTACAAGAGAGGATGAAAAACGGCCGCGTCCGGCGCCTATACAAGTCTTCCCACCAGCGCGGAGCATGGGGCCTCCACTTGGGCGTGGGCATAGTCATTGTTCGACCGTTTCCGCCAGCGCGGAGCATGGGGCTTCCACTGGGGCGTGGGTGGGAGCTCCCACAAGGCCGCGAAATGGTGCACCGGGAGACTCCGGGGCGTGTACAGCCCTACTCATTATTACGTGAGAGTGTCATGGGTAGAACTTGCAGATGTGCTGGATGTTCCAGGCATTCTGGATGGGGACCCCGTCCTCCGTCTCCAGGCGCGCGGCGCCAGGCCTGGAGACGTGGGCAACCCTGAACAGGCCCTCCCACATGGGCGAGAGCTTGTGGAGGCCCTCCCTGGAGAGGACCCGTCTCAGGACAAGGTCTCCGACTTTGAGAGTTCGGGGGCGGACGCTGCGGCAGTGGTAGCGCCGCAGGGCTTGCTGGTACCTTGAGGTTCGAAGATAGGCTTGGCGGCGCGCCTCATCTCTGAGCACAAGATCAGTCCCCCGCGAGACGTCCTGACGTGCCTTGTCAAATGCCAGGACTCACGGGGGACGATGCTTGATCTCAAGTGGGAGGACCGCCTCAGCCCCATAGACGAGGAAGAACGGGGTTTCGCTAGTGGGCTTAGTCGCGGTGGTGCGGACAAACCACAACCCGGACCGCAAATCATCCAGCCAACCCCTGCCACAGGCCTCAAGCTTCTTCTTGAAGCTTATGGTCTTGAGGCCCCTCAGGACCTCCACGTTGGCGCGCTCGGCCTGGCCGTTGCTCTGCGGGTGCGCCACCGAAGCGTAGCATATCTGCGTTCCAAGGTTAGCACAATATGACCTGAAGAGATTGCTTGTGAACTGAGAGCCGTTGTCGGTGATGATGCGGTTGGGGACACCGAATCGGCTCACGAGGCCCTTGATGAACTTGATAGCCGACCCTGCGGGGGTGGTGCGCAAAGGCTCCACCTCCGCCCACTTAGTGAACTTGTTGATGGCGACGTAGAGGTAGCGGTAACCGCCGGCCGCCTGAGGGAATGGGCCCAGAATGTCCAGCCCCCAGACCGCGAAAGGCCATGACAGCGGGATGGTCTGGAGCCCTTGCATCGGCTGGTGAATCTGCTTGGTGTGGAACTGGCAGGCCTCGTAGGATCGGACCAGCTCAGTGGCATCATGGAGCGCTGTAGGCCAGTAGAACCCGCTGCGGAATGCCTTTCCCACGAGGGTGCGTGACGAAGAATGGTGCCCACAGTCTCCACCATGGATGTCGGTCAATAGTTCGCGCCGCTGCTCCTCCGATATGCACCGCAGCGAGACGTCATTGGGGCGCCTGCGGTACAGATCGCCGTCCTGCAAGCAATAAGCAGTGGCCTGTCGAGCCACGCGCTCTGCATCTTCCTCCTTCTCCGGCAGGGCGCCACGGAGCAAGTACACCTTGAACTCCTCGGTCCAGTCGCCCGCCTGAGGTTCCAACGCCAGGAGCAGGCAGGCTCATGAGGTCGGGCCACATGATGGGGCGCCCGAGGGCGGTGCTAGTGGCGGCTCCTCCCGAAGCAGCGTCGGGCCTGCGGCTGGAGGCGCAGCCGACAGCTTGAAGAGCCTTTCCTCAAAGACGCCCAACTTCTAAGGCTCGCGGCGGGATGCCCTCTTGGCGATGTCATCTGCTTCCCTGTTCGCGCCACGCGGAACATGCTACCACTCCAAGCCGAAGAAACGCTTTTTGATTTTACGTACCTCTTCCAGGTATGCCTCCATGTGCTCGTCCTTCGTTTTGTACTCGTTGGAGAAGCTGACGAGGAGCTGGGAGTCGCCCTTGATGGTGAGGCGCCTGACCCCTAGGGAGGCCGCGGCCTTGAACCCGGCGATCAGGCCCTCGTACTTCGCGATGTTGTTGGAGACCTTCTCACCATGCTGGAAACAGAGTTGTACGGCGTAGAAGAGCTTGTCCTTGGTTGGGGAAATGAGCACGACTCCAGCCCCCGCGCTCTATCGCGCGAAGGCGCCATCGAAGTGCATGACCCAGCCATCGGGTGCTTCATTGCCGGGCGCGAGAGACCGGTCCTCGCTCGGCCCCTGGGCAGGAGCATCCGTCCATTCTGCCACAAAGTCGACAAGGGCTGCCCCCTTGATAACCCGAGTTGTACTGAACTCTAGCTGGAAAGCTTGGAGCTCGATGTTCCAGTCAGCGACTCTGCCAGCAGCGTTGGGGCTGTGTAGTATTTTCTCCAGGGGGTATGTGGATACAACCTTGATGGGGTGGCCCTGGAAATAGTGGCGCAGCTTCCTGGAAGCAACAAGGAGCGCGAGGAGGACCTTCTGCTGCATAGGATAGTGTGCATGCGCATCCCGCAACACGGTGCTGACGAAGTACACTGGATGCTTGACGAGGCACGGGGTGTCGACGGCGTCCTGCCTCGCGTGGGACGCAAGGGACCTGGGCGCCTCGTCAGGCGATGAAGAGGTGTGCGTCCCTAGGGTGTTGTCCTGAGGTGGCGGAGGCTGCGCGGCCTTGCGCGGGCCACCAGGCCCCGCGCTGGCGCTGGCATGCTCTTCCTGGACCGCCACGAGCGCCGCGCTGACCGAGTGCGGGGTGGCAGCCAAATAGAGCACTAGGGGCTCACGAGGACGGGGCGCCACCATGATGGGGGGGGGGCTCATGAGGTACCTCTTGAGGTCCTCGAAGGCCGCCTCCGCTTCCGGGGTCCATTCGAAATGGCCCATTCTCTTCATCAGCTTGAAAACGGGAAGAGCGCGCTCGCCAAGCTTAGAGATGAAGCGCCCCAAGGAAGTCACATACCCTGCCAGCTTTTGCATTTCCTTGAGGGTCTGAGGTGGTCACATCTTTTCAATTGCCATGACCTTTTCGGGGTTGGCCTCAATCCCTCGGTGCGAGACAAGGAAGCCAAGCAGCTTGCCGGACGGGACCCTAAAAACGCACTTCTCCGGGTTAAGCCTCAGATTCACCTTGTGCAGGTTGCCGAACGTTTCCTCCAGATCTTCGACCAGGGTCTTTGCCTTGCGTGACTTGACTATGATGTTGTCAACGTATGCCTCTGCATTCCTCCCCAGCTGCAATCCCAGTGCGATGTGCATCAGCCGCTGGAAGGTGGCACCGGCGCTCCTCAGCCCGAAGGGCATGCAGGTGTAATAGTACACGCCACACGGGGAAATAAAGGTCGTCTTCTCGACGTCCTTGGCTGCCATCTTGATCTGGTGATAGCCTGAAAACACGTCCAGAAAGCACAACAGATCACACTCCGCGATGGAGTCCACGATCCGGTAGATGTGTGGAAGCAGGAAGGGGTCCTGAGGGCAAGCCTTGTTGAGGCTTGTAAAGTCGACGCACATGCGCTCCTTTCCACCCTTCTTGGGAACAACAACCGGTCGGCCAGCCACTCCGGGTACCGCACTTCTCGAATGACCTCGGCTTCTTGCAGCTTGCGCACTTCCTGAATGATGAACGCCTGCTTCTCCTATGCTTGGCGCCATGCTTTCTGCTTCACCGGGCGCGCGCCGGGGCATACTGCCAGGTGTTGCTCGATTACCTCCCTCGGGAAGCCCACCAGATTGGACGCCTCCCATGCAAACACGTCCTTGTCTGCCTGCAGGAAACCGACCAGCGCCTCCTCCTGCTCCGGAGGAAGGCCGGCGCCCATGGTGAAGGTGGGGCCCGAGCCGCTACTGTCGACAAGCACCTTCTTTGTCTCGGCGTGGTCCTAGGAGAACAACTGCTTCTTCTTTGCAGGCGCGGCCTCGGGGGCCTCTGGGGCGCCCTCAGCATCCAGGCATGAAGCTGCCACCGCCGCGTAGGCGAGCTTGAGGACCCGCACCACATCCTTTCTGTCGCCAGCCACGGTGATGACTCCGCTACTGCCAGGCATCTTGACGATGTTGAAGCCTGGATGGGTCACCGCCATGAATTTGGCGAGGGCAGGGTATCCC
Organism: Thinopyrum elongatum; assembly: GCA_011799875.1. Lineage (NCBI taxonomy): Eukaryota > Viridiplantae > Streptophyta > Magnoliopsida > Poales > Poaceae > Thinopyrum > Thinopyrum elongatum. The sequence continues at coordinate 402,294,641 of CM022298.1, read as the reverse complement.
AAGATGGCGTTGTACGGGAGGCCAATGCGGCCACGTCGAAGTCGATGAGCTCGGTGCGGTAGTTGTCATGCTTGCCAAAGGTGACGGGGAGGCGCACTTGCCCCAGGGGGTGGCGGAGCCCTTCGTCACCCCCGAGAACGGCTTGGTTGGCAGGAGCTAGACATATGGTACTTGAAGCATCTCAAAGGCTTCCACGGAGAGTACGTTGAGGCTGGCGCCACCGTCGATGAGAGTCTTGGTGACCGCAACGTTGCTGATGGTGGGCATGCACAGCATGGGGAGCGCACCAGCGGCGGCCGCAGATTCGGGGCGGTCCTTGGAGTCGAAGGTGATGGTGACCTCGCGCCGCGTGCGGCTTCGCAGGGTTTTGGGCTGAAGCCCAGCGGTACTCGCCTGTCGGAAGACCTGCTTGACATGGCGACCAGATGCGGGCGCCTGCGACCCGCCGAGGATGCAAGCGAGTGCGGGGGGGGGGCTCGGAGCCGCGAAGCGCGCGACGAACTGACAATGAAGCTCTTCCCAGGAGGATATCGAGGCCTCCGGGAGGCCGAGGAGCCAATAGTGCAGGACCTCTGGGAGGGCCAGAGGGAGCCAGTTCGCCATGGCCTTGTCGTCGCCTCCTCCCGCCAGAATGCTCTGGGCATACAGCTGGAGAAACTCCTCGGGGTCGGTCGCACCGTCATAGCGCGGGGGCAGCACCGACCTAAACCTGACTGGCCACCGCACTCTGCGCATGTCAGGAGCGAAGGCCGGGCAGCCCGCAGGGTTCGCCGGGATGGAGGCCAGAGCAGCGAGGCAGATGGCGTCACCCGTGGAAGAGATGAAGCGCGGAGGAGCGGAGCGGAAGGGAAAATTTCGACAAGCCCCTACCTGGCGCGCCAAATGTCGGAATCGGGGCTTCGCGGACCCAACAAGCTTCGAACTCTGGGGCGTGTACGAAGATCTAGCCTAGCCGCAGCCTCAAGCTCATCACCCCATGGCTTGGCCTCGTCGAGTTCACGCGAACGGGGAAAGGAAGGACACAGCAGTTTACCCAGGTTCGGGCCACCTCGCGGTGTAAAACCCTATTCCTGCTTTGTGGTAGATTGGACTCACGAGGAGGTTGAGGATGAACTAGTACAGTGGGTGAGCAGCCTCGCGAGGGCTCAGTGGGTGAGAATGGTTCTGCACCAAGAGGATTAGAATCGGATCCCTCTCTACGGTGGAGACTAGCCTATATTTATCGTGGCCTTGGTCCTCTTCCCTCATAGCTTATGCGGGAAGGGATTCCACAATGGCCAATTTGAAAGGGGACAAGAGGTACATCTTATCCTGATGAAAGGTGGTCTTCGCCTGCAAAGATTCTGGCCATGACGATGTGGTGGGCTCAGTGATGACATCCATCCTGCCGAGCTCTTGGTCTTGGTGTCGTTGCACCAGAATGGAAACCTTTGGGGGATCCCTCGCGAACCCGCGCTAGTCCTTGCCTCCTTAGAACCAAAGAGGAAACCGTCCTCCTCTGCACCCGCTGGCGCCCGTCTAGCCTTGGTCGTCATGGCTCACGTCATCATGAGCCTCGTGAGGTGGGGGTACCTGCATAGAGATCTCCGCTCCTCGGAAGGCAGGCTCGGGGAGCTGCCCCTCGGGAGATCTTGGTGTCGTTCGCCTCGCCAGGCCGGGAAACCCTCGCGAGGGTCTTGCTCATAGAGTCTTGTAACTAGGCCGTACCAGGCCGTCGACGGGGCCACGCACTGGGCCATAGGCAGGAAAGTCTGGGTACCCCCGATCCCAGAACGCCGACAGTTTCCAAACTACATAGGGTGTCGGATTCAAATCATACAAGGATAAGCACGAATAAGGGAAATAGTACATATTTATTTGAGCACAGCAAATTTTACATATTTGTTGAAAAAGAAAAGTGCTCATTAATATTCTCTATAGCCCTTTCTTTCCAAGGTTTACATCGAGTGCAACCCAGGGCAAAAGGGGCGCCTAGGCAAAGCGCTCCCGGCAGACCAATATGCTGGTGTCCAGCTGCAGATGATGGTGCTGTCGGTGCTCAGCTAGAGATGATGGTGCTGCCGACGTTCAACTGGAGTCCGAGTCACCATCTTCAGACTTGATGCTCGAGGATTCGCCGTCTTCATCTTCACCATCGTCCTCCTCGTCGTTGTTGCTTGAGGAAGAACTTTCGCTGTTGCTCGAGAGCTTTCCGCGCAGCACTCCATGCGAGCGCGTGAAGCCCCGAAGAACTTCACAGAGAGCGTATCAGACTCCACCAACTTGAAGTGGAGGAGGTGCCCCTCCGCCAGATAGCGGGCACGAGCGAAGGATTTCCACCCACGCGTGAGGTACATGATGCCGTTTGCGGGGAACTCAATGTTCACCCATACGGCACCATTGCAGCAGCCGTTCACACGCAGCCACATGCCGAGCGGTTGGTCGACCTCCATTACCATGGCAAAGGGACGAGGGAGCCATAGCCGGCTTCATGGTGGGCCGTGTAGCTCTGCAATGAACTCGAGCGTCGTATCCTCCGTATGGCCTTCTACCGAGGGCAGAGCAGCTGGAGGTGGAATGACGAGCGCCCGCTCCGGCCTCCCCGGCCACGAGCGCCACATCATCCATGACCTCGACCTACGGCCCCATCCTGCGCACTAGAGCCGGCCTCCGAAGCCACAGCCGAGGCAAGGGTATGCTGCCGAGGAGAAGCTCTCGCTGCAATGGTAGAACCACGAGCCCAGCCTCTTCCTCTCACCATGCTGGTTGCAGATGGAGAAAGCATGGAGAAGGGAGAGGTGGATGAGCATCGCCTCCCGCGACCCCCTTCTTTTATCGGGACAGGCGAGGGGGCTAGCTCTCCACTATCCCAAGGTAACCGCCCCACTTCACCAATCCCACACCCTGCATTTCTGGCAAGCACATTACTCCATAAACCGGCCAGTCTTGCCAATTCGGCGTCCTAGCTCCCCTGATCGAAGCACTATCTCCACGATCTCGCTTCTGCACCAATCCCACATCTCGCGCCCAATCCGTGTCATGGGGGGCCACAGTAAAAGGAGGGAGTGATGACAAAGATGACAGTTACCACAAGCCACGCGTAATCGTGGGCCTACCCAAGCTGAACCTGGTGGCAACCCGCGTACGCACATGCCCCTCGTTTCTGACACAACCAGTGAACACCGCCTAGATGACAAGGATACTAGAGGAAGGCTGGGGGCTAGCTCGAATTCAGATTAATGAAGAAGCAAAGAAGATTTTGAAGCACAGACATCATTCCAAGAGGATCAACATTGCTTGTCTGTGCATTGTTTGGGCCTAGCCGAATGATGCCTGGCGGCACATGTGGCCTAGGCCTGGGGGCTCTTGTCGGTGTATTAAACATGGGTGTTTCATACCCTGACTTATGCACAGACGAGTAGCAGCTCCCCCGCCAAACTAAAGTCTCAAAGCAGATTTACAAATCAAAGGAACAACTCTTTGGGAGATCAAGGAGCGCGTCAAGAAGACCAAGGTTCAAGACAAACCTCAGGTTCAACCACAAAAGCAACCCTTACCAGCAAAGCTGAGCTGGCAAGGTGAAGGCCCAGCAAGCTCCGTAGCCGGCAAACCCCCGCCAACTGCCAGTGCTCTACCTCACTAGTCAGCTGGTCGCTGATCAATGAGGTTTCGAGCCCGCAAGCAGTTAGGTGGAGTTCGCCAGCACGTGTCAGCAGGCTGGAAGGAAAGTTACCTTTATCGACACCCATCCAAGTAGCGTGTCAAGATAATAGGAGTTAGCTAAGTAAGCGGTGCAACATCCTTGCCGGGGCTTCTCCCCCTCACGACACCTAGTGGTGCATTAAATGCTCCTTGTCCTAACTAGCAGAGTTAGGTATGATAGCACTGTTTCCTATCTAATCATTATGTAATTACCTTCTTGCCACTATGGTAACCCCTTGAGCTCTAATAGGAGGGCGAGGGCAACTTTTACAAGGGTTGGAACCCATTCAAACCCCATGCACACTTGCTCATGTAGCTTCCTTCCCCTTTGCGCCTTGCCGGGGGAAAGCACTTCATGTACTTGTGCTTCCACATTCTCAATACATCCAAGCAGGAGTAGGGTATTACACATCAAAGGTGGCCCGAACCTGGGTAAACGATCGTTGTGCTCTCTGCTAATCCTGCTCTTTGCGTTCTATGCATTCCCCTCGCCGAACCACAAAGGGGCAGATCACCCCATAGATAGTCGTTCCACATCGACAATTGGTGTTAAGGTTTGTGATCCCCGAAGCATGCATGTGTAGTCTCTCGTTATGCTAAGAAGTTGGAGCTTGATTTATTATTGAGTGTCTTCCTCTGCGTGAAGGTCTGGGGCGCGCGATGGTTAACTCGTACCAACTTCCCCCCTAGGAGCATGCGTAGTAGTACTTTTCTTGGAGGTCTAATAAACTTTTGCAATAATTATGTGAGTTCTTTATGACTAATGTGAGTCCATGGATTATACGCACTCTCACCTTTCCGCAATTTGTTAGCCTTTTTGGTACCGGGCATTGTCCTTTCCCACCTCGAGATGTGGTGCAAACTTCGCTGGTGCATCCAAACCTCGTGATATGATACGCTCTATCACACATAAACCTCCTTATATCTTCCTCAAAACAGCCATCATACCTACCTATTATGGCATTTCCATAGGCATTCCGAGATATATTGCCATGCAACTTTCACCGTTTCGTTTTTTATGACACACATCATCATTGTGATATTGCTTTGCATGATCATATAGCTGACATAGTATTTGTGGCTCAACCACCTTTCATCATTTTTTATACATGTTACGCTAGATCATTACACATCCTGGTACACTGCTAGAGGCATTCATATAGAGTCATATTTTGTTCTAGTATCGAGTTGTAAGTAAATAGAAGTGTGATGATCATCAATATTCATTATTAGAGCATTGTCCCAAGTGAGGAAAAAAGAGAGGCCAAAAAGAGCCCATAAAAAAAGAGGCTAAAAAGAGTCCAACAAAAAAAAGAGAAAAAGAGAGAAGGGGCAATGTTACTATCTTTTTCCACACTTGTGCTTCAAAGTAGCACCGTGTTTTTATTCATATATAGAGTCTCCTATGCTTTCGCTTTCATATAACTAGTGGGAATTTTTCATTATATAACTTGGCTTGCATATTCCAGTGATGGGCTTCCTCAAATGCCTGAGGTCTTCATGAGCAAGCAAGTTGGATGCACACCCACTTAGTTTCCTTTTTGAGCTTTCATACACTTATAGCTCTTAGTGCATCTGTTGCATTGCAATCCCTACTCCTTGCATTGACATCAATTGATGGGCATCTCCTTAGCCCGTTGATTAACCTCGTCGATGTGAGACTTTCTCCTTTTTTTGTCTTCTCCATATTAATCTCTACCACCATACTCTATTCCACCCATAGTGCTATATCCATGGCTTGCGCTCATGTATTGTGTGAGGGTTGAAAAAGCTAAAGCGCGTTAAAAAGTATGAACCAATTGCTTGGCTAACACCGGGGTAGTGCATGATTTATACTTTGTGTTAAGAAGATGGAGCATGACAAGGCTATATGATTTTGTAGGGATAACGTTCTTTAGCAATAATATTTTGAAAGGCATGATTGTTTGTTGGTATGCCTGAGTATTGATGTTTTTATGTCAAATTATAGACTATTGCTTTGAATCATTTAGATCTAAATATTCATACCAAAAAAGAAAGATTACATGATGAACATGTAAGGTAGTATTCCACATCAAAAAAATGTTTTTATCGTTTACCTACTCGAGGACGAGCAGGAATTAAGCTTGGGGATGCTTGATACGTCTCCAACGTATCTACATTTTTTAATTGTTCCATGCTATTATAGTTTCAATCTTGGATGTTTTATATTCAATTATATGCAATATTATATCATTTTTGGGACTAACCTATTAACTTAGTGCCAGGTGCCAGTTGTTGTTTTTGCCTATTTTTGGTTTTCCGGGAAATCGGTACCAAACGAAGTCCAAATGCCACGAAACTTTTTAACAATTTTTTTCTAGACATAAGAGACCCTAGAAGCTTCGGGAGGAGGCTAGAAGGAGAAGGAGTAGGTCACAAGGCACATGGGCGTGCCTAGGGGGTAGGCACGCACATGTGGCTTCTGGGCCCCTTGTTCCTCCGTTTGACCTAATTCCACCTCTATAAATTCTCTAAAATCGGGAAACCAACAGGGAGCCACCCAAAATACTTTTTCTGTCGCCGCAAGCCTATGTTCTTGCGAGATCCCATCTGGAGGCTTTTCTGGCACTTTGTCGGAGGGGAATCGACCACAGAGGGCTTCTACATCAACCTTGCTGCCCTTCCGATAATGTGTGAGTATTTTATCACAGACCTACGGGTCCATAGCTAGTAGCTATATGGCTTCTTATTTGTCTTTGATCTTCAATACAATGTTCTCCTCTATGTTCTTGGAGAACTATTCGATGTAATCTTCTTTTGCGGTGTGTTTGTTGGGATCCGATGAATTGTGGGTTTATGATCAGATTATCTATGAATATTATTTGAGACTTCTCTGAACTCTTTTATGCAGGATTATTATAGCTTTGTATTTCTCTTCGATCTATCCGTTTGGTTTAGCCAACTAGATTGATTTATCTTGCAATGGGAGAGGTGCTTTGTGATGGGTTCAATCTTGCAGTGCTCTATATCCTAGTGACAGAAAGGGACAAGACACGTATCTGTATTGTTGCCATTAAGAATAAAATGATGGGGTTTATTCATATTGCTTGAGTTTACTTTGTTTATATCATGTCATCTTGCTTAAGATGCTACTACTTTCTTCATGAACTTAATACTCTAGATGCATATTGGATAGCGGTCGATGTGTGGAGTAATAATAGTAGATGCAGGCAGGAGTCGGTCTACTTGTCTCAGAAGTGATGCTTATATACATGATCATTGCCTTGGATATTGTCATAATTATTAGCTTTTCTATCAATTGCCCAACAGTAATTTGTTTACCCACCGTATGATATGTTCAAGAGAGAAGCCTCTAGTGAAAACAATGGCCCCCGGGTCTATCTTTATCGTATATTAATATCCAAAAATACCTTGCTTCAATTTATTTACCATTATTTTATTTTGTGTTTTTGTTTATCTATCTATCACTACGAGATTTGATCCTTGCAATTAACCGCCAAGGGATTGACAACCCCTTATTTGCGTTGGGTGCAAGTATTTGTTATTTTGTGTGTAGGTGCTGTTCACGAGGTATTGTGTGGTTCTCCTACTGGATTGATAACCTTGGTTCTTAACTGAGGGAAATACTTATCTCTACTGTACTGCATCATCCTCTCCTCTTCGGGAGGATCCCAACGCAGCTCACAAGTAGCAGATAACCAATCTGAACTATATCTACAACTGCAATGATATAGAGGCTCTATGGATTCTTCGAATGAAAAGAGCACCTTTTGCAAGGCTTGTGCATACGTTCATGAGCAGGGAGCTGCTACAAGATAGCATCCACACTAGTGTGGAAGAGCAAGTAGCCATGTCCCTCCATGTTGTTGGTCATGCACAACACCTTCAAGAGGTCAAGCCTTCTACACACGTTCATGAGCAGAGGTTCAGGGTTATGCACAACACCTTCAGGAGATCAATTGAGACCGTCTCCAGGTACTCCAGGGAAGTGTTGTATGCTATTGGGGAACACATAGGAGAGATGATCGTGTCACCAACCGGCCAGACTCCTACCAAGATTCGCACCAGCCCAAGATGGTATCCATACTTCAAGGTGAGCAATGACAGTATGTAGTTCATGCCTTCATATGCTGTTATTGTTCTGCTACAGCCATAACACCATCTTGTAATGCAATTTAAGGATTTCATTGGGGAAATTGTTGGTACTCATGTCACTCCCAGAGTGCCGAGGCCACAATCTGCAGCATATTCATGGAGGAAGCACTACACAACCTAGAATGTGCTTGCTCCTATTGACTTCGATCTGAAGTTCACATATGTGCTGCCTGGATAGGAAAGATCAACACATGATGCTAGCATTATAAGTGACAACATGTGTAGACCTGATGGCATCAACATATCAGGTGGCAAGTTCTACCTAGGAGATGCTGGCTATGCATGTCGGCCAGGTGTTCTTCCACCCTTCAGGAAAACCAGGTACCATATGAACGAGTTCTCTGGTAGGAACTATTGTAGGACTCCTCAAGAATTGTTCAATCTCAGACACTCCAGCCTTAGAGTAACGGCTGAGAGGGCATTTGGAGCTTTGAAGAATAGGTTTATGATCCTGGATAAGAAGCCATTCCACCCTTACCCTACCAAGGTTAAGCTTGGTCTTGCATGTTGCATCATTCATAACTGGATCCTACAATGGGGTTATGATGAACTTGTGGTGGAAGAGGAAGATGTGACGCCTGCTGAGGTGGTCAGCTCCAGCCTGTGAAGTTTCACAATGAAGCTTGGAAGAACAAAAGGTTGGAGTGGGCTCAGGCAATGTGGGATAACAGAGGTCAGACAAGGATCTGAAGAAGAAGAGGCAGCAACAACAAAAGAAGAAGCAGCAACATAGCAGCAGCAGCAAAAGAAGAAGCACCAGCAACAACAGAAGAAGAAGAGGATGGACTTCCAGCATCGATGAACTTTCCCCCTTTTAGCCATATAGCTCTTAATAATTTCTACTGCCATTTGTTAGTAGCTAGGATAAACTGCCATTTGTTTCCTAGCTAGGACAAGATGATGTTCAGTGTGTCTGGTAAGGTCACCACTAGTGAGAAGAGGCAATCACATCTTAAGCCGTTCACAACCAAACAACATGTTGTTTGTCTAACAACAATGACACACGCAACCAAACAATATGGTAGAAATTGGTTCCCTGATGTAGGGAGCCTAATGCAGGCAACCAAATGCTACTTGTGAGCTGCGTTGGGATTTCCCCGAAGAGGAGAGGATGATGTAGTACAGTGGAGATAAGTATTTCCCTCGGTTAGAAACCAAGGTTATCAATCCAGTAGGAGAATCACGCAATGACTCGTTAGCAGCACCTACATACAAAATAACAAATACTTGCACCCAACACAAATAAGGGGTTGTCAATCCCTTGGCGGTTAATTGCAAGGATAAAATCTAGTAGTGATAGATACATAAATAAAAACACAAAATAAAATAAGATAAATAAAAGTGCAGTGGTATATTTTTGGATTTTAATATATGATTTAGATAGACCCGGGGCCATAGTTTTCACTAGAGGCTTCTCTCTTGAAAATAGCATACAGTGGGTAAACAAATTACTTTTGGGCAATTGATAGAAAAGCGAATAATCATGATGATATCTAAGGCAATGATCATGTATATAGGCATCATGTCCAAGACAAGTAGACCGACTCCTGCCTGCATCTACTACTATTACTCCACACATTGACTGCTATCCAGCATGCATCTAGAGTATTAAGTTCATAAAGAACGGAGTAACGCCTTAAGCAAGATGACATGATGTAGACAAAGTAGACTCAATTAATATGAATAAACCCCATCTTTTTATCCTTAAAGGCAACAATACAAATGTGTGTCATGTCCCTCTCTGTCACTGGTATTGAGCACCGCAAGATCGAACCCATCACAAAGCACTTCTCCCATTGCAAGAAAAATCAATCTAGTTGGCCAAACCAAATCATTAGATTGGAGAGAAATACGAAGCTATAATAATCATGCATAAAAGAGTTCAGAGAAGACTCAAATAATATTCATAGATAATCTGATCATAAACTCACAATTCCTTGGATCCGAACAAACACACCGCAAAAAGTGATTACATCGAATGGATCTCCAAGAACATCAAGGAGAACATTGTATTGAAGATCAAATAGAGAGAAGAAAGCCATTTAGCTACTAGCTATGGACACATAGGTGTGTGGTAAAATACTCACACATCATCGTAGGGGCAGCAAGGTTGATATAGAACCCCTCCATGGTTGATTCCCCCTCCGGCAAAGAGCCGAAAAAGGCTCCTAGATGGGATCTCTCGAGAACAGAAGCTTGCAGTGGTGGAAAAATGGTTTTCGGTGGCTCTCTGTTGGTTTCCCGATTTTAGAGAATTTATAGAGGCGGAATTAGGTCAAATAGCTGAACATGGACCCCACAGGCCACCTGGCCATGCCCTGGTACCTTGTGGGCTACTCCTTCATCTTCTGGCCCTCTCCCGAAGCTTCCAGGGTCTCTTATATCTAGAAAAAATCATCAAAAAGTTTCATGGCAATTGGACTTCGTTTGGTATTGATATTCTGGAAAACCAAACACAGGCAAAAAAACAGCAACTGGCACTTGGCACTAAGTTAATAGGTTAGTCCAAAAAATGATATATAAGTGCATATAAAACATCCAAGATTGATACTATAATAGCATGGAACAATCAAAAAATATAGATACGTTGGAGACGTATCACCAAACTACATGCAGATGTTGGATTTTTGCCTGCATTAGCTCAAACAGGGCCAACTAAGATAAGTATGCAAAATGACCTAAAACAGAGATGTGAACCAAATGCGCCCTTAGGCGACACACTCACACACATGGTGGGAAAAGGGAACAACGGTCCAGGCCCACAACAGGAACTTACGCGGCGCAACACGAAACAACAAAATGACGCAAAAAAGGATAAAGGAACACAAATCTTGATGAGTGAATCATGCGGTTAGTAAGTTAGATGTGACACAACTAATTCTTATCTAGATGTGAATTAGCAAATCTGTTAAATTTATGGCCTCCAAGCATCATAAGGTGTAGAAAATATGAGTAAGTTTGTTGGAGAAAAAAATAAGTTTGTGGCCGGGAAATAGAGAGAAGTTTGTGAGATAAAAAACATTCTTAAGTACGGGATGCAAACTATATAGCCCTGGATAATACTTTTACTTTGAGGAGTATCAATTGAAAATTGGTGGAGTAAATAAAGTAGTGGTTTATATCGTGTTCAGTACATTTTGTTGGCTAGAGAAAAAAGTGTGTAATTGTATTACCTAATTATACAGTTTGGTTGTGGTACAAACATCAGTCCAGCACATGACAAAAGATTGCAAATTTGGCGAGGCAAAATAAAGGGTTTTCCATTTCTATGCCCCTGGTTGCTTAGTTGTACTCAGTTTTGCCCAAGGAGTCCAAATTGCCTCTATTTTGGCCTCCCCCACTCGCCCCACTCTCACAAAAGCACAAACGGAGCCTTGCCGTCGGGTCTTAGCGGTTGACCATTACCTCCTCAGTTATTGACGCGTGGGGCCGGAGGGACATGTGGGCCATGTATGACATGTGGGCCTGGCCGTTTTGCTTTCCCGTGAACGTACCGCGGTCCTGGGCATGCACGTGTACGTCTCGACGGAAAACGTCCAAAAATGTCCCATCGTATAAGAGGAGGGGAACCATCACCGGACGCATCTTCCCCACCATTTCCCCCTAAATCGGGCTCCCTCACCGTAACAAAACCCTCACCCCCACCGCACTTCCCACCGCACCGACTCGCTCACCCCCACTGCACTTCCCTCCGTCCGGCCGCTTGTTTACGGCTCCGATGGAGGAAGCTCGTGGCGCTGCAGCCGCTTTGGCCGGAAATGTGCTGGAGGAGAAGGTTGCGTGGACCGCGCCAGATGCCGTGCAGGAAGTTGTCTGCATCCACGGTGGTGCGGCAGATGTTGCAATTGATGCGTCCACGATAGTCGCTGGAGCTGCAGCTGCTGTGGCGGATCTGGTGGGGAAGGAGGTGGCGGGCTCCGACTAAGCCGTGCCGGAGCTAGAGGCGAAGGCGTCGAGCGGCGCAGTGCGTGCAGGTGCGCAGGCCAGCGACAAGCAGGTATCAAGGAGGTACTTTTTCTCATTTCCCTTTCGTAGTTAGTGCTAAGATTAAGAATATAAGGTTAGTTAGTTAGATTATGATTCCTGCGTTAGTATAGTTGGTTAGATTAGTTGGTTTGAGGTTTTTTGTATTAGATTCGTGCTTGCTACGTCATTCCCCTCAGCGGCTATATAATCAAGTAGTTAGAAATATTTGGATTTGGATTGTTACAATTGATTTCATTAATTCACATGGCTAGATTTGTCACTGTCATCTTCATTTGCACTCATTTCGGGCATATATTTCTATATCATGCTTCAGATGATCATATATTCGAGCATTGATATTGTGTAGATTTGGCTATTGTTGAAAAGGAATGCATTAATTTATATGCACCTATCAATTTAGTTCAACTGCACTTTTTGAGCATAGATTGGAGATTTGCTTCATTATCCAAAATCAAATTGTTTAGGTAGATTTCAATTTTTATTTTCTGTAAGTTTCCTCTAATTATAAAGTTCTCCACCATATATAGTTTTATTAGCTTTGTTGTGAAATTTGTGCACATGCCTATGCAAAATGCAAATAGGTTAATATTATGGATAATACGATCAATATGACTATCGTGTATATTTGAATTTTCTGTTGGTTTCCTGTAATTAATAGTAATGGATGTACTTTTATATTGCAGGAAGAGGATCCTATGGGAAACAAGAGGAAGCTGGCCATGACTGGGTTGAAGGACCGGTATGATCCTGACTTTGTTGACGACGATGTCTACGAGGTAAACCCTACTTGAAATTTTGTTTGTTTTACTATATGATCAATGTGACTTTGGTGTATATTTGTTTTACTATATGAATGCAACTCATTTTTGTGTGCAGTATAACTCTAGAGATGATGTGGACAATGGGAATGTCGACTCCTTCGTATCGAAGGATGTCCAGAAGATCAAGGACCAGGGAACGGCTGCCTACTACAAGAGAAAGAAGTTTCGGTGCCCCGAATGTACCACTAAGCCAAAGCCCAAGGATGGGCTCTTTGAGCACCTTGTGTCTCATGCACAGTATGCATTGAGGAGTGGAGAGGATGCCACGATCAGGGCGCAGTATGCAGCCCTCCTGAAGGCTTTGACTCTCGTTTAATAGCCCTCCGTGATCTTGATCATCTAATGTTTTACTTTTGATAAAGTCCATGTGGTTGTGAACTGTTGGAAGATTGTATATTTTTGTAATGTAGTATGTGAACTGTTGGAGTTTATTTGTATTTTATATTATCTTGTGTTTTATATTATCTTATGTTTATATTATCTTATAAAAAAGGAGTGTTAAAAAGAATTTTAAAGGAGTCTAGCAAATGTATGAAAGAAATAAAAAAGAAATGTAGAACAGTAATAAAATAATGTGCAAATATAGGGTCCATGCCTTATATTATCTTGTGCTAAAATGAATTTTAAAGGACTCTACCAAATATATGAAAGAAATAAAAAAAGAAATATAGAAGAGTAATGAAATATTAGTTAAAAAAGGTGTGTCTGCAAAAAATCAACATTCGAATTAAGAATCGAGTTTTCCATGTCCTCCCTTGTCATCTAGTGTGCAAATATAGGGTCCATGCCTAATATGGGATCATTTAGACAAACTATGGTACGGTTAACCCTAAACCCTAGCTCATTCCCCTTGAAAACCATGCATCCTTGTTCGTGATAGCTAAGTTGTATAAAGGAAATTTCATGAAAATACCAGTAGTCGTGGTTTCTTATTTTTTCCTGGTAACTTAGTAACATAAAACGATGATGTGCGCAAGTTTCATATTTTTTGATTTAAAAAAATTAGTTATGCCCAACCCTAGCACTCAAAACCCCTCTCAAAACCCCGCACTACCAGGGTCGTTGGATCGCTGTTCGGGAACGGTTTAGATCAGGCGCTAGGGTTTGCCATGGTCGATCCGAGAGATGAGGCCAGATTGGCTGGATCGGGCGGGTGCTTCATGACTGCGGACATGAGTGGCCCACCTGGCAGCGGGGGAATAGGGACACACGATAGCGGCCGCGGGCCACGTGCTAGGCCGATGGGCCATCGTAGAGGCCTAGTCTCAGCCTGCCATGCATGCACATTGCTTCATCGCATCAGGGCAATTAGTGCACCCTCGGGACGCGGCTTTACCGATTGACACGCCTTGATTCAATGTGAAAAGACGGAGGTAGTGCTCCATTGAAGTCCCCGCACCGACGGTCCACTCCCCTCACTCCTCTGATTAAATACCGGCGTGCGACATTGTTCCACCGACGCTTCACTCCATTGCTTCCACGTGTCGTCCAATACAAAGCTAGTTCAGCCACCATAGTGAGGAAGCTACAGACCGCAAGGATCTCCATGGGAGGTCTATGCCCTAGGGTACCGGTGCCCGGCACAGACGGTGGCTCCAACTCCGGCTCGGGCTCCAACTCCATCGCACCCTCGTTGGGCTCCAGCACCTACTCCAACTACTCCGAGCTCGAGCCCACGCCGTCCGAGCTGTCTCGTAACCATAGGGAGCTCGAGGAGGAAATGGCCTTTGAGGCAATGCAAGAGCACCTCAACATCTACGGTGTGGAAGATGCGGCCGAGGAAGACGCACCGCCTCCTGCGCCCGATGATGCCGTGCTCACTACCCAGGCCGAGGAGGCCCTGCGCGCGGCGCAACAACAACTCGACTAGGTAGTGCTAGCCGCGTCTCTGTCAACGGCGCAGGCAGAGACTATCAGGCGTCAGGCGAATGAAGAAGAAGCCACAGCTCGAGAGTAGAGGATTTCGGCTACTCTGAGTGGAGCGGCCGCCGTCGAGGCGGAAGGCAAGGGACCGGACGTCGTCATCCTATCCTCCTCCGACGACGAAGACCACAACGACGATGATGACGACACCATCGTCCTTTCGGATGATGAAGACAAGTAGTTGTACATCTATTGTCGCTGTCGCTGTCGGTCGACCATCTTATGTTGCCCCTCCCCTTAAAATATTGTATTAGTTAGTGTAATGTTACTATATTAGTTCGCTCTCTTAATCTATGAATGTGTTTGTTAAGTTAATCTGAATCTCTGAGTATATTAATATGCTGCGTTTTACACCGCTGTGTTCTCTCTTTCCAGTGCCACTAATTTGTGGGCCCTTCTGTAATGTAGAAATGTCAAGTCGACTAGACCCGGCTCTGCCCATAAGCAAACAAACGCACATAGCTGAAATGCCTAGCTCGATGCATAATCAAGCGATGGTCCCAAGTTCGACCCCCATGGGAGGCATTATATTATTCCGCTTTGTTTTGCAAATAAATCAGACACTGACATGTGGGTCCTGTGGTGTCCCAGTCGTCAGTATATTTGACTATTTTTTTCACTAATATACTATGCACTGATAGGTGGGTCCTAGGTGTCCCATGCGTCAGCATATGCGCCAGGTAACGGTCAACTACATTGACCCGACGGAAGCGCTCCGTTTTGGGCAGACTAGAGTGCGAGCCGAGTGGTGGAGGGGAAAAATGAGGAGCGTTAGTTGGGTGGGGGAAAACTAAGGAGTGCTGAGGAACCGAGGGCATAGAAATAGAAATCCCAAAAAAAAGGCCTTGAAGACATGGCTGTAAGGTTGTGCGATTAAAAAACACGTCATTTTGTGAAAAAAAAAATTGAAGTGCCATGATTTATTTAGAAATATTGGTGATCTCTTGAGCAAAAAATGAACTAGATGTTGTGTGCACCATAGAAATACTATGTGATTATGGAAAGATTAAGGATTCTATTTGCATAGATAGACTAGAGGCTGTTGAACTGAGAAGACTGCGAAGCGTCGGGCATGACTACGAGTGTGTTCTACCAAGGTAAGAACTGGTGTATTTGTTGTTCGAGAAGGCAGTGCAAGGCTCAAGAAGAGAGAGCTATAGAGAGGATTCTGCAGGCCAATAGTGATTGCGAAGTAGAGAATGGCCCACACGGTTGGGGAAATTGGCCATTTGTTATTAACTTTCGTTGCAATTTGATTGTAAAGATAAGGTCTGGAGTTCACACGAGTCGCGACATCAGACGGCGATTGGAAGCGCAGGAGACAGGATGGACCAACAGAGCATCGAAGGACAACACGGACACTATGTCTACTGGGGATGTGGCAGATATGGAAGCATCGAAATGACATCATCTTCAATGGTACACAACTAGCTATAGCTAGGGTATTACGACGAGTGGAGGAGGAGGGCCAAGTATGGAGAAAAGCAAGGCTACTCAAAGGCGAGCTAGATGGTTTCTTTGCGGATATAGTGGTGTGGGTAGCGCATGTGTAGTTAACTTAGCTTCTTGGTCGAGATGTCGACTTGGGCGATTAAGCTCATGTAACAATCATGTAACACCGCGGAGAATTGGGGCTCTTTCCCCCTCCTTCTTTATTGAATGATACGCACACTCGTGCATATGCGAGAAAAAGACTGAAAGCATAGGAGGTCTCGACTAGATATCAATTCTAATCTCGCCTAACACAAACAAGCATGTTTTGCTTGCTGCCACTGTTATTCCAGATTAATCTACTTGATGCTATTGCTACTTTTAAATTTGTTCATAATATTATTTATTTCTGTCTGGGGGCTGCTACGCGTCAGCCGGCGGATAACTAGAAAACATCCACCGCCTGGCTGGCCGTTGGATTAATGCGGGGAGCCGTCCGATCTACTCATCCATGTGGGTCACCTCTCTTGCAACAAGAGCGGTGTTGCAGAAACATTTCTAACATACAACGTGTTGTAAAAACTTTTGCAACAGAGGTGATGTTGCAGATTTTTTTTTGTAACAAAGGTTTTGTTACAGAAATATTTGGCAAAAAGATTTCTTTTTTTTTTTGCAACAGAGGACTTGTTACAGAATTCTTTGCAACATAGTTCTTGTTGCAGAAACATTTTTGCAACAAAGGTGATGTTGTAGAATTCTTTTTTGCCAGACAGAGGCGGCGAACTGGTAATCGGCGGCAGCACACATGCCGGCGACACGGGACAAACGGCGAGGTGCAAAGAAGGGCTGGGGACAAGCAGATCCAGGCGGTGGCGGCCATGCACAGCTCGACAGCGGCGGTAGAGTCCGGAGACGGGCGAGCCCGATCGCTTTCATGGAGCTTCGGGACCGGCATCGGTGACGTCGCAAGGGCGGTGCCGTTAGATGCGACGGCGCGACGAGTGGAGCGAGAGGAAGATAGAGAGTGGCGGCGGGGTACCTCGGTTGCGCGGGCAATAACCCTCGAGGATCCAGATCCTGCAACACACGAGTTGTTGCGGTGGGCAAACTGCAACAAAAGCTCAGTTGCAAAAAAGCAAGAGATAACTCTAGGTGAGCCACGCAGGACACGTGTCGCACGTACGAGATGGCGGATGCCCGCGTGCGATCCGCCGGCTGAAGGCGAGCGTTTTCCTTTCTGTTTTACTTTTAAATTTAGCTCAGACATAAAGTCCAAATTTATTAATAATGTTATTCTTTAAATTTCAGAATGAACTAATAAGCTGAACTAAGTTGACTCGGGACCATATGTCATGTTCCAAATTGGCATCCCGAAAAACCCAACCCTCAATCGATTCATTGTTCGACGTGTTGTTCAGTGTTTTTGAAGCCCGCAAAAAAAAACCTACAAAGCCAAAGAAAACTACAAAGTTGATTTATTCTTGATATAAAACATTAAATAGGGACTAGATTGTGAGAGATGAGAAGTGTCGGGGAAAAACAAGATATACACGTACAGCAGATCGTGTACGCGATTGTTACAATCTCTGTGGAGAGAAAAAAAAGATGAAGATCTCCTGTTATGTTACTATAAAAGTTATGATGATCCCTCCAAGGCACGCACGATACGTGGCAAACTTGAGCAGCAAGGGACAAACAGATGTGCAAATACGCACGGCACGCACTAGGTTTTTGGACCCACCGCCACCTCCTCCCACGCGAGCGCCCTCCAGTCCGCGCGTGCCACGCGTCTCTACCGCGGCTCCAGAAGCTTCCCTGGAAGCTGTCCCAACCAATCCGGCTCTGCGGGCAGCTGGGTCACCCGCGGACCCCAACGTGCCCCTGCCCGCCCAGTCTGGGCTGTCAAGGCTGATTCCCCCCGTCCCCGAGGCTGCCAGCCAGCCTGATCCTGTCCCAGGGCCCACGCCGTGTCTGGACGCGGCCTTGGATCCGAGGCTAATCCCCTCATCCCCTCCTGGCGTGGCCCGCGAGGCTGATTTGTCATCTGCTGTTTCGGATCCCCATGCCACCCCTGCGCTCACGCCCTGTCGGCTAGCGGTGGTCCCGGAGCCTGTGCATGCATGCCCGCCCGAGCCTGTGGCCCAAGACGCGCCACGTCTTCCATCCCCATGCACGGCCATGCAACGGTCTGTTGCCCACGTTGCCCCTCCATTGCAAGGGTTCCTGGACTCCATCAGCTCCGCGGTTACCCCTGTTCTGCCTGCCCCCACGCCGCGACGCGGACGATGTGCTGTTCCCCCAAATTTCACCCCTCGACTCAGTGTACGGATTGCTAAGACTGATCGTGGGCTTGATTCCGAGGCGAAAGCCAAGCGTGTCCTCCTCCTCCGCTTGGGCCTCCTGAAGGATGATGAGCCAGTATCAGAGGCCATCTTGGATCGCTACTACAAGCTTTTTGAGCGCACCCTTGCCACCGAGGTGGTCTGTGCCTTCGCTGACTTGTATGGGTGGCATCTTCCCCAGTCTGTCATCGACGGCCTCGCCCCCACTCTTCCCAGTCATGCCAAGTCTCGGCATGATCGATGCAGGATGTGTTCTGTACCCGTGCTTCAAACCTTTCCCATGGATGTAAACCTTAAGATCATATTCTGGAATGTTCGCGGTCTCAATAGCCGGGCTAAACGCGTTGCAGTTCGCACGGTCATTAGCTCCGTGTCACCCTCGGTGGTATGCTTGCAAGAAACCAAACTCTCGTCGGTTTCGCAAGCTCTAGTCTTCGAGACTCTTGGCAGCACCTTTGATGGGTTCTACTTCCTCCCGGCGATCGACACCCGGGGTGGCATCATCCTCGCATGGCAGAGCTGCCAGATCTCCCTCT
The DNA here is from genome assembly GCA_011799875.1 of Thinopyrum elongatum. Classification (NCBI taxonomy): domain Eukaryota; kingdom Viridiplantae; phylum Streptophyta; class Magnoliopsida; order Poales; family Poaceae; genus Thinopyrum; species Thinopyrum elongatum. The sequence continues at coordinate 402,275,783 of CM022298.1, read as the reverse complement.
CTAATCCCATGTTTGGCGATCATCATGTCTCCGCCGTTGTGAGCCCCACCACGGGCGGACCACATTGGTGGCCCACCGGCGTCTACGGCCCTCTGGGCGACGACGCTAAGCTAGCTTTCCTTAATGAGCTCCAAGACCTCCGATCCAGCATCGCGGGCCCCTGGCTTCTAGGAGGAGATTTCAACATGATCACTTCGTTGGCCGACAAGAATAATGATCGCGTATCTCGCCGCACGATGAACCGCTTTCGCCGCTTCATCTCCGATCATGGCCTATATGACATCTACATGCATGGCCGGCGCTATACTTGGTCCAACGAACAAGCGAACCCCACCCTTGTTCGGAACGACCGTGTACTCTGCACCCCCTCCTGGGAGACGTCACACTCTCAGTGCCTCCTGCGATGCCTCTCTTCTGCGGCTTCGGACCACTGCCCGTTGCTGATCGATTGTGCCGCCCACTCTCTTGGAGGAAGACGCTTCCACTTCCAAAAATACTGGCCAAGTCTGGATGGATTTCATCATGCGGTGGCCGAGGCTTGGAATTCTGTGGCACCAGATCCGGACCCCTTTCGGCGCTTCCTTGCGCGCCTGAAGGCCACGGCCAAGGGTCTCCAACGGTGGAGCGCGCGTGTTACCAACAGCATCAGCACCCAGCTCGGCGTCGCCCGCGAGCTCATTGCGCGTTTGGACGCTGCCCAGGACGTGCGACCTCTCTCCGCTGCCGAAGCGTGGCTCCGACGGGAACTAAAACGGAAGTATCTAGGCCTTGCATCCCTCCAGCGCTCCATCGCTCGACAACGCCTCCGTCTCCGATGGCTTAAGGAGGGCGAGGCTTCTTCGGCCTTCTCTAAGATCCTAGCATCTCACCGGGCGCAGAAAAACAAGATTCTTGATCTTATAGTTGATGGCCAGCGTGTTTCCGGAGATGCTGACCTTGCCTGTGCTGCGTTCAATCACTTCTCCACCATCCTCGGGTCCCAAGATGAGCGCACCGTCACGCTTGATCTCCAGGCCATCGAGCATCGATCCTTCGATCTGTCTGAGCTTGAAGCTCCGTTCACCCCGGATGAGATTTGGGATGCTATCAAAAAGCTACCTTCGGGCAAGGCACCTGGGCCGGATGGCTTCACCGCTGATTTCCTTCAGTCATGCTGGGACATCATAAAGAACGACCTCTGTGCTGTCTTCGACAAGTTATACGCTCTTAACGGGCAGGCTTTCCAGAGGCTTAATGAAGCCCTCATCACTCTGATCCCCAAGAGGCCGGACGCTGCCACCTTGTTCGACTACCGTCCCATCAGCCTCATCCACATCGTCGCTAAACTCTTCGCCAAGGTTCTATCCTTGCGGCTGGCACCTCGACTCGGCGAGTTGGTCTCCTCCAATCAAAGTGCCTTCATTGCGGGCCGGAGCGTTCATGACAACTTCATTCTTGTCCAGCAAACGGCACGGCAACTTCACCGTCTTCGGCTACCTCGCGTTCTGTTCAAGCTGGATATAGCCCGCGCCTTTGACTCGGTATCTTGGCCGTTTCTCCTCCAGATCCTTGAGCATCTTGGGTTTGGACCTAGGTGGCGCGAGTGGGTGTCCATTCTCATTTCCGCGGCATCCACTCGGGTGATGATGAATGGCATTCTGGGCCCTCCTATTGCTCATCATCAAGGCCTTCGGCAGGGTGACCCTGTCTCCCCGATGCTCTTCATAATTGTCATTGATGCGCTGAACTCGCTCCTCCAGTTTGCGGTGACCAAGGGCATCATCCGGCGACTCACCGACCGCTTGGCCGCTTCGAGCACCTCCCTCTTTGCTGATGACGTGGTCGTTTTCTGCCATCCCGACCCCTCCGAGCTAGCAGTCGTCAGCAGGCTCCTCGATTTCTTTGGGGCTGTGTCCGGACTACGCACCAATCTAGCTAAGTGTTCGGCGGCGCCAATCCAGTGCACTCCGGAGGTTTCCGATGCGGTTGGCTCCTCCCTGACCTGCCCGGTCGTGGCCTTCCCCATCCAATACCTAGGCCTCCCCCTCTCCCTCCGCAAGGTGCCTGCCACTCACTTGCTTCCCCTCATCGACAAGTTACTTCGCAAGTTGGCAACCTGGAAGGCCGCGCTTCTCTCGCGAGGGGAACGCCTCGCCTTGGTCCGGCAAGTTCTTGTGGCCATGCCCGTGCACATACTTCTGGCCATGTCACTGTCCCCACCTATTCTCAAGAAGGCGAACTGGGTCATCCGTGACTTCCTTTGGCATGGCCGCAAAGACGCCCGCGCTGGATCTTGTCTTGTTAGCTGGGCAAGAGTCTGTCGTCCTATCGAGCTTGGCGGGCTCGGAATTCGTGATCTTCACCGCACTGGCATCTCTCTTCGGGTCCGATGGCTTTGGCTCCGCGCTTCTGATGGCTCCCGCCCATGGTCACATCTCCAGCCTCCCTCCGACCCCGAGGCTCTTCAGTTCTTCCACGCCTCGACGACTTGGTCCATTGGGAATGGCACATCCTGTCGCTTCTGGACCGACAAATGGCTCCAGGGCTGCTCTATCAGTGATCTCGCCCCGAGCCTTACCGCTCTTGTTCCAAGCCGGCGACGTCGATCGCGTACCGTCGCTGCTTCCCTACTGGATCGCGCGTGGATCAGTGACATCCACGGCCACCTTGGCCCGGTGGCTGCGCTGGAGTACTTCGACCTCTGGTGTCGGCTGCAGACTATCAATATATCCCAGGAGCCCGACACCATTCTATGGAAGTGGACTGAAAACGGGGTTTACTCCGCTTCCTCCTGCTATAATGCCCTATTCACCGGCTCTACTACGTCCGAGCATTGGCGCCTCGTGTGGAAGTCGAGTGTCCCCCTCTCTGTCAAGTTCTTCATCTACCTTGCCTCCGTCAACCGATGTTGGACGGCTGACCGGCTGGAGCGGCGTGGCCTTCCGCACGAGCCTGTTTGCGTGCTATGTTCCCAACATGCGGAGACCCTTCATCACATCCTGGTTGAGTGCGTTTTCTCCCGCACGATATGGCATGGCACCCTCTCCTGGTGTTGCCCCGAGATCACCATACCAGATGGCTCCCTTGGCTTCCTAGACTGGCTCAACTCAGCCCTTACTATGGTGACTCGAGATAAAAGACGAGGGCTCTCCACCATTGCCGCCTTGACGGTCTGGTCCGTTTGGCGCCACCGCAATGCGATCATCTTCGACAAGATCACTCCCTCCTCCGCCTCCCTCCTGGCTGCGATCCAGGATGACGCCCGCTTCTGGGTCTGTGCAGGAGCCAAAGGATTGAGTAGTATCATACCTGTAACTTAGACTGATATCTGGGCTGAGCAACCCATTCCATGCTCACTCTGCATCTCGGACACGCCTTGTAGTGTATGTGCCCCTGATGCATAACCTGTATGTTCTCCCCTCTCTATCAATGCAATGATACGCTGACCGTAGCGTATTCGAGAAAAAAAAAATCGAAGAAGTACATCCATATATTTAGCAGGCACGAGCGTCTTACCTCTCACGGAACAAGGAGAGAGAAACACGATCGATTAGCGAAGGGAGCGATGACGATACTCGGCGAGTTCTGTCACGGTGTGGGCGCCATCGCCACGGTGGTGTTGGGGTTTTGCGGGGTCGGCAAGGTCGGTCGCTTCGTCATCCTGGGCATGGAGGAAATGGAGGCGGAGGAGATGCGCCGGAGAGAGCGGCACGCCGAGCAGGCAAGGGGAGAGCTGGTGGAGACCGTCAAGAGGGAGATGCAAACCGAGGCAATGGAACAGTGGCTGGGTAGGAACAACGGCGGTCAGTAAGGCGCGTCCTCCACCAGTCACGCAGGCTGGCTAGCTTATAATATCTGCATTATGATTCAAAAAAAAAAGCTTATAAGATCTGTATCTCTAGTGTTTACCTTTCACGAGAACCTTTTTCTTATAGGGATACTCTAGTTAGTACCTCTCTATAAAATTCAATTCTATCATATGCAATTCTTAGTTGTTTGCTATATTTTCAGGGCATAAAGACAGTCGTAATAGTTATTCACTTCAATTCTACTGTAAAGCGGTTGTACGTCTTGCCGTGCCACTTTTCATTATGGGGTCCAATTTTTTTAGGTGATTATATTATATAGTAATAGGTTGTTTGTTTTTGTGGCGTTTTAGCAGTATTCAGGTTGTTGTTTTCTTTGTGGGTGTGCATCTTGTCAGGGGTGTGTGTGCCAGGTGGGCGATGATTTTTTTCACTATGTAAAAAATAACATATTTTTAAGGCCCATGCAAACTAATTGAAATAGACTTCAATTTTTTTAAAGTGTGCACACCATCCATTTTATTTCTAGGTCCGCCGCTGCATCTTGTGCCTGTACCACGCACCCAATCTAGGAACCTCTTAGGCATCTACAATGGTAAAAGCTTATCCAGGCGCTTAGAAAAAAAAAGTAATTTCAGAAAATTTAAAGGCTCATAAGCGTTATCTCTTTCAACGCAAGGCGCTAACCACGAACTAATACGGCTGAGAAACAACGATTTCTGCCTTAGCTTGTGCGGAGAAAAGCGTCAAGCGCTCGCTGCTCTATTTTGCATCGATGCCAGCCCTGACATTGGGAATCAACGACGTGACCGTCGATCGGCCGGGAATTTTTTTCTAGCGCCCTCTTATAGTACGGGGCGTTGGAGATGCCCTTAGAAATCCATTTGATGGCCCGTTTTCTTTCCTCTTTCTTTGTGGTGGACGGTTTCAACGGTGGAGTGGTGTTTCATGTTTTTTTTAACACAGTACAGACGCAAGCGTTCATATATACGCGCATACACTCACCCCTCTGAACGCACACACGCACACCCTACCCCTATGAGCACCTCCGAAAGACTGAGCCGGCATATCATCTTGAAATTTACGAAGTCACCGTAGGCACCTCGTCGTCGACGGAAACATCTCCTCCCACTGAATGCGCATCGCCGGAAATTCTGAAATAAATCCAGGAATAAATGCGAGCACCAGGACTTGAACCCTGGTGGGCTAGGGATACCACAGTCCCTCTAACCATCCAACCACAGGTTGGTTCGCGAGTGGCGTTTCATGTGATGCATTGATGATGTGGAGTCTCGGCGACGTGGCACTGCAGGGTCTCGACGACGGATGCGTGATGATGGACACACACAGGGAGGTGGCATTGTCTAGCGCTGTGGTGGCGTCGACGGCAAGCCTGGTAAAGTGATGAAGGCATGACCTCGGACGCGCCGCTGATTTGGCCCGATCTTTTACGATGCAACGAACTCTTCTAAGATCCACGATAAAATCTTCTAATTACGCGAACAGGTACACGTAACCTGAAGACGGGATGACAACGACCCACGGACAGTACCTCGACACACGAGAAACCTCCCGTCGTAGTAGACGTAACCAGCGCGCAACCCGTCGGTGACGACGGACCTCGAGTCAAGTGCAACTTTCACGCATAAAATTCACACAAAATAAATAACGACGACACTCATCTGCAGTTGGACCCCATCCGACCCAACACAAGCTAAGAAAATCCAGCGGACTACAATTGGTCCTGGATGCATACGGCTGCTTCTTCTCCGACCCAACACAAGCTAAGAAAATCCAGCGGACTACAATTGGTCCTGGATGCATACGGCTGCTTCTTCTCTTTGCACGGTAGAAACAGAAACTGGAATCCTTCCTTAACCCTTCCTTTGACTCCTTCCTTATCTCCAATTAAGGTCTCCTTTGGTTTGTAGGAATTTTGTAGGAACTCTATAGGATAGAATTTGCAAAGGAAAAATTCCTTTGAAGCCCTTTGGTTTATGGGAATAGATTCCTATGTAGAATAGGAATCAATCCTTCATATTTTAGAGGAAAAAAATTAGCCTAGACTCAATGAAAAAATTCCTATCCTATGCATCAAATAACATCTCTTTCTCTATAGGAACTGAGATGCATGTCATCTCACTTCCTATGATTTTCCTATTCCTATAAAATTCCTATCCTATGAACCAAAGGAGGCCTAAATAGCCATAACTTATGGTAATGTGTACGGAATAGATCTTGCATCTAAAAAATATGACTGAGTAGCATCCTAGGCTGGCTTCCATATCATGTTTTTCTTCCTTTATTTCTTGGATCATTATGTGCATATCAAGCTTTGAAATATTTCCCATCAAGTCGTGAGCGTCTACATGTTTCTTTACTTCTGTGCCCCTCGTGTACAATGTATCAGCACGCATACATGTAACCTTAATTAGCTCCTCGTCTTCCTTGTCTGTAAGATTCATGTAATCCGAGACATACACATCACGGGTCTCTAAATCATTAACTTGTGAAACAACAATGACCTCCATATTTGAATTACAGTTGGGCATATCACAAGGTCGATGCATCGATGCCTGCTGAAAAATGGATTGGTGGAAGACGCTGGCGGCGGCCTCTGCAGCGTGCGCATGCGCTGCCCGCTGGACTAGTGTGTGCCCTGGAACTGGCGATGGGCGGCTTGGTTGAGGCCTCCGGTTTTAAATGTTTGTCTTTGATGTGACATCCGGGCAGCTCGGCCCTGACAATACACATCCCTTCATCAAGTTGATAGAAGTAGCAGCAGATGTTGCCAAGATGATGACTTCAGACTTATTGATGTATTACTTTACAAGATCTTGATAAATAATTAATAAAATGGTTGCATGCATCGCCATGATGCAGAGGCCGAGGGTCATCCTCTTCGGAAAAAAGTAGTTATAAAAATAAAGATTTTTTCTATTCTACAAAAAAATGTCGTTTATTATCTAGTAGATGTATTGTTGTCTTCACCACCACCTAATCTCTGTGGAGAGACCGGATCTTTCGTATAAATTGAAAATCAAACTCTTAGTTTATACTCCCTCTGTATCAAAATATAGTGTCAAAACATGTATTATATTTTAATTAGAGGAAGTATCTATATAAGCACGAAATAAAGTTCATGATCAACTATTATTATGTGTATTACGAAAATGACACATTCAGTTGGTAGAGTAAGCCAATAGATTGTGTCAAAGGCTTGGTGCGATCCACCGCAGCTAAGTGCATTTGGAGCAGTTGGGCACCCCTGAAATGCAATTTTTTTTGCATGGTTGGCATCACAATACCGACTGTGGACGTCGGATCGGATGGCTAGGCATGGTTTGCAGGATGCTACCTCGGCTTGTTACACATGTTGCCAGGATGAGAACACCGTGGACCATATCTTGGCACATTGTGTCTTTTTTAGGAAAGGAGGATTACCCCGGCCCCTGCATCAGCATGATGCATACAACTATCTTTATTAATTATTCACCATAGTCTGATAAAATAAACACAAGGATCAACCCAAAGCCCCCTTCTAGGGGAACAAAGTGTCGTGTCTAGTGTGGTTATTTGCCTAGTTTTTGGGACCCACGGGTCGCATATGACCTCTGATGTCAAACGCGAGTTATTCGGCCCGCAAGAAATATTCGACAAGAAAGTTGTTCGTCTCGTCAAAACCGAAAAAATTGCTTTTGGGCTCATTTCCATCCTAGGTCATATGCAACCTCCAAAGCGAAGAAAACATTCACCTGGTCCAGACATTGTTGGATATGTGTTTGATGTGAAACATGAGTTACTCGTCCCTCAAGATGGCCTTAAATCGGAAAATGTTCAACAAGAAAGTTGTTCGTCTTGTAAACAGGTAAATTTGCGTTTGGGCGCATCTCCATCTGAGGTCATATGCGACCCATGGGTCCCAAAAACTGAAATGTTATGTTCGACCTACCTAAATCTGAGTTCGCTTAATTTTGGAAGGTTTTGGACGGGATTTGGCATCCCTTTTTTGTACAGGAAGTCCAGTCGCTTCATAAATAGATAGAGGTGACGGCCAATAGAACATCAACACAGAATCGCAAAGCCCATCTACTTTCTACCCTAGTTTTCACATCTCTCCCGTGTTCTTTCTCTCTCGTTCTTCGTTCGTTATTCATGTTGGATACCAATGATCCTCGAGGCTCTAGGGGTGGTTGGACTGACCTAGGGTAGCCCATATCCACCGTGCATCCAGACAGTGTCCCTCCCACGCATGTGGTGTTTCGAGTCTACAAAAGCACCCGATAGATTGCTTGCGTACCTCGCTTCCAGCCGGGTCTCCTTTGATGTGAGTTGCGGCGCATCACCCCCAACGTCGAGGGTACATGGTGACGTGTCCATGTGTAAACACACTTTTTGGCAACTCCTCTAGGGAATGAAAGATCAAGAATCATCATCAACCATGTCGAATCTCGCCAGGCCCTCAGACGTTGATGAACTATCGAAAGAATATCGCCAAGCCTATGAAGCGCACAACAAGCAGTGCAAGGAGGCTTATGAGGCAATCAAGAAGCAGCATGAGGACGAGGATTTGCAGGCTTTTCTTTCCAATTTCAAGTTGGACCATCAAGGCAACATCACTCCGGTTGGAGACGTCAAGTCTCCCCACCCCCTCGATGACCAACTTGATGAAATCACTGTGAGTAAAGTTTTTTTTCTTCTGAAGGGCAATTTGTTGTGATTGAAAGTCTTGTTAATAAGGGTGATGAGATGATATATAATTCATTCATAGCAAATGCTAATGCTTAGAAAATATGCCTCTGACTTCTAGTGGTAATGTTTGTGTATCTACTAGCATAGAAATCCCTAATCCAACATTACATATTTCATCGGCAACTCCCATGCAACAACAACAACAACAACAACAACAAAAAAATTTGCCAATGGATTTTTATTCTAGCCAAACCAATCAACTTGTGGATGCACCTACATGCCCTAGTCCTATCATGAGTGTGCCCAATTCGGCATTAAGGCCATATCAATTTGTCACATCATCTATAAGTACAAGCATGTTTTGTCTTTCACCGAATTATGGTCCGGCGCCCACGTCACAAGTTGCACCCCTAGCCAGTACTCATGTTGCTCCTATGCCACCACCGCAAGTATCTTCGTGTACCTCGGACCCAATTTTATCCAAACTAAGGGAGGATTTCAATAAGATGTTTGAAGAAGCTTGCAGAAATGAGCCGATAGTAAGGAGTCGGGTGTACCAAAAGCCCTACCCTAAGCACTTTGATGCAGTTTTGTACCCTCAAGGTTATAAGGTTCCCGATTTTGTTAAATTTAGTGATGAGGTAAGGAAACAACATGGGAGCATGTTAGTCAGTATCTAGAATAGTTGGGTGAAGCAGGTTCCATAGAAGAATTGAAAGTGTGTTTGTTTCCCTTATCTTTAACTGGCACTGCATTTTCATAGTTTGCTGCTTTACCGCATGGCTCTATTCTCTTATGGTCGTAGTTAGAGCAAAAGGTTCATGATCACTTTTATATTGACGATAATGAGCTTAAGTTGTCACATCTTACATCGCTTAGGCAAAAACATGATGAATCGGTCACCGATTACATCAAGAGATTTAGAGATATAAAAACCAATGTTATAGCTTAGTAATAGCCGAGAGAGACTTGGAGGATCTTGTTCTCAATGGTTTAAAAACTCTCATTAAAGAGAGGCTAGAAAGTTATGATTTTTTAAATATCAACCAAGTCTTGCAAAAAGCTTTGGCCCAAGAGAGTCTAAGTAAACAGGTTCATAGGTCTACAGGCGATCGTCCTAGAATGCATATGGTTGAGTATATTGATGATAATTCAGACGATCAGGTTGATGTCTACACCACTGAATTTGTTTGATCCTTAAGGGCCAAACCTTATACATCCAATGCACTTAAGATTTTATTGGTTGCATGTATCTTGCATAAGGTGTCTTGCATTTCTTCTGCTTCATTGCACCGCCATCTGCTTAGTTTACTCATGATATATGTGAAGATGTCATGCCCACCCATTATCAATACATATTCCATTTGTCGTCATACCATGTTTTTCCATTCAAATGTTGTTCTTGTGTTTCAGACATCCAAAAGGAAGAGGGTGATTGCAGAACCTGAAGGAGTACAAGCTAAGTCCTTGAAAAGGTGGTGGTACCGGAGAAATCAGATAGCACACCACTTATATTGGCGATAGAACCAGCGCCGCAAAACCTAGGATATCGCAACTATGCTGCTCGCTGTTTTGCTCTTGTTAGTACATGTTGTCCTATCGTTGTACTTACATTCATACCTGGTGGATTATGTGACATCAGTGTGCATTATAGCTTGCTTATCCATTGTTCACTCCAAATTATCAGATCTATATTAATGCTTACATTAATGTAGAATAAACCCAATGCTTATGAAGAAGTTTAGCTCTGCATTGTTCTTGTAAGTATCTGTTGTCCTTCATCACTATACTTATATTATCAGCTAGTTGTTCATGTACACTTTCATCCTATTTTCCCATGCCCTCCATTTTCTACACATCAGATCTATATTTACTCTTGCCAAAATATTGAATAAAACCAATGCTACTGAAGAAGTTTAGCTCTGCATTGCTCTTGTCAGTGCCTTTTGCATGTATGATGTACTTACATTTGTAGTCTGCATCTTAGCTTATATAATCGCCATTTGTTTCTATATTATCACATCTATATTTACTCTTAACAAAATGTAGAATAAAGGCAGTGCTCTTGAAGAAGAGTCTGTGGTAAACGTCTTGAATTCCCCCCCCCCCTCAATATGGACAAGGGGTTCATAAAGCCGGTCTTCACTACTAATGTAAGTTTGTCCTCCTCGAGCCTTCAAACTTTGTTGTGTATATTTGGATAGCTATGACTGCAAATGATGTTTATTTTTGTCGTCTGCATCAAATTGCATGTTCAAAGTTTATTACAAAGAAGTACATAAACATAAGTTTGTCCTTCTCAATTTTAGTTTTTAGTTGTACAACCTAGTTCCTTATTCATACCATGTAAATTAAACTAAACATAGCAAGTTATCTTCTTTAGCACTGCATGTATGCTTGTATTCTTGATCTGTAATCCAGTGGTGTGGTGAAACTACCAACTCTAGCATAATGTCATATCCTGCTATGTCTTAACTATGAACAATGCCATATTATGTTAATGTTATTTAAATCATGTCTTTTTATTTACCAATCTGAAATGGTATAAATTGACAGTACACTCACCATTCATGCTTATACGTTGTTTAGCACTACATGTATGCTTGTGTTCTTGATCTGTAATTCAGTGGTGTGGTGAAGCTGGCCGCTCCTGCACAATGCCATTTCCTGTCGTCTTAGCTATATATGAACAATGCCTATTATGTTAATGCTATTTTAAACCGTGTCTCTTTATTTTTGACTAAGAAATGAGATGAATTGACAGCACTGATGCTTATACATGCAAAACCTGTTATCTACCTACTTGTTTCTTTTTCAGGGTGACATCACTGATGCTAGGAAGAACTGCCACAATGATAGTGAGACGAACCTTTTGCTTGTCCCTCTAACATATATTCCAGAGAAGAAGGCAACACATCTTGAGGATAGCGATACAACCCCAAAGTCATGCCTTGATGTAGTGTCAAACTTACTCGCTAATAACAGTGACACAAGTTCGATGAAGTCGCATCCTGAATCTGTTCGACTTCTTCAGTCTAAAATTCAAGCAGAAAGACATGCTTCCGCTCAAATCCGACTGGAACTCCAATCTCTATGAAAGATTAACCATAAGTACAGGATGTCTATTGATGCTATGCAGCTTGAGTTGGTGGATATAAGCGCCAAACAAGCACAGTCTCATCAGGTTGCTAAGCTGCTTGCGCTGCAGCTCCTGGGCAGGGTAACCTTTCTTGAACTGTGTTGAAGTGCTATCAGTTCTGTCTATTATTTTGTCGGCGTGTTTACTTCCACTGGTGGCGACCTGCTCAGTGTATGGAATCTGTTGTCTAGTTGCCCTTTATTATCCCTGGCGGCGAACTTTGATGCCCAGGGGATGTAATATGCTGTAATTTCTTTGTTGTATAGTCTAGGTTTATTCTTCGTCACGATGCTGTAATTTATTTGTTGTATATACTGCCGTAGCTCTGAGAAAAGGTCGTAACCTTCGATCAGAGTGCAATGAGGCAATATGTTAGCTTTATATAAAAAAATCGGTACTAAAACTGGCTGGCTGCCAATCGCTATGAATGGGCCGAACGGTGGGCCTACAATCATCTTGGGCCATTAGTAGGCCTAGACTTAATCTGGCCCACTATTAGTTCCGGGCCATTAAAAGGCCGAGTAAACCGCTTGCCTTAATTGGGCCAGAAAATAAAATGAGCTTTTAACAGGCTGAGATGTAGATTGAGCCTGTATTGTGGCGAACAAATCACGGGCCGACAGCAGGCTGGAATATACATCGGCCCATTATTGGCCCAGTGATATGATGGGCCATTAATAGGCCGAAATGTTTTTTGGGCCTTGGTGGACCCAACTACATGACGGGCTGGAAGCAGGCCGGATGCATAATAGACCAAAATTAGGCCCAACACTATCAAGGGCCTTTACCGGGCCGATAGGCAGTTTGGGCTAAAATGTATCCATGAATACTATGGGTCGTTAAGAGGCCGAAAGTCACTACAGACCAGAATTAGGCCCAGATGCAGCTCGGGCCTTCAAATGGCCGAAAGTGAAACTGGGCCGAAAGAGGCCCATATGTACACAGGGCCGCTGACAAGCCGAAACTAATATGGGGCGGAACTGTTAAATGGGCCATTAAGAGGCCGAAGAGCAAATCAGGCCCCCAATGGGCCCAAAGGCACAATAGTTGTTAAAGGGCCGTATCTGTTATGGGCCGTAATTTGGCCCAAGATATGAAAGTTAGTTAACGGACCAGATCAGATATGGGACGTAATTTGTCCCAAACTATTGCAGGCTGTTAACGGGTTGGATCTGATATGGGCCATAAACTGGCCCAGAATATTACAGTCTTTTAACGGTCCGTATCTGATGTGGGCCATAATTTGGTCCAGAAAATGTTAGGCTGTTAATGGGCCGGCCCATTAGATCTGACAAAATCTTGTGGGCCTTTTCCTGGGCCGGCTTTTGAACCTAAATGGGCCACTGTTGGGCCATGCCACGTGTCGATGTATCATAGGCGCGTTCCGTCCATTGTAGGGATGACATCTGTCCCAACGCTGAGCTGACATGTGGATCCTCCAGCGAATGAGAATTTTACACGTGAAAAATAGCCTTTGGTCCGGGCTGTTAACGGGTTATCGGATCCAAACCGGAACCCGATAGCTTAACGGCGACCCGTTATGGTGGATGCCACATGTCGGTTACCCTTGACGAAAACACTTTCATGACGCGCCATTTATTGTCATGGAAGTGGACACTTTCGTGATGATAATTTTGGTATTGTCATGGAAGACTTCTATGACAGCACAGGTATGACTATCTTGATTCTGTCATAAAATCGTCATAGATGTACATGCATGACAGAAAACGTGACATGCTGTGACAAACACGTATCATCACAGAAGTGTTTTTTTTGTAGTGTATGCATGCACCGTCCACACTGCTCAGGTTGTAGCAGCCACGTCGCCGGTCATCTCACAACAATGTCAGCGAGCTCACCACGCACAGGCAAGCACCGAGACTACACCACCAATAACGAAGTTGCTGTGACCATCCTTGAAGCATTGGCGATGTTCCAACAGCTTGACAACACCCCGCTGCAACACCGATGATGCTCTGTTGCAGCACCGACGATGTCCCGACGGCCCGACGATGCTCCATTGCGACACCTGCGAGGTTTCGTCGGCTCGATGATGCTCCGGCAACCCGATGATGCTCCGTTGCAGCACGAATGATGCCTCATTGTAGCATCAATGATTCTCCGATGGCTCGGCAATGCTTCGTTGCAGCATCAACGATGCTCCAGCGACCCGACGATGCTTGATGACCCACAAGTATAGGGGATCAATCATAGTCCTTTCAATAAGTAAGAGTGTCGAACCCAACGAGGAGCAGAAGGAAATGACAAGCAGTTTTCAGCAAGGTATTTTCTGCAGGCACAATAATTATCGGTAACAGATAGTTTTGTGATAAGATAATTCGTAACGGGTAACAAGTAACAAGTGTAACAAAGGTGCAGCACGGTGTCCCAATCCTTTTTGTAGCAAAGGATAAGCCTAGATGAACTCTTATATAAAGCAAAGTGCTCCCGAGGACACATGGGAATTACTGTCAAGTTAGTTTTCATCATGCTCATATGATTCGCGTTCGTTACTTTGATAATTTGTTATGTGGGTGGACCGGTGCTTGGGTGCTGTCTTACTTGGACAACCCTCCCACTTATGATTAACCCCTCTCGCAAGCATCCACAACTACGAAAGAAGAATTAAGATAAATCTAACCATAGCATGAAACATGTGGATCCGAATCACACCCTTACGAAGCAACGCATAAACTAGGGTTTAAGCTTCTATCACTCTAGCACCCCATCATCTACTTATTACTTCCCAATGCCTTCCCCTAGGCCCAAATCATGGTGAAGTGTCATGTAGTCGATGTTCACATAACACCACTAGAGGAAAGACAACATACATCTCATCGAAATATCGAACGAATACCAAATTCACATGATTACTTATAACAAGACTTCTCCCATGTCCTCAGGAACAAACAAAACTACTCACAAAGCATGTTCATGTTCAAGATAAGAGGGGTAATAAATATCATTAAGGATCTGAACATATGATCTTCCACCAAATAAACCAACTAGCATCAACTACAAGGAGTAATCAACACTACTAGCAACCCACAGGTACCAATCTCAGGTTTTGGGACAAAGATTGAATACAAGAGATGAACTAGGGTTTGAGAGGAGATGGTGCTGGTGAAGATGTTGATGAAGATTGACCCTCCCTTGATGAGAGGATCGTTGGTGATGATGATGGCTTTGATTTCTCCCTCCCGGAGGGAAGTTTCCCCGGCAGAATAGCTCCACCAGAGCCCTAGATTGCTTCTGCCCAGGTTCCGCGTCGAGACTGCGGTGCTTCATCCCTAAAGCTTCCTTATGATTTTTTCTAGGTAAAAACCCTCCATATAGCAGAAGATGGGCACCGGACGATGGCCAGGGGGCCCACAAGCCCTGGGAGCGCGCCCTGGGGGGTAGGGCGCGCCCCCAGGCTTGTGGCCACCTGGTGGGTCCCCTTCTGTTGTTTCTTCGCCCAATATTTTTTATATATTCCCAAACAATTCTCCATAAAGTTTCAGGACATTTGGAGTTGTGTAGAATTGGTATCTCAGATTTGCTCCTTTCCGGTCTAGAATTCCAGCTGCCAGCATTCTCCCTCTACATGTAAAACTTGTAAAATAAGAGAGAAAAGGCATAAGTATTGTACCATAATGTGAAATAACATCCCATAATGCAATAAATATCTACATAAAAACATGATGCAAAATGGACGTATCAACTCCCCCAAGCTTAGACCTCGCTTGTCCTCAAGCGAAAGCTGAAATCGTTAATCATGACCACATGTTTAGAGATACAGGTGTCGATAAAATAAAATACAGACATGAGGGCATCATGATCATCTTTTTAAAAAAACAATATATTGTCATATAACTTCTATGCTAAAGCGATAATTCGTTCACAAGGTAAAGTATGAATCAAAAACTTTATTGAAAACTAACAAACTATGATCTCGGTCATTGAGGCAATTGCAATTTATCATAACATCAGAAAAGAGTCAATGCAAGAGCTTTTAATTAGCAAGTTCACATATTCAACCATCATTTAATCTTTCATAATTGCTAACACTCATGCGATACTTATGAGATCAAAGCTTCAATCAAACACATAGGAAGATAGGGGCTTATAGTTTCGCCTCCCAACCATTTACCTCAAGGGTAATGTCAACAATAATAATTTATGATCACCTACATCCGAGTGGGTATACATGTCTGGATCATCCCCAACACATAGTGCTTGCCAAAAAGAGAAATATAAAAAGAAGGGTGAGGATCACCATGACTCTTGTATAAAGGTAGAAAGTAAAAATAAAAGATAGGCCCTTCGCAGAGGGAAGCAGAGGTTGTCATGCGCTTTTATGGTTGGATGCATGAAATCTTAATGCAAAAGAACGTCACTTTATATTGCCGCTTGTGATAAAGAACTTTATTATGCAGTTTGTCGCTTTTATTTGTTCCATATCACAAGTTCATATAAAGCTTATTTTCCTCACACTAAAAGATCATACATATTTAGAGAGTGCTTGCACCGATGACAACTTACTTGAAGGATCTTACTCAATCCATAGGTAGATATAGTGGACTCTAATGGCAAAACTGGGCTGATGGATTTTGAATGCACAAGTAGTGTCTCTACTTGGTGCAGAAGATTTGGCTAGCATAGGATGAGAAGCAAGCTCAACATGTTGGAGGATCCATGACAATATAACTTCTATTCGGATATAAGAAAACATAACTCATTATGTTGTCTTCCTTGTCCAACATCAACCTTTTAGCATATAATATTTTAATGAGTGCTCACAATCACAAAAGATGTCCAAGATAGTGTATTTATATGTGAGACCTCTCTTTCTTTATTACTTCCTATTTATTGCAACAATGAACAAAACTATGTTTGTCAACCATCAACAAATTTCATGCAACATACTTCTTATATGTGAAGTCGTCACTCTCCATAAGATTATATAACCTCTTTATTTCTTTTATTCTCTTTTCCTTCTCCAAGATCAAAGCAAGAAAGCATAGCCCTCAACTCAAAACTAATCTTTATTATATAACTCTCGCACTCGATTACATAGATAGAACACAAAGCAAAACTGAAAGACTAGATCATACTAAAACTTTTATTCTACTAAATAAAAAATTTAACCAAAAGGATCGAATTAAGGTAAACGATAAAGATGTGATGGTGATACGATACCGGGGCACCTCCCCAAGCTTGGCACAAGCTAAGGGGAGTGCCCATACCCATGTACTCAAGTCTACTTCTTCAAAAGTGGTGATGGTGAAGTTGATGATGTGGCAGCAAGCTTCTCCATCTTACGTTTGAGGTTGAACCTTTCCTCCATCAAGTCATAATTTTCTTGCTCAAGCTTCAATATCTTTTTGCATAATGTTGACTTACTTTCCTGCAGAAAACGAGATGGGATAAATTGAACCTTAGATTTGCTTGATCTGTTCGGCAGGCTTGACTTCTTGAACTCCACGTGCATATCCCCTGGTTGAGATAGGGGGACAACGTCTTCCTCTGAGCTCGCATCTTTTGCCTCCTCCGGGTCAGAATCTTGCTCCTCCTTCGTGGACCATAGGTAGGGATAAATCTCCCCAAAGATCTTTGGATCCGCGGTATAATGGGAAACATAGCTCTCTCCATCTGAATCTTCCAAAGACATCTTGCTCTAAATCTGTTGCAGAAATAGCTCGAAACAAGAACAGAGGATATTGCCGTGATATGGTGGTCAAAACCTTCGGGAGATTATATAATGAATTTTTATCGTGCAAAACAAGTAATCTGGGAGAAAACAGAGTCCGAAGGGCACACGAGGTGGCCACAAGCCTGGGAGGCGCGCCCCCAAGGCTTGTCGCCTCCTCGTGCACTATTCGGACTACTTCTTATTTTTCTAATTTTTTAAATATTCCAAAACGGAGTAAAATTGCCATTAGAAAACTTTTGGAGTTGGTTTACTTACCATATCACATACCTATTCCTTTTCAGGGTTCTGGAGCGTGTTGGAAGGTTTCCCTTATGTACTCTTCCGGTGTTATGGTATGAATAATATTAGTTTCAATATTTGTGGGCGTACCTGAGATATAATGTTTGATTCTTTTCCAATTCACCACCTTCGGGTTGTTGCCCTCAGCATTGTTGATCTTGATGGCACCATAACGATAAACTTCTTCGATAATGTAAGGACCTTCCCATTTGGAGAGGAGTTTTCCTGCAAAAAATCTTAAACAAGAGTTGTATAGCAAGACATGGTCTCCTACATTAAATTCCCGCTTTTGTATCCTTTTGTCATGCCATCTTTTAACATTTTATTTAAACAATTTGGCATTTTCATAGGCTTGGGTTCTCCATTCATCAATTTAGCTAATATCAAATAACCTCTTTTCACCGGCAAGTTTGAAATCATAGTTGAGCTCTTTAATTGCCCAATAAGCTTTATGTTCTAATTCAAGAGGTAAGTGACATGCTTTCCCATAAACCATTTTGTATGGAGACATACCCATAAGATTTTATAAGCAGTTATATAAGCCCATAATGCATCATCAAGTTTCTTATACCAATTATTCCTGGATCTATTAACAGTCTTTTGCAAGATCAATTTTATTTCTCTATTACTTAATTCTACTTGACCACTAGACTGAGGATGATATGGATATGCAATTCTATGGTTAACATCATACTTAGCAAGCAATTTACGGAAAGCACCATGAATGAAGTGTGAACCACCATCAGTCACTAAATATCTAGGGACTCCAAACCTTGGGAAAATAACTTCTTTAAGCATTTTAATAGAAGTGTTGTGATCAGCACTACTAGTTGGAATAGCTTCTACCCACTTAGTAATGTAATCAACAGCAACTAGAATATGAGTATACCCATTAGAGGAAGGAAAAGGTCCCATATAATCAAATCCCCAAACATCAAATGGTTCAATAACAAATGAATAATTCATAGGCATTTCGTGACATCTACTAATGTTACCAATTCTTTGACATTCATCACAAGACAAGACAAACTTACGAGCATCTTTGAAGAGAGTAAGCCAATAAAAACCAGATTGTAATACCTTGTGTGCAGTTCTGTCTCCAACATGGTGTCCTCCGTAAGCTTCGGAGTGACACTTGCGTAGGATTTGTTCCTGTTCATGCTCAGGTATAGAACGTCTAATAGCACCATCTACTCCTTCTTTATAAAGGTGTGGGTCATCCCAGAAGTAATGTCTTAAATCATAGAAAAACTTTTTCTTTTGTTGGTATGTGAAACTAGGTGGTATAAATTTAGCAACAATATAATTAGCATGGGACAATTCCATTTCTGCCCCTAACTGGAACCCACTACTCAAATTTGCCCCTAATTTCAATGTGTGCTCAAATTTGCCCCTCTGCCATTAGTTGCCCTTATAGAAATGCCCTTCTGCACCGTTACCATCCGGTCAAACAGCTTTGACCATCTCAAAAAAAAAATAGCAAAAAAAAATCAAAAAAATTTGAAAATTTGTGGGCTCGAAGGTACTCATGTGCGCAAGGTGCATGCAAATTTTCGTGCTATTTAGACATACCAGGAGTTCGTGGCAAAGGAAAACAATAAATATGTACATCTTTGAATAGTAAATTCAAAAAAATAGCAAGAAAATTCAAAAAAATATGACATTTTTTGGCATCCAAGATGCTCGGGTGTGCAAAAATTTGTTATCAAATAACATGCGAGGAGCTCTAAAAAAACAAAAATAGTGTATTTTTTACAAGTTTTTTTCTGAGACAATTTTTTTTCTCCACGAGCTCCTACAATGTCCAAACACAACAAATTTTTGTACACACCTTGCGCACCTGAGCATCTTGGATGCCAAAAAAATTCATATTTTTTTGAATTTACTGTTCACACGCGTACATATTTACTTTTTTTTCCTTTGCCACGAGCTCCTAGAATTCCAAAACAACATGAAAATTTGCACGCACCTTGCGAACCTGAGTACCTTCAATCCACAAAATTTCAGATTTTTTTGATTTTTTTTCTATTTTTTCGAGATGGTCAAAGCTGTTTGACCGGACGGTAACGGCGCAGAAGGGCATTTCTATAAGGGCAACTAACGGTAGAGGGGCAAATTTCAGCACACATTAAAATTAGGGGCAAATTTGAGTAGTGGGTTCTAGTTAGGGGCAGAAAAGGAATTGTCCCAATTAGCATAGTCTGCATACCATGGAGTACTACGAGAAGCATTTATGACAGCTAATTGTTCATCAGGAAAGCTATCATCAATAGGTAGTGGGTCATCAAGAATATTTTCTAACCTAGACAAGTTGTCTGCTACGGGGTTCTCAGCTGCTTTTCTATCAACAATATGTAAATCAAATTCTTGTAGCAAGAGAACCCATCTAATAAGTCTAGGTTTAGCATCTTTCTTTTCCATAAGGTATTTAATAGCAGCATGATCAGTGTGAATAATTACTTTGGAATCAACAATATAATATCTAAATTTATCACAAGCAAACACAAATGCTAAAATTTCTTTCTCAGTAGTAGCATAATTTCTTTGAGCACTGTCTAGAGTTTTACTAGCATAATGGATAACATTTAGTTTCTTATCAACTCTTTGTCCTAGAACAACACCATTAGCATAATCACTAGCATCACACATAATTTCAAAGGGTAGGTTCCATTCAGGTGGTTGAACAATAGGTGCAGAAATTAAGGCTTTCTTAAGGATTTCAAATGCTTCTACACAATCATCATCAAAAACAAATGGAACATCTTTTTGCAAAAGATTAGTGAGAGGCCTAGAAATTTTAGAGAAGTCTTTAATAAATCTCCTATAGAAATAAGCATGACCAAGGAAACTTCTTATACCTTTGATATCTTTAGGACATGGCATTTTCTCAATTGCATCAACTTTAGCTTTATCAACTTCAATACTTCTTTCGGAAATTTTATGCCCTAAGACAATACCTTCATTAACCATAAAGTGGCACTTATCCCAATTCAAGACAAGATTAGTTTCTTCACATCCCTGCAAAACTCGATCAAGGTTGCTTAAGCAATCATCAAAAGAAGATCCGTAAACAAAAAAAACATCCATGAAAACCTCAACAATCTTTTCACAAAAGTCAGAGAATATAGCAGTCATACATATTTGAAAGGTAGCAGGTGCATTGCATAAACCAAAAGGCATACGTCTGTAAGCAAAAGTACGAAAAGGGCATGTCAAAGTAGTTTTTTCTTGATCCTCTTATGACATAGGTATTTGGGAAAACCAGAGTATCCATCTAGAAAGAAAAAAATGTGTATGTTTTGATAGTCTTTCTAGCATTTGATCAATGAAAGGTAAAGGATAATGATCTTTCCTAGTAGCTTTGTTTAATTTTCTAAAATCAATTAACATTCTATAACCTATGATAATTCTTTGTGGAATCAATTCATTTTTATCATTAGGAACAACAGTAATACCTCCCTTCTTAGGTACACAGTGAACATGACTTGCCCATCTACTATCAGCAATAGGATAGATTATACCTGCTTCCAGAAGCTTTAGTATTTCATTTCTTACCACTTCTTTCATCTTAGGATTCAACCGTCGCTGGTGATCAACAACTGGTTTAGCATCAGGTTCCATATTAATTTTGTGCTGACATAGAGTGGGACTAATGCCCTTAAGATCATCAAGAGTATATCCAATAGCGGCATGGTGCTTCCTTAGAGTTTTTAATAATCTATTTTCGTCATGCTCTGAATGGTTAGCATCAATAATAACAGGATATATCTTCTTTTCATCGAGATAAGCATATTTCAGAGTATCAGATAATTGTTTAAGATCGAACACAGGATCACTCTTGGGTGGAAGAGAATCTCCAAGAGTATCAACACGCAAATTGTGTTTCAAATAGGCATTTATTTAAAGAATATCTCATCTATTTCATTTCTTTCATTCATATGCATATCATTTTCATCGTCTAGCAAATATTGTTCTAAAGGATCCATAGGAGGCACAGCAATAGAAGCAAGACCAATAATTTCATCCCTACTAGGTAATTCTTTATCACATGGTTGTCTACGGAATTTGGAGATATTAAACTCATGAGACACATCCCCGAAACTTACACCAATAGTTTCTTTCTCACAATCTATCTTAGCATTAACGGTGTTCAAGAAAGGTCTACCAAATATAATGGGACAAAAATCATCTTGTGGGGAACCAAGAACTAGAAAATCAGTAGGATATTTTGTTTTCCCACACAAGACTTCAACTTCTCTAACAATCTGAAGTGGTGTAATAGTATCTCTATTAGCAAGCTTCATAGTAACATCAATATCTTCTAGCTCAGTAGGTGCAATATCATTCATAATTTCTTGATACAAAGTAAAAGGGATTGCACTCACACTAGCACCCAAATCACATAAGCCATGATAACAATGATCTCCTATTTTAACAGAGACCATAGGCATGCCAACAACAGGTCTATGTTTATCCTTTTCATCGGGTTTAGCAATTCTAGTAGTTTCATCACAGAAATAAATAACATGCCCATCAATATTTTCACCCAAGAGATCTTTAACCATAGCAACATTAGGTTCAACCTTAATTTGTTTAGGAGGGGTAGGTGTTCTTGTATAACTCGTGCGAACCACAACTGAAGCTTTAGCATGTTCTTTTAACCTAATAGGAAAAGGTGGTTTCTCAATATAAGCAGTAGGAACAACAGGATCAGAATTATAAGTGGTGGTTTCTTCTCTAGCTTCAATGGGTTCTACTATTTTCACTTCAATGGGAGGATGATATTTAAACCACTTCTCCGTAGGGAGATCAAGATGAGTAGCAAATGATTCACAAAAAGAAGCTACTATCTCAGAGTCAAGTCCATATTTAGTGCTAAATTTACGAAAAGCATCGGTATCCATGAAAGATTTAACACAATCAAACTCAAGGTTTATACCTGACTCCTTACCTTCGTCAAGCTCCCAATCTTTGGAGTTGCATTTAATTCTTTCCAAAAGATCCCATCAGAAGTCAATAGTCTTCTTCATAAAAGAACTAGTACAAGAACTATCGAGCATGGATTGATCATTATGAGAAAGCCGAGCATAAAAATTCTGAATAATAATTTCTCTTGAGAGCTCATGATTGGGGCATGAATATAACATTGACTTAAGCCTCCCCCAATCTTGAGCGATACTTTCTCCTTCATGAGGCCAAAAATTATATATATAATTCCGATCACGATGAACCAGATGCATAGGATAAAACTTCTGATGAAATTCAAATTTCAATCGGTTGTAATTCCAAGCCCCAATATCATCACATAGCCTATACCATGTCAATGCCTTTCCCTTCAAAGATAAAGGGAAGACCTTCTTCTTGACTTCATCTTCGGGCAAACCTGCAAGCTTAAATAATCCACAAACTTCATCCACATAGATAAGATGCATATCAGGATGTAGTGTTCCATCTCCTGCATAAGGATTAGCTAGCAGTTTTTCTATCATACCCGAAGGAATTTCGTAATAAATATTTTTAGTAGGTGCATTAGGTTGAGGGGAAAATCTTTGTTCTACTGGTCGAGGTGAAGCTACCTCGAACAAACCCCTCAAAGGATCATTTTCCATAGTGACATGTGACAGTAAATTTCAGCACGTAATATAAATTTTTCCATACCAAATTTCGTCAAGCTCCCCGGCAAAGGCACCAGAAAAGAGTCTTGATGACCCACAAGTATAGGGGATCAATCGTAGTCCTTTCGATAAGTAAGAGCATCGTACCCAACGAGGAGCAGAAGGAAATGACAAGCGGTTTTTAGCAAGGTATTTTTTGCAGGCACTGAAATTAGCGGTAACAGATAGTTTTGTGATAAGATAATTCATAATGGGTAACAAGTAACAAGTGTAACAAAGGTGCAGCAACGTGGCCCAATCCTTTTTGTAGCAAAGGATAAGCCTAGACGAACTCTTATATACCCGAGGACACATGGGAATTACTGTCAAGTTAGTTTTCATCATGCTCATATGACGTTACTTTGATAATTTGATATGTGGGTGGACCGGTGCTTGGGTGTTGTCCTTACTTGGACAAGCCTCCCACTTATGATTACCCCTTCGCAAGCATCCGTAACTAGGAAATAAGAATTAAGATAAATCTAACCATAGCATGAAACATGTGGATCCAAATCAGCCCCTTACGAAGCAACGCATAAACTAGGGTTTAAGCTTCTGTCACTCTAGCAACCCATCATCTACTTATTACTTCCCAATGCCTTCCCCTAGGCCCAAATCATGGTGAAGTGTCATGTAGTCGACATTCACATAACACCGCTAGAGGAAAGACAACATACATCTCATCAAAATATCGAACGAATACCAAATTCACATGATTACTTATAACAATACTTCTCCCATGTCCTCAGGAACAAACGTAACTACTCACAAAGCATGTTCATGTTCAAGATCAGAGGGGTAATAAATATCATTAAGGATCTGAACATATGATCTTCCACCAAATAAACCAACTAGCATAAACTACAAGGAGTAATCAACACTACTAGCAACCCACAGGTACCAATCTCAGGTTTTGGGACAAAGATTGAATACAAGAGATGAACTAGGGTTTGGGAGGAGATGGTGCTGGTGAAGATGTTGATGAAGATTGACCCTCCCTTGATGAGAGGATCATTGATGATGACGATGGCTTCGATTTCCCCCTCCCGGAGGGAAGTTTCCCCGGCAGAACAGCTCCCCGGAGCCCTAGATTGCTTCTGCCCAGGTTCCGCTTCGAGACGGTGGCGCTTTGTCCCGAAAGCTTCCTTATAATTATTTATATGTCAAAACCCTTCATATAGCAGAAGATGGGCAATGGACGATGGCCAGGGGGCCCACAAGCCCTGGGGGCGCGCCCCCATGCTTGTGGCCACCTGTTGGGTCCCCTTCTGTTGATTCTTTGCCCAATATTTTTTATATATTCCAAAACAAATCTCCGTAAAGATTCATGACATTTGGAGTTGTGCAGAATAGGTATCTCAGATTTGCTCCTTTCCGGTCCAGAATTCCAGCTGCCGGCGTTCCCCCTCTTCATGTAAAACTTGTAAAATAAGAGAGAAAAGGCATAAGTCTTGTACCATAATGTGAAATAACAGCCCATAATGCAATAAATATCAACATGAAGACATGATGCAAAATGGACGTATCAATGCCCCATTGCAGGGCTCGCGAGGTTATGCTCCATTGCAGCACCCGCGAGGTCCCGTCGACTCGAGGATGCTCTGGTGACCCAGCGATGCTCCGGCAAACCGACGATGCTCCGTTGCAGCATCGACGATGCTTTGTTGTAACATCGACGATGTCCGTTGTAGCATCGATGATGCTTCGGTAGCTTGGTGATGATCTGTTGCAGCATGGGCGATACTCCGGCGGCCCGATGATGCTCCATTGCAGCACCTGCGAGGTTCTGATGGCCGCCGATGCTCCGGTGGCCCAAAGATGCTCTGTTGCAGCGTCGACGATGCTCCAGCAGCCCAACTATGCTCCATTGTAGCACCGACAATGCTCTGGTGGCTCAGCGATGCTCCGTCGCATCGACAATGCTCTGGCAGATCGACGATGCTTTGTTGCAATGCCGATGATGCTTTGTCAGCCTAGCGATGCTCTGTTGCAGCGTCGATGATGCTTCGGCAGCCCGGCGACGCTCCATTACAGCACTCGCGAGGTTTTGGAAGTCCGGCGATGCTACATTGCAGTAGCCAATGATGCATGCAGCAAAGGCCGTGACTTGCAGCCCATCGGTGCTTCGTTGTCCCAGGATCATCGGCCACTGACTCATCATAGCACTTAGATGACATTGTAGTACCGTTGCTGGCTAGCCAGCTTGTAGCAACGCAGTTGAAGTGCATTCCTTCAGACCCTCCCCATCGCAGCACAGGCGCCGCGTCTCGTAGCACCCGGTGGCCGGCCCCCAGCACTCCAAGTTGGAGCCGAAGCTCGACCAGCCTCGCCGCGGTGCCCCTTTGTAACACCCCAGTAGTTAAGCTACAGTAACCACACAAAAATGGTGCCATGTCATCACAATTAATTTTCTAAACCTCACTTTGATCCAAACCGAATTCAAATTCAAATTCCAAAAACAACTCAAATTATTATTTCTTCAAACAGTTAATTAAAATTGTTTGTTAGGTTGCAAATATTCGCTAATTGATTGTCATTCATTAACCAACATTTTTGGAAGTACTAAAATGCATTGATATAATCAAAACCAGGGACAACAACATCTTAATGGACCTTTTAAATTAAAACATGATTTTGAGCCTTTCAAAATGACCTCAAAACCTTATGTGCATCACCACTATATTGCATACTATTTATGTGCCAATTTTCAAATTTAACTAAATTCATCTAGCAT
Organism: Thinopyrum elongatum; assembly: GCA_011799875.1. NCBI lineage: Eukaryota > Viridiplantae > Streptophyta > Magnoliopsida > Poales > Poaceae > Thinopyrum > Thinopyrum elongatum. The sequence continues at coordinate 402,249,805 of CM022298.1, read as the reverse complement.
TTTTATAAAATGCAAAACAGTGGAGATAAATAGGAACAAAAAATAAAAAAAAGAGAAAAGAGGAAGAAACTGTTGTGCGGTTGGGCTCTAAGCCAACAGTACACAACCCAGCCCATGGGGAGGTCATCTTCCTCCCCTGTTCATCCAGAGCGCCATGGACGCTCGTACGTCGTCCGTGGTGTGGATGCCACACATTGCGGCCATCCGCTGCCTCCCCCGATGGATAAGAAGGACCCCCTTGATCCCCTCCTAACCTTAGCGCCAACCACCCCCTCATTCACTCCCTTTCGCTCTCTCCCGAGCGCATTTGGCGCCACGCCGCCGTCGACCGCGAGGCTAGGAACCTCCCCGCGCCGCCTGTGAACGGCCAGGGGGACCGTCGCCTTCTCCTTCATCCTCTCCGATGCGCCGGGACAAGCCGGACCACCCTGCAGCTCGCCATCGTTGCCGCCTTCCCCAGCGTGCGTGCTCCTCTGCCCCGTTGCCCGCCTTGCCGCTGATGCGTGCTGTTGCCGTGCTGCTGCCGTGCTCCCGGCCGCCCAACCATGCCGGCCCACGCCCAGCCACCCACGACTGCACCGGCCGCGCCCTGGCCTTGCCTCCCCACTTACCGCTACGGCTGCTGCTTGCTGCGCTCTCCTGCCGCGACGCCCCCGCTGCTATTTCTGCTACTGCCGCAGCATGCAGCTCGCCTCATCGTGCCCAACCTTGTCCTCAGCCGCGGCACCCCGGCCCGGCGCTCCGCCGCGCCCGCCGGACCCCCACCCCCATGCCCGCCTCTGGCTCTGGCCGAGGCCGCCACGTCCTCTCTGTGCGGGCAAGCACAGCCAGAGAGGCCGGCTGTGCCACTAACCATGGGCCCGGTCCTTTTATTTAGGGGCTAATCCCCTTTTGGCACTAACAACCACTAATTAGTCTATGACAGTGGGACCCCCCTAACTAAATTAGTTAATTGTTGTAAGTTGCCCATGTGACTATGACAGTTGGGTCCCACTGACCTTGTTGATTAGTCCATTTGACTGTTTTGACTTTAACCCGGGCCCCATATGTCATTGACTGTGGCTGGCCACTGTTGTGTATAAAAAGTATTTCATTGTTCATTTGGAATTAATTAAATTCTAGAAAATACTAAAAGCTTTAGAAATTAATAGAAAAATAACCGTAAGTCGGATGAAAATAATTTATATATGAAAAGCGATGAGAAAAATAAGATGAATCCGAATACGCTATCCACATAGCTGTCACATGCCTCTTATATTGCAAACGTGGAACCGACCCCTCCATTTCATCTGTCCGGAAATGCCAAACACTGGGAATACTTTCCCAGATGTTTTCCCCCTTCGCCGGTAACACCTACTATTGCGTTAGGTCACACCTAGCTCCGCTATTTGCCATGTCATGCATCGTGCTGCATTTTTTTGCATTATATTTATTGTTTCTTCCCCCTCTTCTCTCCGGTAGATCCCAAGACTGCCGGCGACCCCTAGTTCGACTATGGTGTCGATGACCCCTCCTCGGCAGAGCTTCCAGGCAAGCAAAACCCCCTTGATCATTCCAATACCGCTTATTCTTTCCCTCTACTGCTTGCATTAGAGTAGTGTAGCTGTTACTTATCGATTTGATCCTATACTGCTGCATAGCCTGTCCTTGTTGCTACTGTTGTAGATACCTTACCTGCTATCCTAAATGCTTAGTATAGGATGCTAGATTTCCATCAGTGGCCCTACATTCTTGTCCGTCTGCCAAGCTATACTATCGGGCTGTGATCACGTTGTGTGTTGATCACGGGTATATACATACATACATGCAATACTTGATACATGTTGTGACTAAAGTCGGGTCGGCTCGTAGAGTACCCGTGAGTGATTCACGAATGTGGGGGCTGAAGGGGCAGGTGGTTCCATCTAGGTAGTGGTGGACCTAAGTTCCCGATGCCCCCCTGAGTGATACCTTGTGGCGGAGCGACAGGGCAGGTTGAGACCACCCAGGAGAGAGGTGGGCCTGGTTCCTAGTCGTTATCCGCGGTTCTTTCAAAATAACCCGCTTAACAAGATTTGGATATTTGATCTGAGTTGGTCTTTTGGCCTATACGCACTAACCAACTACGTGGGGACAGTTATGGGCACTCGGCGTCGTTGTATCAGCCGAAGCTCTTCAGACGTCAGCGAACGAGCGGCGTGCGCCCGGGTGGTCCGCGTAAAGCAACTACCTTGTAGTGTAAGTTGCCAGGACTAATCCCGCCACCCTCGCAACATGTAGGAGTGCAACGGGCGATGGGCCCAAGACCCCTGCGCGCTTAGGATGTAGACCGGCGTGCTGGCCTCCCTGTTGAGCCTAGGTAGGGCTGCGACGTGTTCATCTTTCGAGGCCGGGTATGACCCAAGAAAGTGTGCCTGGCCAGAGGGATCGAGCGTGTTAGGCAATGTGGTGCACCCCTGCAGGGAAGTTTATCTATTCGAATAGCCGTGTCCGCGGTAACATCATGCTTGGAGTTGTATTCTGACCTTTGACAACTAGAACCGGATACTTAATAAAACACACCCAGATAAGTTCCAGAGACAACCCAATGATCGCTTTCCCACAGGGCGACGAGGAGAGGATCGTCGGGTAGGTTTATGCTATACGATGTTACTTGGTTAACTTACCAGCTACTCTCTTCTATATGCTTCAAGATGGAGGCTGCCAGAAGCGTAGTCTTCGATAGGACTAGCTTCTCCTCCTCTTATTCTGGCATTCTACAGTTCAGTCCATAGATACTACCCATTTCAGTGATACCGATGCATATGTAGTGTAGATCCTTGCTTGTGAGTACTTTGGATGAGTACTCACGGTTGCTTTGCTCCCTCTCCCCCTTTTTTCCATTCTTCTCAGATGTCGGAACCAGATGTTGGAGCCCAGGAGCCAGACGCCACCGTCGACGACTACTACCACTCTGAGGGTGCTTACTACTACGTGCAGGCCACCGACGACCAGGAGTAGTTTAGGAGGATCCCACACAGGAGGCCTGCGTCTCTTCGATCTGTATCCCTGTTTGTGCTAGCCATCTTATGGCAACTTGTTTAACTTATGTCTGTACTCAGATATTGTTGCTTCCGCTGACTCGTCTGTGATTGAGCTTATGTATTTGAGCCCTCGAGGCCCATGGCTTGTAATATAAAGCTTGTATTATTTTATTTGTGTCTAGAGTTGTGTTGTGATATCTTCCCGTGAGTCCTTGATCTTGATCATACACATTTGCGTGTATGATTAGTGTACGATTGAATCGAGGGCGTCACAAGTTGGTATCAGATCCAACTGCCTGTAGGAAACCCCCTTCCAAACTCCTTGGCCGAAGTCGAGTCTAGTCATTGCTAAACTTTTACTAACATGGTTGTGTGGCTTACGGGCCCACGTCGCCATTTGGTGGTATTAGGATCTTTTATTCCTCGTCTATACTCTAGGACTCTGATCTCTCTTCTATTTCGGGTTAAAATGAATTTACTAACTCTAACATTAGGATCTCGTGATCACATCCACCCGGAGAGCCCCTTATTACAGATGATCGTTTGCTGCACCAGAAGATTCCGAAGATACTCTACGATGTTCTCTCGAGACTTTGTGCCATCGCTTTTGCAATTCCCTTCCATTGATAAACCCCCTATGGATAACCACGTACACTTGACATTCATACAATCATTCCCCATTGATCTTGTTATTAGAAGATACCTCGAAATTCTCTCTATTGTTCCGAGAATACTTTGTTCCTACGGCCTTGCAGCTCTTTACCACCTGAATCCCCCTACGGATAATTCCTCGCACTTACCGAGTATCCACTCATCCCCAGTTGATTCATGTATTTCACAAAAGTCTTCGAAATACCATTCGATCTTCCGAAAATCCTCAATAGCCTATTGCTCTTGAAATTCTTGCTTGCTTGCATTATGATTAATCCCATAAGTCTGGTAATCTTATTGGCATCCTTAGTCATTATCATTTTGAGTCCGTTGATTTGATATGTTTTTGAATGGTCGCAATCATCAGTCGAAAATAGAATTCATCCTTCCGGCTCAGACGTCATTTTGAACATGAGCTGGTTCTCAACCAATCAAATTGCCGTCGATTGTACCCCTAAGTCTATTAAGCTTACCCATCCTTAATCAGAGCGTTTGCTTCTGATCTCTTGATTTGGAAATCATAATTCTTTTGCATTTGAGATTTGAATTAGTCAGTTGTTTCTATAATCTGATCTCCTTGCATTCTTTCTTCCTCTGGTTAAGTACCGACGCTCACATCAGATCCCTTGAGGACCACCAGATCCATTGTTGAATTATTATCCGACAATGTCCTTCATATTCAATAACCCTGTGAGCCTTTCCTCGGATACATGATGTCTTTGGTAAATTGTATCCTCTGCTTTGTCAAACATGCCCTACTTTCGAGCTCGAGTTATTTACCCCTGAAGTTTGTGGTATATGTACCTAAGATGCCCCTATGGGTTGAACCTATGCCTTCCCTAATCCGTGTGAACCTGAGAGTTTTCACGAGTCATATTCTTCTGGTGTTTTGCCAGATAAAATTTCAACACTACAACTTCATCGAAAGCGAGAAGTGAATGGAAGGTTATGCATTGAAGAAGTGGGAGTCGACCTTGAACTTTGTGTTCATGCCCATGGACATGATGTAGATCTTATCATGAAAGCTTCTCTTAAATTAATTATTCCCTTGGTATAAGTTCATCTTATATCTAGGATCTGGTCTTTTGCAATCGTGGTTCCGACCATATTGATATTCTTTGATTCCTTTTCTCGGACAATTTAAAGTACTTGTCTTCTACAGATCATTACACCAGTCCAACCTTTATTCTGTCCTACTTTTGAGTATTACCTCCTGGTATCTTGATAATATCACAGAACCATGTTTCTTATCACGAGCCTTCTCCAAGTATTACATTCTCACTGATTTCAAATTTTTTTTGGTTCTGAGTTGTTAGACACTCAAGGACACCGATCACTGAATCGAGTCCGCACCGCGACTAAACAACTCTTAGTAATCTCCTTTACTTATGAGTTTGTACCCGATCACGTCATTCCTAGCCTGATTGGCTATATCATTATCGTGCTGATTTTAACTGTGCTACCTGGTCCTTATTCTCAGAGCACAACTTTCGATGATGAGGTAAGCTTACGTCAATCTTCCTCGTCATATCATTTCACCTCGAATAACAATCTTGATTCCAAGTTTGTGTCATATCCGTGGTTCCAAAAACCTTTCACTTCATCATTCCTTTTACTTGATGTTGTCACTGTCGATTGCATCTTCATGGAGCCTCTCAACATATTTTGTCGTAAACATCATCAATATTTTGACTTCTTCCAGAATATGAAATGAATTCATGATGAGAAATACCACCCTTGCCCCTCGATGATTTGTGTTATCATTGACAACATTATTGCCTTCCATCCAACACAAACTAGTTCATGTTTTGTGTTGTACCTTGAGTTCCTTGCTATCCAACTTATGTTATGTTCTACCTTGGAGTATTACCATCTTTTGTGTCAAGAATGTCAAGAGAATTTACCACCCCTTAAGAATTCTTGATACCAGTGATACTTATTACCATCACCATTCTTTTCTTGGTCCCTGTGTTGTTTCTAATGGTAATACCGACAAATGAACTATGATGTGTGAATTCAAAACTTCTAGCAACCCTATTGCTTGAAGTTAATGGTCGATAGTTTCATTCTTAGTCTATTGGTTATTGAATCACCATTCTAACATTGATCGTGCTACTTAGTCCATTTTACCAGGTGCACGTTTCGATCAATGTTTACTTGTGGATGTTCTCCTTGAACATACTACATTATATACTTCAGTATGTCCAATATTATCACCTTGTTCACTTAATTATGGCAATCCATGTTTATGGAAATCTCGATGAATTGTTGCTGAGCCCGTCGGCCACATCCTCATCTTTTCTTTGCTGAAATTGCATGGCTTATTTTATAGGTTGTTTCCGCTGGATCCTTTGTGTATCCAAAGTCTGACCTTTACCTGATGACCATGTCAATGATATCCCGAATCATGTGTGTGGTACTCCGAATATCCACAAGAACATTGGAAGCGCAATGCTAGATGTTCTTGATCGATTATCCAAACACCATGGTATGGGTAACGTCGTGAATTTTCCTCGCCCCTTTACCGAAGTGGTTATCTACTTGCTGTCCTGTCAGGTATATCCTGCTCTGCTTGTTCTTATGAAGGATATACTCCTAATACTTGTGTTTAAACACATTTTCCTTTCCAATGGTCTGTTTAATCTGATAATCATATTTTCCTTTACAATGTTTTGTATAACCTTTCTTGTAATCTGACTTATCTGAGCAGTGATAATTCCCTGCTTATGTAAACACATTGGTGTACAACTTTGTCAGTAGGACCCTGTTACTATTGTTGATGACATTCTGTAGGATCAAAAGTATGTCTAGAGGAGGGGTGATTAGACTACTTGACCAAATAAAAATCTAACCTTTTCCCAATTTTAGTTGTGGGCAGATTTTAGCAATTAACACAAGTCAAGCAATCAACCTACACATGCAATTCTAAGAGTGTAGCAGCGGAAACTAAAACATTGCATATGAAGGTAAAGGGAAGGGTTTGGAGAGTGCCAACGCAATGAAGGCACGAAGATTTTCGGTGTGGTTCCGATAGGTGGTGCTATCGTACATCCACGTTGATGGAGACTTCAACCCACGAAGGGTAACGGTTGCGCGAGTCCACGGAGGGCTCCACCCACGAAGGGTCCACGAAGAAGCAACCTTGTCTATCCCACCATGGCCATCGCCCACGAAGGACTTGCCTCACCGGGTAGATCTTCACGAAGTAGGCGATCTCCTTGCCCTTACAAACTTCTTGGTTCAACCCACAACTTGACGGAGGCTCCCAAGCGACACCTAACCAATCTAGGAGACACCACTCTCCAAAAGGTAACAAATGGTGTGTTGATGATGAACTCCTTGCTCTTGTGCTTCAAATGATAGTCTCCCCAACACTCAACTCTCTCACACAGATTTGGATATGGTGGAAAGATGATTTGAGTGGAAAGCAACTTGGGGAAGGCAAGAAATCAAGATTCTTGTGGTAGGATTGGAATATCTTGATCTCAACACATGAGTAGGTGATTCTCTCTTGGGGAAGACCGAGTTGTACTCCATTTCGGTCAGTCCGAGATGAGCTCGGAGGAAACCTAACCCTAAGATTTTTCATCAAATCTAGTCTAAAGGAATTTTTGTGTGGATAGAAAGTTCTCATTCGTGGCAAGAATCCAGGCATTGACTTTGTGCAAAGAATCGGAAGGGGAAATAGGCACAAAGTGATCGAACCATACCCTAACTTGGTGACGGTTCACTACGGCGGCAACGGCGGGGAGGAATCCCGTTGACGGTGGCGGAGACCTGCGGCGGCGGCGCACAGGCGGAGACGGCGACGATCCGGAGACCAAGGGGCGGTAGTGCTGGGGCGCGGGCTCATCCGGTTTGAAGAATTTTTCAACCATACGGGTACGCAAAGTATATATACCTAGACGCTGTCGATGGTACCGAATGGAATGTCTCGGTGGCACCGAGATGCAAAATTGCGTGCAGTTACTGCAATTCCGTGAGACTGAGTCGTTCTAATCGGTAGCACCGAGGTGAAAACCTAAATCAATCTAGTGGTTTCGGTGGGACCGAGTACGAGTGTGTTGGTCTGACCGAAATTCACAAGAAGGTTTTGGAAGTCAGCCCTTGACGGATCGGTGGCTCCGAGTGCTTCTCACCCGGAGGGTCCGAAAAAGACTTGTTCAAATTTTTGTCATGTAGCATGAATAGAGTTTGAGAAGAGAAAAAGCATAGATAGCTAGAAAGGCTCTTAGGCATTCTTGTCCATCCATTTGGCCAATAAAAACCAAACAATCAAACCCACAAATGGATGTCCTCGAATAGAGAAATTATGCAACCAACATGCTCATACAATAAGATAGCAAATGAAATATGTGTGAAAGCGTGCACAAACACTTCTAGCATCTATCAAGCAATTGGCGATGACTAGGTCATCTATATATGAGTATATTGACTTAGGAGTCAAATGAGAACATTTGATCATAGGTCATACTCATTGTTTATGCACAAGTGGGGTTACCACTTTTACATAAAGCATTAATGTGTTCACACCATTAGAGTTGCTTTACCTCAATTGTTAGAGCAAAGCTCCCCCTAGATGTGATATCCCCCCTAAGAGGGATGAACTAACCTTGGGTTTTGTCGATGATGACTTCATGTAGATAGTGAAGATGTGGATGCTCAATGTTGATGTAGATCTTTTTGGAGCAATCCATTGGAGTATTGCACTTTCAATACCTACATGGGTTAGTCCCACAAGGAACATACAAGGATATCCATAGACATAGAGTGAATTACACATATGATGATGTCCATGAAAGCATTAGGTTACCTTGTCCCTTGTCTTACCAACAAGAGGGTTTGTGACTCCATGAACTAGTGCAAGATATGAAAGTTGATTGCACATGTCCTTGCCAAAATGAATATGAGTGAAGTATGTTGGCGGAGTCACCCTCAAGAACACTCTAGTTCTTCTTCTTTGGAATCCACATCAACTTGATGGGAATCCTTGGAGTTGTAGTCGTACTTGATGAAGTAGAACTTGACGTAGTCTTGGGAACCCACTTGACCATGCCCTTAGGAGCTTCTTCAAATGAGTCAATCTCTTCTTGAAGCTTGTCCTTTCCTTTTAGCTTGTGGTCTTGTGGTGGAACATCATCTTGAGCTTGTGTTCCCTTGAAAGAAGTGGGGTCATACTTCTCTTGTTGAGGAACAAACTTCGTCTTGGGGTATTGATCTTCTTCCCACTCAACTCCATTTGCATTGAACTTTTGTTCAAAACCAACACCTTGATTCTTCCGGTGCCTTCCTTGTTTGCGTACAATTTCCTCAAATTGCTTACTTCCGGCAAGGCTCTTGTAAACACAGTTCTCTATAATTCCCTTCAATAAGATATTTTCTTGCTCAAGTGTAACTTGGCTAAGAGAATCATTAGTGGAATCAAGAGAACTACTAGACGCAACAATAATGGATTTAACATGGTTATTGTTACTACTAGAGGAAGAATCTGTCTTGCTCTTATTGCTATATTTTACTTTTGGCATATAAGTAGACAAGAGGAGACATTTGGCAAGATAATAAGAACTCTTCTTTCGAAGATCATCATTGATTGCTTTTAGAAACTCATGCTCTTGCTCTAAATTTAGCTTCTCGAAGCGTAGCTTCTCATGAGTCCTTAGGAGCTCTCTATGATCCTCTAGAGTTGTTTCATGAGCTAACTTAAGAGTGTTTAGTTCTTTAGTTAGACGCTCAATCTCCTTCTTATCATTGTCATTCATTTCATCTTGATTAGCATGATTATTAGCAAGTTCATCATAGTTTTCATCACTAGTATTGTCAACAAGTAAATCATCATCACCTAGCAAATCATCTTCATAGCAAATCATCTTCATCACTATTGAAATCAACATACTCGGGGTGTGATACCTTAGGGCCTTTAGCCATGAAGCATCTTCTAATTCCTTCATTTGGTGAGTCAAATATGTCGTAGGAGTTGGATGACACAAGTGCAAGACCGGAAACACCTTCATCTTGAGTATAGTCGGAGTCGGAGTGATAACTTCTCTCGGAGTAGTTGTCAGAGTCAGAACCGGATACCCATTCACCAACATGAGCTTGATGTCTTCGTCTTGTGTAGCTCTTTGATGACTTGTCCTTCCTTTCTGAACCCTTGCTTCTACGAGAGGATCTTCGTTCATAACGATCATCTCTACTCCTTCTCTCTCTTGGAGGTGATTTATCTCTTCTACTCCTTCTTTTTGGTGTATCTTCTCTTTTCTTGTAGGGAGTCATACACTCATTGGAGTAGTGTCCGGGTCTTCCACAATTGTAGCAATTACAATCACGACTAGAAGATCTTTTGTCATTGAAGGACCTTGACTTGGAGCTTCTCTCTTTGCTTCTATTCTTGTAGAACTTGTTGAAGTTCTTCACCATTAAGTTCAATTCTTAATTGGAGACTTGCTTCTCGCTTGATATTGTAGGAGCATCACTTGAAGCTTTGTAAGCACCACTTGACTTGTTGTGGAGCTCTTCCTTATCCTTGAGTGACATCTCCTGAGCAACAATTCTACCAATGACTTTCGTGGGCTTGAGGTCTTTGTAATTGGGCATCATTTGGATCAAGGTGCACATGGTATCATATTTTCCATCCGAGGCTCTTAGGATCTTCTTGATGATGAATTTGTCGGTCATCTCTTCACTTTCTAAGACGACAATCTCATTTTTGAGGAGAGCCAGCCTAGAGTACATTACGGCGACTCCTTCACCATCCTTCATCTTGAACTTGTCAAGTTGACTTTGAAGCACATCCAACTTGGAATCCTTGACGAACTCGGTACCTTCGTGCATATCAACCAAAGTATCCCAAATTTCTTTTGCATTCTCAAGGCGGCTGATTTTGTTGAAATCTTCGGGGCACAATACATTGAAGAGAATATCGCAAGCTTGAGCATTGTATTGCAACATCTTCATTTCTTCCGTTGTCGCTTCACTATCCGGTTCTTTTCCATCCTCGAAGAAATCACCTTGAAAGCCAATACGCACAACAGCCCAAACGGCGGGGTTATGACCAAGAATATGCATTTTCATCGTATGCTTCCAACTAGCAAAATTAGTGCCATCAAAGTAAGGACCTCTACTATGGTAATTTCCCTCGCTAGACGCCATACTCTCCTAGGTTGTGAAACCAAGGCTACGATCACCAAAGCTATGAAAATCAAGGCAAAAGGAGACCAAAGCTCTGATACCACTTGTAGGATCGAAAGTATGTCTAGAGGGGGGGTGATTAGACTACTTGACCAAATAAAAATCTAACCTCTTCCCAATTTTACTTGTGGGCAGATTTTAGTAATTAACACAAGACACATGCAATTCTAAGGGTATAGCAGCGGAAAGTAAAACATTGTATATGAAGGTAAAGGGAAGGGTTTAGAGAGTTCAAACGCAATGAAGACATGAAGATTTTTTGCGTGGTTCCGATAGGTGGTGCTATCGTACATCCACGTTGATGGAGACTTCAACCCACGAAGGGTAACGGTTGCGCGAGTTCACGGAGGGCTCCACCCACGAAGGGTCCATGAAGAAGCAACCTTGTCTATCCCACCATGGCCATCGCCCATGAAGGACTTGCCTCACTCGGGTAGATCTTCACGAAGTAGGCAATCACCTTGCCCTTACAAAGTTCTTGGTTCAACTCCACAACTTGACGGAGGCTCCCAAGCAACACCTAACCAATCTAGGAGACACCACTCTCCAAAAGGTAACAAATGGTGTGTTGATGATGAACTCCTTGCTCTTGTGCTTCAAATGATAGTCTCCCCAACACTCAACTCTCTCTCACAGATTTGGATATGGTGGAAAGATGATTTGAGTGGAAAGCAACTTGGGGAAGGCTAGAAATCAAGAATCTTGTGGTAGGATTGGAATATCTTGATCTCAACACATGAGTAGGTCGAGTTCCCATAGTTCCACAGGATCGAAACCAGACTCTCCTGTACACCCCAGTTTCTCAAGCTATTCCTTGCACTTGATCGACTTCGGATGTAATTCACAGGCCACCTTCCTAGTGATCTATTCTAGTATCACGCACAATACTTATTACCGTTACTCTGAACCCCTTTCACACGTTGTTTTAGGCAATGAATGATTGCCTATCCGCTTGAGACATCTATTTTGCACCTTCTTACTTTGCTCTCGATAATCTCTTAAGTTTCAACACGAGATATACCTTGTGCCTTATTCCCTGAGATAACTACCAAAAATTAGTCCTTGCAGACATCCTCCTTATAGTTCCCCCACCCCATATCCTTTCGTAAGTACGATGGAGTTCTCGAAGGAAGAATGACAACTTCATCATGATGCCCCAAAGCACAGAATTGAAGACATCAACGTAATGGAACAACCTCTTCGATTATAGCAACCAGAACAAGAAGATTTGTTAGAATTTCGTAACCAAACTTTTCCCCTTACTCTACCACTTAAATCTCGGGACGAGATTTCTTGTAGTGGAGGAGATTTGTAACACCCCGGTAGTTAAGCTACAGTAACCACACACAAATGGTGCCATGTCATCGCAATTAATTTTCTAAACCTCACTTTGATCCAAACCGAATTCAAATTCAAATTCCAAAAACAAGTCAAATTATTATTTCTTCAAACAGTTAATTAAAAATGTTTGTTAGGTTGCAAATATTCGCTAACTAATTGTCATTCATTAACCAACATTTTTGGAAGTACTAAAATGCATTGATATAATCAAAACCAGGGACAACAACATCTTAATGGACCATTTAAATTCAAACATGATTTTGAGCCTTTCAAAATGACCTCAAAACCTTATGTGCATCACCACTATATTGCATACTATTTATGTGCCAATTTTCAAATTTAACTAAATTCATCTAGCATTTTTATAAAATGCAAAACAGTGGAGATAAATAGGAATAGAAAATAAAAAAAGATAAAAGAGGAAGAAACTATTGTGCGGTTGGGCTCTAAGCCAACAGTACACAACCCAGCCCATGGGGAGGTCATCTTCCTCCCCTGTTCATCCAGAGCTCCGTGGACGCTCGTACGTCGTCCGTGGCATGGATGCCACACACGGCGGCCATCCGCTGCCTCCCCTAATTGATAAGAAGGACCCCCTCGATCCGCTCCTAATCCTAGAGCCAACCATCCCCTCCCTCACTCCCTTTCGCTCTCTCCCGAGCGCATCTGGAGCCACTCCGCCATCGACCGCGAGGCCAGGAACCTCCCGGCGCCTTGTGGGAACGGCCAAGGGGACCGCCGCCTTCTCCTTCATCCTCTCCGATGCCCCGGAACAAGCCGGACCGCCCTGCAGCTCGCCATCCACTACAAAAAAAGACATCCGTGACATTTTGGCCCGAATGAAAAGTTTTTCTGTCATGCTTATGACACTTCTATGACGATAATTGTGACAAAACCATGTATCATCATAGATGTGGTGGGCTCCTACTTCTATGAAAAAAAATCATGACAGAAAATGGGCTTTTCGTCCTGGGCGGGCTGGGGACGCACCTGCATGACATTCTTTGGGCCGTCCATGATGGAAAAAATCGTGGTAGAAGAGAGGGCGAGGAAAATTTCGGGGAGTTCTTGGTTACGGTGGGTGGTCGGGGACGAGCGATGCAGGGAGGTTTGCGCATTTCTCTCGTACACGTACGCGCGGGTGTGCGAGGCGTTGGGCTCTAACTGAACCCGAGCGAGGCATTCGCTTGCTGAACCCGAGCGATTGCACTAGCTACGTTACTGAACTCGAATGATCGATCCCTTGGCTGTTAACTGAACCCGAGGGATTCCTTCACTTCTTCTGCTAACTGAAGCCGATCGAACCTGCCTCTTGATGAACAGTGATCATTGTTGGGGGTTGGATGAATAGTTCTTGGTGGGGGTTGGATGAACAGGACCCCGTGGTAGTAGGCCGTTGCCTCTGGATGAACAGGACCCCGATCAAGGAGGCCGCCACACCCAAGCCGGTTGGGGTTGGATGAACAGGACCTCGTGGAGGGCTGGTTGAACAGTAGCCGGTGGAGGCTGGATGAACAGTACATGGTGGAGGCAGGAGGAAGACGCGGTGGATGAATAGTAGCAGGTGGAGGTTGGAGGAAGTTGACGGTGGATGAACAGTAGCCCGTGGAGGCTGGGGCGAGGCAGTAGACGGTGGATGAACAGTAGCCCGTGGAGTCCTGTTTTGCAGTACGCCACACCCCTCCCGATGAACAGGACCCCGTTTCGACCATAGGAGCTCGAACAGAAGTCAATTTCCTCCATTTTGCGGTATGCTAGACCCCTCCCGATGAACAAGATCATGTTTCGACCATAGCCGGTCGAACAGAAGACCATTTTCTCCGTACTGCGGTACGCTAGACCCTGTTTTGGCTGTTCCGTCCAAGCCGGTTGGCTCCCGTTGAACAGGACGCATTCCAACCCAGTCTGTTGCCTCCCGATGAACAGGACGCTGTTTCTCTGTTCCGACCCAGCCGGTTGGTTACCCGATGAACAAGACGCCGTCACTGTGCGCGTTCGAGACCACACCCGTATGTATGTTTGTGGCCGTCTTTTTTGCAACGTGGTTGTCGTATGTGTACACGATTTACACGGGACTGCCTGAACAACTACCGCTCCTTACTGGGCCACAGTTCATCGTGGCAGAAAGACCGATGGACCAGTATGTATGTACATGTTTGCGACCAGAATGACAATGCTACATACGCTTCGACAGGGTGGGTCCCGACTGTCAGGAAGGATAAGGAGGCACTTCCTTGTGTGCGAAGTTATTGATGGTGGGTCCGAGCTATCAGGGGGAGGATTCATTTTTTTGCGAGTAATAAGGAGGCACTTCCTTGCGTGCGGAGATGTAGCTGGTGGGTCCAGCTGTCAGCCTCACCATGTACAGTCCTCCTTCGATGGCTGTCGTTCGTTGACCACGCCGCGCAGACAGCACCCAGGCGGTGGACGACAGTGAGGTAGGGAACAACGCAGATCCTAGGAACACAAAGAGGGTAGTACGAGGGTTGACTGGTTTGGCTGCGGTGTGAGGCTGTTGTCGCCATAGAATAACAGGGGGTGTGGGTGATTAGAGGGGTGGCCTGGCCAGCAATGGGAGTAGGAGGGGGCGGTGAGGCCTGCGCGGCAGCACAGCCGGTGACGGGAGGCAGGAGCACGCCATGGTTTGGACGGCTGGAGCAAGAAAATCAGAGGTTGAAGAAGCAGGACGACCATTGGATGTTAATAATCCAACGGTCACTGGTGATAGAATCGTTTGTTGACTAAGTTGACAAAGCCCTGCGTACGCATCAACTTAGTAGGGCCACAAGTCAGCCTCCAAATCTGGTGGGCCCCAGCTGTCATGGGGAGCAATCGTTATTTTTTACTTAATGAGGAGGCACTTCCTTCCGTGCGAAGATATAGCTGGTGGGTCCCAGCTGTCATTAGGAGGATTCTTTTTTTGCGTAATAAGGAGGTACTTGCTTGAGTGCAGCCATGGACAATGTGGGTCCCAACTGTCAGCCTCTCCACGTATATCCCTCTTCCGATGTTGTCGTTTGTTGACAACGTTGAACACGCCATGCCGAGAACAACGATGCGGTGGACAACAGCGAGACCTAGGAAGGGAATGACCCGGAGGCGGCGAAGCCACAGCAGTGAAGGGATTTGGGTGAGCAGAGGGATGGCCTGGCTAGTGGTGGGAGTAGTAGGGGCGGTGAGGCCTGTGTGGCAGCACAGCCGGCCACGGGAGGCGGGAGCAAGCGGTCCCACCGGCGCTGGATTTGGCGGCTGGAGCAAGAAGATCGGAGATTGAAGAAGCACGACGGCCGTTGGATTAACATCCAACGGTCACTTCTGCTAGAATCGTTTGTTGACGTATATAATAAGTTAAAAAATCTTGCATACGCGTCAACTTAATAGGCCCACAAGTCAGCCCATTTCCTATTTTTTAATAATTTATAGCTCATTTGCAACTTCTTATGCAATTTATTGCAGTCCATTTTCTTTTTGTTGGCCAGGGCCATGGTTAAAAATTTAAACGAAATTTTGCATATTTTGGTGGGGTCCAAACTATTTTTAATACCGAAATGTCGAGCCTGATTTAAAGTACTTTGAAGATATATTTAAATTAGGTTAAAGCCCAGTGAAATTGGAATATGAAATTGTGAAAAAAATTCAGAAATTTGAAAGTAATTGCCAATTTGTCGTGTGTTTTGTATATTTACCACCCATTTCATATTACTTTTAAGATTTGTAACCGTCTTGAAAGAGTTGCAGCCCAGCAGGGCAGAGAAAAATAAGTAGGCCTGGGTTGGGTAAGCTTGGATTGGGTATTCTTCTAAAAAAATAAACTGGGCTAGCCATTTTCACAAAGAAAAAATAGCTAGGATGGTCATGTGGTTAACGTAAAATAGAAGCCTGGGCTAGACGGGCCATAGCCCAGTTGAAACCCTGCTCTGTCTCAACAATAACAAAAAAATACTGCTCGAGCAGCTACGTCCCAGGTGTCAGCCGCTCTTGTGTTGTTCTCTTGTCTATTGACTATACGTTGACAATGTCGTGGTTCCAGATGTCAGCAAACCACTAGGAGGAAGCATTTTCATTTTCTATACGCTGACAATGGAGTATATAACAAAAAATGAGGAACTTGCTTGTGTACGGCCATGGACATGGTGGGTCCCAACTGTCATCCTCTCCAAGTACAGTCCTCTCCCGATTCCTCTTGTTTGTTTACCATGTTGATAATGCAAGAGGGCGGAGTCGCGGCGAGCGCACCAAAGCGCGTGGAGGACGACGGCGAGGCCTCGGTCGGGAACAAACAGGAGCCGGGGAAGATGCGGCGGTGAAGTCGCGGGCAAAGGGGAGTACAAGGGTTGACTGGTTATGGTGCGAAGTGGGGCTAACATTGGCGTTAATGATTTTGGAGATGGTGGGGCGGTGATGCGTGCGCTGAGGCGCAGCCAGCCATGGGAGGCGGGAGTAGGCGGCCCCGCTGGCGCTGGTTTGGTTTTGGCAGCTGGAGGAAGACGAGACTGAAGAAACATGACAGACTGTAAAAGTAGCAGGAGTACTTAACAACCTTAACTGAAACCAGCAGGGGTACTTAACAACCATAGCTGAAAGCAGTATGAGTACTTATACAGGTTCAACCGTACAAAGCATGCCTCAAACAGTGCTACTTTGCCTACAGTTAACCAAGGGTGAGGCCACCAAGCCCCAGGACAAGGCCCAGGCGCCACCCCATGCATCCACAACCTTCTGAAAGCGGCTTCATCTCACAATGTGGTCAATAAACAGGATATTCGCTTCATAGCAATGGAAAAGCATGAGCATAACCTTCTGTCCTATTCTCTAAGATGGACGGCCTTCATTATTTGAGACCATCCATAAATAAGTATCTTTTCTGTTGGAAATATGCCCTCGAGGCAATAAGAAAGTAGTTATTATTATATTTCCTTGTTCATGATAATCGTTTATTATCCATGCTATAATTGTATTGACAGGAAACTCAAATACATGTGTGGATACATAGACAACAACATGCCCCTAGTAAGCCTCTACCGGACTAGCTCGTTGATCAAAGAAGGCTATGGTTTCCTAGTCATAGACATGAATTTTCATTTGATAACGGGATCACATCATTAGGAGAATGCTGTGATGGACAAGACCCAAACCATAAACATAGCATATGATCGTATCAAGTTTACTGCTATCATTTTCTGCATATCAAGTATATGTTCCTATGATCATGAGATCATGCAACTCACTGACACCGGAGGAATACCTTGTGTGTACCAAGCATCGCAACGTAACTGGGTGACTATAAAGATGCTCTACAGGTATCTCCGAGGGTATCCTTTGAGTTGGCATGGATCAAGACTGGGATTTGTCACTCCGTAAGACGGATAGGTATCTCAGGGCCCACTCGGTAACACAACATCATAGTAAGCTTGCAAGCAATGTGACTAATGAGTTAGCCACGGGATCTTGTATTACGGAATGAGTAAAGAGACTTGCCGGTAACGAGATTGAACTAGGTAAAGAGATACCGACGATCGAATCTCGGGCAAGTAACATACCAATAGACAAAGGGAACTGCATACGGGATTAGCTGAATCCTTGACATCGAGGTTCGACCGATAAGATCTTCGTAGAATATGTAGGAACCAATATGGGCATCCAGGTCCTGCTATTAGTTATTGACCGTAGAGGTGTCTCGGTCATGTCTGCATAGTTCTCGAACCCGCAGGGTCTACACACTTAACGTTTGGTGACGATATAAGTATAGTTGAGTCATCATGGTGGTTACCGAAGGTTGTTCGGAGTCCCGGATGAGATCCCGGACATGACGAGGAACTCTGGAATGGTCCGGAGGTGAATATTGATATATTGGACGAAGGGTATTGGAGTCCGGAATTGTTTCGGGGGTACCGGGTGATGACCAGCATGACCGAAAGGGGTTTCGGGGGGTCCCGGCAAGTGTTGGGGGGCCTCATGGGCCAAGGGGAGGGGGCAAAACAGCCCACTGAGGGGCTGAACGCCCTTCTCACCCCATCTCATGTTACCAGGGGAGGTGGGGCACCCCATCTAGGGTTCCCTCCACCTGGCTTGGGGGGCAAGTCACCCTAGGGTTTCCCTAGGGGGGCACCCCCATTTGCCTTGGCCGCAACTCCTAGATTGGATCTAGGGCGCCCGCTCCTCCTCCCTTCCCCCCTATATATAGAGAGGTAGAGAGAGGGCAGCCGCACCCCTGGAACACATCTCTACGCCACGGCGCTGCCTCTCCTCCCCCTCGCATCCCTCTTCCTCTCCGTAGCGCTTAGCGAAGCTCTGCTGAGATTCTGCCACCACCACCGCCACCACGCCGTCGTGCTGCTGGAGGACTCGAGCTACTACTTCACCATTGCTCGCTAGATCGAGGAGGTGAAGGCGTCATCAAGCCGTACGTGTGTTGAACACGGAGGTGCCGTCCGTTCGGCACTTGGATCGGAGTTCGCGGGATGGATCGTGATTGGATCGCGAAGACGTTCGACTACATCAACCGCGTTTCTTAACGCTTCTGCTTAATGATATACAAGGGTATATAGATCCAATCTCTCCTCTCATAGATGGTCATCTCCTAGATTGGATCTTGGTGAGCGTAGGAATTTTTTTTTCCCATGCAACGTTCCCCTACAGTGGCATCATGAGCTAGGTCTATGCGTAGATGACATCACGAGTAGAACACAAAGGAGTTTGTGGGCGTTGATATTCAGATTGCTTCCTTCCTTGGTCTTTTCTTGATTCGGCGGTATTGTGGGATGAAGCGGCTCGGACCAACTTTACATGTCCACGTACATGAGACCGGTTCCATCGACAGACATGTGACTTTGTTGCATAAAGATGTCTGGCGGGTGTCTGTCTCTCCCACCTTAGTTGAATAGGATTCGACAAAGGCGGTCCTTGTAGAAGGTTAAATAGCAACTTGCATATCACCATTGTGGCTCTGCGTTGGTAAGAATCATTCTTGCTAGATAACCATAGCAGCCACGTAAAACATGCAACAACAATTAGAGGACGTCTAACTTGTTTTTGCAGGGTATGTTGTGATATGATATGGCCAAAGACATGATGAAATATATTTGATGTATGAGATGATCATGTTTGTAATAGTTTATATCGACTTGCATGTCGATGCATACGGCAACCGGCAGGAGCCATAGGGTTGTCTTTAATTATTGTATGACCTGCGTGTCAATCATTAAGCGCTATGTAATGCTTTACTTTATCGCTAAGTGGTAGCAATAGTAGTAGAAGCATGGTTGGCGTGACGACCCCAATGGCGACACAATGATGGAGATCATGGTATCTTGCCGGTGATGATGGAGATTATGCCGGTGCTTTGGAGATGGAGATCAAAAGCACAAGTTGATGGCCATATCATGTCACTTATGATTTGCATGTGATGTTAATCCTTTTATGCATCTTATTTTGCTTAGGACTATGGTAGCATTATAAGGTGATCCATCACTAAAATTTCAAGATAAAACTGTGTTCTCCCCAAGTGTGCACCGTTGCGAAAGTTCGTCGTTTTGAAGCACCACGTGATGATCGGGTGTGATAGACTCTACGTTCGCATACAACGGGTGCAAGCCAGTTTTGCACATGCGAAACACTTGGGTTAAACTTGACGAGCCTAGCATGTACAGACATGGCCTCGGAACACAAGTGACCGAAAGGTCGAACACGAGTCATATAGTTGATATGATCAACATGGAGATGTTCACCATTGAAACCACCTCATCTCACGTGATGATCGGACTTGGGTTGGTGAATTTGGATCGTGTTACACTCGGACAACCGGAGGGATGTTGATTTGAGTGGGAGTTCTTAGGTAATATGATTAATTGAACTCTTTATCATGAACAATAGTCTAAGTTGCCTTTGCAAATTTATGTTGTAGATCAATGGCTCGCGCAGTAGCTCCCCTGAATTTCAATGCGTTCCTAGAGAAAGCTAAGCTGAAAGATGATGGAAGTAACTTTGTGGACTGGGCCCGTAATCTGAGGATTATCCTCACGGCTTCCCATAAGTCTTATGTCCTTGATGCACCGCTTGGTGCGCCACCCCCTACAGCGACTGTGGACATTGTGAACGCCTGGCAGTCGCATGTTGATGACTACTCAATAGTTCAGTGCGCCATGTTGTATGGCTTAGGGCCGGGACTTCAAAGGCATTTTGAACGTCATGGAGCATATGAGATGTTCCAGGAGTTGAAGTTTATCTTTGAGAAGAATGCCCGGATCGAGAGGTATGAGACCTCCGATAAGTTCTATGCCTGCAAGTTGGAGGAGAACGGGTCTGTCAGTGAGCACATACTCAGAATGTCTGGGTACTACAACCGTCTGGCTGAGTTGGGAGTTGAGCTCCCGCCAGAGGCTGTCACTGACAGAGTTCTTCAATCACTACCACCTAGCTACAAGACCTTTGTGTTGAACTATAACATGCAAGGGATGAACAGATTAGTTGCCGAGCTGTTCGCAATGCTAAAAGTCGCTGAGTCAGACATCCAGAAGGAGCATCAAGTGTTGATGGTGAATAAAACCACTAGTTTCAAGAAGAGCAAGGGAAAGAAGGGAAACTTCAAGAAGGGTGGCAAAGCAGTTGCTCCTCCTGTGAAGAAACCCAAGGCTGGACCCAAGCCAGAAACTGAGTGCTTCTATTGCAAGGGAACTGGCCACTGGAAGCGGAATTGCCCCAAGTATCTGGCCGACAAGAAGGGGGCCAACGTCAACAAAGGTATATATGATATACATGTTATTGATGTGTACCTTACCAACTCTCATTGTAGTGCCTGGGTATTTGATACCGGTTCGGTTGCTCACATTTACAACTCAAAGCAGGAACTACGGAATAGACAGAAGCTGGCGAAGGACAAAGTGACGATGCGCGTGGGAAATGGTTCCAAGGTAGATGTGATCGCCGTCGGCACGCTCGCTCTTCGATTACCATCGGGATTAGTGATGAACCTGAATAATTGTTATTTAGTGCCTACGTTGAGTATGAACATTATATCTGGATCTTGTTTAATGCGAGACGGTTACTCATTTAAATCAGAGAATAATGGTTGTTCTATTTATATGGGTAATATCTTTTATGGTCATGCACCCATTGTGAGGGGTTTATACTTATTGAATCTCGATAGTGATGATACACATGTTCATAACATTGATGCCAAAAGATGCAAAATTGATAATGATAGTACCACTTTCTTGTGGCACTGCCACTTAGGTCATATTGGTGTAAAGCGTATGAAGAAACTCCATGCTGATGGACTTTTGGAGTCACTTGATTTTGAATCACTTGACACATGCGAACCATGCCTCATGGGCAAGATGACTAAGACCCCATTTTCCGGAACAATGGAACGGGCAAATGACTTGTTGGAAATCATACATACTGATGTGTGTGGTCCGATGAGCGTTGACGCGCGTGGTGGATATCGTTACTTTCTCACCTTCACCGATGACTTGAGTAGATATGGGTATATTTACTTAATGAAGCATAAGTCTGAAACCTTTGAAAAGTTCAAGCAATTTCAGAGTGAAGTTGAGAATCATCGTAACAAAAAGATTAAATTCCTATGATCCAATCGAGGGGGAGAATATCTGAGTTATGAGTTTGGCAATCACTTAAGACAATGTGGAATCGTTTCATAGTTGACGCCACCTGGAACACCACAGCGTAATGGTGTGTCTGAACGTCGTAATTGTACCTTATTGGATATGGTGCGTTCTATGATGTCTCTTGTCGATCTGCCACTATCGTTTTGGGGTTATGCGTTAGAGACAGCCGCATTCACTTTAAATAGGGCACCATCTAAGTCCGTGGAGACGACGCCATATGAACTGTGGTTTGGCAAGAAACCTAAGTCATCGTTTCTTAAGGTTTGGGGCTGCGATGCTTATGTCAAAAGGCTTCAGCCGGAAAAGCTCGAACCCAAAGCGAACAAATGCGTCTTCATAGGGTACCCAAAAGAGACGGTTGGGTATACCTTCTATCTCAGATCCGAAGGCAAAGTTTTTGTCGCTAAGAACGGGTCCTTTCTCGAGAAAGAGTTTCTCTCGAAAGAATTGAGTGGGAGGAAGATAGAACTTGATGAGGTTGTTGAACCTCTACTTCAACCAGTGAGTAGTGCAGCGCAGAAAGATGTTTCTGTGACACCTACGTCAGTTGAAGAGGAAACTAATGATAGTGATCATGAAGTTTCGGATCAAGTTACTATCGAACCTCGTAGGTCGACAAGGGTACGTACAGCTCCTGAGTGGTACGGCAACCCTGTCTTAGAGGTCATGTTGTTGGACAATGATGAACCTACGAGCTATGGAGAAGCGATGGTGGGCCCGGATTCTGACAAATGGTTAGAGGCCACGAAATCCGAGATGGGATCCATGTATGAAAACAAAGTATGGACTTTGGAAGTATTACCTGAAGGGCGAAAGGCCATTCAGAATAAATGGATCTTCAAGAAGAAGACGGACGCGGACGGTAATGTCACCGTCTATAAAGCTCGACTTGTGGCAAAGGGGTTTTCACAAGTTCAAGGAGTTGACTACGATGAGACTTTCTCACCCGTAGCGATGCTTAAGTCCGTCAGAATCATGTTGGCAATAGCTGCATTTTTTGATTATGAAATCTAGCAGATGAATGTCAAAACAGCGTTCCTTAACGGTTTCCTTAAGGAAGAGTTGTATATGATGCAACCAGAAGGTTTTGTCGATCCAGAGAATGCTGACAAAGTGTGCAAACTCCAGTGATCCATTTATGGACTAGTGCAAGCATCTCGGAGTTGGAATCTTCGCTTTGATGAGGTGATCAAAGCGTTTGGGTTTATACAAGTTTACGGAGAAGCTTGTATTTACAAGAAGGTGAGTGGGAGCTCTATAGCTTTTCTAATATTATATGTCGATGACATATTGCTAATTGGAAACAATATAGAACTTTTGGAAAACGTGAAGGAATATTTGAACAAGAGTTTTTCAATGAAGGACCTAGGAGAAGCTACTTTCATATTAGGCATCAAGATCTATAGAGATAGATCAAGACGCTCGATAGGACTTTCACAAAGCACATACCTTGATAAGATTTTGAAGAAGTTCAAAATGGATCAGTCCAAGAAGGGGTTCTTGCCTGTTTTGCAAGGTGTGAAGTTGAGTCAAACTCAATGCCCAGCGACTACAGATGATAGAGAAAAGATGAGTGTCATCCCCTATGCCTCTGCCATAGGCTCTATCATGTATGCGATGTTGTGCACACGACCGGATGTCAGCCTTGCCATAAGTATGGCCGAAAGGTTTCAAAGTAATCCAGGAGTGGATCACTGGACAGCGGTGAAGAATATCCTTAAGTACCTGAAAAGGACTAAGGAAATGTTTCTCGTTTATGGAGGTGATCAAGAGCTCGTCGTAAAGGGTTACGTCGATGCAAGCTTTGACACTGATCCGGATGACTCTAAGTCTCAAACCGGATACGTATATATTCTAAATCGGGGAGCGGTAAGCTGGTGCAGTTCCAAGCAAAGCATGGTAGCTGATTCTACATGCGAAACGGAGTACATAGCTACCTCGGAGGCGGCGAAGGAAGGTGTCTGGATGAAGCAGTTCATGACAGATCTTGGAGTTGTGCCCAGTGCACTGGACCCAATGGCTCTGTTCTGTGACAACACTGGTGCCATTGCTCTAGCCAAGGAACCAAGGTTTCACCAGAGGACCAGACACATAAATCGACGCTTCAATGCCATCCGCGATGCAATGAAGGAAGAGGACATAAATATTTGCAAAGTGCACACGGACCTGAATGTTGCAGATCCGTTGACTAAGCCTCTTCCACGGGCAAAGCATGATCAACACCAGAACTCTATGGGTGTTAGATTCATTACCATGTAATGCTAGATTATTGACTCTAGTGCAAGTGGGAGACTGTTGGAAATATGCCCTAGAGGCAATAATAAAGTAGTTATTATTATATTTCCTTGTTCATGATAATAGTTTATTATCCATGCTATAATTGTATTGACGGGAAACTCAAATACATGTGTGGATACATAGACAACAACATGTCCCTAGTAAGCCTCTACCGGACTAGCTCGTTGATCAAAGATGGCTATGGTTTCCTAGTCATAGACATGAGTTGTCATTGGATAACGGGATCACATCACTAGGAGAATGCTGTGATGGACAAGACCCAAACAATAAACGTAGCATATGATCGTATCAAGTTTACTGCTATCGTTTTCTGCATGTCAAGTATAGGTTCCTATGACCATGAGATCATGCAACTCACTGACACTGGAGGAATACCTTGTGTGTACCAAACGTCGCAACGTAACTGGGTGACTATAAAGGTGCTCTACAGGTATCTCCGAGGGTGTCCTTTGAGTTGGCATGGATCAAGACTGGGATTTGTCACTTCGTAAGATGGAGAGGTATCTCAGGGCCCACTCGGTAATACAACATCACAGTAAGCTTGCCAGCAATGTGACTAATGAGTTAGCCACGGGATCTTGTACTACGGAACGAGTAAAGAGACTTGCCGGTAACGAGATTGAACTCGGTATAGAGATACCGATGATCGAATCTCGGGCAAGTAACATACTGATAGACAAATGGAACTGCATACGGGATTAGCTGAATCCTTGACATCGAGGTTCGACCGATAAGATCTTCGTAGAATATGTAGGAACCAATATGGGCATCTAGGTCCCGCTATTGGTTATTGACCGTAGAGGTGTCTCGGTCATGTCTGCATAGTTCTCGAACACGCAGGGTCTGCACACTTAACGTTTGGTGACGATATAAGTATAGTTGAGTCATTATGGTGGTTACCAAAGGTTGTTCGGAGTCCCAGATGAGATCACGGACATGACGAGGAACTCCGGAATGGTACAAAGGTGAAGATTGATATATTGGACCAAGGGTATTGGAGTCCAGAATTGTTCCGGGGGTACCGGGTGATGACCAGCATGACCGAAAGGGGTTTCGGGGGGTCCCGGCAAGTGTTGGGGGGCCTCATGGGCCAAGGGGAGGGGGCAAAACAGCCCACTGAGGGGCTGAACGCCCCTCTCACCCGATCTCACGTTACCAGGGGAGGTGGGGCGCCCCATCTAGGGTTCCCTCCACCTGGCTTGGGGGGCAAGTCACCCTAGGGTTTCCCTAGGGGGGCGCCCCCATCTGCCTTGGCCGCCACTCCTAGATTGGATCTAGGGCGCCCCCTCCTCCTCCCTTCCCCCCTATATATAGAGGTAGGGAGAGGGCAGACGCACCCCTGGAACACATCTCTACGCCACGGCGTTGCCTCTCCTCTCCCTCGCATCCCTCTTCCTCTCCGTAGCGCTTAGCGAAGCTCTGCTGAGATTCCGCCACCACCACCGCCACCACACTGTCGTGCTGCCGGAGGACTCGATCTACTACTTCACCATCGCTCGCTGGATCGAGGAGGTGAAGGCGTCATCAAGCCATACGTGTGTTGAACGCGGAGGTGCCGTCCGTTCGGCACTTGGATCGGAGTTCGCGGGACGGATCGTGATTGGATCACGAAGATGTTCGACTACATCAACCGCATTTCTTAACGCTTCCACTTAGCGATCTACAAGGGTATGTAGATCCAATCTCTCCTCTCGTAGATGGTCATCTCCTAGATTGGATCTTGGTAAGCGTAGGAATTTTTTTTGTTTCCCATGCAATGTTGTGACGCCCCCGGCCCGACCGTGCACTAATCATACACGCAAATGCACACGATCAAGCCTAAGGACTCACGGGAAGATATCACAACACAACTCTAAAACATAAATAAAGTCATACAAGCTTTATATTACAAGCTAGGGGCCTCGAGGGCTCGAATACATAAGCTTGTGTACAAGCGTCAGCGGAAGCATCAGATATCTGAGTACAGATATAAAAGAGAAACAGAAAGGCCTTTAGAAAGGCGGGGCAAAATAAAACACTACGATCGAAAGGCGCAGGCCTCCTGCCTGGGACCCTCCGATCCTACTCCTGGTCGTCAGTCAACTCGTAGTAGTATCCATCCTCTGGGTAGTAGTAGTAACGATCGTCGGGGCATCTGTCTCAGGGGGCTCCGTCCTCTGGTCACGTCAAACTGATATGGGGAGAAAAAAGGAAAACAAAGCAACCGTGAGTACTCAGAAGTACTCAGCAAGCAAGGATCTACACTACATATGCAACATTTTCAAGGGGAGGCTGTATATGTGGACTGGGCTGCAGAAATGCCAGAATAGAGAGAAGGCCTAGTCCTATCGAAGACTAGCATCTTCAGTGGTCGTGCAGCAGTAGAAGAGAGTAGAACAATACCATATAATGTAGCAGTAATAATATCAACCTCAGCCAGAGATCCTTTCTCGACTCCCTGCGAGAAAGCAATCCCAGAGCCATACATTCATCAACCTCGTCCTGAGATCCCTTCTCGACTCCCTGCGAGAAGCAATCCCAGAGCCATACATACATGTCTCATCACAGGTATCCAGTTCTAAATTGTATCAATCAGGATACAACTCCGAGTGTCCTTTACCGTAGGACCGGCTATCGATAGAAGTGTTCTTCCCTGCAGGGGTGCACCAACTTACCCAACACGCTCGATTAACTTCGGCCGGACACACTTTCCTGGGTCATGCCCGGCCTCGGCCAAACGACACATCGCAACCCTACCTACAGCTCAGCAGAGAGGTCCCCGTCGGTCTATATCCTAAGCGCTCAGGGGTCATGGGCCATCGCCCTGTGCACTCCGGGTCGGTGTGTGCAGGGTCGGGACGAGCACCACCTCAGTCCTGGATGGTACTGGCCCGGCCCGGCCACGAGGCTGAACTGGACGTCTGACAGAGCTTTCGGCTGATGCATACGATGCAGAACGCCCATACTATGCCCACGTGATGGTTAGTGCTATCAGGCCAGAGGCCTGCTCGGATCAAATATCCAAATCGTTAGGACTAGGGCTTGCGGTAACGAGCAGAGACTCACGAAAGATGTGACCCCGTCGCCCCGTCTCGAGGACTTGCGGCAAGGGTTAAGAATGCCCGACCGCGCCTCGTATTCACCACTCGGGCACCACACTGGCAACCCGCCTTCACATCACACGCGGGTACCCCTCAGGGTCGACCCGCCTTTCCAAGTAACATTGTAAAGTCCAAGTATCCGTGTGTCCATAACATCAGGGAATCCGAGGTATCACCCTCATTGAATTCCCACTCGATGTATCCGTCAAGGTGAACTAGGAGGAATCACCCTCACTGGGTCCACACTTGAGGTGTTGTACGACAGCGTCGTTATCGGAAGCGGTGAAGGAGGAATCACCCTCGATGACCATGACCGAATAACTACTCTACAGAGTTAACATCAGAAGTGCTACAAGAGGTTTCACCCTCGGCACTCGATAGTAACGCTGCAGTGTCGTTACAACTAAGGGGGGTGATGTGCGGTGTCGGGTCCTGGTCTTCAATCCCATTGATCGGGTCTTCTGACGATCCAGCGCGGCAGTCGGGATAAGTGGGGTCACTGATAGGTCTCTACCCAGCCTAGACTAAATAGTTTAGGATATGTAGGTAATTATCAACAGCAGGTTACAATGAACAGGCTATGCATCAGAATAGGTAAAGCAGCAGCAGAAGTAATTCTAATGCAAGCATGAGAAATTAGAATGGGCGATATCGGTATGCTCAAGGGAGGGGCTTGCCTGGTTGCTCTGGCAAGAGAGAGGGATCGTCAACGGTGGCATCGGGCTCCTGAGTTGCGTCGGTCTCGGGGACGACGTCGGTGTCAGGGTCTACCGAGAGAGAAGAGGGGGAGGAAACAGTATAAATATATAGCAAACATGAGCATGACAAATACGATACACGGTGCTAGGGGTAGTCCAACGCAGCATCACACGTAACAAACGGAGCGGGAAAATATCTGACGATATTTCCCGGGTCTTTGGAATTGTCGGACAGAGGATAAGAGGGGAACGGTTGCAAGTTCGGATAGTTAGGGACGCGTGACGGACGAACGGACCGCGTATTCAGATTCGTCTCGTCGTTCTGAGCAACTTTCATGTACAAAGTTTTTCGATCTGAGTTACGGATTATTTAATATGATTTTCTAAAGTTTTTATTAATTTCTGGAATTTAATTAATTATTTAAATTAACATTATCCGAAACAGTGTCTTGCTGACGTCAGCATGACGTCAGCATGACGTCAGGACCAGTGGGTCCCACCTGTCATAGGCTGTTAAGTTAATTAGTGATTAACTAATTAAATTACTGTTTAATTAACACTAACTACTTAATTAGATTAACCTAATCAGGATTAATTAACTTAATTAATTAACTAATTAATTAATTAATTAATTAATTTAATTATTTTTATTTTTATTTTCATTTTTTTTAAACGTTTTTGGGGCTGGGCCCCGTCTGTCAGCGGCACAGGGGGGCAGGGCCCACCGGTCAGCGGCACAGGGGGCCGACCGGGGGGGTGCGTGCGCGCGGGCGCTGCGGGCGCGGCGCGGCGGGCGAGCAGGGGGCACCAGCGCGGCGCTGGGCAGGGCGCGTGCGCGGGCACCAGACGCGGGCGCGGACGGCGATGCGCGAGCGCGCGCAGGGGCGGCGGCGGCGGGGCCGCGGGCAGCGCGCGCGGGGCGCGGCTGCGGCCGGAGGGGAGGCGCGGCCAGGAGCGGTGCAGGGCCCCGACGGCGCGCATGGGGAACGACGGCGAAGCGCGACGCGGTGAGGCGCGCTCGCGAGTGCGCGAGCGTCGAGCGCGTGGTGGAAGAGAGAGAGGGGGGGGGGCGCAGCGCCGGGGCTCACATCGAGGGGGGGGGGAGAGGCTGGCCGGCGACGTTTGTGGTAGGGTGAGGAGGCGCCAGGGTCGACGGAGAGGCGACGGGCGCGCCGACGAGGCGACACGACGACGGTGTCGGGCGCTCGGCGCGGCTTCTGTGGTGCGCGACGCGCCCCATCCACTCCTGGATCGGGAGGGGGGGAACGGGGACGGTGAGGTGGCCTCGACGAGGAGCGCCGGCGTGGCGGCGGGACGAAGGCGGCGGCGGTTAGCGACGGTCGGCGCAGAGCGAGGCGGCGACGGGGCGCGTCGTTGCGGGAGCTCCCGATCCCGATCCAGTTTGGATCGGGAAGGGAGAGGGGGGGGGGAGTGGGGTAGTTTAGGGTTTGGGGTGGACCGGGGGTTAAAAGGGGGGGGGGCGGCTGGGCCGGCCTGGGTGGTGGCCTGGTGGCCAGCTGGCCACGCCCAGTTGGTCCGGGGGGGGGGGGCTTTTCCTTCTTTTGTTCTTTTTCTTTTTATAAATTCATATACCTCGGTTTAGTAAATAGTTAGGCCCCAAACCGAATTTTGTAAAAAGGGAGGCCTAGTCCATAAATACCAGTGCTTTATTTCCTAACACCTAAAATTAGTTTGGGCAAAACATCATTTCATACTTAAATTAGATTTAATAAATGGTTATTAAATATTGTTTTTAGTCGCTGTTTGAGTCACTTACCCAACTCCAATGATGTTGGTTTCAATTTTAGAATTGTCTCTGATTTATTTGCTATTTAATGAACAATTTAGTTTCTATGTTGGACAACTTTTATTTTCCACTTTCATTTAAATTTGGATTTGAGGTTAGGAGTTGAAATGCAATATGATGTTAATGATGATCATGCACTGATAATCATGCTGACTTGGCATTATCAAAATGGGATTACTGTGGTTAACCACCGGGGGTGTTACAAATGTTCCCCTACATTTTCACTTCCAAGGGAAATGGAGTAGGTCAACATAAACATCATGTTGTGACCAAGCGCAAGTCTGACCCGACCATGGCCAGGCATCTCTTTTGGAACAACAAAACTCGACAGTTTCTGTTTCAAGAAGATCACAGTTGTAAAATTGTATATAAGCAAGAGTTTATGAACAACATATATAACAGAAAATAGCTCATACCATAAGTTTCTTGACACAGTTGGACCTGTTCAACGTGTGCACCAGTGGCACACATAACCCACGTGGCCTTCCACCATTTAAATGCCCCACAAGGACATCAAGACTATCAATAAAGTGTAGGAACTATTGGATGTCGTCCCATTCAACTTCAGTGCCATCAGTAACAGTCGAGTCCTTATCAAATAACAAACGAGTAGTGTCCTAAACTTTGTAATAACCTACACGTGCCACCAATTATAAGAAATATTAGTTACAAGTAGCATCTTCGTGAGAGAAGGGAATCATAAATTGTTGCTACTTGTAAACTCAAATTGTGATTAGTTAGACAGAATAGGTGGATTAAGAAGTAATCAAGGCTACATGCAAGAACCAAATACAAAACTAACATGGATGAACTACTGGAACGACATCGGGTTGGAAGGTCACAGTGAAGATGAGACCAGGTTCTACTATTTCCATCAACATTCGTGTGCCAACTTTCAATCCGTAACACTTGAGAAAGTTTATCCATGTTCGGCCATAAAAAAAGCAGCGATCTTCTTGGTTCATGAACCCAACTGGGAACTTATATCCACGGTGTGTCTTCAATGTGACCATTAAACTGGTGTATTCAGTTATGGCAAGGCCGACCATCTCGAGTACATGCGTTCTGGCAGAGCAAGGGATGCACTGCAGGAAAAATAATATGAGAACACAATTTATTCGCTATCCAAATCTAGAAATAATTTCCTCTTTCAGGTCAGTGTTGACCATGGTACTAGTACCTTTTATCCAAATATAGCAATCCAAATTTCCAAATTAGTCGACAGCATGTTAAAAAACCACAACCCTCCCGGATAGAAAAGAGGATTGTAGGAACATATTGTGCACGTTTTAAAATCATGTATTAGGATCAGAAGGAACAAGTGTGGCGTCTCACCGAGGACGCAGAAACCTGTAGGGTCCTCGCACTTTGGGCACTGCAAATGAAACACACTAGATTCAGTAGGAAGAAAAATGCATCAACGACGGCGGCTGCCATCCTAGGATTATAGGCGACCAAGGCACTAGGATTTATCGGGGATGGATGAAGAATTCGTACCTGGTTCTCCATGAGAAAACCGTAAGCAATCACCGAGAGGAGGTTTTCTCTGAACAAGCAGACGAGGGAGAAGGGGATTCAGGCCCAGTGAAATATTGCTGCTTCGTTCGTCCAACTTGCTGCTACTGCTGAAAAGGTGAGGGTTTTGTGATTTGACGGCTCATTGGGCATTACTGTGGCGCTACGACCGGGGTGAGTCTACCGTGCAGTTGTGCACTCTAATTTGTTGCATGGCACGTGGACCCCGTTGTCGGATGCCCCGCATATCAGCGAAAGTAAGTACAAAGGAAGGAGTAACTAGTTACACATAAATATATTTTTGATAGAGAGATACTCCCTCTATAAAGAAATATAAAAATATTTTATATCACAACTTTGTACATAAGAAAAATCAAGGGGAATATATATAACATAATATGGGGTTCGCATGAGAATAAAATACTCAGATAGGCTGACGGGTCTGGAGTTTGGGCCACAGGACGGTGGGCCTGCATGTTTGGGGGCCCATGTGTTCTAACTCAGCGCATTTCATCCAGTAAATATTGCAAGCGATCGGTATGGCACTGGTTTAGATGCTGTCACAAGGCAAATACAGAAAATTGAATAAAGCATGACAGCTGTTAGAATGAAATCGAACGACAGTTCCTAACCAGTAATTAGAGTTGCAATTCTTTCACGATATCCTACATGATAAATAATATTGTCGTACTACTTATATGCACAGGACACTTGTTTCACCATGCCATATTATTACATCAAAAGTTGTCAGAGGATAGATCAGTTCGGCAGTTGCGTGCTGCTACTGAAGAATTTCAAAGTTGATTAGGACCAGCTCTCCTTGCCGAGAAAGTTCGATTTTGACATCATCACCGACCGCAAGATTTGATAGAGTTTTGTACCTTGACCATCCTTTAGCATCAGTCATCATGCGACCATCCTTTGTACTTACGGTATATTGAGCAGGTTCATTCACACCAAGGCTACGCATGGTAAGAGAAACTTGGCCACGGTCGCCCGGATTATTGAACGACTCCCTCGTTGCTCTAGGAATTCTCTGTTGGCAAACAAGAAGACATACACAAACAGTTAGATCAACACAGTGAATCATGTGAAACAACATGGAAAGAAAAAAGAACGAAGCACTTGGGCTGCCAATGCTTACCAAGAAGTTGGAGATGTCAGTTTTTGTAAGGACTTTGGTATATGTAGTGTGAACTGCAGCCCAGTCTGTTGCCGGTGCAAGTGCTGGTTCC
This sequence comes from Thinopyrum elongatum, assembly GCA_011799875.1. NCBI lineage: Eukaryota > Viridiplantae > Streptophyta > Magnoliopsida > Poales > Poaceae > Thinopyrum > Thinopyrum elongatum. Next base: position 402,217,364 of record CM022298.1, on the reverse strand, counting down.
GTTGCTGCTGCACGGGCCGGAGCAGATGCAAGTGCAACTTCAAGTGTTTGTGCAGGTGCCAGAGTCGTTGCTGGTGCCCGTGCCAGTGCGACTGGTAGTGCAGCCGCTGCTACCGGAGATGGTGTTCCTTGTGGAGCTGGTGCCGGCGTCGGCGCAGGTGCCCGTGTCGGTACCCGATCCTCCGGTAGATCAGCCTGATCCGCTGATGCGGTCGGTGCCGAATCCTCTGATGGATCAGACTGAGTTGCTACCACTGTCAGTGCTAGAGCCAGTGTCGTCGGAGCAGGTGCCGGTGCTCGATCCGATGCTGAAGGTGGTACCGATGTGCGAGACAGCAACTATCGTCTATGGTCTGCTATGATTTCATACTTCAGCTCTCTAACTTTGCTAAGCTCTGTGACCTCGATCTAATCTTTTTCTTCACCTCCTTTAAATGCGAGAAGGACTAATTGTGGCGTGTTTGCTAAAACAAACTGCAGTTCATCACAGGGCTTCAGATTGTACTCAGACAACAGACTGATCCAATTGTGTCCAGTAATATAAGTGATGGATAGTGCCTTCATTACTGACACGTCATAAGAAGTGAAACCTTCTAAAATAACCATAATAGAGGAAACCAAATGGTTTATTCTGTAACAAATGTGACATGGCAAAACCTGCATCGTAAAATTGCAGCAAAAGTAAGAAAACATGACAGTAAATCAATAAGATTTACTTGATGTGACATGAGTGAATCCTTACCAGGATATCACTATGTTCAAGTTCTAAATAGAAGGTTGATCGTCCAATTACGGGTGGCATGCAGGGCCCCCACTTACTCCCACAAGACGAACAGTCCAAAGGTCGTGACAACTCATTTGGAGCGAACATCCATGGGACTGGAAATCCTGGTGGGTGCGATAAACCATGCAATGCATACAGATATTGGAGTGTAACCATAATTGATAAACTGTCCTCACAAAAAAGATGATCTGGATACTTCAAAATATACAGACTGAATTGAGTGGACAAACATTAACATAGACTGTTCTCAGGACTCACCACACAACAAAAGCGGCAATTCTAAACAATACAAGGTTCACACACAAATCAAGTACTGAACAATAGTACTTACTACAGACAAGCAAAAGTTGCACTAATTAAACTCTGTAGACTATTTCTTGCCACCGACCTACGGGATGTACCCCACATAACTGACTAGGCCATGGACTTCGTGAGAGATGTCTACCGGCACCTTCGCCATCTCGTCAACCTTGGAGAACCTAACAGAGTTGTCTTTCCACTCAGAAACATGACGATGAAGATAGTCCGCATCAGAGTTGTCGGGAAGCTTTACAAGAACCACACCCTTCGTAATCGAAGGCACAGCTAGGAAATTGTTGTGGTGAAGTACACCCTCGAGAACACGCCTGACAACAATGCTACAGGAAAACACTTGTTCACGACACGTGGTGACAAGGACACAATAGCTGGATAGTTTAGTAGTAGAACACATCATCAGGTCTTCCAGTTCACACGGCATGACTTTGAGAACTTCATATCCACCGGGGACCTGGTTCTATTTCAAACAGAAACCAAATATTTTATTACTACCTCCGTTCAGAAATATAAGATGATTTTCGATATTTTACTCCATATAAGACTACATATACGCACAGAAATGAGTGAACAGAGACACTAGAACATGTCTACATGAGATGCACAAAAAAGTTAGAACATCTTGTATTTGTGAACAGAGGGATTACTTGCAATATCCATAACACAAGTTACTGAGGCTACTATACTCTCTTCCAAGGCACGAGAGCTAAAATCGTGCATTTCCTACAACTAGCATTGATGTTGTTCTTAAAGTAGTTGAAAGTAATCTATAAGAAATCAATGTTATGTGCAAAAATCATATGTATGACAACCTCTCGCATGTTTTGGTCAAAAGAGCCATTTAGAACCGCCATTTGGTACACAAAAATCACATGCAAGATCGTCTAGAAAGTTGTACTACTAGTACTAGTACTAGTACTGCATGTTAGATGAAAAAACACGATCAAGATCGCCAAAAAGATCGTCAAGAAGAGATATTACCTAGACTGGCTTAACAAGGGATCCCGGAGAGGGGGGCTTGGATAGGGCGATGGCCTTGAGCTTGTCTGCGGTAGTCTCGGTGGGGTGCTTGTGCCTCTTCGTACCTTGAGCCTCGACAGTTTTGCCCAGAGCCATAGACATCACTTTGGCCGGTGCTGCAAGGTCCATCAAGAAACTGTCAAATAGAAATAAAAGAAACCATAATCACAAACCCAAAAGAAGAATAGAGAGGGAGGTAGGATCGGTCGCGGGGTTGCAAGACCGGGCCTTGGCCAGAAGCAACACCATTGATGCGCTCACCTTTCCTTCTTTGGGAGAGAAGAACAATGGCAGAAGCGCGTCGGGGTTTTCTTAAAGAAATGAGGAACAAGATGAGGGAGAAGCGAGTTGGGGTTTTCTTCAAGAGAGAAAGATGAGGGAGAAGACTGAAATGATGGTTGCTTCGTCCGTCCAACTTACTGCTGGAAAGGTGGGGGTTTTGTGATTTGACGGCTCATTGGGCATTACTGCGGCGCTTCGACCGGTGTAGTCTGCCGTGTAGTTGTGCACTCTAGTACAGAGTAATTTAGTGCATGGCAAGTTGTCCCCGATGCTGGGTGTCCCACACGTCGGCAAAAGTGAGTAGCAAGGTTCCGGACGACCGTCGAGGAGGATCCGCGCGGTAGAGCGTGTCCACTGTTTCTGAAAAAAATGATTACAGCAAGCATTTTCACTCTTACGATGGAGGAGTGCGAAACACGGCAACCACTTGAAATTACACAGTACTCCTACTACTAGGAATGTGCAGTGGTTCATACGTCAATACTATAATCTTGTTGCTAGTGTAGTAAGATATGACGATAAAAATGATGTTGTGCGCATGTCAACTATGAACAGTAATGTAACATGCCCCTTTTTTGACTGTCCGGTCGAGAATGAACGGTGAGATCAATGTCAACAGAACTAGGTCTATAGCGCACGAAGAGTACGGTGCTATAGTACTCCTCGAAACATGAACCATATGAAGCACGAATATGTGTTAGGTAGGGTGTATGAAGGGTGCATGTGAGCAAAAGTTCCCTTCTCGACCCACTTTTGGGTGCTTGGCAGAGTGCATGAAGGGTGCATGAGTCCACACTAGGTTAACACAGATACACTAGGAGCATGGAGAGCATGCATGAAGAGAGGTGCTGAGATGAGCATGCATGAAGAGGGAACAACTATGTTGAGATGACAATGCAACCAAACACACCCGCACGCTTTGTGCTACAGTGACTGATCTGCATCATCTGAGTTTGATCCAACGATCATGTTGCACCGAGACATGCCCATGCATAGGACGCCTAAACACCACCGAAGTCTCTCTGCTTCTCGAGGCGCATGACGGTGGTGATGCAGGGTGCCACCGCCCGCAGAGCCCTCTCCCGGTCGACGGGGGCCAGCTCGTCAAAGACGGCGTCCAATGGCACGAATGGATTCGAGTGACAAAGCCCTGAGAGGATTCACCCGGCAATGGCGACGGCCGCCTGCAAACCCTTCTTGTCCAGCTCCGCCCCCACCACCGCGTGGAGACGGCTCAGCTCCTCGAAGATATAGGTGAAGAAGGAGACCAGGTCAGGAAGCTACAGCTCGTTGAAGTCGATGGGGTGGTCGGACGGGTTTAGCCCGACGGTCGGCATGGTCGCACTGGCACGACGGTAGGCATCGCTCAGCCGCAACACGTGCGTGGCAACATGGTCCAGCAAGTGGTTGAGGCGATCCTGGACCTCGTCACGATCGGTCTCTCGCGCTACAGCCGGCTCGCCTGACCGCCTATCGTATCTCCCGCTTCATCATGCTAACATGGCACGGAGGATAGGTGTGGTTGGCACCATCTCGACCAGCCACAACGTCTCTTATTCTAGGTGATTCATCTATTTTCCAAGCATTTTTTTAGTTATAATAATGCCACGGCAAGCTCGCACCGCTCTTCCTGTGTGCCCGTGCGTCTAAAGGTTGTACTAGATGGAGAGGAGAGACAGATCATAGACATGGGACCCACCAGTGAGTTAACGCTCATGCACATGTTGACGAGCCACTCCCTCTACTCTACTCAACGTAATATTGTATAAAATCAAAGAAATGAAGATCGATCGATACATGAAGTATGTGTGCATGTGGGGGGGGGGGGTCGATGGAGATACCTGAACACAATATTTGCATGTACATAGTACTAGGCTTAATATTCATGTTTCAGCTTACCGTTGCGTTTTAAATATTGAATTGAGGACCATGCATGGCTTACATTTTATTTTTGAATTCGTGTCATACATGCATGGTCTGGAAAAATAGATGCACTATACTTACTAGATTGTTGTTGTATTCGCGCGTGTGTGTGTGTGGGCATATGCTTGAATACATACAAAGTTTTCTCACAACCATACCGTTCATCATGTAAATTTTAATTTGCAATGAAAAACTTACTGTGGACACCATGAAATGTGAAATCCACATTGAGATCACTATATCACAAACTCACTCTAATTTAAGAACTCGTCATAAATCAATTACCATGCCTTTTGGAATGACCGGTTATTTGCAAGGAAAATACGGGCATTGTAATACATATAGATTCGTTTGGCAATTTAAAAAAATATTCCTTTCACACTCTCGAATGGTAGCACCCGACGGCGTACTAGCCAGACCCGGGCTCGTGTCCTGCTGGTGGCGTGCGTAGTACACACATTAGCCAACCCCAACCAAAAGAACCGCGATATTAAACTTCGTGCCTCCACTCGAGCCTCTGCGTTTCGAGGTGAAATATCTGGCCGCCAGAATTACACACCTAGGAAATTCCCCTCATGTCCCCGGTCCATAATGACTACCGATGAACAATGGAGGGATGCTTTAGGATGCGTTTGGTTGAAGGTGTGGTATGAATGGGTTGGCACCGTTAAAGTTTTTTTTGGATGGGACCATTCAATTCATGTGTTTGGCGGAATATAAGAGATGAGCTAGTTATCTAGGACCATTAGTAGAAAAAGGGCCTAATGTGAAGCACATTAGTCCCGGTTTGTAACTGAACCGGCACTAATGGTACCGGTTACAATGGCTAGGCGGGCGGCACTCATTAGTACCGGTTCGTGGCGAACCTTTAGTACCGGTTCGTGCCACGAACCGGTAACAAAGAGGTGGTGGCAGGCTGTTGTCAGGCTGGGGCCCCACCAGCACCTTTAGTACCGGTTCATGCCACGAACCGGGACTAGAGATGCACCTTTAGTACCGGATGGTTAGACGAACCGGTACTAAAGGTCATCCTATATAAACCCCTTCGTCGAGCCCGAGCACTCTGTTCTCCCCCTTTCCTCTCCTCTGTTTTCTTCCTCTTCCTCTCGAGCTCACACTCCATTTTTTGCGAAAATTTGTGAAGATTTGAAGGCACCCCATCCATCCAAGTGATCACAAAGGTTGGCAACTTTGTCCTTTCATCTCTCATTGCTAGATTAGCTCTTGCAATGCTCTATAAGTATAGTGATTTGTGGGTTTTATTTTGGGAGGAATTATATGTGGTAGTATTTGATTTATATGCAATTTGAGGTCAAAATAACTCTTAGTTTGCATATGTAGGTGTGGTTTACTTAGTGCCTTCCCATCTCCGTCCTAACCACCATCGATCGCCCACACTGTCCCGTCGCCGGCACCACCTTGTGGTGAGCCTCTTGTTCTTATCTTTTTTATATAAAAAAATCATGTTTGTGTGATTTAGATATATAGTTACTTGTATAATTATCTTACCCGTACGTTGTTTGTTATACATAGTGCCATGGTTTTGATATCCGTCCCCGTCGGCCCTCGTCCGAGTTATGATTCGGATGTGGTATATTCTCTTTTATAACTATTTGTTGCATTTCGTGTTTATGACAAATTATGCCCATCAAGTTGACATAGATATTTTTATCTAGGAGGTATGTGAACGGAAATTCCAACCGACCCTATTGTCGAGAGGTTAAATTTAGTTGAAAGAGAAAACGAGTATTTGAAAGAAAAATTGAAAAGAATTGAGGGGGAGAAGATGGAATTGGACTTGCATGTTCCCGATGTCGTCGATGATCACAAGATCAAGATGGAGAAAATGCGCTTGAAGATTAGAAAGATTAGAAAATATGCCATTGATAGTGAGGCTTGGTATCATTATGCTGTTGGATCAATTGTTACCTTAGTTGCGATCTTGATCGCATTTGTTGTTGCATTTAAATGCTTTAGCTAGAGAGTTATTTGTATGTTTGTTTTATGAGAATAAGTGTTGTATGAACTTTATGGATGAACTTTATGTATGAACTTTATGTATGAACTTGTATTAATTTGGTCTATTCGGTGCTGTGTAATGAAGATGAGCCGGCAATGGATGTACGATGACCGATGCTCTCCCCAGTTCGTTAATGGCATGCAAACTTTTCTGCTTGCGGCTGAGGCAAACAAGCGGGCGGATGGTTTTATGTCTTGTCCATGTGCTGGCTGTAAGAATGATCGGAGTTACTCTAAGTCAAAAACCATTCACGTCCACCTGTTTGAGGCCGGTTTCATGCCCCACTATAATGTTTGGACCAAGCACGAAGAAAGAGGGGTTATGATGGAAGACAATGAAGAAGAAGAGGACAACGACAGCTATCTTGGCCATGGGTTCCCTGAATATGATGGTACAACAATGGGGGAAGAAGCTGAGACGGCAATGCGGGAAGAAGCTGAAGAAGAGGCATCAGATGAGCCCGCTGATGATGTAGGTCGGGCCATTGCCGATGCAAAGAGAAACTGCGCAAGTGAAAAGGAGAAGAAGAAGTTGCAGTGCATGTTAGAGATCACAAGAAATTGTTGTACCCGAATTGCGAAGCTGACAAGAAAAAGCTGGGCACCACACTGGAATTGCTGCAATGGAAGGCAGAGAATGGTGTATCTGACAAGGGATTTGGAAAGTTGCTAATAATGTTAAAGAAGATGCTTCCAAAGGACAACGAATTGCCCGAGAGTACGTACGAAGCAAAGAAAGCTATCTACCCTCTAGGATTAGAGGTGCAGAAGATACAAGCATGCCCTAATGACTGCATCCTCTACCGCGGTGACTACGAGGATTTGAACGTGTGCCCGGTATGCGGTGCATTGCGCTATAAGATCAGCCGCGATGACGCTGGTGATGTCGAGGGCGAGCACCCTAGGAAGAAGATTCCTGCCAAGGTGATGTGGTATGCTCCTATAATACCATGGTTGAAACGTTTATTCCAAAACAAAGAGCATGCCAAGTTGATGCGATGGCACAGAGAAGACCGTAAGAAAGACGAGAAGTTGAGAGTACCCGCTGACGGGTCGCAGTGGAGAAAAATCGAGAAAAAGTACTAGGAGGACTTTGCAGGTGACGCAAGGAACGTATGGTTTGGTCTAAGCGCAGATGGCATTAATCCTTTTGGGGAGCAGAGCAGCAATCATAGCACCTGGCATGTGACTCTATGTATGTATAACCTTCCTCCTTAGGTGTGCATGAAGCGGAAGTTCATTATGATGCCAGTGCTCATCCAAGGCCCTAAGCAACCCGGCAACAACATTGATGTGTACCTAAGGCCATTAGTTGAAGAACTCTTACAACTGTGGAATGGAAAAGGTGTACGTGCGTGGGATGAGCACAAACAGGAAGAATTTGACCTACATGCATTGCTGTTTGTGACCATGAATGATTGGCCTGCTCTCAGTAACCTTTCAGGACAGACAAACATGGGATATGACGCATGCACGCACTGTTTGGATGATACTGACAGTATATATTTGGATAATTGTAAGAAGAATGTGTACCTGGGACATCATCGATTTCTTCCGAGCAGGCATCCCGTAAGAAACAAAGGCAAGCATTTCAAAGGTGAGGCGGATCACCGGACGAAGCCTTGCCACCGTACTAGTGATGATGTACATGATGTGGTCAAGGATTTGAAGGTAATCTTTGGAAAGGGTCCTGGCGGACAATCTGTTCCGAATGACGCTGACGGACGCGCACCCATGTGGAAGAAGAAATCTATATTTTGGGACCTGCCCTATTGGAAAGACCTAGAGGTCCGCTCTGCAATTGACGTGATGCACATGATGAAGAATCTTTGCATGACCCTGCTTGGCTTCTTGGGCGTGTATGGAAGACAAAAGATACACCGGAGGCACGGGAGGACTAGCAACGTATGCACGGAAAAGACAGCATACATCAGGGTCATGCCAGCTACGCTCTTACCAAAGAAGAGAATGAAATCTTCTTTGAATGCCTGCTCAGTATGAAGGTACCATCTGGCTTCTCGTCGAATATAAAGGGAATAATAAATATGGCAGAGAAAAAGTTCCAGAACCTAAATTCTCATGACTGCCACGTGATTATGACGCAACTGCTTCCGGTTGCATTGAGGAGGCTTCTACCGGAAAAACTTCGATTAGCCATTGTGAAGCTATGTGCATTCCTCAATGCAATCTCTCAGAAGGTAATCGATCCAGAAATCATACCAAGGTTAGACAATGATTTGGTGCAATGTCTTGTCAGTTTCGAGTTGGTGTTCCCACCATCGTTCTTCAACATAATGACGCACGTCCTAGTTCACCTATGCGAAGAGATTAACGTTCTGGGTCCTGTATTTCTACACAATATGTTCCCCTTTGAGAGGTTCATGGGAGTCTTAAAGAAATATGTTCATAATCGTGCTAGGCCAGAAGGAAGCATCTCCAAGGGCCATGAAAATGAGGAGGTCATTGAGTTTTGTATTGACTTTATTCCTGACCTTAAGCCGATTGGTGTTCCTGAATCGCGGCATAAGGGCAGACTGGGTGGAAATGGCACGCTAGGACCGGAACAAATAATACATATGGACGGGCATTCTCTCACTCAAGCACACTACACAGTTCTACAAATTTCCGCCTTGGTGGCTCCGTATATGGAGGAACACAAGAATATTCTACGCTCCAAACACCCGGAGCAGTCTGACGACTGGATTACACGTGAACAAACGGGGACTTTCACCGGTTGGTTGCAGACACGTGCCATGCATGATGCCGCTGTTGAAGATGACCTGTACTTGCTGTCCCAGTTACCATCTTCAAATATAATGACTTTCAAAGGGTACGAGATAAATGGGAATACATTTTACACAATCGCCCAAGATAAGAAGAGCACCAACCAAAACAGTGGTGTCCGCTTTGATGCAGCAACCAAGAGGGGAAAGGACACATATTATGGTTACATAGAGGAGATATGGGAACTTGACTATGGACGTGGTTTGAAGGTCCCTTTGTTTCGGTGCAAATGGGTCAATATGACATGAGGCGGGGTAACGGAAGACCCGTAGTACGGAATGACAACAGTGGATGTCAACAATCTTGCGTACGTAGACGAACCATTCGTCCTAGCCAATGATGTGGCACAGGTTTTCGATGTGAAGGACATGTCTACCAGGCCGAGAAAAAGAAAAGATAAGGAAGCGAATACATCATACGATGAGCCAAAGCGCCACATAGTTTTTTCAGGGAAAAGAAACATCGTGGGAGTGGATGACAAGACAGACATGTCAGAAGATTATGAAAAGTTTGATGAAATTGCTCCCTTCACAGTGAATATTGACCCGAGCATCCAGTTAAATGATGAAGATTGTCCATGGTTACGGCGCAAAGGGACACACGCGAAGAAAAAGTTTCACACCCAAAGATCCCACTCTGGGATGTGACCGGCTTCACTGTCATCACTTTCTTCTCTAGTGAGTTTCCGGACTTATATATCTGGAAAGTCCCACTTTGGACAAACCGTAGGGAATCTTTGTAATAGTTAGGGTGCTTATGTGTTTTGGCATTTGAAACGTGTACTTTTGTGCTTCGGACAAACGTGTACCTTTCTGACTTCATTTGCTATTTTTCGGCTCATTTACTGATTTTTTTTAGCTAAATGACCCTGAAATTGAAAAGCACTACAAATGAACTCTGAAAAATTTGAAAGTTGGGATGGTATCATCATTTCACCCACATAGCATGTGCAAAAAAGTAGAGAGGGTTACAGCAAAAACTGGATGCACTTCGTGTACAAAATGGACAATCTCTTTCGAAGTATCAGGGTTTCGAACGAAAACTCATCTGTTACAAAGGCATTTCATTTTTTTAAAACTTATTACAACTCCAGACTTTTTGTGCGTTCAGTATGCACCATTCAAAGCCGCGTCATCAACTTTGTCAACCCGTTCTGACATCATTTGCTATTTTTCAGTTGGCATTTACTGATTTTTTTGAGCTAAATGACCCTGAAATTGAAAAGCACTACAAATGAACTCTGAAAAGGTTGAAAGTTGGCATGGTATCATCATTTCACCCACATAGCATGTGCAAAAAAGTAGAGAGGGTTACGGCAAAAACTGGATGCACTTCGTGTACAAAATGGACAATCTCTTTCGAAGTATCAGGGTTTCGGACGAAAACTCATCTGTTACAAAGGCAATTCATTTTTTTAACTTATTTCAACTCCAGACTTTTTGTGCGTTCAGTATGCACCATTCAAAGCCACGTCATCAATTTTCAACCCTTTCTGACTTTATTTGCTATTTTTCATGCATTTACTGATTTTTTTGAGCTAAATGACCCTGAAATTGAAAAGCACTACAAAATGAACTCTGAAAAGGTTGAAAGTTGGCATGGTATCATCATTTCACCCACATAGCATGTGCTAAAAAGTTGAGAGGGTTACGGCAAAAACTGGATGCACTTCGTGTACAAAATGGACAATCTCTTTCGAAGTATCAGGGTTTCGGACGAAAACTCATCTGTTACAAAGGCATTTCATTTTTTTAAATAACCTAAGTATTACCAAATTGAATATAATGATAAAACACACTAATATTAAACATAAGAAAAAAGAATCACTAAAAAATCTATTTTTAAAGTAAAGTTATTCACAAACTAGTGATTCACACAAATTTCAAATAATTCAAATTTGAAAACAACTGGCACTAACAGAAAGTTTATAATTTTTTTTACCTAAAGCAAAAATATTCACAAAGAAACTCTAAATAAAGCAAAAAACAACTCAGAAATAAAAGAAAATAAATAACGCAGAACACACAAAAAATGCCCGCCTACTGGGCCACAACGGCATGCATACGACTAGAAACCCAACCTATAGTTGGGCCAGGATGCAGGCCCGCTAGGCCCAGTAGGCCCACAAGGCAGCGCACACTTTTAGGCCCAGAAGCCTGCTTTGGAGAGGAGCTCGAAGGAGCAGCCGCGGCTGGGTTTATAAACCAGTGTGGCTGCCCTTCGCTCGGCGAGGTGGGACTAAACTTTCGTGCACCGCGGGTGGCAGCGCACCACCTTTAGTACCGGTTGGTGGCTCCAACCGCGACTAAAGGGGGGATCTATAGTACCGATTGGAGCCACCAACCGGTACTAAAGGCCTGCGCTTTCCGCCGCTTAGCCTGGCCAAAACAGACCTTTAGTACCGGTTGGTGGCTCCAACCGGTACTAAAGGTCCCTCCTATATATCCAACACTTGAAAAAAATTCAGTTTCGCTCTCTTTCTTCCTCTGTTTCTTCCTCTCCGTCGACGTCGCCTGCCCCGATCGACGCCGTCGCCGCCCCCGTCGCGCGCCGTCCCCGTCGCCGCCCCCGTCCTTGTCGCCGCCCCCGTCGCCGTCCCCGTCACCGCTCGTCGCCGTCCCCATCGCCGCCCATCACCGCCCCGGCCCGTCGCCACCCCCGTCGCCGCCCCGGCCCGTTGCAGCCCCCCATTGCCGCCCCCTTCGCCTCGCCTCGCCGCTGTGAGCCCCTGCCGCGCCATGGCCGCACACACACATACACACACACGCGCGCGCACACACACAAGTTATTTTCTGTTTTATATAAATGTTAAATGAATTTTTTAGATGAATGTTAGATGAATTTTTTAGATGAATATGTTAGATGAATTTTTCAGATATATATAAATGTTAGATGAGTTTTTTAGATGAATGTTTTTTTATTTTATAGATGAATGTTAGATGAATGTGTTAGATGAATTTTTTAGATATATATAAATGTTAGATGAGTTTTTTAGATGAATGTTTTTTTAGTTTTTTATACTTTTAGTTATAGGAATGTTTGATGAATTTTAGATATATAAATGTTAATTAGATGAATTTTGACATATGTCAAAGTTTGAATTTTGACATATGCAACATTTATTCATATATCAAAGTTTGATCATATGTCAAAGTTTGAATTTTGACATATGCAATATTTGATCATATGTCAAAGTTTGATCATATGTCAAAGTTTGAATTTTGACATATGCAACATTTGATCATATGTCAAAGTTTGATCATATGTCAAGGTTTGATCATAGAATAGCGCCATTTTGTTAAATCCCTTAAAGGTTAGAGAATCCGTTATGATTCTGAATCCTGGTCCTATAGCCAGGGACTAAAGGTTTTCGTCCTATATAAGAAATCACAATCCAATCATTTAAAAAATGTTACATTTGCATATAGAATTTTATATCAACGTCAATGATGCCCGGCCCGCATCCTCACCGTCGACCCGTTCGCGACGACGTCCTGCTTCAGAGGAGCCATGTCCGGGACTGGGCTCCGCCGGGCTGGCACTGGGAGGTGCTACCTTCAGGGGCGCGCCGCTTTGTGAGGAACCCGGCCCCGGGTCTCGTCGTCGACCCGGAGCTCCTTTGGTGGTGTTCGCGTGGGCCACTTTCGGTGCGGAGGAAGCCGGCCCCGCCGGAGGTGGTACATCGCCGTGTCAGGGAGGAGGACGAGCACGTCCATCGCTACATGGCTGCGTTGGACGTCAGGTTCTTCAATACCTGGCAGGTTCTTCGAGGATCTCACCCGAGCTATGATCCTGTGATGGTTCCTTCTCTTTGGGTGTCCACCGCCCACGCCTCAGGAACTGCGAGTGAACTAGATTATTCGATATGTATTAGCTAGCTAGTGATGTATTCGATAATATTTGAGACAATGTATTCGAGATTATATATATTATTCGATAATATTCGAGACGATGTATTCGAGATTATATATATTATTCGATAATATTCGAGACGATGTATTCGAGATTATATTCGATGATGCATATTATGTACTATGATTCAGTTTTTCCTTATTGATTGCATGCATGCATTGTAATTTGAATACTAAATTGTTTTATATTTCTTCTGGATTAGTTAAATAAAATATATGGACAATACCGGCAGAGAAGGAGAGGAGACCCTGTTCAACATCATACGCTCATCCCTCGCCCAGATGAGTTTGAAGAAGATGACGGCTCGCAATATCTGAACCCTACCGGTGAGGGTATGATATTTGATGAAGACGAACGAATAGATGAAGTCCAGAACTATGATTATGATGACGAAGAAAATGTTGATCTTGAAATAACAAAGACCGGCGAGGTATATTTATATAAGCAGGCATCTGGTGATCATCACATGTTTTAAATGATTTGTATATATATTAACGAATTAATCTTTCTTCTTTCAGCCCTCTGGATCGAGCAAATCTTCTACAGGCAGCAGGACAGTGCGAGGCCCGGCCAAAAAGTTGAAGGATGTCGTAAAGTACAACATCGATGCCATCAAACCTAATGGCGAACCAAGCGAGCCTAAGAAGAATGCAGGCAAGTTCGTTCGTCAGTGCGGAGTTCTTGTGAAGGACCAAATCCCGATCTCCATTCAAGAATGGAAAAAGCCAGCAAAGGAACGTCCAGATCTTACTTTTGTTGACCAAAGAGCAAAAGATCTACTTTGGGAATCTCTCATGTCACATTTCACTCTACCAGATCATTTCACAGATGCAGAAGTGCAGAAAGTCAAGGACACTGCTCTTAGGAAGATGGCGGTTGCATTCAACAACCACAAGAAAAGTATATGGGCCAAGTACATCGAAGGAGGAAAGAAGACTCCAGAATTCATGGGAACACTGGAGAAGCAAAGAGATCACTGGCCCACTTTCGTGAAATTCAAGGAATCGGAATTAGCTAAGGAACGGTCGAGAATAAACAACCTCAATGCCGCGAAGAAGGAGCATTACCATAGGCTGGGGCCAGGTGGCTATGCGGTGGCCCAGCCTAAGTGGTTTAAGGCTGAGCAACAGATGGTGGATGCAGGGGTCATTCCAGTTACATTGAGCTGGCCCCCCAGGTGCAGGACTTGGTTCTATGCGCATGGGGGGACGTTGGACCCAAAGACAGGCAAGGTTTTGGAGAAGGCAAGTCTTAAAGGAGCGGACCTCAAACTACTTGTTGCAATAGAAGAGGCTCGAACGGGGGTGTTCACGCCCAACAAAGAGAACGACGAGCTTATGCGCGCCCTGGGAAATCATGAACACCCGGGAAGAACACGAGGCAAAGGCGTTGTTCCGTGGTATGAGGGGTTTGAGGACTGGAACGCCGACTACAGAAGCCGTGCGAGAAAGAAGATGGAGGAGGAGAAGAAGAGGAAGCTGGAGGAGGAGCAGAGGAAGCAGGAAGCAGAACACCTTCAAGGCCTAGAATCAGCGCACGCAGAGTTGGCACTCCAATTCCAGCGACAGCAGCAGCAGATCGACTCACTTAGCCAGGAAAGGGGGTCTTAGCAGCGGCAGCAGCAGCAGATCGACTCACTTAGCCAGGAAAGGGGGTCTCAGCCGCGGCAGCAGCTAGCGGATCCAGCATTGGATAGCACCGTCCCATCCATGCCGAGAAGCAGCGTGGGTTCCGCCCCAGGCGAGGCACTGCTGGATAGATACCCTCTGGATGACATCATGGAAAACACTAATTGTGAGCTACACTTCAAAATGAAGAACATATCCTTGAAGGTGGCGGACGCCGTTGCTTATACAAATCCCCCTGAAGCAACCTTCCATTGCAACCCGATTCCAGCTAGCTATGCTCGTGTCATGGTTGATGAAGTGGTGGCACAATATTCGGGGCTAGAGCTTGACATTCCTGGAGGTGACGACGAGCACGCACTGGGTGAGGCCATACATCGTATCATTCTATGGAGAAAGGATTGCATCATCTTTCCAAGGCCACCGACACCGCGTCAGTCGACTCCTCCTCCAAGTCCGCCACCGTGTCAGCAGACTCCCGCTCCTCCAAGTCATCAGCCACCGCCTCAGTAGAGTCCTGCTCCTTCAAGTCCGCCAATGCGTCAGGCCACTCCTCCTCCTCCAAGTCCGACACCGCGTCAGCCCACTCCTCCTCCTCCTCCAAGTCCGGCACCACGTCAGCCCACTCCTCCTCCTCCAAGTCTTGCAACGCGTCAGCCCACTGCTCCTCCTCCAAGTCAGGCACCGCGTCAGCCATCTCCGCCGCCTCAGCAGGCTAGGCCGCCTAAGCAACAGCGGAAGAGAGCCGCCGCAGCTATGGTGGCTAGCGGTACAAGTACAGGTACAGGAGGCAAGAGATTCCAATTTGGTCCAAGCCTCATGCCTCTTCCGAAGAGGCCTTACGACCTGACTGAGGAGGAAAACGAAGCCGAAGTGCAAGCCCAATTGAGGGCCCATTTTGGACCGAAACCGCCACCGCCGCCAAAGGAGACAGTACCTGAGCATGTCATTGACCACTTTATTTGTATGGCTGAACCACCAGCTCCCAAGCCTATTGACTCAGACTACGAGCGCCAAATCAGGAAGGCATATCAAGCACAAAAAAAGAAGGAGTTGAGCTCGATCTTGAGGTCCAGCTAAGCAGCTGCCAAAAAAAGCGAGAAAACTATTCCCCAGCTGGGAGAACAGGCGGTGCAATCGACCCCCCCGCTCATTGTACCAACACATGCGAGTACTGGCGCCGATCAGCTGGTAATAACCGACGCTCATAGAAGGATGGCTGAAGAGGCCGGTATCACTGTTTATCAACTCCTAGAGATCGAGCCCATGGATATGATTAGAGAGGAGGACATAAAACGGAAATATGCCTGCAGCGAACCTATGGTCAAGCCTGAGGAGGTCAAGAAGCTCTCAACGAGAAGGTATGAATTGCATGAATGGTACATGAAAATTGCCAAGACTACCAATCGAGAGTCCCTCATGGTGAAAGTCAAGCCAGAGTATTACTACCATGGGAAAGATCTGTATGTTGAGTTTACAGAACTGTTTCAGTTATTCAATCAAGAAGCACTCGACAAATCTATCGTCAGTTGCTATTGTCTATAAGTGATTTCTTTCTGTAATTTAAGTCTCAAGCTGCTAGCTGTAGTGCTCGTTGATCATTACCTGTAATTATCCTCACTATATTCTTTTCTGTGGTATTATGCAGGATGAAGATCTATGAAATGAAAAAAGTTGGACGGTATGGCATTGGGTTCATTGACCCAAATACCATTAATGAAGAGACATGGACGCGTCCATGGGAACGAAAAGACACAGAGAAAAGCTTGCTAGAGTTCTTGAAGCTCCTAAATACCAATCGAGATATACTACTTCCTTACAACTTCGGGTGAGTCTCACATTGTCTTGTACTACAAATTCTGTTTTTGCTTACTAGCTAGATTTTAATAAGTGTATAGGGTAGTTGATGAGTGTTCGTCACATGCCCGCTTAATTTATACATGCAAACGTGTGCGCATGCAGTTTCCACTGGATCTTGTTAATCATTCAAGTTGAAGATGGAAAAGTTGAAGTACTGGACTCACTACTTAAACCAGTTACTGAGTACGAAATCATGAAGGGGATAGTCAACAGGTAATTTCAATCATTATCGAACTATATATGTCGGCCTCTTTAGTTCGTCATTTCCTGATATCAACTAATTAATAACTCCTTTATTCATTTTCTTTGCCGGCGAGCAGGGCTTGGGAAAAGTTCATCAAACAGGTTCCAGGCACTTGGAGAGAAAAGCTGAAATGGTATCGACCCAAGGTAATTAATTAAGTAGTACTAGCTAGCTACCATCTCTTTAATTCTAGTTTCAATACAATTAATTATCATGCTTGATTAATTATTATCTGATTGAATTCTATTCTCGTAAAGGCCATGAAGCAGGCGCGGGGGACTGATTTATGTGCATACTACGTTTGCGAGAACATTCGCATGATGGCGTCCGAAAGGAGCAGATCTGATAGACAGATATGGGTACGTTTGCCAGAACACTATTCATAATTTTTACATCATTATCGATATCTAATATATATACACACAACTAATACATGCATATTTGATCTCCTTCTTTAAAGTTCAACGAGATGCGGGATAAGCTCCTACCAACGGATCGCGTACGAGCAATTCAAGAGGAAATAGTGAGATTTTTGCTCGACCAGGTCATAGATCCCAAAGGAGAATTGTATATACCAAATTGCATATATACATGTGTATGTGTGAATGGTCGTGCGAGACATTCGATGATATATATATATATATATATGATCGGTTCTACGAGAAATTCTATTTATATATATGCATAACATGTACAATATGTAGTATCGTAAAATACCAGCAAATGAAAAAGAATTAAATGGAAAACACAAAATTAAAGGAAAAAAATAAACCCAAAAAACCCGAAACCTTTTAGTACCGGTTGGTGTTACCAACCGGTACTAAAGGTCTCCCAGCCCACGGGCGCTGGCTCGTGCCACGTGGTGGCCATTTAGTGGCGGTTCGTGTTGAACCGGTACTAAAGGAGGGGGGGCCTTTAGTTCCCACCCTTTAGTGCCGGTTACAGAACCAGCACTAAAGGGCCTAATGAACCGGTGCTAAAGCCCGGTTCTGCACTAGTGGACGGGACCACCAGTCATGCTCACATGGTCATGCATGCAAAGGTTGGACATTTGATTCGACCAATTTCGTTGGGTGGAACGGTTCAGCATCTTCAAGGCATATTCTCTTTTTTTTACTCGAACCATTCATGTGCTTTGTAGCCAAACATGTCTATTTTTTGGACGATCCCAACCCATCCGTGACCACCCTTGCAACCAAACACACCCTTAGTAACCAGCCCACGTTACCTACCGTGTTGAGCACGGTTCAATTCCCTCGGTCACCATTACCCAAGGCCACCCGTCAACTCCATTGCCTAGTACTAATAGCACTACACCGGGATAAGCACAAAATGGAGCTCCGTTTGTTCGTGCCTACTAGAGTTACTATATCAGGCAATGCACTGGTGCGGAGGGATTATCCTTTTACTCTGCATATATAACTTGTCTAAAGTCTAACTAAGCAAAATGTTTGACCAAATCCTTTCTCAAGAAATGTTAACATCTACAACAGTAAAGATGTATCGCTTGAAAATTTATTTTATGATGCAGGTTATGATATTGTTTCGAATCCTGGATTTTAAATTCCAGAAAATTGAAAACTGGCCTGAAATTCATGAAACTGAGCATGGTCTCGTGATATGGCACGAATAGGCTGTCGTAATTTTTTTGTTCAATTTGAGACAAGCTGCTTCTGAAAAGTTGCACAAACGAAGAGCCAAGGTATTTTGGAACAAAGACGTGTCACGTTAACGCGAACTGTTTCACTATTCAAACCGTGGGCGTTTGACCTACGTGCTGCCACGAGTCACGCTTCCCATCAGCAGGTGCCATCTGAGCAAACGTGTGAGTCGACGCACTAGTGCAGAACCGGGCTTTAGCACCGGTTCATTAGGCCCTTTAGTGCCGGTTCTGTAACTGGCACTAAAGGGTGGGGACTAAAGCCCCCACCCCCCTTTAGTACCGGTTCAACATGAACCACCACCAAAGGGCCACCACGTGGCACGAGCCAACGCCATGGGCTGGGAGACCTTTAGTACCGGTTGGTAACACCAACCGGTACTAAAAGGTTTGGGGGGTTTTGGGTTTATGATTTATTTTTCCTTTAATTTTGTGTTTTCCATTTAATTCTTTTTCATTTGCTGGTATTTTACGATACTACATATTGTACACGTTATGCATATATATAAATAGAATTTCTCGTAGAACCGATCATATATTATATATATATATATATATATATATATATATATATATATATATATCATCGAATGTCTCGCACGACCATTCACACATACACATGTATATATGCAATTTGGTATATACAATTTCTCCTACATGGAGGCATTACTGCGGTAGCGGGTAATGGAATTATCCTTTGGGATCTATGACCTGGTCAGGCAAAAATCCCGCTATTTCCTCTTGAATTGCTCGTACGCAATCCATTGGTAGGAGCTTATCCCGCATCTCGTTGAACTTTAAAGAAGGAGATCAAATATGCATGTATTAGTTGTGTGTATATATATTAGATATCGATAATGATGTAAAAATTATGAATAGTGTTCTGGCAAACGTACCCATATCTGTCTATCAGATCTGCTCCTTTTGGACACCATCATGCGAATATTCTCGCAAACGTAGTATGCACATAAATCAGTCCCCCACGCCTGCTTCATGGCCTTTACGAGAATAGAATTCAATCAGATAATAATTAATCAAGCATGATAATTAATGGTATTGAAACTAGAATTAAAGAGATGGTAGCTAGCTAGTACTACTTAATTAATTACCTTGGGTCGATACCATTTCAGCTTTTCTTTCCAAGTGCCTGGAACCTGTTTGATGAACTTTTCCCAAGCCCTGCCCACCGGCAAAGAAAATGAATAAAGGAGTTATTAATTAGTTGATATCAGGAAATGACGAACTAAAGAGGTCGACATATATAGTTCGATAATGATTGAAATTACCTGTTGACTATCCCCTTCACGATTTCGTACTCAGTAACTGGTTTAAGTAGTGAGTCCAGTACTTCAACTTTTCCATCTTCAACTTGAATGATTAACAAGATCCAGTGGAAACTGCATGCGCACATGTTTGCATGTATAAATTAAGCGGGCATGTGACTAACACTCATCAACTACCCTAAACCCTATACACTTATTAACATCTAGCTAGTAAGCAAAAATAGAATTTGTAGTACAAGACAGTGTGAGACTCACCCGAAGTTGTAAGGAAGTAGTATATCTCGATTGGTATTTAGGAGCTTCAAGAACTCTAGCATGCTTTTCTCTGTGTCTTTTCATTCCCATGGACGCGTCCATGTCTCTTCATTAATGGTATTTGGGTCAATGAACCCAATGCCATAGCGTCCAGCTTTTTTCATTTTATAGATCTTCATCCTGCATAGTACCACAGAAAAGAATATAGTGAGGATAATTACAGGTAATGATCAACGAGCACTACAGCTAGCAGCTTGAGACTTAAATTACATAAAGAAATCACTTACAGACAATAGCAACTGACGATAGATTTGTCGAGTGCGTCTTGATTGAATAACTGAAACAGTTCTGTAAACTCAACATACAGATCTTTCCCATGGTAGTAATACTTTGGCTTGACTTTCACCATGAGGGACTCTCGATTGGTAGTCTTGGCAATTTTCATGTACCATTCATGCAATTCATACATTCTCGTTGAGAGCTTCTTGACCTCCTCAGGCTTGACCATAGGTTCGTCGCGGGCATATTTCCGTTTTATGTCCTCCTCTCTAATCATATCCATGAGCTCGATCTCTAGGAGTTGATAAACAGTGATACCGGCCTCTTCAGCCATCCTTCTATGAGCGTCGGTTATTACCAGCTGATCGGTGCCAGTACTCGCATGTGTTGGTACAATGAGCGGGGGGATCGATTGCACCGCCTGTTCTCCCAGCTGGGGAAAAGTTTTCCCGCTTTTTTTGGCAGCTGCTTGGCTGGACCTCGAGCTCGAGCTCGACTCCTTCTTTTTTTGTGCTTGATATGCCTTCCTGATTTGGCACTCATAGTCTGAGTCAATAGGCTTGGGAGCTGGTGGTTCAGCCATACGAATAAAGTGGCCAATGACATGCTCAGGTACTGTCTCCTTTGGCGGCGGTTTCGGTCCAAAATGGGCCCTCAATTGGGCTTGCACTTCGGCTTCGTTTTCCTCCTCAGTCAAGTCGTAAGGCCTCTTCAGAAGAGGCGTGAGGCTTGGACCAAATTGGAATCTCTTGCCTCACGTACCTGTACTTGTATCGCTAGCCACCATAGCTGCGGCGGCTCTCTTCCGCTGTTGCTTAGGCGGCGTAGCCCGCTGAGGCGGCGGAGACGGCTGACACGGTGCCTGACTTGGAGGAGGAGGAGTGGGCTGACGCGTTGCCGGACTTGGAGGAGGAGGAGTGGGCTGACACGGTGCCGGACTTGGAGGAGGAGGAGTGGCCTGGCGCATTGGCGGACTTGAAGGAGCAAGACTCTGCTGAGGCGGTGGCTGATGACTTGGAGTAGCGGGAGTCTGCTGACGCGGTGGCGGACTTGGAGGAGGAGTCGACTGACATGGTGTCAGTGGCCTTGGAAATATGATGCAATCCTTTCTCCATAGAATGATACGATGTATGGCCTCTTCCAGTGTGTGCTCGTCGTCACCTCCAGGAATGTCAAGCTCTAGCCCCGAATATTGTGCCACCACTTCATTAACCACGACACGAGCATAGCCAGTTGGAATCGGGTTGCAATGGAAGTTTGCTTCAGGGGGATTTGTATAAGCAACGGCGTCCACCACCTTCATGGATATGTTCTTCATTTTGAAGTGTAGCTCACAATTAGTGTTTTCCATGATGTCATCCACAGGGTATCTATCCAGCAGTGCCTCGCCTGGGGCGGAACCCACGCTGCTTCTCGGCATGGATGGGATGGTGCTATCCAATGCTGGATCCGCTAGCTGCTGCCGCTGCTGAGACTCCCTTTCCTGGCTAAGTGAGTCGATCTGCTGCTGCTGCCGTTGGAATTGGAGTGCCAACTCTGCGTGCGCTGATTCTAGGCCTTGAAGGCGTTCTGCTTCCTGCTTCCTCTGCTCCTCCTCCAGCTTCCTCTTCTTCTCCTCCTCCATCTTCTTTCTCGCACGGCTTCTGTAGTCGGCGTTCCAGTCCTCAAACCCCTCATACCACGGAACAACGCCTTTGCCTCGTGTTCTTCCCGGGTGTTCAGGATTTCCCAGGGCGCGCGTAAGCTCGTCGTTCTCTCTGTTGGGCGTGAACACCCCCGTTCGAGCCTCTTCTATTGCAACAAGTAGTTTGAGGTCCGCTCCTTTAAGACTTGCCTTCTCCAAAACCTTGCCTATCTTTGGGTCCAACGTCCCCCCATGCGCATAGAACCAAGTCCTGCACCTGGGGGGCCAGCTCAATGTAACTGGAATGACCCCTGCATCCATCATCTGTTGCTCAGCCTTATCCCACTTAGGCCGGGCCACCGTGTAGCCACCTGGCCCCAGCCTATGGTAATGCTCCTTTTTCGCGGCATTGAGCTTGTTTATTATCGACTGTTCCTTAGCTAATTCCGATTCCTTGAATTTCACGAAAGCGGGCCAGTGATCTCTTTGCTTCTCCAGTGTTCCCGTGAATTCTGGAGTCTTCTTTCCTCCTTCGACGTACTTGGCCCATATACTTTTCTTGTGGTTTTTGAATGCAACCGCCATCTTCCTAAGAGCAGCGTCCTTGACTTTCTGCACATCTGCATCTGTGAAATGATCTGGTCGGGTGAAATGTGACATGAGAGATTCCCAAAGCAGATCTTTTGCTCTTTGGTCAACAAAAGTAAGATCTGGACATTCCTTTGCTGGCTTTTTCCATTCTTGAATGGAGATCGGGATTTGGTCCTTCACAAGATCTCCGCACTAACGAACGAACTTGCCCGCATTCTTCTTAGGCTCGCTTGGTTCGCCATTAGGTTTGATGGCATCGATGTTGTACTTTATGCCATCCTTCAACTTTTTCGCCGGGCCTCGCACTGTCCTGCTGCCTGTAGAAGATTTGCTCAATCCGGAGGGCTGAAAGAAGAAAGATTGATTCGTTAATATATATACAAATCATTTAAAACATGTGATGATCACCAGATGCCTGCTTATATAAATATACCTCACCGGTCTTTGTTATTTCAAGATCAACATTTTCTTTGTCATCATAATCATAGTTCTGGACTTCATCCATTCGTTCGTCTTCATCAAATATCATACCCTCACCGGTAGGGTTCAGATATTGCGAGCCGTCATCTTCTTCAAACTCATCTGGGCGAGGGGATGAGCGTATGATGTTGAATAGGGTCTCCTCTCCTTCTCTGCCGGTATTGTCCATAGCTTTTATTTAACTAATCCAGAAGAAATATAAAACAATTTAGTATTCAAATTACAATGCATGCATGCAATCAATAAGGAAAAACTGAATCATAGTGCATAATATGCATCATCGAATATAATCTCGAATACATCGTCTCGAATATTATCGAATAATATATATAATCTCGAATACATCGTCTCGAATATTATCGAATAATGTATATAATCTCAAATACATCGTCTCGAATATTATCGAATACATCACTAGCTAGCTAATACATATCGAATACTATCGAATAATCTAGTTCACTCGCGGTTCCTGAGGCGCGGGCGGTGGACACCCAAAGAGAAGGAACCATCACAGGATCATAGCTCGGGTGAGATCCCCGAAGAACCTGCCAGGTATTGGAGAACCTGACGTCCAACGCAGCCATGTAGCGACGGACGTGCTCGTCCTCCTCCCTGACACGGCGACGTACCACCTCCGGCGGGGCCGGCTCCCTCCGCACCGAAAGTGGCCCATGCGAACGCCACCAAAGGAGCTCTGGGTCGACGATGGGACCCGGGGCTGGGTTCCTCACCAAGCGGCGCGTCCCTGAAGGTAGCACCTCCCAGTGCCAGCCCGGCGGAGCCCAGTCCCGGACATGGCTCCTCTGAAGCAGGACATCGTCGCGAACGGGTCGACGATGAGGATGCGGGCCGGGCATCGTTGACGTCGATAACAAATTATATATGCAAATGTAACATTTTTTAAATGATTGGATTGTGATTTCTTATATACGACGAAAACCTTTAGTCCCTGGCTATAGGAACAGGATTCAGAATCATAACGGATTCTCTAACCTTTAAGGGATTTAACAAAATGGCGCTATTCTATGATCAAACCTTGACATATGATCAAACTTTGACATATGATCAAATGTTGCATATGTCAAAATTCAAACTTTGACATATGATCAAATGTTGCATATGTCAAAATTCAAACTTTGACATATGATCAAACTTTGATATATGATCAAATGTTGCATATGTCAAAATTCAAACTTTGACATATGTCAAAACTCATCTAATTAACATTTATATATCTAAAATTCATCAAACATTCCTATAACTAAAAGTATAAAAAACTAAAAAAAACATTCATCTAAAAAACTCATCTAACATTTATATATATCTAAAAAATTCATCTAACACATTCATCTAACATTGATCTAAAAAATAAAAAAACATTCATCTAAAAAACTCATCTAACATTTATATATATCTAACATATTCATCTAAAATATTCATCTAAAAAATTCATCTAACATTCATCTAACATTTATATAAAACAGAAAATAACTTGTGTGTGTGTGTGTGTGCGGCCATGGCATGGCAGGGGCTCACAGCGGCGAGGCGAGGCGAAGGGGGCGGCGACGGGGGGCGACGGGGGGCCGGGGCGGTGATGGGGGCGGCGACGGGGATGGTGACGGGCGGCGATGGGGATGGAGACGGGGACGCCGACGGGGGTGGCGACGGGGACGGGGGCGGCGATGGGGACGGCGCGCGACGGGGGCGGCGACGGCGTCGATCGGGGCAGGCGGCTTCGACGGAGACGAAGAAACAGAGGAAGAAAGAGAGCGAAACCGAATTTTTTTCAAGTGTTGGATATATAGGAGGGAGCTTTAGTACCGGTTGGAGCCACCAACCGGTACTAAAGGTCTGTTTTGGCCAGGCTAAGCGGCGGAAAGCGCAGGCCTTTAGTACCGGTTGGTGGCTCCAACCGGTACAAAAGATCCCCCCCTTTAGTCGCGGTTGGAGCCACCAACCGGTACTAAAGGTGGTGCGCTGCCACCCGCGGTGCACGAAAGTTTAGTCCCACCTCGCCGAGCGAAGGGCAGCCGCACTGGTTTATAAACCCAGCCACGGCTGCTCTTCAAGCTCCTCTCCAAAGCAGGCTTCTGGGCCTAAAAGTGTGCGCTGCCTTGTGGGCCTACTGGGCCTAGCGGGCCTGCATCCTGGTCCAACTATAGGTTGGGTTTCTAGTCGTATGCATGCCGTTGTGGCCCAGTAGGCAGGCATTTTTTGTGTGTTCTGCATTATTTATTTTCTTTTATTTCTGAGTTGTTTTTTGCTTTATTTAGAGTTTCTTTGTGAATATTTTTGCTTTAGGTAAAAAAAATTATAAACTTTCTGTTAGTGCCAGTTGTTTTCAAATTTGAATTATTTGAAATTTGTGTGAATCACTAGTTTGTGAATAACTTTACTTTAAAAATAGATTTTTCAGTGATTCTTTTTTCTTATGTTTAATATTAGTGTGTTTTATCATTATATTCAATTTGGTAATACTTAGGTTATTTAAAAAAATGAAATGCCTTTGTAACAGATGAGTTTTCGTCCGAAACCCTGATACTTCGAAAGAGATTGTCCATTTTGTACACGAAGTGCATCCAGTTTTTGTCGTAACCCTCTCAACTTTTTAACACGTGCTATGTGGGTGAAGTGATGATACCATGCCAACTTTCAACCTTTTCAGAGTTCATTTTGTACTGCTTTTCAATTTCAGGGTCATTTAGCTCAAGAAATTCAGTAAATGCATGAAAAATAGCAAATGAAGTCAGAAAGGGTTGGAAATTGATGACATAGCTTTGAATGGTGCATACTGAACGCACAAAAAGTCTGGAGTTGAAATAAGTTAAAAAAATGAATTGCCTTTGTAACAGATGAGTTTTCGTCCGAAACCCTGATACTTCGAAAGAGATTGTCCATTTTGTACACGAAGTGCATCCAGTTTTTGCCGTAACCCTCTCTACTTTTTTGCACATGCTATGTGGGTGAAATGATGATACCATGCCAACTTTCAACCTTTTCAGAGTTCATTTGTAGTGCTTTTCAATTTCAGGGTCATTTAGCTCAAAAAAATCAGTAAATGCATGAAAAATAGCAAATGATGTCAGAAAGGTTGAAATTGATGACGTGGCTTTGATGGTGCATACTGAACGACTCTGGAGTTGTAATAAGTTTAAAAAAAATGAAATGCCTTTGTAACAGATGAGTTTTTGTTCGAAACCCTGATACTTCGAAAGAGATTGTCCATTTTGTACACGAAGTGCATCCAGTTTTTGCCGTAACCCTCTCTACTTTTTTGCACATGCTATGTGGGTGAAATGATGATACCATGCCAACTTTCAACCTTTTCAGAGTTCATTTGTAGTGCTTTTCAATTTTAGGGTCATTTAGCTCAAAAAAAAAATCAGTAAATGAGCTGAAAAATAGCAAATGAAGTCAGAAAGGTACACGTTTGTCCGAAGCACAAAAGTACACGTTTCAAATGCCAAAACACATAAGCACCCTAACTATTACAAAGATTCCCTACGGTTTGTCCAAAGTGGGACTTTCCAGATATATAAGTCCGGAAACTCACTAGAGAAGAAAGTGATGACAGTGAAGCCGGTCACATCCCAGAGTGGGATCTTTGGGTGTGAAACTTTTTCTTCGTGTGTGTCCCTTTGCGTCGTAACCATGGACAATCTTCATCATTTAACTGGATGCTCGGGTCAATATTCACTGTGAAGGGAGCAATTTCATCAAACTTTTCATAATCTTCTGACATGTCTGTCTTGTCATCCACTCCCATGATGTTTCTTTTCCCTGAAAGAACTATGTGGCACTTTGGCTCATCGTATGATGTATTCGCTTCCTTATCTTTTCTTTTTCTCGGCCTGGTAGACATGTCCTTCACATAGAAAACCTGCGCCACATCATTGGCTAGGACGAATGGTTCGTCTACGTACGCAAGATTGTTGAGATCCACTGTTGTCACTTCGTACTGCGGGTCTTCCGTTACCCCGCCTCGTGTCATATTGACCCATTTGCACCGAAACAAAGGGACCTTCAAACCACGTCCATAGTCAAGTTCCCATATCTCCTCTATGTAACCATAATATGTGTCCTTTCCCCTCTTGGTTGCTGCATCAAAGCGGACACAACTGTTTTGGTTGGTGCTCTTCTTATCTTGGGCGATTGTGTAAAATGTATTCCCATTTATCTCGTACCCTTTGAAAGTCATTATATTCGAAGATGGTAACTGGGACAGCAAGTACAGGTCATCTTCAACAGCGGCGTCATGCATGGCACGTGTCTACAACCAACCGGCGAAAGTCCCCATTTGTTCACGTGTAATCCAGTCGTCAGACTGCTCCGGGTGTTTGGAGCGTAGAATATTCTTGTGTTCCTCCATATACGGAGCCACCAAGGTGGAATTTTGTAGAACTGTGTAGTGTGCTTGAGTGAGAGAATGCCTGTCCATACATATTATTTGTTCCGGTCCTAGCGTGCCATATCCACCCAGTCTGCCCTTATGCCGCGATTCAGGAACACCAATCGGCTTAAGGTCAGGAATAAAGTCAATACAAAACTCAATGACCTCCTCATTTTCATGGCCCTTGGAGATGCTTCCTTCTGGCCTAGCACGGTTATGAACATATTTCTTTAAGACTCCCATGAACCTCTCAAAGGGGAACATATTGTGTAGAAATACAGGACCCAGAACGTTAATCTCTTCGCATAGGTGAACTAGGACGTGCGTCATGATGTTGAAGAACGATGGTGGGAACACCAACTCGAAACTGGCAAGACATTGCACCAAATCATTCTCTAACCTTGGTATGATTTCTGGATCAATTACCTTCTGAGAGATTGCATTGAGGAATACACATAACTTCACAATGGCTAATCGAACTTTTTCCGGTAGAAGCCCCCTCAATGCAACCAGAAGCAGTTGCGTCATAATCACGTGGCAGTCATGAGACTTTAGGTTCTGGAACTTTTTCTCTGCCATATTTATTATTCCCTTTATATTCGACGAGAAGCCAGACGGTACCTTCATACTGAGCAGGCATTCAAAGAAGATTTCCTTCTCTTCTTTGGTAAGAGCGTAGCTGGCATGACCCTGATGTATGCCGTCTTTTCCGTGCATACGTTGCTGGTCCTCCTGTGCCTCCGGTGTATCTTTTGTCTTCCCATACACGCCCAAGAAGCCAAGCAGGGTCACGCAAAGATTCTTCATCACGTGCATCATGTCGATTGCAGAGCGGACCTCTAGGTCTTTCCAATAGGGCAGGTCCCAAAATATAGATTTCTTCTTCCACATGGGTGCGCGTCCGTCAGCGTCATTCGGAACAGATTGTCCGTCAGGACCTTTCCAAAGATTACCTTCAAATCCTTGACCATATCATGTACATCATCACCAGTACGGTGGCGAGGCTTCGTCCGGTGATCCGCCTCACCTTTGAAATGCTTGCCTTTCTTTCTTACGGGATGCCTGCTCGGAAGAAATCGACGATGTCCCAGGTACACAATCTTCTTACAATTATCCAAATATATACTGTCGGTATCATCCAAACAGTGCGTGCATGCGCGGTATCCCTTGTTTGTCTGTCCTGAAAGGTTACTGAGAGCAGGCCAATCATTGATGGTCACAAACAGCAACGCATGTAGGTCAAATTCTTCCTGTTTGTGCTCATCCCACGCATGTACACCTTTTCCATTCCACAGCTGTAAGAGTTCTTCAACTAATGGCCTTAGGTACACATCAATGTCGTTGCTGGGTTGCTTAGGGCCTTGGATGAGCACTGGCGTCATAATGAACTTTTGCTTCATGCACACCCAAGGAGCAAGGTTATACATACATAGAGTCACAGGCCAGGTGCTATGATTGCTGCTTTGCTCCCCAAAAGGATTAATGCCATCTGCTCTTAGACCAAACCATACGTTCCTTGCGTCACCTGCAAAGTCCTCCCCGTACTTTCTCTCGATTTTTCTCCACTGCGACTCGTCAGCGGGTACTCTCAACTTCCCGTCTTTCTTACGGTCTTCTCTGTGCCATCGCATCAACTTGGCACGCTCTTTGTTTTGGAACAAACGTTTCAACCGTGGATTATAGGAGCATACCACATCACCTTGACAGGAATCTTCTTCCTGGGGCGCTCGCACTCGACATCACCAGCGTCATCGCGGCTGATCTTATAGCTCAATGCACCGCATACCAGGCACGCGTTCAAATCCTCGTACTCACCGCGGTAGAGGATGCAGTCATTAGGGCATGCATGTATCTTCTGCACCTCTAATCCTAGAGGGCAGACAGCCTTCTTTGCTTCGTACGTACTCTCGGGCAGTTCGTTGTCCTTTGGAAGCATCTTCTTTAACATTATCAGCAACTTTCCAAATCCCTTGTCGGATACACCATTCTCTGCCTTCCATTGCAGCAATTCCAGTGTGGTGCTCAGCTTTTTCTTGTCAACTTCGCAATTCGGGTACAACAATTTCTTGTGATCCTCTAACATGCGCTGCAACTTCTTCTTCTCCTTTTCACTTGCGCAGTTTCTCTTTGCATCGGCAATGGCCCGATCTAGATCATCAGCGGGCTCATCTGATGCCTCTTCTTCAGCTTCTTCCCGCATTGCCGGCTCAGCTTCTTCTCCCATTGTTGTACCATCGTATTCAGGGAACCCATGGCCAGGATAGCTGTCGTCGTCCTCTTCTTCTTCATTGTCTTCCATCATAACCCCTCTTTCTCCGTGCTTGGTCCAAACATTACAGTGGGGCATGAAACCGGCATCAAACAGGTGGACGTGAATGGTTTTTGACTTAGAGTAACTCCGATCATTCTTACAGCCAGCACATGGACAAGACATAAAACCATCCGCCCGCTTGTTTGCCTCAGCCGCAAGCAGAAAATATCGCACGCCATTAATGAACTGGAGAGAGCATCGGTCATCGCACATCCATTGCCGGCTCATCTTCATTACACAGCACCGAATAGACCAAATTAATACAAGTTCATCCATAAAGTTCATACAACACTTATTCTCATAAAACAAACATACAAATAACTCTCTAGCTAAAGCATTTAAATGCAACAACAAATGCGATCAAGATCGTAACTAAGGTAACAATTGATCCAACAGCATAATGATACCAAGCCTCACTATCAATGGCATATTTTCTAATCTTTCTAATCTTCAAGCGCATTTTCTCCATCTTGATCTTGTGATCATCGACGACATCGGCAACATGCAACTCCAATTCCATCTTCTCCCCCTCAATTCTTTTCAATTTTTCTTTCAAATACTCGTTTTCTCTTTCAACTAAATTTAACCTCTCGACAATAGGGTCGGTTGGAATTTCCGTTTCACATACCTCCTAGATAAAAATATCTATGTCAACTTGATGGGCATAATTTGTCATAAACACGAAATGCAACAAATAGTTATAAAAGAGAATATACCACATCCGAATCATAACCCGGACGAGGGCCGACGGGGACGGATATCAAAACCATGGCACTATGTATAACAAACAACGTACGGGTAAGATAATTATACAAGTAACTATATATCTAAATCACACAAACATGATTTTTTTTATATAAAAAAGATAAGAACAAGAGGCTCACCAAAAGGTGGTGCCGGCGACGGGACGGTGCGGGCGATCGGCGGTGGTTAGGACGGAGACGGGAAGGCACTAAGTAAACCACACCTACATATGCAAACTAAGAGTTATTTTGACCTCAAATTGCATATAAATCAAATACTGCCACATATAATTCCTCCCAAAATAAAACCCACAAATCACTATACTTATAGAGCATTGCAAGAGCTAATCTAGCAATGAGAGATGAAAGGACAAAGTTGCCAACCTTTGTGATCACTTTGATGGATGGGGTGCCTTCAAATCTTCACAAAGTTTGGCAAAAATGGAGTGTGAGCTCGAGAGGAAGAGGAAGAAAACAGAGGAGAGGAAAGGGGAAGAACAGAGCGCTCGGACTCGACGAAGGGGTTTATATAGGATGACCTTTAGTACCGGTTCGTCTAACCAACCGGTACTAAAGGTGCATCTCTAGTCCCGGTTCATGGCATGAACCGGTACTAAAGGTGCTGGTGGGGCCCCAGCCTGACAACAGCCTGCCACCACCACTTTAGTAACGGTTCGTGGCACGAACCGGTACTAAAGGTTCGCCACGAACCGGTACTAATGAACGCCGCCCGCCTAGCCATTGAACCAGTACTAAAAGTTCTACATGAACCAGTACTAATGAGCGCCGCCCGCCTAGCCGTTGAAACCGGTACCATTAGTGCCGGTTCAGTTACAAACCTGGACTAATGTGCTTCACATTAGACCCTTTTTCTACTAGTGGCGGGAGGGGTGCGAGCAGACCGCTGTGCCGGCTGACCAGGAGGCGTGCGACCAGACAGCTTGTTCGACGTGTTTTTGTTCACTGTTGCATAAAATAATATATATTTTTTAGTGAATTTTGATGCAGGATTTATATACATTCAAAGAGAAGTTAATTATACAAAGTCAAGATTCAATTAGCATGGCACATGAATAGCAAGCTACCCACCCACGTACTTGCATGAAATCATGGTGCAACTAACAAAAATGCATGCACGGGACAACGCATAGCTTTGACCTTGGCTTCATATGTATATGCTATGTATACGTATTCGAGTATCTCGGCCGGCCGGCAAGCGCGCGCATATACGTATATGAAATATATTCGTGCTAACGGAGGGCAAAGTACAAACACGTACGAGGCTGGCTAATTGAATCAAGTACTTGGCAAGTAAATATTCAGCCGCAACACATAATCCGCAAGCATCAGAATTGGAAAGAAAAGGAGCCAACCTCCAGGAACCATCATTGAAAGGAATGTGCGGCACAAACAAGGTACACATCAGATTATTTTCCATTATTTGTGCAGGTGTGCAAGGCAAGAAAAGCAACGCATCGGAAAGAAGGACTTAAGATGGAAGGAAGAGCAAAAAATAGAAAGTATCATTCTTTTCGATCAAGCAAGCCGTGCGTGCGGCACCCAGCTCGTACCAAAGGGCCACCTATATATACAGAGGGGAACACACGAGACAATGGAGGGGGGCTAAGCCGACGTACCAAGGCAGAGAGTTGGACGCAGCCGGCGAGGAGACGCGCCCAAGGCGGCGGCGTCGAGTAGAAGGGACGCGGCAGGGACATGCTGGAGGAACTCAGACGCCCCACAAGACGGGAGCGCAGTACACCACGGCATGGAGATGCACTAAGGAGATGCATGCACGTGCAACAGCTATGTTCTTTTCCTCTTATATGGTATGTATAGTTTGTTCTTAATAGGTTTCAGGGAGGAGACACGGGAGAAGGGGACGCGCCTGTCGCTCCGGCGTCCAGAATGCAGGCAGCAAACACAACCCACGCAAGAGGCTTACCGGGGACAAAGGAGAGAAGGGACGCGGCGGCGACCACGACGCGCCGGATTGAAGAAACTCGCACGCCTCTAGGAGAAGGAGCAGACTGCGTGATGGAGACGACCACGTCAACGAGATGATGGCGGTGCACTCGAGGGACGTTTCCAAGGAAGTCATCAGCAGTGCACGCGCAAGGAACAGCAGCAAGCATGCGCGCGTGCAATAGTAGCATGCCCTTTTTTTATTATTATCTTTCTCTTACCAGGTTTCATTGGGAAGGAGACGTGTATGCGGTGGTGGCGTTGGACTCACACACGCAAAGAAGAGAAGGGCACCCAGAGGAGAGGGAACCATAAGCGGACGCGCCTGAGATGGCATCCAAGCCATGGGTCAGATGGAGGGAGACGCACCTGTGGAGGATGCGTTCATGGCCATGACGCGTGAAGGAGGAGCGCGGTGGCACCCTCGCACATACGCCCATGTTAGTCTCGACGGAGAGCTAGCATGCACGTAAGTATTGTTTCCATGTACCAGGTACAATCGAGACAGTGGACGACACGCCGGGCGGAGATGCCCGCGGATGACGCGGCGGTCTTCTCGTCCCAGATGCAATGGAAGTGGCGGACGACGCTCCCAGCGGAGGTGGCCGCAGATGATGCGATGCTCTTCTCATGTCAGGTGCAGTGGAGCCGGCGGATGACACACCCATCGTTGGTGGCCATGGACGATGTGGCGCTCTTCTCGCACAGATGCAATGGAGGTGGTGGATGGCACCGCCGTACCAGGATACTAGACCGACACCACCAGAGCTTGTCTACACCAAGCCTTTTTTCTTCAGGTGTCATGTTCTCGGTAAGAGATGACTTGGAAGCAGCCGGAGTTCGCCGACGATGGCGTACAAGCAGCGTGATCCTAGTCTCGGCAGACCACCGAATACGGCGTCTAGCTGAGACGAGGAATCAACCATGCCCCTTCATGATGTCACCTTTGTTCAGCATCGCAATGTGTTTCCCTTGTCTTGGCGGACCACCGAATACGTCGTCCAGTCGATACAAGGTGCACTCTTCATGGCGTATAGGTTTTGGCGTACAGGCGGCATGCTCCTTATCTTAGCAGACCACTGAATACGGCGTCTAGCCAAGACGAGGCATCCACCACGCCCCTCCATGATGCCACCTTTCTTCGGCACCGCGATGTTTTGCCCTTGTCTTTGGTGGACCACCGAATACGGCGTCCAGCCAAGACGAGGTGCACTCTTCATGGCGTACAGGCGGCGTGCTCCTTGTCTTAGCAGACCATCGAATACGGCGTCTAGCAGAGACGAGGCATCAACCACGCCCCTCCATGACGCCACCTTTCTTCGGCATCGCAATGTTTTTCCCTTGTCTTGGTGGACCATCGAATACGGCGTCCAGCCTAGACGAGGCGCACCCTTCATTGCACACAAGTCTCGTCGTCGTACGGGCGGCGTGGTCATTGTCTTAGCAGACCACCAAATACGGCGTCTAGCTAAGACGGGGCATCAACCACGCCCCTCCATGATGTCACCTTTCTTCGGCTTTGTGGCATGATCCTTGTTTTGGCAGAGCACCGAATACAGCGTCTAGCCAAGACGAGGCATCCACCACGTCCCTCTAAGATGTTACCTTACACGTCCTCATGAGGCGGAGTCTTTGTCTTCGCACACTGTCGTCACCTTCGCGTCTAGTCGAGACGAGGCGCCAACCACACCGGCATTGCCGATACGAGCGTGCGTTGGTTTTACACCAACGCCGGTCTTCACCAAAGAATACTCCCACGAGACGAACCCCTTGTGTACCCTGACGAAGCCATTACGTCATCAAGAAGTCCGAGCCAAGAAGGACCCATGCTACTCCAACAATGACTACATCAACACTATCAAGACCGATGAGGCGCGACGGCGAGGGCAAACGTGGCTAGCACAAAGTCATGTTTTGAGCGGCATGTGTACCGACGAGGACACGGGCTTTGCTGCTGCCCGCACCACACACACACCATCATCATCATGCATGGAGCACGCGAAGCGAAGACGACTACACGGCTTAATCGGAGGTATCTCGTGGAGCAACCCGCAACAGTAATTTAACCGGGAGCTTTCTGAGGCCCCAGGAACCAGGAGACCGCACATCGCCATAGTCAGGCTGGCCGCGCTAGTAGGCCACAGAGCGCATTCATTTTATGGGATCTTGTAATTTTGTTCATCCAAAGAGATAAATGAAATACTTGTTTCCCGTACCACTTTTCTTTGTGTACTACGGTACACTGGCACGCCAGCATACTTTCCTTTTCCCCGGCGCATGAGAAAAATCCATACTCCTTCTCTTCCCTTCTCCCAAAGCGCATATAAGATTTTTTTCTCGTGTCAAACTAATTGGCACGCCCGGTGGGACCTGGTTCTCCTCCCATCTTTGCTTCGCTATGGTCATCGGAATCGTCTTCGCTCATCTCCCAACCTTTATAGTATGGTGCATGAAAAAGAGTCGGCAAGGGGCTCCGCTGATCAAAGCACTTTCATGATGGTGGACTCTCCCATGGCAGCAACTCATAGCTGGTGGCGATCCACTTTGGATCAATACCGTCCATGACCATCATCGAGCTCAGCGCCAAGGTCTACGCGCACTAAGTCCCGGAATCTGCGTAGTTTCAAACTATGCAGTCCAAGAGGTGCAAAGGTGAGAGGCACCCAAGGCAAAGAAGGAGCGTCGTGAGCTTTTGCTCAAGCCTCGCCCTATTGAAGGTGTCGACATGGGCGGACATCCATGGAGACGTGGAGGCAGCTGAACACCTTCGCGCTAAGGCCACCAACAGGCGAACAAGTGCGGCATCCCTTCACGCCTCTACCGCGGTTCACACTCGGAACCACCAACACCAACACCATGGCGTACCGAGGGGGAAGTATTGCAAGTCCCTATAGTCTCCCTTAACCTCGGCGGTACTCGAAGAGGCGCATGACGCCATGTCTCCACAACTCGGCTGTTGATGGACTTTCACTCTTCAATGACAATAAGCTCTCCATTTTGTGCTGTGAGGCACGACACCAGGTGGTGAGGATTCAAGGTGTGGATCTTCGCCAACTCCAGGAACATATGAACCATATCCAAAGGCGGCTCCATGATCAAGGAGCGCCGAATACTTCTTCAATGCAGGTTGCAGGTAGGATGAGGCGCCAATCCCGAAGTCATCATCCTCAACATGAGTGCCTCAATGACAGTCTTCACATACTCACTACTTAGAGTGGGGGCATCCTAACATGCCTCCATGTTGTAAACAATGGAAAGACGTCAAGACGGTGGGAGGAACCCTCAACCCACTCAAAAGTGGCGACCTTGGACCCTCTACGGCAAACACTTCCGCCATGACATGCGCCCCTCTTAGGCGGGGAGATCGACCACAACTGCAAGTGACGGCCATCAAGGCTGCATCATCCACTCGGCACCATGCACCACCCCGCCCTCTCAAGGCGAAGTGTTGCAGCTGCCAACTGTAGCTCGCCCAAGGTGATACGGAGCTCGCTCGAGGTGGGGTCATCCACACCATCACCAATATGGAGCTTGCCCGAGGTGGGGCGCCTTCCACACCACCGCCATCTCGAAGCTTTCCCAAGGCGGGACTCCATATACATCGCCATCACTGACATTGAGTGCCCCAAAGGCAGGGTACCATCTACACCTCCATCGACACGGAGCGCGGCTAGGCGGGGCTCCTTTTCTTCATTGTCGACACAGATATCGTCAAACGATGGGGCGACGTCTACACCTCCATCGTGGAGCTTGCCCAAGGCGGGGACGTCATCTACATCATTTTCGTTCACACGGAGCTTGGCCCGGGCGGGGTTTGGTCAACATCACCGCCAACGAGGAGCTTAGCCTTTGGTGGGGCTCGGCCTACACTATCCCAGACATGTGCACACCCCAAGCGGGGGCGTCCTCTACACCATCACCGACACTAAGATTGCCTAAGGGTGGGCACCGTCTACACCACCTTGGAGCTCGCCAAAGGCGGGCATGCCTTTTGCACCTCTACCAACATGGGGCTTGGCCGAGGCGGGGTGCCATCCACACTACCGCTGACATGGAGCTCTCCCAAAGTGGAGTGTCGTCCACACCGCCTTCGACACGAAGCATCTCCCAAAGGTGGGTGCTATCCACATAGCCTCGGAATGCACCCATGGTGGGTGTGCCTTTTGCTCTGCCTTTGACATGGTGCTCATCCAAAACTTGGGCATCGTTCACACACCACCTTGAAGCTCTCCAAAGATGGAGCACCATCTACACCGCCAATATGGATCTCACCCGAGGTGTGGCGCCGTCCACACCACCGCCATATCAGAGCTTGCCCAAGGCGGGAATCCATCTACATCATCATCGCCAGCAAGGTGTGCCCCCATGACGGGGCGCCGTCTACACCTTTGTTGACATGGAGTTCCCCCAAGGCAGGGTGCCATCAACTTCAGTTGCCATGGAGCTTGAGTAGGAGGGGCTCCTTTTTTTCACCTCCATCGACATAGATATCACCAAAGAGGGGGTGTCATCTACACCGCCATCATGGAGCTTTCCCAAGGTGGGGGCACTATCTACATTATTCCCACCAACACGGAGCTTGGCCTAGGCGGGGTGTCATCTACACCTCCGTCTAGGCGGAGATCCGTCTACACCATTGCCGGCACGGAGCACATTCCATGGTGGGGCGCTGTCTACATCGCAGCTGACACAAGCCATAGACAGGTGCCATTCGCCCCGACCCTTGACTTGACAAGGTCATTAGTTACACCGACATCGTAATATCCTCAACAAATCATCATCATTAACCGGACCGTGTTGCATGGTTTTGACATGCTAAAAGTGCAACTAATCCCTGGGTGGTTTTGGTAATTCATAACAACATATAGCTCACTGAACTAATATCCATTCAAGTTTAATATTTTAGAAAGTTCAATGATTGGCATGGCATGGACTAGAGATGTGCACCCCTCAAAATGCTAAGGACAAAGATTGGCAAAAGCTCAAGACTCTTCATTTCTATTTTAGTGATTCAAGATCACATTGAGTCCATAGGAAAGCCAATACTATTAAAAGGGGATGAGGTGTTGCTTAATGATCTACTTGCTCAAAGTGCATAGTGATATTGCTCCAAAACTCTCAGCCACTTTCTCATTTCCACATTTGTCCAAAACTCAAAGTCAAACTTGGCCCCACCGAACCATCCTATCCGGCATCACCGAGTTCAGTTGACATAGCCACTGCCAGAAACCCTAGATGATTCGGTCACACCGATACGGATCTCGGTCTCACCGAGATGGCCTTGCAAACCCTCTGTTGCCTGTTGCAATTATTTTGGTCTCACCGAAATGTGCAATCGGTCTCACCGAGTTTGCTTGACCAACTCTTTGTTTGCTCTTTGCTGAAATCGGTCTCACCGAGTTCATGCAATCGGCTTCACCGAGATGAGGTTTTGCCCTAGCCCTAGCACATCGGTCCCACCGAGTTGTTCCAGTCGGTCCCACCGAAATTCCTAACGTTCACATTTTGAACTGAATCGGTCTCACCGAGTTCTTCTATTCGGTCTGACCGAGTTGGGTCAAATGTGTGTAACGGTTGGATTTTGTGTGGAGGCAATATATACCCCTCCACCCCCTTCTCCATTTATGAGAGAGCCATCAGAACGTGCCTACACTTCCACTACTCATTTTCTGAGAAAGAACCACCTACTCATGTGTTGAGACCAAGATATTCCGATCCTACCACAAGAATCTTGATCTCTAGCCTTCCCCAAGTTGCTTTCCACTCAAATCATCTTTCCACCATAGCCAAATCTGTGAGAGAGAGTTGAATGTTGGGGAGACTATCATTTGAAGCACAAGAGCAAGGAGTCCATCATCAACACACCATTTATTACCTTTTGGAGAGTGGTGTCTCCTAGATTGGTTAGGTGTCGCTTGGGAGCCTCCGACAAGATTTTGGAGTTGAACCAAGAAGTTTGTAAGGGCAAGGAGATCGCCTACTTCGTGAAGATCTACCCGAGTGAGGCAAGTCCTTTGTGGGCGATGGCCATGGTGGGATAGACAAGGTTTCTTCTTCGTGGACCCTTTGTGGGTGGAGCCCTCCGTGGACTCGCGCAACCATTACCCTTCGTGGGTTGAAGTCTCCATCAACGTGGACGTACGATAGCACCACCTATCGGAACCACGCCAAAAATCTCCGTGTCTACATTGTGTTTGCCTTCTCCAAACCCTTCCCTTTACCTTCATATGCAATGTTTTACTTTTCGTTGCTATACTCTTAGAATTGCATGTGTAGGTTGATTGCTTGACTTGTACTAGTTGCTAAAATCTGCCAACGCTTAAAATTAGGAAAAGGTTAGATTTTTATTTAGTCAAGTAGTCTAATCACCCCCCTCTAGACCTACTTTCGATCCTACAAGTGGTATCAGAGCTTTGGTCTCCATTTGCCTTGATTTCCATAGCTTTGGTGATCATAGCCTTGGTTTCACAACCTAGGAGAGTATGGCGTCTAACGAGGGAAATTACCACCGTAGAGGTCCTTATTTTGATGGTACAAATTTTGCTAGTTGGAAGCATAAGATGAAAATGCATATTCTTGGTCATAACCCCGCCGTTTGGGCTATTGTGCGAATTGGCTTGCAAGGTGAATACTTCGAGGATAGAAGAGAACCGGATCGTGAAGCGTCCGCGGAAGAATTGAAGATGTTGCAATACAATGCTCAAGCTTGCGATATTCTCTTCAACGGATTGTGCCCCGAAGAATTCAACAAAATCAGTCGTATTGAGAATGCAAAGGAAAATTGGGATACGTTGGTTGATATGCACGAAGGTACCGAGCCCGTCAAGGAATCCAAATTGGATGTGCTTCAAAGTCAACTTGACAAGTTCAAAATGAAGGATGGTGAAGGAGTCGCTGAGATGTACTCTAGGCTTGCTCTCATCACAAATGAGATTGCCGGCTTAGGAAGCAAAGAGATGACCGACAAATTCATCATCAAATAGATCCTAAGAGCCTTGGATGGAAAATATGATACCGTGTGCACCTTGATCCAAATGATGCCCAACTACAAAGATCTCAAGCCAACGGAAGTCATTGGTAGAATTGTTGCTCATGAGATGTCACTCAAGGATAAGGAAGAGCTCCACAACAAGTCAAGTGGTGCTTACAAAGCTTCATGTGATGCTCCTACAGCATCAAGTGAGAAACAAGTCTTCAATGAAGAATTGAGCTTAATGGTGAAGAACTTCAACAAATTCTACAAGAATAGAAGCAAAGAAAGAAGTTCCAAGTCAAGGTCCTACAATGACAAAAGATCTTCTAGTCGTGATCGCAATTGCTACAATTGTGGAAGACCCAGACACTACTCCAATGAGTGTACGGCTCCCTACAAGAGAAGAAAAGATTTACCTAAGAGGAGAAGTAAAAGAGATGAATCACCACCGAGAGAGAGAAGGAGTAGAGATGATCGTTATGAATGAAGACCCTCTCGTAGAAGCAAGGATTCGGAAAGGAAGGACCAGTCATCAAAGAGCTACACAAGACGAAGACATCAAGCTCATGTTGGTGAATGGGTATCCGGTTCCGACTCCGACAACTACTCCGAGAGAAGTAATCACTCCGACTCCGAATATACTCAAGATGAAGGTGTTGCCGATCTTGCACTTGTGTCATCCAACTCCTACGACATATTTGACTCACCAAATGAAGGAATTGGAAGATGCTTCATGGCTAAAGGCCCTAAGGTATCACACCCCGAGTACTTTGATTTCAATAGTGATGAAGATGATTTGCTAGGTGATGATGATTTACTTGTTGACAACACTAGTTGCCGTGGACTTAACACGGTAGATGCCCTAGCAAAAGGACTTAGGTGTGGAGCCATCGCAACTTGGTTATCTTAAAGGGGTTGAAGGGGACAAAGGACACAAAGAGTTTACCTAGGTTCGGCCCCTCTCAATGAGGTAAAAGCCTACTCCTGCTTTTGGTTGTATTGCTTGGGTTTCGATTACCAGGGAGCGGATACGCTTGACCTAGTTTTTGATTGATTGTCTCTTGAGTTAACCCGCCGCTGGGTCACCCCTTTATATACAGGTTGATGTCCGGCGGCTTACAATGTCCCGGCCGGCCCACACAAATGTGACCAGCTCGGTTTCTAACTAAGCTTGCCTTACAGAACAAGTCATCGCCTGGCGGTTCACACCTCCGGGCCTTAAGTCGCCTCCGAGTCTTCGGCCTTCAATGGGCTTGCTCTATGAACCGCCATCTTCATCCTTAAGTCTCCAATGGCATGACCCGGCCCCTCCTGGGCGGGTCATACCCAGTAGTTATATCCCCAACATTAGGCCCCAGGTTGATTTGAACTTGTTCACATCAATCTTCACCACTAGACTTGGCAGAATCTTCCATTATCAATTCCTTACCAATTTGCTATAACCCGCCATGATGTCATATCACAGAACCTCTGTAACCCGCCATGACATCATGCATATTAATCCCGCACAAAGCCCAGGACATCTCAATAGATCTTTATCTTAATAGACCTCCCGAAAATCAAGGCGTCCATATAGCCACATAATCATTTTTGGCCTCCTCGATTCCCGCGCATGCCGTCTAGTCACCTCCTTATAAATAGGGATAGGGGGGGCCTTTTTCACCTTTTCCCCCAGTCCTCTCATCTTCTTCCTCCTCACGACTCTGCTGCGACCGAGCTCCGCCGCCGTCGTCCTTCATCAACAGCACCAACTCCGGCCGCTGCATCGCCCTGAATAGACTAGAAACCTGCGGCGCACCTCCGCTGTTCATCAGCGTCAGTAAGTACTCACCTTCCTTCATAGCAGATCTGCATTAGGGTTTCCACCGTTCGTCGGTGTTCTTCACCGTTCTTCATTTTTCCTTTTTAGAACACGTAGTTTGATCTGAACACGACGCTGAAGTTGTGCGGTAGTAGTTTTGGCATCCCTTTCCAATCGCAGAAGGTACCCTTTCTGCACAAGATCACATCTGAGCACATGAGTTCTTCCACTGCCGCAACCTTAGGTTTAAGATTTATTTTATTTTTTGAACTACTGTAGATCCAAAATCATAGAGCTGATCCGCGGAACCTGTTTGTTCAACACTTAGCAAAATTTCACTTATAGGTCTACAGATACGTGTGAACTGCAGCCTTGCGGGCGGCTTATATGATAGGTCGTAACCCGCCAAACATCATTAGTCCCGCTTTAAGCCGCCAGTGTATGTTTAGAACCTGTATAACCTGGCATTATCTTTCGGTTTAATCATGCCAACCTTTATAGCACGTATTCTCTGCATACGAATTAGCCTTGCGTAATGCACTTACTTTTTAATCACTGGACGGCTTTAACAGCATAACCTTAATCCGGCAATATCTTCCTTTCTAGGCTTTTCATCAACAAAATGACCAAAACCGTTACTTCATGCAACTGGGTCGCCTCCCGGGTCACGGAACAGACGCTGAATGAGTATGTCCAAGTGGGTGCCTTAGCTGCAAAAAATGTTATCCACCGGAGAGTCCCAGGAACAGAGACCACCCCTGTCCCACAAGAAGGCGAAGTCATAGTTTTTACTGATCATATGCTCCGGGGGTTTACCCCACCCGGCTCAAAATTCTTTCGTGATGTGCTGCATTTCTTCCAACTTCATCCTCAAGACATCGGGCCCAACTCTGTTTCAAATATTTGCAACTTTCAAGTTTTCTGCGAGGTGTACCTTCAACAAGAGCCCACTGTAGAATTGTTCAGGGAATTTTATTACTTGAACCGCCAGACTGAGTTCACAGATGGGCCCAGCCTAGAACTAGGTGGCATTTCAATTCAGAGGCGGAAAGAAGCCACTTTTCCTGCCGCCGCACTTCCCAGTCATCCTAAGGACTGGAACCAGACTTGGTTTTATTGCAAAGACACATCTCCAGAAGGCGAAAATCCTCTGCCGGGTTACCGTGAAAACCGGCTTAGCAACAGGCACCCTCTCCCAGAGCGGATCAGCACAGAAGAACGGGCCAAATATATGCCCATTTTTTGTAAGATCAGAGCCTTAATGGCCAATGGTTTGACTGGAGTCGATCTAGTTCGATGCTGGGTCGCATGGAGAATCTTACCCTTAAGCCGCCGGCCCGGCTTAATGTGTGAGTATACTGGTGATGTCAAAGATCCGCTGCATTACTCTCCAATCCGTCTGGACGATAAATAGATCAA
Source organism: Thinopyrum elongatum (assembly GCA_011799875.1). Classification (NCBI taxonomy): domain Eukaryota; kingdom Viridiplantae; phylum Streptophyta; class Magnoliopsida; order Poales; family Poaceae; genus Thinopyrum; species Thinopyrum elongatum. Next base: position 402,174,823 of record CM022298.1, on the reverse strand, counting down.
TGATATGACTAAGACTCTGCTCCATGAGAGTTTAGAGACTTGCAGCAAAGCGGGGCTGAACCCCTTCTCCACTCTTAACCCGGCTCCAACCGTAAGTACCTTATCTCAATTTTCTTACAATCATTATCCATATTGCATTTTACATCTTTCATCTTGGTTTGCTTCCTTTTCAGGCTGATGCTCCCTTCTAGAGCAAGAAATTGCAAGATAAGCCGGCCAAGAAGACCAGGACAAAGAATAAGGCTGATAAAAAGCCTGCTAAGTAGAAAACGAACACCTCAGAGCTATTTGCTTTGAATGACGATGAGTCGGAGGTAAAACTTGACTCCCTTGGCTCTTTTTTTTATACACCTTATTGATACTGAAAACTCTCAGGATGACACGGAAGCCAGCCACGCAGATGGTGAAGAGGTAACTATCCTTTCCTCCGACTCTGAACCTTTGCCAAGACAGAAAGTTCGACAAGCGAGCCGGAAAATAAGGTTTTCTCACCCTTTAGCTTATCTGGATCCCAACTTTATTTTGAAGAAACAACAGCATGAAGTTCGCCGCACGACCCCGAACAGCAGCGGCTGCAATCTTTCCTCTGGCTTACCCAACACGCCGGCTCCTCGGAAATGCCGGAATGAGGTGCCACAGATTCCAACCCTCTCCTTTCCTAAGTCAGGTCTTATCCATCAACCACTTAATCCGTCCGACTCAAATTATCAGGGTACTTCTCACTCCTCTTCTGGTGACTCAACTGGGACTCTGATCCCCTTCTTCAAAGTTGCTCCTGGGTGAGTATATTAAACTTTTCTGCTTTAACACTTGTATAATAATATATTGATATCCTTATATGTCTTACTTTCAGCGGCATAGCCAAACCCAGCAAGAAGTTAAAAGTAAATAAACCGGCTGAAGATCCCAAGATTGTTGAGCCGGAAATACCAACTGTATCTGAAGCTTCTCAAAGGACTCCGGAGGCTGCTGCTGATGACCGCCACCGGAGATTCAGAACCTTGCAGAGGAGCCAATAGATGTTGATCCCTCTAACACTGAACCGCCAAGATCCACCAAGCCTGCTGAAGAAGAGGCTGAAGATGTTATAGTCACTGGGACCAGTTATGCAGAGCCAGGCAATCCCACCGTGTTATCAAAGCACAGTGCCAAGGAAGAATTATCCGCTGCTGAGAAAGGCAAATGGAAACTGGACTTGGAGAGTTACGCCAGTTTCAGCGCCAGCGAGATTCATTCGGGCTACCTAAACCGCCTGCATACTAGCCGAGACATGGAAGCCGGCTTAGTCAACCTGATGAAAGAGCGCTTTGAGGTACCCACTGAAATCCTTCTCATAGTAATATATATGTCAGCCGCCAAGTCTATAGGATACGAAAGAATTTGAGAATGTTGTAGACTTAAATGATAGCCTTCATGCAATCCTTCAAAATTACTCAATCTGTATTAGATCCAATTACGTAGCCCCCAAGGGCTGGCTTAAGCTGAATAGCTAAGCCGGGACTTAACGTCATGTTTGTAATCAAAATCCGAATATGTAGCCCCCATGAGCCGGCTTAATTTAGAAAATCTAGCCGGGTCATTAAGGATCTATCTTGAGAAAGAATCAACCTACATTAGCCCCCAAGTGCCAAGTAGAATACTTTGTAACGTGCTTGGGACTTCAATAAAATCATTGTTATCATTCCTGAGCATTGTCTGATTTACCCTTTCAGGCTGAGTTAAACATGAAGGAATCCCAGGTGATCGATCTGCAGAAGAACATCTCGTTATAGCAATCAGAGACATCAAAGGCCAAATCAGAATTGAAAGCCACCTTGGAGGTTTCTGAAAATTTAAAGATGGATTTCAACACGCAGAGAGCCGGCTGGGAAATCGAGAAGGCCGCTCTTTTGAAGAGAGCTGAAGATGTTGAGGCTTCTCTTAAGCTGGTGACTGAAGAGTTATCCGGCTTGAAGTGTTAGATTAATAGCATGACAGCTGCCATCTTTGGTAAGTAATATTGTACTTCAATCTTTCACCAACAATATATAACAATCATCAGCCGACTTATCAATATCTTTGCCGATGCAGGCCCCATAAGTTCCAACCTTGGTCAAGACATGCGTGTGAAACTTAAAGCTGCATATACCCTTGTGGAGCAGTTATACACCGACGCTCAATGGGCTATATCTACTATCTCACATAAAAAGCAATCACCTTCACTCATCAGGGAAGTGCTGGATAAATTATCTGTGCTGCCTCAAAGAGTTGAAGAGCTAAAGCGATCAGCTGCCAGAGCCGGTGCCATCACCGCGCTGAGCCGGGCAAAGGCATGGCAAGCAGAACTGGACCCAGAAGAGTTGGCCACCAGCTGCCCAAGCCTAAAAGAGGACGGGTCTCCCTTCGAAGCAGCAGATTTCGCCAAGTGTGTAAGGGAAATGCGCCCTTTGGCAAGCAAGCTAGCTGAGGAGACTGACTTGTCAAAATATCAGGCGGCTTACACCAAAGAAAACTCAAAAGTATCAGCGCCGGTTCATGATGCCGTCGATCTTATCCTGCCAACACGTAAGCACACCTTCGCTCCCGATATTGATCCATCGACCCTTATAGATGAGGAAAATGTATTTAAAGCTTTGACTGGGATCAATTGGGCCACATCTGACTTCCAGATGATGGGGGAAGACGAAGAATCGGCACAGGATGACCCGGAATCTTCAACCCGCCAGGACCAAGATAACTGACCAAAGGACCGGCTTGTAACCTGCCATGTAGAATCTGTGCGCAGAAAAAACACTTACTCTTTTGGGCCGTAAGATGCCTTGTAATAGGCTAGCTGAACACAATGATCTGCCATGCTATCATGCATGTTTATCGTTTTTGTTTTGAAAACTGCTGATGAAAAACTTGATGTGCTACCGATGAGGCAAAAATTTCATCATCCTTTCCAGTGATCATATGAGTTCAAATGCTCCTGCACATATGTTTAAACAATATTCGCCCTGGCGGTTTAAGCCAAGGCGGGTCATAATGCCCAACAAAATATTTTCTGGCGACTTTAAAGTCTATAACCAGGGCGGGTTATCAAACCTCGCATATTCATATAACAAGGAAAACATACCTATAAAATTGGTTCATACCGTCGGCTTACATCGCCATATCCAGTGAGGGCGACAACCCAAAGATTTATAAGCGCATAATTTCAATTGCGCAATCAAAGTATGCTAGTGACTTAACGTCCAAAGCCAGGACGGGTTATCAAAACCCCAAATATGCTCAAATATGTGTCATAAAGAATAAGGCTACATGGCCGGAATTGTTTTAAACCATATATTAATATGGTACAAGGATATGAATCCAAACAATGTTCAGAGAAAATAACAAATCAGAAAAAAAGAAACAAGGCTTTCATAGGCCGCCAAGCCAAAATTTCAAGTGCTTTCATGGGCCGCACATCCACTGTGTTAGTCCTTCATTCAAACCCGTAAGCCCGCCCTCACATGACCAACCGCCGTTTTAACCTCGACAAGTTCAGGGTCTTTATTACAAGATTGACTGTTGAGAGTACGGTGGGTCATTCCAGGATTACCTGGGCGGAGTGACAAGTACATACAGGCAGGATAACCCGGAATTTGGTGTTTACACCTGGCATACAAGCCGATCAAGAGGGTAAGTATAGCTATGTTCATTGAACAGGAAGCCCCCAAGTGACCTATAATAAGCCCTCAAGGCAGGATACCTATGTTTGAACTGCGCACTGCAGCAAGTTCTCTTTGGTAACGTTTAACTTGGGCAGGAAGCCCCCAAGCGATTTGTAACAAGGCGTGTAAGCCAGATCAAGAGGGTAAGCACAGCTATGCTCATTGAGCAGGAAGCCCCCAAGTGATCTTATGAACTAACAATAAAGACTCAGATACTCAGAAATGAAACGACAGAGGCCCTGAATTATCAGGGATGCCGGCTTTATTATACTGATCATAATATATACATTGATGAAAGTATGTACAACACAAGAGCTGGTGGCTCAAGTGTAATAAGGCCGAAGATGAGCAATGTTCCAAAGCCGGCGGTTCTCCTCCTCCGATGTGCGTGAGTCTTTGTGGTCTCGAATGTCAATGAGGTAATATGACCCGTTGTTCAAATTTTTGCTGACCACAAAAGGCCCTTCCCAAGGTGGGGATAATTTGTGCATATCTGTTTGATCCTGGATGAGCCGGAGCACCAAATCACCTTCTTGAAAGGTCCGGGTTTTAACCCGGCGACTATGATAAGGACGCAGATCTTGCTGGTAAATCGCCGAACCAGCCGCCGCAAGGTCACACTCCTCATCCAGGAGGTCGAGATCATCCTGATGTGCTTTTTCGTTATCAGCTTCAACATAAGCCGCCACACGAGGCGAGTCGTGACGGATGTCACTGGGAAGAACCGCCTCTACTCTGTAAACCATGAAGAAGGGCGTATAACCCGTGGATCTGTTGGGGGTAGTATTAATACTCCAAAGCACTGAGGGTAACTCTTCCACCCAACAACCCGGCATCCTCTGCAAAGGGACCATAAGCCGGGGCTTTATGCCTCTCAAGATTTCTTGATTGGCCCTTTCGGCTTGACCATTGGACTGGGGGTGAGCCACTGACGAAACATCAAGACGAATATGCTCTCGTTGACAGAACTCTTTCATAGCACCCTTAGACAGATTAGTACCATTATCAGTTATGATGCTATGCGGGTAGCCAAAACGGAAAATCACCTTTTTAATAAATTGAACCGCCGTTGTCGCATCACACTTGCTGACTGGCTCTGCCTCAACCCACTTAGTAAATTTGTCAACCGCCACCAAAAGGTGGGTCTTTTTGTCCTTGGATCTCTTGAAAGGTCCAACCATATCTAGCCCCCAGACTGCAAACGGCCAAGTGATTTGAATCATCCTCAATTCTTGAGCCAGCACATGAGCTCGTCTGGAAAATTTCTGACAGCCGTCGCACTTGCTAACCAGATCTTCTGCATCAGCATGAGCCGTCAGCTAATAAAACCCATGACGAAAAGCCTTAGCCACGAGAGACTTGGAGCCGGCATGATGGCCACAATCTCCTTCATGAATCTCTCTTAGAATCTCATGGCCCTCCTCAGGAGAAATACAACGCTGAAACACCCCTGTGACACTGCATCGGTGTAACTCGCCATTGACAATGGTCATTGACTTAGACCGCCGGGTTATTTTCCTGGCCAAAGTTTCATCCTCAGGTAACTCTCCCCGGGTTATATAAGCCAAATACGAAACTGTCCAATCAGGAATAGCATGAAGAGCCGCCACCAACTGCGCCTCCGGGTCAGGGATAGCAAGATCCTCTTCCGTAGGCAATTTAACTGAAGGATTATTCAGAATATCAAGAAAGACATTAGGTGGTACCGGCTTACGCTGAGATCCCAGCCGGCTTAAAGCATCAGCCGCCTCGTTTTTTCTATGATCAACATGTTCCACCTGATAACCCTTGAAATGACCAGCAATACCATCAACCGCCCGACGATAAGCCGCCATGAGTGAGTCTTTAGAATCCCAAGTTCCTGAGACTTGCTGAGCCACCAGATCTGAATCACCAAAACACCTGACCCGGCTTAGGTTCATCTCTTTGGTCATCTGAAGACCATGGAGTAAGGCCTCATATTCAACTGCATTGTTAGTACAAGGAAACATCAGCCTTAATACATAACAGAACTTATCACCTCGTGAGGAAGTCAAAATAACTCCAGCCCCCGAGTCTTCCAACTGCCTGGATCAATCAAAATGAATAGTCTGATACGTATTATCAGGCTTCTCCTCAGGCATCTGCAACTCTGTCCAGTCATTGATAAAATCCACAAGTGCCTGAGATTTGATGGTTGTCCGAGGCATATACTTTAAACCATGGGGTCCCAGCTCAATGGCCCACTTGGCCACCCGGCCTGTAGCTTCTCTGTTCTGAATAATATCCCCTAGAGGAGCACAACTGACCACAGTAATAGGATGACCATGGAAATAATGCTTCAGTTTGCGACTAGCCATGAACACTCCATAAACTAGCTTCTGCCAATGTGGGTACCTTTGCTTAGATTCAATTAATACCTCACTGACATAGTAAACCGGCCTTTGAACCGGATATTCCTTGCCTGATTCCTTTCTCTCTACCACAACCGCTACGCTAACGGTTCTGCTATTAGCAGCCACATACAAAAGCAAGGGCTCCTTATCAATAGGAGCTGCAAGAACCGGCAGCTCAGCCAGCTGTTTTTTAAGCGCCTTGAACGCCTGATTGGCAGCATCACTCGAGACAAAATGATCTGTTTTCTTCATCATCTGGTATAGAGGAATAGCCTTTTCTCCCAGGCGGCTTATAAATTGGCTTAAAGCCACAATACGACCCGCCAAATGCTGGACGTCGTTAACACATGCCGGTTTAGCCAAAGAAGTGATAGCCTTGATTTTCTCCGGGTTAGCTTCAATACCTCTCTCAGAGACCAAAAAACCCAAGAGCTTGCCAGCTGGCACACCAAAGACACATTTGGCCGGGTTAAGCATCATCTTGTAGACCCAGAGATTGTCAAAGGTCTCCTTCAGATCATCTAACAAGGTCTCCTTCTTCCTGGATTTCACAACAATATCATCCACATAAGCATGAACATTACGCCCAATCTGGCCGTGGAGGCAATTCTGAACACAACGCTGATAAGTCGCCTAGGCACTCTTGAGCCCAAAAGGCATAGACACATAGCAGAAGGCTCCAAAGGGAGTGATGAAAGCTGTCTTCTCCTGGTCCTTAACTGCCATCTTGATCTGATGATAACCAGAATAAGCATCTAAAAAACTCAAACGCTCACAACCCGCCGTAGCATCAATGATCTGATCAATACGAGGGAGAGCAAAAGGATCAGCCGGACAGGCCTTATTAAGGTCCGTGTAATCCACACACATACAACAAGTGCCATTTTTCTTAAGTACCAGCACCGGGTTAGCCAACCATTCAGGACGAAAAACTTCAATAATAAACCCGGCCGCAAAGAGCCGGGCCACCTCTTCACCAATGGCCTTGTGCCTCTCTTCATTAAAACGACGAAGGAATTGCTTGACCGGTTTAAACTTTGGATCAATATTGAGAGTGTGCTCAGCGAGTTCCCTCGGTACACATGGCATGTCTGAAGGCTTCCATGCAAAGATGTCCCGGTTCTCACGGATGAACTCGATGAGCGCTCTTTCCTATTTCGAATCCAAGTTGGCACTTATAATGAACTGTTTGGATGAATCGCCAGGGACAAAATCGACCTGCTTGGTGTCATCTGCCGACTTAAACTTCAACAAGGGGTCATGCTCTGTGGTTGGCATCTTCAAAGGGGATATCCGCCGGGTCAACATTATCCTTGTAAAACTTCAACTCCTCTGTTGCACAAACAGCCACAGCATAGGCAGCATGACCTTCTTCACATTCCAAAGCTATCTTCCTGTCACCATGCACCGTGATGGTACCCTTACGACCCGGCATTTTAAGCTGCAAATAAACATAACAAGGCCGTGCCATAAATTTGGCATAAGCCGGCCGTCCAAACAAGGCGTGATAAGGACTCTTAATCTTGACCACCTCAAAAGTCAATGTTTCAGCCCTATAATCATGCTCATTGCCAAAAGCCACTTCCAAGGCTATCTTACCCACCGGATATGCTGACTTACCAGGCACCACCCCATGAAAAACGGTAGAAGACGGCTTAAGATCTTTGTCATTCAAATTCATGCGGCGAAAAGTATCATAATAAAGGATGTTGATACTGCTGCCCCCGTCCATGAGCACCTTTGTGAACTTGTATCCTCCAACCTGAGGAGCGACCACCAAAGCCAGCTGACCCGGGTTGTCAACCCGGGGCGGGTGATCCTCACGGCTCCATACAATGGGCTGCTCAGACCATCGCAGGTACCGAGGGACTGCCGGCTCAACCGCGCTCGCCACTCGTTTATGAACCTTCTGGTCTCGCTTGCATAAACTCATGGTAAAAACATGATATTGGCCACTATTCAGCTACTTTGGATTGCTCTGGTAGCCGGACTGCTACTGCTGATTACCCTGACTGGGCTACTGATTAAAGCCGCCTTGATTGCCTTGGCCTTGAAACCCAGAGTTTGAGCGCCACCTCCAAAACCGGGCCCGTGAGAGCCGGATCCTGACCCGCCATTCAGTCCATGATGGTCCTGCTAAAAACCAGAATTCCTATACTCCTTCATGATGAAACAATCTTTCCATAGATGAGTAGCCGGCTTATCTTGAGAACCGTGCTTTGGGCAAGGCTGATTCATTATCTCCTCAAGGTTGAACTTTGGCCCGCCAAATCGGGGCATCGATGATTTCCCCTTCTGACGCTGATTGTTATTCTGCGTGTTGGTATTAGCCACAAAATCTGAACCGCCGTCAGCTTGCTTGTGTTTACCATTATTGCCTTGGTTCTGACCCGCCGTATTGTGCTGCTGCCCCTTACCGTTCTTCTTCCCCTTGCCAGGCTTCTCCTCATCAGACTCGGGGTCTTTAGTGTTATCAGAGTCGGCATATTTGATGAGAGCTGCCATGAGCTCTCCCATGTCATTGCAGTGGCGCTTAAGTCGCCCCAGCTTCTGTTTGAGGGGAATGAACCGGCAATTTTTCTCCAAAATTAGGACGGCTGAGCCAGCATTGATGCTTTCCGATAAGTGGATAATGGCCGAGATCCGGCGTACCCAATGGGCGGTTGACTCATCCTCCCTCTGGATACAAGTGTCTAAATCAAGAATCGACATAGGCTGCTTGCATGTGTCCTTGAAATTCTGAATAAAGCGCGTCTTCAATTCAGCCCATGAACAAAGGGAGTTAGGGGGCAATCCCTTTAGCCAAGTGCGAGCCGGCCCATCCAACATCATGGTGAAATACTTAGCGCACACAGCGTCATTGACGTCCAACATCTCCATGGCCAGCTCATAGCTCTCAATCCAAGCCTCCGGGGGTTGATCTGCTGTGTAATTGGGCACCTTGCGGGGGCCCTTGAAATCCTTTGGCAGACGCTCATTACGCAAAGCCGGCACAAGACACGGCACACCTACGGTCCTAGAAGTCATCCCAGCTTCTACAGACACCGACGGGTTATGCTGGGGTTGCTGGTAAGCCGCTAGCTGAGCCGCTAGCTCCGCCTCCCGATGTGCCCTGGCCTGATCCACCAAAGTCTGAGCATTGTTATCGGCAGGTGGCGGGTCATGCCCACGGGGCTGATTACGGTGCCGCTCACTACTCGAAACCGCCGGCGACTCGATGCGCCGGCTATAACTTTGGCTATGACGTGGGGTTGAATGAATCCGCTCACGGCTATATGAGTAGGCCGCTTGTTGAGCTACCGCGGTTTGAAGAAGTTCCACGGCCTTCCGCGCCTCAACCGCCGTGGGAGACTTGCCTTGCATCGGGAGAGCCGCCAGCCGCGACACCGCAGCAATCATGTTATCCAGAGGGTTAGAATAATGACCCGGCAGTGTCGACACCTGCTGAGGTGGGGTTACATTCAAACGAGGTGGGTCTGCAATACATGGTTGAGCCGTCGCCCCGGTCACGGGCGCCTCGACAGCCCGGGTTACCTCAGGCGGATTACTTGGTCCGGCCCCGGGTGTGTTGAAAAGATTCCTTGCATCGTACTCCAAAGGTAGACGACTTTGGTGCCTCCTTCGTAGAACGGCGTTGGATGCATTCTGATCCAGGCTTAACCGGAAATTCTCCTCTTGAATCCGTTGTGACTCGGCGTCCAGGTCGGCTCGTTCTGTCGCCATCCTAGCATTCTCAGCGTTAAGCTCAACTTTGGCCTGAGCTATCTCATCTCGCAGTTTTGCTATGTCCACCTTATGCTGTGCTTGAGTCGCCGGGGTCACCTCTGCCTCCAATAGAGTTGCCAAAGCGTCCAAGAGCTCGGACAAAACCTGAGCCGGCGGGCGCACAGAGCCACTCGCTCTGGCTGTCACCTCGGCCGTTGAACCGGAAGTCATAGCCGCAGCAGTTGATGAATTGAGCACCGATTGTGTGCCGGCCATGAAGATCATGACTCTGTTCGGCGGCTCATAGGGGCCCGAAATATTGTCGCCATCGGAACAGCCCCCAAGCCTGCCGTCTTTTAGTTGATACATTGAACTGGTCTCACCAGTTGAGGACTCATCATTAGAGTAGATGGCCGTCTCTCCACCGGATACAGATCCTTCCTCAAGATCCGCTCCATGAATAAAACCAACAAAAGTGTGCTTCACGGCGGTTTGAACCTTGGCGGGTCACGCGCGCAGAGCCGTCTCGATGATGTCGGTGCAGGTGTCCGGCTCAGGCTCCGACTCGCCAATCTTGCCGATGAAGACGTGGATTCTGCCGAAGGGGACCCGGTACCCGTATTCGATTCAATCGGCCTCGGGACCCCAGCCTACGTCGTCGACGTAGATTTTGCCGCGGCGACTCTTGGTCATCCAGCCCACGGAATGTCCCTTGATCCCTGAGAAGCTGCCCTTCAAGAACTCGAAACCACTGTGCACTGGCCCCACGGTGGGCGCCAACTGTTGTGGACTAAACACGGCAGATTCCCTAGCAAAAGGACTTAAATGTGGAGCCATCGCAACTTGGTTAGCTTAAAGGGGTTGAACGGGACAAAGGACACAGAGAGTTTACCCAGGTTCGGCCCCTCTCAATGAGGTAAAAGCCTACTTCTGCTTTTGGTTGTATTGCTTGGGTTTCGATTACCAGGGAGCGGATACGCTTGACCTAGTTTTCGATTGATTGTCTCTTGAGTTAACCCGCCGCCGGGTCACCCCTTTATATAGAGGTTGATGCCCGGCAGCTTACAAAATCCCGGCCGGCCCACACAAACGTGACCAGCTCGGTTTCTAACTAAGCTTGCCTTACAGAACAAGTCATCGCCTGGCGGTTCACACCTCCGAGCCTTAAGTCGCCTCCGGGTCTTGGGCCTTCAATGGGCTTGCTCTATGAACCGCCATCTTCATCCTTAAGTCGCCAATGGCATGACCCGGCCCCTCCTGGGCGGGACATACCCAGTAGTTATATCCCCAACACTAGCGATGAAAACTATGATGAGATTGCTATTAATCATGCTAATCAAAATGAAATGAATGACGATGATAAGAAGGAGATTGAGCGTCCAACTAAAGAGCTAAACACTCTTAAGTTAGCTCATGAAACAACTCTAGAGGATCATAGAGAGCTCCTAAAGACTCATGAGAAGCTATGCTTCAAGAAGCTAAATTTAGAGCAAGAGCATGGGTTCTTAAAAGCTATCAATGATGATCTTCGAAAGAAGAGTTCTTCTTACATTGCCAAGTGTTTACTCTTGTCTACTTATATGCCACAAGTAAAATCGAGCAAGCAACAAGAGCAAGAAAGATTCTTCTTCTAGTAGTAACAATAATCATGTTAAATCTAATATTGTTGCTTCTAGTAGTTCTCTTGATTCCACTAATGATTCTCTTAGCCAAGTTACACTTGAGCAAGAAAATAGCTTATTGAAGGGAATTATAGAGAAAGGTGTTTACAAGAGCCTTGCCGGAAGTAAGCAATTTGAGGAAATTGTATGCAATCAAGGAAGGCACCAGAAGAATCAAGGTGTTGGTTTTGAACGAAAGTTCAATGCCAATGGAGTTGAGTGGGAAGAAGATCAATACCCCAAGATGAAGTTTGTTCCTCAACAAGAGAAGTATGCCCCACTTCTTTCAAAGGAACACAAGCTCAAGATGATCTTCCACCACAAGACCACAAGCTAAAAGGCAAGGACAAGCTTCAAGAAGAGATTGATTCATTTGAAGAAGCTCCTAAGGCCATGGTCAAGTGGGTTCCCAAGACTACATCAAGTTCTACTTCATCAAGTATGACTACAACTCCAAGGATTCCCATCAAGTTGATGTGGATCCCAAAGAAGAAGAACTAGAGAGTTCTTGAGGGTGACTCCACCAACATACTTCACTCATATTCATTTTGGCAAGGACAAGTGCAATCAACTTCCACATCTTGCACTAGTTCAAGGAGTCACAAACCCTCTTGTTGGTAAGACAAGGGACAAGGTAACCTAATGCTTTCATTGACATCATCATATGTGTGTTTCACTCTATGTCTATGGATATCCTTGTGTGTTCCTTGTGGGACTAACCCATGTAGGTATTGAAAGTGCAACTCACTCAAATGGATTGCTCCAAATGATCTACATCAACATTGAGCATCCACATCTTCAACACCTACATGAAGTCATCATTGACAAAACCCAAGGTTAGTTCATCCCTCTAAGGGGGGATATCACATCTAGGGGGAGCTTTACTCTAAGAATTGAGCTAAAGCAACTCTAATGATGTGAACACAACAATGCTTTATGTAAAAGTGGTAACCCCACTTGTGCTTAAACGATGAGTATGACCTATGATCAAATGTTCTCATTTGACTCCTAAGTCAATATACTCATATATAGATGACCTAGTCATCGCCAATTGCTTGATAGATGCTAGAGTGTTTGTGCATGCTTTGCCACATGTTTTATTTGCCATCTTATTGTGTGAGCATGTTGGTTGCATAATTTTCTCCATTCGAGGACATCCATTTGTTGCTTTGATTGTTTGGTTTTTCCTTTTGCCAAATGGATGGACAAGAATGCCTAAGTTCTCCCTCTAGCTATCTATGCTTTTTCTCGTCTCAAACTCTATTCATGCTACATCACAATGTTTGAACAAGCCGAATTCGGACCCTCCGGGTGATGAGCACTCGGAGCCACCGATCCGTCAAGGGCTTAACTTCCAAAACTTCTTAATGCCTTTCGGTCAGACCAACTCACTCCTATTCGGTCTCACCGAAATCATTAAGTTGATCTAGGTTTTTTATCTCGGTGCAACCGATTAGAACCATTCAGTCACACCGAATTGCAGCAACTGCTAGCAATTTTGCATCTTGGTGCCACCGAGTAGTTCCACTCGGTCACACCGACAGTGCCTGGGTATTTATACTCTGCGTACCCGTATAGTTGAAAAACACTTCAACCGCACGAGCCCGCGCCCCAGCACTGCCGCCCTGGTCTCCGGATCGTCGCCGTCATCGCCAGTGACCCCCTACCGCTGGTCTCCACCATCGTCAACGGAATCCTCACCACCGTTGCCGCCGTAGCAAGTCCGTCGCCAAGTTAGGGTACGGATTTGACCCCTTTGTGCTTTCCATAACTCCAATTCTTGCACAAAGTATAATGCCTATGTTCTTTCCACGTATGAGATTGATCTATCCACCAGAAAATACTCCTTAGAATAGATTTGATGCAAAAACTTAGTGTTAGGTTTCCTCCAAACTCATCTCGGACCGACCGATCTAAGGATCTAGGTCACACCGATCGGCCCTGGCCATTGCACAAGTACAACTCGGTCTGACCGAAGAGTACTGATCGGTGCGACCGAAATCACTTTCTCTGTGAAACCCTAGCATCTCGGAGTCACCGAACTACATTTCAGTCTGACCGAAACTGTGTGTTTAGACTTTGTAAGTGCTTCGGTGTCACCGAGTTTGTCAAATCGGTAGCTCCGAAATGCTTTCTGCAGAAAACTAAAATTAAGTTTTTGTCTCAATATTTTTGCAAAATAAGCTGCACTTTGTGATGCTCATCCACTCTATCTATACCCACCTATTCACAGGGTTAGTTTCAGCAATGTCAGAGGGCAGTGATAGTCAGAACAAGTCTGAAGAGCAGCTCAACCTCAGTGAGGGCACTAGTACCTCAAGCAGCTATGATAAGGGGAGCAGAAGCACTCCCAGCAATTTGCCAAAGGCAGCAACCGGGACAAGGAAGAAGAGAACATCTAAATCTGAGGATGAAGACTTTGTTGTTGAGGAGGAGGTGACCTCCAAGAAGAAGGTACTCAAGAAAGAGTATGCTGCTGCTGCTGCAACCAAACCTGAAATGCCCAAGAAAGCTCCTGCTAAGAGAGCTACAATGTCAAAAGCTAGGAAATCCACTATTGCTCAAGAGCAAGCACAACCAGCAAGTGGTGCTGGAAAAGAGAAGAAAGAAAGGAAAAGAGGAAGATGGTGCAAACTTGTGGATCCAATGGCTGAGTTTGAAAAGCATTCTTCTGATGAAGATGAGGAGGAGGAAGAGCCTGCTGCACCTCCTGCAAAGACTCAGAAGCTTATGGGGGATGCCATAAGGACTGGGGCTGCTCCATCTAAGCCCAAGTCTGCCCCCAAGCCTTCAGCTCAAGCTCAAGCTCCCAAGACAACTGCACCAAAGAGATCAACAAGGAATATACCTGCTGCTGAAAAGAATAAGGCCCCAGTGCCTGAAGCTCAAGAAGAAGAAGAGTCTCTAGTGCTCATAAAGCTGAAGCCCAAGATTCCAGATCATAGTGATGATCACCCTGTGGTAGAGAATATGAAGCTAAGAGAGGATGCATGTCTGAGACTTTGGAGACAGACTGATCCCTATGCCACCAGAAGAAGAACTACTATAGACTACCACTTTCACACGAAGGAACAACAAGATTTCTATGAGACTGTCCTTTTGGACAAGAAGCCCATTGTCTGTGACATGAAGTGGGTTGACTGGAAATACATTGATGACAATGAGGACTATTTCACAGGTGTACATGACAGCTTCAGAATGAATAAAGTTGACAAGTCTGTTGGACAGAAGTTGACTAAGTGGAACGATGAGATGATCATGCAATTCTATTCCACAGCTTACTTCTATCCTAATGGAAAGATTGTCTGGATGACTGAAGGTACAAGGTATCAATCAACAATCTCAGAATGGGCCAAGCTGATCAATGCCCCAAAGGAAGAGGAGAATGACACTGATGTATATGCCAAGCCTAGGAAGGATCACAACTCCATGGCCAACATGTACAAGACTATTCCTGATGATGCCCTGGAGACACACAAGTTTGGATCAATATACTATCTGCTGTCTGGTTTGACCACTATCAACACTATCTTGGGGCACACTCTTTTGCACAAGTCAGGATATCATAGAATGATCCGTGGTCACTCAATCAATTTGCTTCACATGTTTGATGTGCCACAGAAATTTAAGGTGATGACCTTGATTGTAGAGACTATGAAGAGAACAGCTGCTGATCAGAAGAGATCTTGTGGATATGCCCCTCACATTCAAATGTTGATCAATTCCAAGATGGGAACCGGGACATATCTTCTTGATAGAGAGCATCTTCCCCTGAGGCCAGATTTTGAGGATAACGAGGTTGTCATGGATGCTTCCCATCCTACATGTGCAGAAGCCCAGGAGAAGAGAGAGAAAGCAAAGGCTGCAAAAGCAGCAAAGGCAGCCAGTGCACCAGATGCCTCCACAGTGATGCTCAAGACCAAGCAAGATCAACTCAGTTATCTGCTTGAGGCTATAGTGATAATTGAGAAGGGCTTGGCCACCCTGACTCAAAACCAAGAAAGTCTTGAGAGGATCATTGAGACTAAATTCCATGACCTAAATGTGAAGGTCATTGAGATACAGACTATTGTGGAGAAGCTCTAAGAAGAAGCTGAGGAAAGGGAGGATAGAACAACTATAGATACTTTTCAGAGAGTGCCAAGGGCACAAAGGTCGTCGGCAGTGCCAATTGTCACAGATACCAGGACTAATACTTCAGCACCTGCAGCAACTGCCACGGTTGTACCTCCAGTGTCAACCCCTCCAGCTCCACAGACTTCCTCAGAAGCTTTTGCAGATGCCCTCCTCTCCACGCCATCTACGCACACCGGAGCGACAAGCCAGAAGACCCCTTCAGGAGTTCCCGGAGATCGTGCCTAGAGTGCCGCATAGCACTATACATTTTCAAACTTTTTGGTAACTTGTTGCCAAAGGGGGAGAAAGTGTATAGATCATTAGGCTTCGAGAGAGAGAGTATTTTGCCTTTTATTTGCCTCTCTTGCTACTTTGATCGTTTGGTTGTTTGATTCCTATGCTACTATTTGTGTTATGCTCGTGAGATACTTATGTGATCATGTGTTTGATCATACTATGCCTTAATGTGTGCTTGCATGATTATATCTATGATATCTGTGTATGATCAATCACTTTTACCCTTGGTGATGAGTGCATGTTATTTAAATCTTTTCATTTTGAGCGCTCCACCAAGATGTATGTGACATGGAAGAGTGACCCATGATCCTAATCGATTGTGCATTTGCATTCAAAAGGAAATTTTAATTAATGCACAAATTTAGGGGGAGCTCTTGCTTATCACATACTTCTCAAAGCGACGATGTATTTCACTCATATTATCATTTGTCGAAGCTTTGATCTATATGTTGTCATCAATTACCAAATAGGGGGAGATTGAAAGTGCAACTAATCCCTGGGTGGTTTTTGTAATTCATAATAACATATAGCTCACTGAACTAATATCCATTCAAGTTTAATATTTTAGAAAGTTCAATGATTGGCATGGCATGGACTAGAGATGTGGACCCCTCAAAATGCTAAGGACAAGATTGGCAAAAGCTGAAGACTCTTCATTTCTATTTTAGTGATCCAAGATCACATTGAGTCCATAGGAAAGCCAATACTATTAAAAGGGGATGAGGTGTTGCTTAATGATCTACTTGCTCAAAGTGCTTAGTGATATTGCTCCAAAACCCTCAGCCACTTTCTCATTTCCACATTTGTCCAAAACTCAAAGTCAAACTCGGCCCCACCGAACCATCCTATCCGGTGCCACCGAGTTCAGTTGACATAGCCACTGCCAGAAACCCTAGACGATTCGGTCACTCCGATACGGATCTCGGTCTCACCGAGATGTCCTTGCAAATTCTTTGTTGTCTGTTGCAATTATTTCAGTCTCACTGAAATGTGCAATCGGTCTCACCGAGTTTGCTTGACCAACTCTCTGTTTGCTCTTTGCTGAAATTGGTCTCACCGAGTTCATGCAATCGGCTTCACCGAGATGAGGTTTTGACCTAGCCCTAGCACATCGGTCCCACCGAGTTGTTCTAGTCGGTCCCACCGAAATTCCTAACGTTCACATTTTCAACTGAATCGGTCTCACCGAGTTCTTCTATTCGGTCTGACCGAGTTGGGTCAAATATGTGTAATGGTTGGATTTTGTGTGGAGGCTATATATACCCCTCCACCCCCTTCTCCATTTATGAGAGAGCCATCAGAACGTGCCTACACTTCCACTACTCATTTTCTGAGAAAGAACCACCTACTCATGTGTTGAGACCAAGATATTCCAATCCTACCACAAGAATCTTGATCTCTAGCCTTCCCCAAGTTGCTTTCCACTCAAATCATCTTTCCACCATAGCCAAATCTGTGAGATAGAGTTGAGTGTTGGGGAGACTACCATTTGAAGCACAAGAGCAAGGAGTTCATCATCAACACACCATTTATTACCTTTTGGAGAGTGGTGTCTCCTAGATTGGTTAGGTGTCGCTTGGGAGCCTCCGAGAAGATTGTGGAGTTGAACCAAGAAGTTTGTAAGGGCAAGGAGATCTCCTACTTCATGAAGATCTACCCGAGTGAGGCAAGTACTTCATGGGCGATGGCCATGGTGGGATAGACAAGGTTGCTTCTTCGTGGACCCTTCGTGGGTGGAGCCCTCCGTGGACTCGCACAACCGTTACCCTTCGTGGGTTGAAGTCTCCATCAACGTGGACGTACGGTAGCACCACCTATCGGAACCACGCCAAAAATCTCCGTGTCTACATTGCGTTTGCCTTCTCTAAACCCTTCCCTTTACCTTCATATGAAATGTTTTACTTTTCGCTGCTATACTCTTAGAATTGCATGTGTAGGTTGATTGCTTGACTTGTACTAGTTGCTAAAATCTGCCAACACTTAAAATTGGGAAAAGGTTAGATTTTTATTTGGTCAAGTAGTCTAATCACCCCTCCCTCTAGACCTACTTTCGATCCTACACATGCCAATCATGTGTTGCCACTTGTTGTGGCAGCGACATCTCCCATGTCTACCCCACTAGTGCAGAATCAGCCTTTAGTCCCGGTTCGTAAGATCCTTTAGTCCCAGTTCATGAACCGGGACTAAAGGGTGGGGACTAAAGCCCCCCCTTTAGTCTCGGTTCGTCACGACCCGGGACCAAAGGGCCACCACGTGGCACGAGCCCGCGCTGGGGCCTGGGGGACCTTTAGTTCCGGTTGGTGACACCAACCGGGGCTAGAGGTTTAGGGGTTTGGGGTTTTAGGATTTCTGAATGATGGTTTATTTTTCCTTTTCGTTTTGTGTTTTCCATTTAATTGTTTTTCATTTCAAACATATTGTACCATACTACTGTCATCAAGTGCCACTGCTACTACATACTGTACACGTCATATATATAGAATTTCTCGTACGACCAATCATACATCATAGAATATCTCGTACGACCATGCAGACACACATATATATATATACAATTTCTCCTACAATTTGCAGATCATTACATGCAGGCATTAGGTGTAATGGTATTCTCCTTCGGGATCTATGACCTGGTCAAGCAAAAATCCCACAATTTCCTCTTGAAGTGCTCGTATGCAGTCCGTTGGTAGGAGCTTATCCCGCATCTCCATCATCTTTATTAAAGAAGGAGATCAATATGAATATATTAGTTGTGTGTATATATATTAGATCATAATAAAAAGAACTTTGAATTGTGTTTGCGTACCCAAAGTTGTCTTGCAGATGTGCTCCTTTCGGACGTCATAATGCGAATGTTCTCGCAAATGTAGTATGCACATAAATTATTCCCCGGCGCCTGCCCCATGCACTTTACGAGAATAGAATTCAATCAGATAATAATTAATCAAGCATGATAATGGTATTGAAACTAGAATTAAAGAGATGCACGAACGTAGCTAGTACGACTTAATTACATACCTTGGGTCGCACCCATGTCAGCTCTTGTTTCCATGGGCCTTTAACCTGTTTGATGAACTTTTGCCAAACCCTGCCCGGCAAAGAAAATGAATAAAGGAGTTATTAATTAGTTGATATCAGGAAATGAACTAAAGAGGCTAACATAGTGCGATAATGATTGAAATTACCTGTCGGCCATCCCCTTCACGATTAAGTAATCTTTAGTTTCTTTAAGTATTGAGTCCAGTACTTTAACTTTTCCCTCGTCAACTTTAATGATTAGCAGGATCCAGTGGAAACTGCATGCGCACATGTTTGTATAATTAAGCGGGCATGTGCATAACTCATCAACTACACTTATTAACATCTAGTAAGAAAAATAGAATTTGTAGTACAAGACAGTAACACTCACCTGAAGTTGTAAGGAAGTACTATTTCTGGTTGGGTATTTAGTTGCTTAAAAAACTAGCAAGCTCTTCTCTGTCTCTTTTTTGTGGCATGACCACACCTCTTCATTATCGGTATTTGGGTCAATGAACCCAATGACATAGCTTCCAGCTCTTTTCATTTCATAAATCTTCATTCTGCATAATACCATAGAAAAGAATATAGTGAGGATAATTACAGGCAATGAACAAGCACAGCTAGAGACTTAAATTACAGAAAGAAATCACTTACAGACAATAGTAACTGATGAGAGATTTGTCGAGTGCGTCTTGATTGAATAACTGAAACATTTCTTGAAACTCAATCCACAAGTCTTTTCCATGGAAGTAATGCTCTTCCTTGACTTTCACCATGAGGGCCTCTCACCCGTTCTTGATTTCTCTCAGGTACCAGTCATGGAATCTACGCATTCTCGTTGATATATTCTCGACCTCCTCAGGCCTGACCAGAGGTTGGTCGGGGATATATTTCCATGCTACTTCATCATCTTGAATCCCGGGGTTAGGCTCGATCTCTAGGAGTTGACAAACAGTGACACCGGCCTCTTTAGCCATCTGTCTATGAGCGTTGGTTATTTCCGGCTGATTGGCGGTACTCACATGTGATTGTACAATGAGCGGGGGGGTCGATTGCACTGCCTGTTCTCCCAGCTGGGGAACAGTTTGCCCGCATTTACTACTACCTGCTTGGCTTGAGCTCGACTCCTTATCTTTTTGTGCATGATATGACTTCTTAAGAGAGCGCTCATAGTCTGAGTCTGTCCTCTTCACAGCCGGTTGAGCATTATCAATAAAGTGTTGTATGACTTCATCAGGTATTTTCTCCTTTGGCGGCGGGGGCGGTTTCTTCGCAAAAAAGGCCTTCACTTGGGCAGCCGCTTCGGCTTTGTTTTCCTCGATGGTCATCTCGTAAGCCAACTTATTTTTGGTAGGAGGAGAGGCTTTCTTGCTTGGTGCTCTCTTCTGCTTTGGAGAAGGCTGACGCGCCCGAGATCGATATGGCAAACTTTCGCTGATGGGCTCCATCTCGGGGTGGAACGGTGGTGGAGTTGGCTGACGCGGTGGCGGACTAGCACCGCGCTCCGTCTCGAGGTGGGGCGATGGAGTCGGCTGACGCGGTGGTAGACTAGCGCCGCGCTCCGTCTCCGTGTGGGGCGGTGGAGTCGGCTGACGCGATGAACTTGTTGGAGCAGGAGTCGGTGGCCATGGAAAGACGATGCAATCCTTTCTCCATAGAATGATACGACATATGGCGTATCCCCGTGTGCGCTCGTCGTCACCTCCAGGAATGTCAAGCTCTAGCTCGTTATATCCTGACATCACTTCATCCACCCCGACACGAGCATAGCGAGCTGGAATCGGATTCACATGGAAGGTTGCTTCAGGGGGATTTGTTAAAGCATAGTCGTCCGCCACCTTCATGGATATGTTCTTCACTTTCATGTGTAGCTCACAAGGTGTCATACCTTTGATATCATCCACGGGGTATCTAGCCAGCAGTGCATCATCGGCCAGGGTGGAACCCACGCTGCTTTTTGGCATAGATGGGACGGTGCTATCCAATGCTGGATCTACTTGCTGCTGCCGCTGCTGAGATGCCATTTCCTGGCTAAGTGAGTCGATCTGCTCCTGCTGCCGCATGAAAGCGCGTTCCAACTCTGCGTGCTTTGATTCTACTAGTTGAAGGCAGATTGCTTCCTCCTTCCTCTGCTCCTCCTCCAGCTTCCTCTTCTCCTCCTCCTGCTGCCTCTTTCTCGCACGGCTTCTGTAAGTGGCTTTCCAATCAGCAAACCCCTCAAATCACGGAACAACGCCTTTGCCTCGTGTTCGTCCCGGGTGCTCAGGATTCTTCAGGGCGCGCGTAAGCTCGTCGTTCTCTCTCTCGGGCTTGAACTTACCCGTTCGAGCCTCTTGTATTGTAACAAGTAAAGCGTCGGAGGCTTCTTTAAGACTTGCCCGCTCCATAACCAGCCCTGTCTTTGGGTCCAACTTACCCCCATGCGCATAAAACCAAGTCCTGCACCTGTCGGGCCAACTCAATGTAACTGGAGTGACCCCTGCAGCAATCATTTGTTCCTCAGCGAGATCCCACTTAGGCCGGCCGACCTCGTAGCAACCTGGCCCCAGAGTATGGTGCCACTTTTTTTTCGCAGCATTAATCTTGTTTATTCTCGACCGTTCCTGAGCTGCTTCCGATTCCTTGAACTGCACGAAAGAGTCCCAGTGATCTCTTGCCTTCAGCAGTGATCCCTTAAATTCTGGAGTCTGCTTTCCTGCTTCGACGTACCCAGCCCATATTATTTTCTTGTGGTTGCAGAATGCTATCGCCATCTTCTTAAGAGCACTCTTCTTGACTTTCTCCCGTTCTGCATCTGTCAAATGATCTGGTAGGGTGAAATGTGACATGAGCGATTCCCAAAGCAGATCTTTTGCTCTTTCATCAACAAAACTAACTCCTTGATCTCCCTTTTCTGGCTTATTCCATTCTTGAACAGAGATCGGGATTTGGTCCCTGACAATAACTCCGCATTGACGAGTAAATTTGTCAGCATTCTTTTTAGGAGCAAGCGGTTCGCCATTTGTTTTGATCTCATCGATGTCGTACTTTATGCCAGCCTGCAACCTTTTGGCCGGGCCTCGTACTACCCTGTTTGTAGAAGATTTGCTCGATCCGGAGGGCTAAAAGAATAAAGATCGATTCATTTATATATATATATATACAAATCAATTAATACATGTAATGATCACTAGAGGCCTTATATATACAAATCAATTAATACATGTAATGATCACTAGAGGCCTTATATATATATATATACCTCGCCGGTCTTTGTTAATTGAAGAATATTTCCTTCGTCATCATTGTTGTGGCCTTCATCTCTTCGTTCGTCTTCATCAAATACTCCCTCACCGGAATTGTTCAGATATTGCGAGCCGTCATCTTTAGGTTCATTCTCTGGGCTTGGGGAGCGTATGATGTCGAACATGGTCTCTTCTCCGTCTCTGCCGGTATCGTCTATAGCTTAACTAATCCAAGAGAAAGATAAAACAATTTAGTATTCAAATTAGAATGCAATCAATAAGGAAAAACTGAATCATAGTAGATAATATCACGCTAATACATCTCGAATAACCCAGATAATATGCACCATCGAATATAATGTCGAATACATCGTCTCGAATATTATCGAATATATTCTCGAATACATCTCGAGTATTATCACTAATACATCTCGAATATTATTATATAACATCACTAGCTAATACAGATCGAATATTATCGAAGAATCTAGTTCACTCGTGGTTCCTGAGGCGCGGGCGGTGGACACCCAAAGAGAAGGAACCATCACAGGATCATAGCTCGGGTGAGATCCCTGAAGAACCTGCCAGGTATTGGAGAACCTGACGTCCAACACAACTATGTAGCGACGGACGTGCTCGTCCTCCTCCCTGACACGGCGATGTACCACCTCCGTGGGGGCCAGCTGCCTCCGCATCGAAAGTGGCCCACGCGAACACCACCAAAGAAGCCCCGGGTCGACAACGGGAGCCCGGTTCCTCACCAAACTGTGCGCCCCTGAAGGTAGCACCTCCCAGTGCCAGCCCGGCGGAGCCCAGTCCTGGACATGGCGCCTCTCAAGCAGGTTGTCGCCACCGAGTCGACGACAAGGATGCGGGCCAGGCATCCTAGACGGCGAGAACAAATTCTATGCAAATTTAATGTTTTTTAAATGCTTGATTATGATTTTTGTAATTCTTTTTCACTTGATTTTGCAAATACATGACAAACTTTTGCAAATACAACATTCAGATATATATTAACATTAAAAAAATTAATACATGGTCAACTTTTTTCTATGCTACTTTTTCCTATGCAACTTTTTTCTATGCAAATTTTTTCTATACTATGATACAACATTAAAAGTATAAAAAAATAAAAAAACAGAAAATCTATGCAAATTCCACCGTTCCTCTACATATACATATATACATACATTGTATAAAATAAATCTAGTGAAAAAAAAACTAAAACATACATACATATAGTGAAAAAATAATCATCTAAAACATCAAAACATACATACATATATACATACATTGTATACTAATTAATAATAATCTAAAACATCAAGTGAAAAAAATCGCCGAAGGGGGCGGCGAGCTCACGGCGGACGATTTCGAGGCCGGCGACGGCGAGGTCGAGGCCGGCGAGGAGGGCGCGGGCGGCATCAACGGGGCGGCCGGCGCGGGCGGCATCGGAGAGGAGAGGCATGGGCGGCATTGGGGAAGAGGCGCGGGTGGCATCGGGGAGGAGGCGCGAGCGGCCGGCGTCGGGGGCGGCGATGGCATCGGGGCAGGCGGCGGCGCAGCAGCCTGGCGACGTCTCTGTGGTTTGGCGTCGAGAGAATGGAAAGGGTGGGGGGATTCGTAAGTGTAGCTTATATACGGGACTCCTTTAGTCCCGGTTGGTGGCATCAACCAGGACTAAAGGCCTACCTTTAGTCCCGGCTGGTGGCACCAACCGGGACTAAAGGTAGGCCTTTAGTCCCGGTTGATGCCACCAACCGGGACTAAAGGGGTTGTGCTGGCAGGCGAGGTGCGTCGATGTTTAGTTCCACCTCGCCAAGCGAAGGGGGCTCGGACCAGTTTATAAGCCCCGCCGCTGCATCCGTTTCGAGCTCCTCTCTAAAGCAGGCCTGTGTGGGCCTAACGAACGTGTCACTCCCTGTGGGGCTTACTTGCCCCGCGGGCTTGCATCCTGGCCCAACTAGTAGTTGAGTTTCTAGTCGTATGCAGGCCGTGGCAGCCCAGTAGGCCGACATTTTTTTAAATTTATTTATTTTCCATTTTGTTTTTCTTTTTTGCTTTATTTATTTTCTTTTGTTTCTACTTACAGCCAAATATTTAGAGTTTTTTAGTGAATCTTTTTGCTTTAGGTCACAAAAATTATAAACTTTCTGTTACTGCTAGTAGTTCTCAAATTTGAATAGTTTAAATTTGAATTCTTTGAAATTTGTGTGAATAACTTTACTTTAAAAATAGATTTTTGAGTGATTCTTTTTCCTGCTGTTTAATATTAGTTATTTTATCATTATATTCAATTTGGTAATTTTTAGATTATTTTAAATGGGTGTTTTAATCAAAAACAGATTATATTTAGCTCTTTTCATTTTATAGCTAAAAAATTCATTAAATTCATGAAAAATAGCGAATGAAGTCAGAAAGGGTTGAAAATCGATGATGTGGCTTTGAATGGTGAATGTTGAACGCACAAAAATTCTGGAGTTGAAATAAGTTTAAAAAAATGAAATGCCTTTGTAACAGATGAGTTTTCGTCCGAAACCCTGATACTTCGAAAGAGATTGTCCAGTTTGTACACGAAGTGCATCCAGTTTTTGCCGTAACCCTCTCAACTTTTTAGCACATGCTATGTGGGTGAAATGATGATACCATGCCAAGTTTCAACTTTTTCAGAGTTCATTTGTAGTGCTTTTCAATTTCAGGGTCATTTAGCTCAAAAAATAGCAAATGAAGTCCTACATAATGCATGCAATATTTTGTTTGGACATAATATTTCTTCGCGTTTCAAATGCCAAAACACATAAGTACCCTAACTATTACAAAGATTCCCTCCCGTTTTTCCGAAGTGGGACTTTCCAGATTTATAAGTCCGGAAACTCACTAGAGAAGAAAGTGATGATGGTGAAGCCGGTCACATCCCAGAGTGGGATCTTGGGGTATAAAACTTTTTCTTCGCGTGTGTCCCTTTGCGCCATAACCATGGACAATCTTCATCATTTAACTCTATGCTCGGGTCAATATTCACTGTGAAGGGAGCAACTTCATAAAACTTTTCATAATCTTCTGACATGTCTGTCTTGTCCTCCACTCCCACGATGTTTCTTTTCCCTGAAAGAAGTATGTGGCGCTTTGGCTCATCGTATGATGTATTCGCTTCCTTATATTTTCTTTTTCTCGGCTTGGTAGACATGTCCTTCACATAGAAAACCTGCGCCACATCATTGGCTAGGACGAATGGTTCGTCTGCGTACCCAAGATTGTTTAGATCCATTGTTGTCATTCCGTACCGCGGGTCTTCCTTTACCTCGCCTCCTGTCAGATTGACCCATTTGCACCGAAACAAAGGGACCTTCAAACCACGTCCATAGTCAAGTTCCCATATCTCCTCTATGTAACCATAATATGTGTCCTTTGGCCTATTGGTGTTTGCTGCATCAAAGCGGACACCACTGTTTTGATTGGTGCTCTTTTTATCTTGGGTGATCGTGTAAAATGTATTCCCATTTATCTCGTACCCTTTGAAAGTCAATATAGTCGAAGATGGTATCTTGGACAGCAAGTACAGCTCATCTGCAATAGTGTCGTCATGCATGAGACGTGTCTGCAACCAACCGGCGAAAGTCCCCGTTTGTTCATGTGTAATCCAGTCGTCAGACTACTCCGGGTGTTTGGAGCGTAGAATATTCTTGTGTTCCTCGATATACGAAGCCACCAAGGCGGAATTTTGCAGAACTGCATAGTGTGCTTGCGCCCAAGAATGCTCGTCCATGCATATTACTTGGTCCCTTCCTAGCGTGCCTTTTCCATCCAGTCTGCCCTCATGCCGCAGTTCAGGAACACCAATCGGCTTAAGGTCAGGAATAAAGTCAGCACAAAACTCAATGACCTCCTCTGTTTCATGGCCCTTGTAGATGCTTCCTTCTGGCCTAGCACGGTTATGAACATATTTCTTTAAGACTCCCATGAACCTCTCAAAGGGGAACATATTGTGTAGAAATACAGGACCCAGAATGGAAATCTCGTCGACTAGGTGAACTAGGACGTGCATCATGATATTGAAGAAGGATGATGGGAACACCAACTTGAAACTGACAAGACATTGCACCAAATCATTCTATAACCTTGGTAGGATTTCTGGATCGATTACCTTCTGAGAGATTGCATTAAGGAATGCACATAGCTTCACAATGGCTAATCGAACGTTTTCTGGTAGAAGCCCCCTCAATGCAACCGGAAGCAGTTGCGTCATAATAATCGCATGGCAGTCATGAGACTTTAGGTTCTGGAACTTTTTCTCTGCCATATTTATTATTCCCTTTATATTCAACGAGAAGCCAGACGGGACCTTCATACTGAGCAGGCATTCAAGGAAGATTTCCTTCTCTTCTTTGGTAAGAGCATAGCTGGCATGACCCTGATACTGCTTTGGATGCATGTCTACTTTTTCGTGCATACGTTGCTGGTCCTCCCGTGCCTCCGGTGTATCTTTTGTCTTCCCATACACACCCAAGAAGCTTAGCAGGTTCACGCAAAGATTCTTTGTCATGTGCATCACGTCGATTGTAGAGCGGACCTATATGTCTTTCCAATAGGGTAGGTCCCAAAATATAGATTTCTTCTTCCACATGGGTGCGTGTCTGTTGGCGTCATTCAGAACAGATTGTCCGCCAGGACCCTTTCCAAAGATTACTTTTAAATCCTTGACCATATCAAGTATATCATGACCAGTACGGTGGCGAGGCTTCTTCCGGTGATCTGCCTCACCTTTGAAATGCTTGCCTTGTTGGGGATCGGTGCAGAAATTAAAAAATTTCTACGCATCACCAAGATCAATCTATGGAGAGACTAGCAACGAGAGAGAGAGGAGTGCATCTTCATACCCTTGAAGATCGCGATGCGGAAGAGTTGCAAGAACGCGGTAGGAGGAGTCGTACACGCAGCGATTCAGATCGCGGTCGATTCCGATCTAAGCGCCGAACAACGGCGCCTCCGCGTTCAACACACGTGCAGCCCGGTGACGTCTCCCGCGCCTTGATCCAGCAAGGAGGAGGGATAGATTGGGGAAGACAACTCCAGCAGCACGACGGCGTGGTGGTGGAGCTTGCAGTTCTCCGGCAGGGCTTCGCCAAGCTCAACGGAGGAGGAGGGGGTGTTGGAGAGGGGGAGGGCTGCGCCATGGATGAGGTGCTGCTGCCCTCCCTCCTCCCCTCTATTTATAGGGCAAAGGGGGAAGGGGGCCGGCCCCTCTAGATGAGATCTAGAGGGTGGGCGGCGGCCAAGGGGAGGGGGCTTGCCCCCCAAGCCAAGGGGGGCGCCCCCTTTAGGGTTTCCCCCTCAACCCTAGGCGCATGGGCCTAAGAGGGGATGGCGCCCAGCCCACTTAGGGGCTGGTTCCCTTCCACATACAACCCATAGGGCCCTCCGGGGCAGGTGGACCCTCCCGGTGGACCCCCGGAACCCCTTCGGTGGTCCCGGTACAATACCGGCAGACCCCCGAATACTTCCGGTGACCATATGATGACTTCCCATATATAAATCTTCACCTCCGGACCATTCCGTGACGTCCGGGATCTCATCCGGGACTCCGAACAACATTCGGTAACCACATACTATTTCCCATAACAACTCTAGCGTCACCGAACCTTAAGTGTGTAGACCCTACGGGTTCAGGAACCATGCAGACATGACCGAGACATCTCTCCGGCCAATAACCAACAGCGTGATCTGGATACCCATGTTGGCTCCCACATGTTCCATGATGATCTCATCGGATGAACCACAATGTCGAGGATTCAATCAATCCCGTATACAATTCCCTTTGTCCATCGGTATGTTACTTGCCCGAGATTCGATCGTCGGTATCCCCATACCTCGTTCAATCTCGTTACCGGCAAATCTCTTTACTCGTTCCGTAATGCATGATCCCGTGGCTAACTCTTTAGTCACATTGAGCTCATTATGATGATGCATTACCGAGTGGGCCCAGAGATACCTCTCCGTCATACGGAGTGACAAATCCCAGTCTCGATTCGTGCCAACCCAACAGACACTTTCGGAGATACCTGTAGTGCACCTTTATGGTCACCCAGTTACGTTGTGACGTTTGATACACCCAAAGCATTCCTACGGTATCCGGGAGTTGCACAATCTCATGGTCTAAGGAAATGATACTTGACATTAGAAAAGCTTTAGCAGACGAACTACACGATCTAGTGCTATGCTTAGGATTGGGTCTTGTCCATCACATCATTCTCCTAATGATGTGATCCCGTTATCAATGACATCCAATGTCCATGGTTAGGAAACCATAACCATCTATTGATCAACGAGATAGTCAACTAGAGGCTTACTAGGGACATGTTGTGGTCTATGTATTCACACATGTATTACGATTTCCGGATAACACAATTATAGCATGAACAATAGACAATTATCACGAACAAGGAAATATAATAATAACCACTTTATTATTGCCTCTAGGGCATATTTCCAATAGTCTCCCACTTGCACTAGAGTCAATAATCTAGTTACATTGTGATGAATCGAACACCCATAGAGTTCTGGTGTTGATCATGTTTTGCTCGTGGAAGAGGTTTAGTCAACGGATCTGCGACATTCAGATCCGCATGCACTTTACAAATATCTATGTCTCCATCTTGAACATGTTCACGAATGGAGTTGAAGCGATGCTTGATAAGCCTGGTCTTCTTGTGAAACCTGGGCTCCTTGGCAAGGGCAATAGCTCCAGTGTTGTCACAGAAGAGAGTCATTGGGCCCGACGCATTGGGAATAACTTCTAGGTCGGTGATGAACTCCTTCATCCAGACTGCTTCCTGTGCTGCCTCCGAGGCTGCTATGTACTCCGCTTCACATGTAGATCCCGCCACGACGCTTTGCTTGCAACTGCACCAGCTGACTGCCCCACCATTCAAAATATACACGTATCCGGTTTGTGACTTGGAGTCATCCAGATCTGTGTCGAAGCTAGCATCGATGTAACCCTTTACGACAAGCTCTTCGTCACCTCCATAAATGAGAAACATATCCTTAGTCCTTTTCAGGTACTTCAGGATTTTCTTGACCGCTGTCCAGTGTTCCATGCCGGGATTACTTTGGTACCTCCCTACCAAACTTACGGCGAGGTTCACATCAGGTCTGGTACACAGCATGGCATACATAATAGACCCTATGGCTGAGGTATAGGGGATGACACTCATCTTTTCTCTATCTTCTGCCGAGGTCGGGCATTGAGCCGTGCTCAATCTCACACCTTGCAATACAGGCAAGAACCCCTTCTTGGACTGATCCATATTGAACTTCTTCAATATCTTGTCAAGGTATGTGCTTTGCGAAAGACCAATGAGGCGTCTCGATCTATCTCTATAGATCTTGATGCCTAATATGTAAGCAGCTTCTCCAAGGTCCTTCATTGAAAAACACTTATTCAAGTAGGCCTTTATGCTTTCCAAGAATTCTATATCATTTCCCATTAATAGTATGTCATCCACATATAATATGAGAAATGCTACAGAGCTCCCACTCACTTTCTTGTAAACACAGGCTTCTCCATAAGTCTGTGTAAACCCAAACGCTTTGATCATCTCATCAAAGCGAATGTTCCAACTCTAAGATGCTTGCACCAGCCCATAGATTGAGCGCTGGAGCTTGCATACCTTGTCAGCATTATTAGGATCGACAAAACCTTCCGGCTGCATCATATACAATTCTTCCTTAAGGAAACCATTAAGGAATGCCGTTTTGACGTCCATTTGCCATATCTCATAATCATAGAATGCGGCAATTGCTAACATGATTCGGATGGACTTCAGCTTCGCTACGGGTGAGAAGGTCTC
Source organism: Thinopyrum elongatum (assembly GCA_011799875.1). Classification (NCBI taxonomy): domain Eukaryota; kingdom Viridiplantae; phylum Streptophyta; class Magnoliopsida; order Poales; family Poaceae; genus Thinopyrum; species Thinopyrum elongatum. The sequence goes on along the minus strand of CM022298.1, from coordinate 402,144,897 downwards.
ATCGTAGTCAACCCCTTGAACTTGTCGATAACCCTTAGCGACAAGTCGAGCCTTATAGATGGTCACATTACCATCCGCGCCTGTCTTCTTCTTAAAGATCCATTTGTTCTCTATGGCTTGCCGATCATCGGGCAAGTCTGTCAAAGTCCATACTTCATTTTCATACATGGATCCTATCTCGGATTTCATGGCTTCAAGCCATTTGTTGGAATCCGGGCCTGCCATCGCTTCTTCATAGTTCGAAGGTTCACCGTTGTCTAACAACATGACTTCCAGGACAGGGTTGCCGTACCACTCTGGTGCGGAACATGTCCTTGTGGACCTACGAAGTTCAGTAGCAACTTGATCCGAAGTTTCATGATCATCATCACTAACTTTCTCTCTAGCCGGCGCAGGCACCACAGAAACATCTTCCTGAGCTGCGCTACTCTCCGGTTCAAGAGGGGGTACCTCATCAAGTTCTACTTTCCTCCCACTTACTTCTTTCGAGAGAAACTCTTTCTCTAGAAAGGATCCATTCTTGGCAACAAAGATCTTGCCTTCGGATCTAAGGTAGAAGGTATACCCAATAGTTTCCTTAGGGTATCCTATGAAGATGCATTTTTCCGATTTGGGTTCGAGCTTTTCAGGTTGAAGTTTCTTGACATAAGCATCGCATCCCCAAACTTTTAGAAACGACAGCTTAGGTTTCTTCCCAAACCATAATTCATATGGTGTCATCTCAACGGATTTCGACGGAGCCCTATTTAAAGTGAATGCGGCAGTCTCTAAAGCATAACCCCAAAATGATAGCGGTAGATCGGTAAGAGACATCATAGATCGCACCATATCTAATAGAGTGCGATTACGACGTTCGAACACACCATTACGCTGAGGTGTTCCAGGCGGCGTGAGTTGTGAAACAATTCCACATTTCCTTAAGTGTGTGCCAAATTCGTGACTCAAATATTCCCCTCCACGATCTGATCGTAAGAACTTTATTTTCCTGTCACGTTGATTCTCAACCTCACTCTGAAATTCCTTGAACTTTTCAAAGGTCTCAGACTTGTGTTTCATTAAGTAGACATACCCATATCTACTTAAGTCATCAGTGAGGGTGAGAACATAACGATAACCACCGCGAGCCTCAACGCTCATTGGACCGCACACATCAGTATGTATGATTTCCAATAAGTTGGTTGCTCGCTCCATTGTTCCGGAGAACAGAGTCTTGGTCATTTTGCCCATGAGGCATGGTTCGCACGTGTCAAATGATTCATAATCAAGAGACTCTAAAAGTCCATCCGCATGGAGTTTCTTCATGCGTTTGACACCAATGTGACCAAGGCGGCAGTGCCACAAGTATGTGGGACTATCATTATCAACCTTACATCTTTTGGCATTCACACTATGAATATGTGTAACATCACGTTTGAGATTCAATAAAAATAAACCATTGACCAGCGGGGCATGACCATAAAACATATCTCTCATATAAATAGAACAACCATTATTCCTGGATTTAAATGAGTAGCCATCTCGCATCAAACGAGATTCTGATACAATGTTCATGCTCAAAGCTGGTACTAAATAACAATTATTGAGGTTTAAAACTAATCCCGAAGGTAGATGTAGAGGTAGCGTGCCGACGGCGATCACATCAACCTTGGAACCATTCCCGACGCGCATCGTCACCTCGTCCTTCGCCAGTCTCCGCTTATTCCGCAGCTCCTGTTTTGAGTTACAAATATGAGCAACCGCACCAGTATCAAATACCCAGGAACTACTACGAGCGCTGGTAAGGTACACATCAATAACATGTATATCACATATACCTTTGGTATTGCCGGCCTTCTTATCCGCTAAGTACTTGGGGCAGTTCCGCTTCCAGTGACCGTTTCCCTTGCAATAAAAGCATTCAGTCTCAGGCTTGGGTCCATTCTTTGGCTTCTTCCCGGCAGCTTGCTTACCGGGCACGGCAACTCCCTTGCCGTCCTTCTTGAAGTTCTTTTTACCCTTGCCTTTCTTGAACTTAGTGGTTTTATTCACCATCAACACTTGATGTTCCTTTTTGATCTCCACCTCCGCTGATTTCAGCACTGAATATACCTCAGGAATGGTTTTTTCCATCCCCTGCATATTGAAGTTCATCACAAAGCTCTTGTAGCTAGGTGGAAGCGACTGAAGGATTCTGTCAACGACCGCGTCATCCGGGAGATTAACTCCCAGCTGAGACAAGCGGTTGTGCAACCCAGACATTTTGAGTATATGCTCGCTGACAGAACTATTCTCCTCCATCTTATAGTTGTAGAACTTGTCGGAGACTTCATATCTCTCGACTCGGGCATGAGCTTGGAAAACCATTTTCAGCTCTTGGAACATCTCATATGCTCCGTGTTGCTCAAAACGCTTTTGGAGCCCCGGTTCTAAGCTATAAAGCATGCCGCACTGAACCAGGGAGTAATCATCACTACGCGACTGCCAGGCGTTCATAACATCTTGAGTTGCTGGGAAAACAGGTGCGTCACCTAGCGGTGCTTCAAGGACATATGCTTTCTTGGCAGCTATGAGGATGATCCTCAAGTTACGGACCCAGTCCGTGTAGTTGCTACCATCGTCTTTCAGTTTGGTTTTCTCTAGGAACGCGTTGAAGTTGAGGGCAACATTAGCGTGGGCCATTTGATCTACAAGACATATTGTAAAGATTTTAGACTAAGTTCATGATAATTAAGTTCATCTAATCAAATTATTCAATGAACTCCCACTCAGATAGACATCCCTCTAGTCATCTAAGTGACACATGATCCGAATCGACTAGGCCGTGTCCGATCATCACATGAGACGGACTAGTCATCAACGGTGAACATCTCCATGTTGATCGTATCTTCTATACGACTCATGTTCGACCTTTCGGTCTTCCGTGTTCCGAGTCCATGTCTGTACATGCTAGGCTCGTCAAGTCAACCTAAGTGTTTTGCATGTGTAAATCTGGCTTACACCCGTTGTATTCGAACGTTAGAATCTATCACACCCGATCATCACGTGGTGCTTCGAAACAACAAACCTTCGCAACGGTGCACAGTTAGGGGAAACACTTTCTTGAAATTTTAGCGAGGGATCATCTTATTTATGCTACCGTCGTTCTAAGCAAATAAGATGTAAACATGATAAACATCACATGCAAATCATAAAGTGACATGATATGGCCAATATCATCTTGCGCTTTTGATCTCCATCTTTGAGGCGCGGCATGGTCACCATCGTCACCGGCATGACACCATGATCTCCATCATCGTGTCTTCATGAAGTTGTCTCGCCAACTATTACTTCTACTACTATGGCTAACGGTTAGCAATAAAGTAAAGTAATTACATGGCGTTTTCATTGACACGCAGGTCATACAATAAATTAAGACAACTCCTATGGCTCCTGCCGGTTGTCATACTCATCGACATGCAAGTCGTGATTCCTATTACAAGAACATGATCAATCTCATACATCACATATATCATTCATCACATCCTTTTGGCCATATCACATCACACCGCATATGCTGCAAGAACAAGTTAGACGTCCTCTAATTGTTGTTGCAAATTTTTTTCGTGGCTGCTATAGGTTTCTAGCAAGAACGTTTCTTACCTACGCCAAAACCACAACGTGATATGCCAATTTCTATTTACCCTTCATAAGGACCCTTTTCATCGAATCCGATCCGACTAAAGTGGGAGAGACAGACACCCGCTAGCCACCTTATGCAACTAGTGCATGTCAGTCGGTGGAACCTGTCTCACGTAAGCGTACGTGTAAGGTCGGTCCGGGCCGCTTCATCCCACGATGCCGCCGAATCAAGATAAGACTAGTAACAGCAAGTAAATTGACAAAATCGATGCCCACAACAACTTGTGTTCTACTCGTGCATAGAAACTACGCATAGACCTAGCTCATGATGCCACTGTTGGGGATCGGTGCAGAAATTAAAAAAATTCTACGCATCACCAAGATCAATCTATGGAGAGACTAGCAACGAGAGAGAAAGGAGTGCATCTTCATACCCTTGAAGATCACGATACGGAAGCGTTGCAAGAACGCAGTTGGAGGAGTCGTACACGCAGCGATTCAGATCGCGGTCGATTCCGATCTAAGCGCCGAACAACGGCGCCTCCGCGTTCCACACACGTGCAGCCCGGTGATGTCTCCCGCGCCTTGATCCAGCAAGGAGGAGGGAGAGATTGGGGAAGACAACTCCAGCAGCACGACGGCGTGGTGGTGGAGCTTGCAGTTCTCCGGCAGGGCTTCGCCAAGCTCAACGGAGGAGGAGGGGGTGTTGGAGAGGGGGAGGGCTGCGCCTTGGATGAGGTGCTGTTGCCCTCCCTCCTCCCCTCTATTTATAGGGCCAAGGGGGAAGGGGGCCGGCCCCTCTAGATGAGATCTAGAGGGGGGGCAGCGGCCAAGGGGAGGGGGCTTGCCCCCCAAGCCAAGGGGGGCGCCCCCTTTAGGGTTTCCCCCCCAACCCTAGGCGCATGGGCCTAAGAGGGGATGGCGCCCAGCCCACTTAGGGGCTGGTTCCCTTCCACATACAGCCCATAGGGCCCTCCGGGGCAGGTGGACCCTCCCGGTGGACCCCCGGAACCCGTTCGGTGGTCCCGGTACAATACCGGCAAACCCCCGAATACTTCCGGTGACCATATGATGAATTCCCATATATAAATCTTCACCTCCGGACCATTCCGTGACGTCCGGGATCTCATCCGGGACTCCGAACAACATTCGGTAACCACATACTATTTCCCATAACAACTCTAGCGTCACCGAACCTTAAGTGTGTAGACTCTACGGGTTCGGGAACCATGCAGACATGACCGAGACATCTCTCCGGCCAATAACCAACAGCGGGATCTGGATACCCATGTTGGCTCCCACATGTTCCACGATGATCTCATCGGATGAACCACGATGTCGAGGATTCAATCAATCCCGTATACAATTCCCTTTGTCCATCGGTATGTTACTTGCCCGAGATTCGATCGTCGGTATCCCCATACCTCGTTCAATCTCGTTACCGGCAAGTCTCTTTACTCGTTCCGTAACGCATGATCCCGTGGCTAACTCTTTAGTCACATTGAGCTCATTATGATGATGCATTACCGAGTGGGCCCAGAGATACCTCTCCGTCATACGGAGTGACAAATCCCAGTCTCGATTCGTGCCAACCCAACAGACACTTTCGGAGATACCTGTAGTGCACCTTTATGGTCACCCAGTTACGTTGTGACGTTTGATACACCCAAAGCATTCCTACGGTATCCGGGAGTTGCACAATCTCATGGTCTAAGGAAATGATACTTGACATTAGAAAAGCTTTAGCAGACGAACTACACGATCTAGTGCTATGCTTAGGATTGGGTCTTGTCCATCACATCATTCTCCTAATGATGTGATCCCGTTATCAATGACATCCAATGTCCATGGTTAGGAAACCATAACCATCTATTGATCAACGAGCTAGTCAACTAGAGGCTTACTAGGGACATGTTGTGGTCTATGTATTCACACATGTATTACGATTTCCGGATAACACAATTATAGCATGAACAATAGACAATTATCACGAACAAGGAAATATAATAATAACCACTTTATTATTGCCTCTAGGGCATATTTCCAACATGCCTTTCTTTCTTAAGAGATGCTTGATCGGAAGAAATCGACGATGTCCCAGGTACACATTCTTCTTACATTTATCCAAATATATACTGTCGGTATCATCTAAACAGTGCATGCATGTGTGGTATCCCTTGTTTGTCTATCCTGAAAGGTTACTAAGAGCAGGTCAATCATTGATGGTTACAAACAGCAACGCATGTAGGTCAAATTCCTGCTATTTGTGCTCATCCCACACACGTACACCTTTTCCATTCCACAGCTGTAAAAGTTCTTCAACTAATGGCTTTCGGTACACATCAATGTCGTTGCCGGGTTGCTTAGGGCCTTGGATGAGCACTGGCATCATAATGAACTTTCGCTTCATGCACAACCAAGGAGGAAGGTTATAGATACATAGAGTCACAGACCATGTGCTATGATTGCTGCTCTGCTCCCCAAAAGGATTAATGCCATCTGCACTTAAACCAAACCATACGTTCCTTGTGTCATCTGCAAAGGCCTTCCACTTTCTCTCGATTTTTCTCCACTGCGACCCGTCAGCGTGTACTCTCAACTTCCCGTCTTTCTTACGGTCTTCTTTGTGCCATCGCATCAACTTGGCATGCTCTTTGTTTTGGAACAGACGTTTCAACCATGGTATTATAAGAGCATACCACATCACCTTGGCAGGAATCTTCTTCCTGGGGCGCTCACCCTCAACATCACCAGGGTCATCGCGGCTGATCTTATAGCGCAATGCACCGCATACCGGGCATGCATTCAAATCCTCGTACTCACCGCAGTAGAGGATGCAGTCATTAGGGCATGCATGTATCTTCTACACCTCTAATCCTAGAGGGCAGACAGCCTTCTTTGCTTCGTACGTACTGTCGGGCAATTTGTTATCCTTTGGAAGCATCTTCTTTAACATTATCAGCAACTTATCAAATCCCTTGTCAGATACACCATTCTCTGCCTTCCATTGCAGCAATTCCAGTGTGGTACCCATCTTTTTCTTGTCATCTTCGCAATTTGGGTACAACAATTTCTTGTGATCTTCTAACATGCGCTGCAACTTCAGCTTCTCCTTTTCACTTGCGCGGTTTCTCTTTGCATCGGCAATGGCCCGACCAAGATCATTAGTGGGCTCATCTGATGCCTCTTCTTTAGCTTCTTCCCCCATTGTTGGCTCAGCTTCTTCCCCCATTGTTGTACCATCATATTCAGGGAACCCATGGCCAGGATAGCTGTCATCATCCTCTTCTTCTTCATTCTCTTCCATTTGGACCCCTCTTTCTCCGTGCTTGGTCTAACAGTTATAGCCGGACATGAAACCAGACGTAAACATGTGGATGTGAATGGTTCTTGAGTTAGAGTAATTGTGATCATTCTTACAGACAGCACATGGACAACACATAAAACCATCGGCCCGCTTGTTTGCCTCAGCTGCAACCAGAAAAGTATGCACGCCATTAATGAACTGGGGAGAGAAATGGTCATCGTACATCCATTGCCGGCTCATCTTCATTACACAACACCGAAAAGACCAAATTAATACAAGTTCATACATAAAGTTCATACACACTTATTCTCATAAAACAACATACAAACTCTCTAGCTAAAGCATTTAAATGAAACAACAAATGCGATCAAGATCGCAACTAAGGTAACAATTGATCCAATAGCATAGTGATACCAAGCCTCTTTATTAACGGCATATTTTCTAATCTTTCTAATCTTCAAGCGCATTGCATCCATCTTGATCTTGTGATCATCGACGACATCGGCAACAAACAACTCCAGTTTCATCTTCCCTTCTTCAATTCTTTTTAATTTTTCTTTCAAATACTCATTTTCCTTTTCAACTAAATTTAACTTCTCAACAAGAGGGTTGGTTGCAATTTCCGGTTCACATACCTTCTAGATAAAAATATCTTGTCAACTTGATGGGCATAATTGTCATAAACACGAAATGCAACAATAGTTATAAAAGAGAGTATATACCACATCCGAATCATAAACCCGACGAGGGCCGACGGGGACGGATATCAAAACCATGCCACTATGTATAACAAACAACCATACATGTAAGAAAATTATACAAGTAACTATCTAAATCACACAAACATGATTTTTTTTATAAAAAGGATAAGAACAAGAGGCTCACCAAGGTGGTGCCGGCGACGGGACAGTGCGAGCGATCGATGGTGGTTAGGACGGGGACGGGAAGGCACTAAGTAAACCACACCTACACATGCAAATTAAGAAGTAAATTTGAGCTCAAATTGCATATAAATCAAATAAACTCCCACATATAATTACTCCCAAACTAAAACCCACAAATCACTATACTTATAGAGCATTGCAAGAGCTAATCTAGCAATGAGAGATGAAAGGACAAAGTTGCTAACCTTTGTGAACACTTGGATGGATGGGGTGCCTTCAAATCTTGACAAATTTTGGCAAAAATGGAGGATGAGCTTGAGCAAGAGGGGAAGAACAGAGAGGAGAGGAAATGGGAAAATGGGCTCGGGCTGGACGAAGGGTTTATATAGGAGCATCTTTAGTCCCGGTTGGTGACCCAAACCGGGACTAAAGGTGTGCCTCTAGTCCCGGTTTGTGTCATGAACCGGGACTAAAGGGGCTCATGGGGCTCCAGCCTGACACCAGCCTGCCACCACCCCTTTAGTCCCAGTTTGTGACACAAATTGGGACTATAGGTACAAAATGAACCGGGACTAATGATGCTCGTGCCCCTAGCCGTTGGAACCGGGACTAATGGTCACATTAGTCCCGGGCCGTAAAAGAACCGGGACTAATGAGGTGAACGTAAGGTCATTTTTCTACTAGTGCCCCAACATCCACACAGATGCACATCATCAACATCGCCTTAGCACCGCCAGGCAAAGCTATACTCCACTGGCATGTGTTTTCCCGATGAAGCAACTCATATCTTGCCAAGCACCGACGAGGCGAAGGCAAGTCATAAGGAACGAACAACAAACTTATTGGTGATCATACATTTGATGTGTGTAGTTCGATAAATGTTGCAAGTAGTGGATTTACTATCTTCAGAAATGACTCAAGTAGATATATGGATATTTGCTTGATGGGACGTAAGTCTGGATCTTTTGAAATCATTCGAAAGGTTTTCAAAAATGAAGTAGAAGTTATTGTAACAAGAAAATTATGTTTCTACAATTCGATTACAGAAAGGAATATTTGAGTTACAAGTTTAGCGAATGTCTGATGAGTTGTGAAAGGGGTTTCATAACTTGCACCTCCCGGAGCACCACTACAAGTGGAAAGTCCGTGAAGATGTAATCGAACCATTTATGACATGGTAAGATCAAAGATGACATAAATAAATTTGCCATTATCCCTTTTAAAGAGTGATGCTTTAGAGACTGCGGCTTTTACACTGAAAAGAGCTCCATCGGGTCTGTTGAAATGACACCATGGTATGGTACGCCCAACCATGTTATATCTTTTCTTAACATTTGGAATATGGGGCTTGTGTAAAAGGTTACAAACCTATTCCAAATCAGACAAGTGCTACTTTGTAGGTTATCCCAAGCAATTGGGTATTCCTCCCTCACTATACCGAGGCAAATAGGTTTGCCACAAAGAACGGTATGCTTTTTGAAGAAAATGGTTCTTTCAAAAAGGTGAGTGGGAGAATAATGCAACTCGACGAGATAACCAGTATCTCCGTCATCAGGTCAAAGGAAAGAGACCTTGGAAGTAATTCCAGTGTTTCCTACTGCGACTGATACGGAAGTCTCTACAATAAAATGTATGGACTTCGGTCAAACTTGTAGCTAAACCACGTAGGCAAGGCTCGTGCAAACCTCTCAGGTGCGTAGACAAGATATTGTTGTCAGACAACAGTATACCTATGATACACAAGGAAGCGTTGATGGGCCCTGACTCGGGAATTGGCTGAATGCCAATACAACCCGAGTTAGTTTCCATATAAGTGATTCAAGATTAAAACCTTGATACACCTTTCGGAAGACTTAGAGTCTAACGAATATTTATGGAACTTAAAACTGATACGGATAAAAATGTTTTATCCATAAAGCCCGACTTGTTGAAATAACAAGTTCAAGGAGTTGACTGCGATGAGGTTGTTTCACCGTAGCGATGCTTAAAGTCGGTTCGGGTTGAACTAGTAATTGATACATATTTCAATCATGAGACATGAAACATGGATGACAAAAAGATTTTCATCTGATGGAAATGAAACCAAGGACTTGCATGTGCTACAGTCCAAGGTATTTTGTCAGTCCAAAGGATGCTAGTAACTATGCAAACTTCAGAGTTCCAGCAATGGACAGAAGAGAGCAAAATGGAGTTGGAATCTTCGTGTTTTGATGGATTGGTCAAAAGGGTTTTGACTTCATCAATGGGTCACGAAGATGCTTGTAATTCAAGAAAGTAAGTGGGAGCATAATAAAATTTCTAAAAAACGTTGTGTGCTTGACACATTGTTAATTGGAAATAAATTTCTTGACACGAATTAGGACTTCATTTGAAAATAGTTTTTCGGTGAAGTTCTTGGGCTAAATGGCCTCAATATTAGGCATAATGATCTATGGAGATAGATTTTCCTAATAAGGCTAAGCAATGAATACATATTGACAAGATGCTAAAACTTTTTAGCATTTAAAACGCCAAGGAGTGATTCTTGCCGAAGTCACATGGAAAGAGTTTTTGCAAGACTCGGTGTCCCAAAAACACTGATGAGCAAAATACATGATGGAGATTCCACACACCTTCATGTTTGGATTAATCATGTATTCCATGGTATGTAAAAACAACCAGATATGTCCAATACTCCAAAGTTGTTGCGAGTATAGATACCAAAGTGATCAAAAGTAGTGATCATGGGACAACAGTGAAAAAGGGTCATTGAGTACTATAGTAGCACTGATGACATGTTTTCTCGCAAGCGGAGATCATGAAGAGTTCGTTGTAAAAGGTTACATCGATACAGTCTTTATCCATGCTCCAAGCGATTTTCGATTAAAGTTAAGGGTTTTGTGCAATACACAATATGGTGGCACGGTAGTTGGAAATTATTCCAAACAAGATACTGAGGCGAATTCTATAACAAAGGCTAAGTATGTTGACGCTTTAGAAGCGACAAAGAAGTTGTTGAATCATATAGTTCATTCATGAACTTAGTATGGTTCCAAGAAGGCTTGGTCAATGGGACACTATTGCAGATAGTTGCTCCATAGCTCAGTCTGAGGAATTAGGTTTCGACCAATGATTCACACATATACAAAGCAAGGTGTACACAAAATATGAATTTTGTGAAAGCGTGAAAACGCGAGGATATGCAAAGATACACATGGATCTGAAGTCGTCAGATCCGTTGGACATCAGGCTGTACCACATGCGAAGCATATTTTACACCAATGTGCCATAGGTGTAAAGTGCATTAACATTAACTAGATTATTGACTCTAGTGCAAGTGGGAGTCTGTAGGAGATATGCCCTAGAGGCAATAATAAATGTTATTATTTATCTCCTTGCTCATAATTATGTTTATGTTCCATGCTATAACTGCTGTGGTTCCCGAGCCCGTATATCCATAAAGGCTCTGGGGAAAACCCATGTGCACGTGTGGAATAATAAACGGTAAAAAGTATTCCTAGTCATGCCTCTAAGACTAGCTCAAGTGTTGCATGATGATTATGTTTTCCCAATCATGGGCATGTCTATGCCAGCAGCTTTGAGGGCACAATGTTAGAAGAACATTTGTGTTGAATCGACCCGATTGATGTTATGCTAAGAGATTCATTCGTCACAACTTAATGGTTGATAACACAGAGATGGTTAACGTTTGCATGATTCCTCAGACCATGAGAGTATCGAGTTTCTTCATGCTTGATTCATGAACTTTGGGGTTTGTTAAACGTCATCCGTAACTGGATGGCTATTACGGCGGCTTACGGGTTCATGGGAAAGTATGTTAAGTAACTTGATAGCTCAAGATTGGGATTTGCTCCTCCGACGATGGAGAGATATCTCTGGGCCCTCTCGGTGTTAAGGTATCCATCATCGTCTGGCCAGACACTTTGTGATTTGATCACGGGGATGCCGGAACACGGTAACGAGAAAAGAGAACAATACCGGTAACGAGGTAACTAGCATAATGGACAAGTTGTTGATCCACGGGAATGCCAACATGTCTCACCTCGGGTATTTGTAACATATCGCGAAGCAACAGGAATAGCACACGGCAACTGGAGGTTCACTCGAATATTCATTCGTGTGGGTATAGGGGTCAATATGGGTGTCCACGGCTCCGATGTTGATCATTGATCGGAAGGGGTTCCGTGTCATGTCTATACTTCACCGAACCTATAGGGTCACACGCTTAAGGGTCATCTATCTGCTGAATACTAGACAGGGAGTCTGAGAGAAAATCACCGAAAAAGTTTCGGACACTGAAAAGTTTCGGACAGCGGAAAAGTTCCGCAGAGAGAGGTCACCGGATGAGTTCCGGTGAAACTGAAAAGTTGTTTCAGGGGATACCATTAAGTCAAAATGGTTTCGGCACATGCCTGATAATTCTTGGAGGATGCCAGAATCATTCTGGAAACTTCTGGGAATTTTCTGGAAGAAAAAACCGGAAATGTTCCGGGGCTGCCGGAACCGCTTCAGATGCTTTTCGCAGATGAAATCACTAAACTGGAATTGTTCCAAAACGCGTTGAAAATTATTTTAGTGGGTACTGGAAATGTTCTAAGCCCACATAAATATTTTCAGTTCGAACGGACGCTGAAAAATGTCGTCGTGAATAGTGAAAGTGCTTTTTGGAATTTTTTGGAAAGCCACCTTTTAGGGCTTTTTGCTAAAGGCTTCTAGAAGGTGATGTGGATGGATGAGAGCCCCCTTGGGGGGGACCCCTAGGGGGTGGCCGGCCACATGTGGAGCTCCTCCTTGGAGCTCCAGATGTCCTTTGGTTTCTCTCTTATGCCCTTGGAAAGAGTTTCCTTCATGGGTATTTTGGTATTTCTTGAATGCCCATCCTACCCCTTGGTTTTCCTATATAAGGAGGAGAGGGGGCTGCTCAATCCTTCATCCCTTCTCACATACAAGTGCCATTGCAATGATCTGGCTTCTCTCTCACTCCCACGAAAAGAGTTTCGTAGAGCCGAAAGGCTGTCTGGGTTCCGGTGGGAACTAGTTCTGGACGGCGAAGCCCTGCCGGATAGATGACACCGTATGTGTGCAACCCTGTAGAGAGGTCGTAGTTTCGATCTTAGTGCCCGAGGGGCTGTTCGTGAGTGCCTCCCGAAGGGCTGTCCAAGTGACGGTCCAAGTTCTGTGAGTCCTCCCGAAGGGCTGTCCGAGTGACCGTTCGAGTTTCGAAGGTCCTCTTGAAGGGCTGTCCGCGACACTGTTCGGGGGACTGTTCGACCGCCTCCCGGAGGGCTATCCAAAGAGAAGACGAGGGTATACATCCTCGCGGTTGGGAGGTTGTAAATCCTAGCTGCGGGGATCTGCACCGCCGATCGTCATCGACTCTTCTTCCGCTGCGCTACGAGTCGGTAACGAAAATGATCAAACCTTGTATGCAGTCTCCATAGTGGTCCTGGGCTGGTGCGTAGGTCGAAAAATTTTGTTTTCTGCTGCGTTACCCTACAGTGGCATCATGAGCCGTACTATGCGTAGATGCAGGTTGCGATCTAGAATACATGAGATGTATGGGTGTTGCACAATATAATTAGGTAGTAGATGAGTTCTATTACTGAAAATTATTTGTGCGGGTAGCAGATGAAATCTGTTACCCGATGTTCTTGTTGCTTCCCTGGAATTTGCATATTTCTGATCTTGATAACAGCATGGTGGAGTTTCAATGTTCTGGCAATCCGCGATCCTGATTGATCAACGAAGTGCTAACAGTTCATTGAATTCCACCATAGTTAAAAAGAAAGATGAAATTTCGCAGACGAAAGGACAATGCAGATATGATCTACACGGGGGTCATGCGTATGACGAAGTTTAGTATGGGGCTCGAGATTTTATTATCTCGGTTTTCATACACCCTGGAAAGTTAATCTAGCGACTTGAATTATCATACTTGATGATGGACGTTGGTAGCTTCGGTTTGTTTCGAAACCTTAGAAGCCACGAAAAACAAGTTTTTGCTGAACCGATTAGAGGCGTCTAACTTGGTTTTGCAGGAGGGTTTGCATGTGCATATGATGTGGTATAGCAGTGCTCATAATAATTTGATTATGTATGAGATGACTATATGATGTAAATTAATTAACATGACCTGCATGTCATGATTCGGCATGATGGCTGGAGCCATATGATTGCACTTTAAATGACCTATGTGTCAACCTTGTTGTAATGCATTATTTTATTAGCTATAGAGATAGCAATATTATCTGGTGCATCGACAAGGTGGTGGCAATCTTCGCGAAGGTGAACACCGACGCGAATGCCGAAGACGAAGAAATACAAGACTTCTCCGTCAGAAAGGGCTATACCATATCATGCTATTATGAATTGCCTGAGATGTTTATCCCTTATGATGCACCCTTCTTGATTGCGCGGTAGTCGCTTTTTATTAGGGTGATCTCTCACAAAAATATCATAGTTGATAGTGTTCTCCCAAGTGTAGCACCGTCACGGCACCTAACTTTTCGGGGTGCGCCATGACTAACATGGGTACGAACGATTAGGGATGTGTGAGGCGGGTGAGTTCAGACCTCGCAGCGAGATCACTTGGTTGTCTTTGACGTTCAGGCATGACAGTCATGAGCTCGGAACACGCCCATCGAAAGATGAACAAGAGTCGCATAGAGATGTGATTGGCAGGTTGGCCTACTGGTTGAGATTTTCGTCATCAGTGGTGACTAACATCAATGACGAATAATCAAAACACGGGTCTTGAATCACTCACAATCAATTATGAGAGATATTGATTTGAGTGGGAGCGCACTGTAGAATTATCTTGTTTAATTCTCAGTGCAATTAATTGTGAACACTGTCTAAGTGTGGTTTGCATAATAGTTGTAGAATAATGGCTCGCGTTTCCACCTTCCCTATTAAAATTGAATAGCTGTTAAATATCTGGTTAAAACTTTACGGTTGGTAACGTAATGTGAGGATTGTCCTCAAGAGTGCCGAGAAGGACTTTGTCCTATCGCATACTTTCGGTATTCTCTCGCTTATGCTATGGATCATGTGACTCTCGTCCTTCGATCCAAAAGCTAGAATTCCGTTTCAGTCAAGTGCAATATGTTTGCTTCCATGAGACCCGAACTTCGAAAGTTTGGATAGTTATGTGATATTCATGGAATCTGAAAATCATTTTCAGAGACAGACAAAGGCTAAAAGATATGAGATATCCAAAGCAATGTTTGTTTGCAAACTATTAGTAAAGGAGTTTACTATGCATTAGACTGATAAGAGAGGGATCCAGAAGAACGCCTGTCATATGATGAAAGGTGAATAAAACAACAACTTAAAGAGAAAGGAAGTGTCCGAAGGGTGTTAGTGAAACTTTCACGCCTAGGAAGTCCGGGGCTAACGCCACTCTTAAGTTGGGTGCTTCTTCTGAGAGTAAGAGAAATACTAAAAGTTAAACTGTTAGAAGTATAATGGCAGAAAGAAAGAAGACTGGAATATCCAGCTCATGTATGAATGTCATACAAGTTTTTGATGTATAGAAGGCTAGTCAAAGATATAGTTCTTGGGAATTATGATTAATTTGTTAATCACTGATTCTTGGGTATTGTGAGTTAATCATAGAGATACCCGCTCGATTGCATTCTGTTGCAACTCGATGTAAGAACTACTATGGCCTGAAAGACTAGCCAGGAATGAGGTTTAGGTATACACAGGGAACATAGTAAATGTTACTATACCTTCCATCGGTGTATTACCGTCTGTATTTATTTTCATAATTCATTTAGAGTTTTACAAACTCTAGCCTTTGCATAAAGTAATCTTGCAAGAAGGTTGTTCAGAAGAGAACTTTTTATGTTCGATGTTATGAATAACATAAGGGCCATACTTTCATTGAGAATGAGATGCATGTTATGAATAATGATAATAATATATTACCTCTGGATTTACTTTCATAATTCATTTTAGAGTTTTACACACTCTAGCCCATTGCACAATGTTTGTTGCAAAAGAGTTGTTCATAAAAGAACAATTGTTGTTCAGTATTATGAATAACATGAAGGGCCATACTTCCATCCAAGATGGGATGTATGTTATGAATATTGATGGTAAAATGATACATCCATAACACTGACGCTAAATGTCGCAAGACTAAAAGAATACCACACAAGTGTGGCACTGCATTTGGTCACATTGGAGAAACCCGCATGAAAGATTCCATTATGATGGATTTTGAAGTCGTTTGATTTTTGAATCATCTGACACTTGCAATTTTCCTTCGAAAAGTGAAGTGACTGAAATACCGTTCACAGGCCATAAGGAACGAGCAAAGAATTTATTGGTGATCATACATTTTGATGTATGTAGTCCGATAAATGTTTTTGCAAGTAGTGGATTTATCTATCTTCAGAAATGACTCAAGTAGATATATGGATATTTACTTGATGAGACGTAAGTCTGAATTTTTTGAATTCATTCAAAAGGTTTTCAAATATGAAGTAGAAGTTATTGTAACAAGAAGATTATGTTTCTACAATTCGATTGCAGAAAAGAATATTTGAGTTACAAGTTTAGCGAATGTCTGATGAGTTGTGAAAGGGGTTTCATAACTTGCACCTCCCGGAACACTACTGCAAGTGGAAAGTCCGTGAAGATGTAATCGAACCATTTATGACATGGTAAGATCAAAGATGGCATAAATAAATTTGCCATTATCCCTTTTAAAGAGTGATGCTTTAGAGACTGCGGCTTTTACACTGAAAAGAGCTCCATCGGGTCTGTTAAAATGACACCATGGTATGGTACGCCCAACCATGTTATATCTTTTCTTAACATTTGGAATATGGGGCTTGTGTAAAAGGTTACAAACCTATTCCAAATCAGACAAGTGCTACTTTGTAGGTTATCCCAAGCAATTGGGTATTCCTCCCTCACTATACCGAGGCAAATAGGTTTGCCACAAAGAACGGTATGCTTTTTGAAGAAAATGGTTCTTTCAAAAAGGTGAGTGGGAGAATAATGCAACTCGACGAGATAACCAGTATCTCCGTCATCAGGTCAAAGGAAAGAGACCTTGGAAGTAATTCCAGTGTTTCCTACTGCGACTGATACGGAAGTCTCTACAATAAAATGTATGGACTTCGGTCAAACTTGCAGCTAAACCACGTAGGCAAGGCTCGTGCAAACCTCTCAGGTGCGTAGACGAGATATTGTTGTCAGACAACAGTATACCTACGATACACAAGGAAGCGTTGATGGGCCCTGACTCCGGAATTGGCTGAATGCCAATACAACCCGAGTTAGTTTCCATATAAGTGATTCAAGATTAAAACCTTGATACACCTTTCGGAAGACTTAGAGTCTAACGAATATTTATGGAACTTAAAACTGATACGGATAAAAATGTTTTATCCATAAAGCCCGACTTGTTGAAATAACAAGTTCAAGGAGTTGACTGCGATGAGGTTGTTTCACCGTAGCGATGCTTAAAGTCGGTTCGGGTTGAACTAGTAATTGATACATATTTCAATCATGAGACATGAAACATGGATGACAAAAAGATTTTCATCTGATGGAAATGAAACCAAGGACTTGCATGTGCTACAGTCCAAGGTATTTTGTCAGTCCAAAGGATGCTAGTAACTATGCAAACTTCAGAGTTCCAGCAATGGACAGAAGAGAGCAAAATGGAGTTGGAATCTTCGTGTTTTGATGGATTGGTCAAAAGGGTTTTGACTTCATCAATGGGTCACGAAGATGCTTGTAATTCAAGAAAGTAAGTGGGAGCATAATAAAATTTCTAAAAAACGTTGTGTGCTTGACACATTGTTAATTGGAAATAAATTTCTTGACACGAATTAGGACTTCATTTGAAAATAGTTTTTCGGTGAAGTTCTTGGGCTAAATGGCCTCAATATTAGGCATAATGATCTATGGAGATAGATTTTCCTAATAAGGCTAAGCAATGAATACATATTGACAAGATGCTAAAACTTTTTAGCATTTAAAACGCCAAGGAGTGATTCTTGCCGAAGTCACATGGAAAGAGTTTTTGCAAGACTCGGTGTCCCAAAAACACTGATGAGCAAAATACATGATGGAGATTCCACACACCTTCATGTTTGGATTAATCATGTATTCCATGGTATGTAAAAACAACCAGATATGTCCAATACTCCAAAGTTGTTGCGAGTATAGATACCAAAGTGATCAAAAGTAGTGATCATGGGACAACAGTGAAAAAGGGTCATTGAGTACTATAGTAGCACTGATGACATGTTTTCTCGCAAGCGGAGATCATGAAGAGTTCGTTGTAAAAGGTTACATCGATACAGTCTTTATCCATGCTCCAAGCGATTTTCGATTAAAGTTAAGGGTTTTGTGCAATACACAATATGGTGGCACGGTAGTTGGAAATTATTCCAAACAAGATACTGAGGCGAATTCTATAACAAAGGCTAAGTATGTTGACGCTTTAGAAGCGACAAAGAAGTTGTTGAATCATATAGTTCATTCATGAACTTAGTATGGTTCCAAGAAGGCTTGGTCAATGGGACACTATTGCAGATAGTTGCTCCATAGCTCAGTCTGAGGAATTAGGTTTCGACCAATGATTCACACATATACAAAGCAAGGTGTACACAAAATATGAATTTTGTGAAAGCGTGAAAACGCGAGGATATGCAAAGATACACATGGATCTGAAGTCGTCAGATCCGTTGGACATCAGGCTATACCACATGCGAAGCATATTTTACACCAATGTGCCATAGGTGTAAAGTGCATTAACATTAACTAGATTATTGACTCTAGTGCAAGTGGGAGTCTGTAGGAGATATGCCCTAGAGGCAATAATAAATGTTATTATTTATCTCCTTGCTCATAATTATGTTTATGTTCCATGCTATAACTGCTGTGGTTCCCGAGCCCGTATATCCATAAAGGCTCTGGGGAAAATCCATGTGCACGTGTGGAATAATAAACGGTAAAAAGTATTCCTAGTCATGCCTCTAAGACTAGCTCAAGTGTTGCATGATGATTATGTTTTCCCAATCATGGGCATGTCTATGCCAGCAGCTTTGAGGGCACAATGTTAGAAGAACATTTGTGTTGAATCGACCCGATTGATGTTATGCTAAGAGATTCATTCGTCACAACTTAATGGTTGATAACACAGAGATGGTTAACGTTTGCATGATTCCTCAGACCATGAGAGTATCGAGTTTCTTCATGCTTGATTCATGAACTTTGGGGTTTGTTAAACGTCATCCGTAACTGGATGGCTATTACGGCGGCTTACGGGTTCATGGGAAAGTATGTTAAGTAACTTGATAGCTCAAGATTGGGATTTGCTCCTCCGACGATGGAGAGATATCTCTGGGCCCTCTCGGTGTTAAGGTATCCATCATCGTCTGGCCAGACACTTTGTGATTTGATCACGGGGATGCCGGAACACGGTAACGAGAAAAGAGAACAATACCGGTAACGAGGTAACTAGCATAGTGGACAAGTTGTTGATCCACGGGAATGCCAACATGTCTCGCCTCGGGTATTTGTAACATATCGCGAAGCAACAGGAATAGCACACGGCAACTGGAGGTTCACTCGAATATTCATTCGTGTGGGTATAGGGGTCAATATGGGTGTCCACGGCTCCGATGTTGATCATTGATCGGAAGGGGTTCCGTGTCATGTCTATACTTCACCGAACCTATAGGGTCACACGCTTAAGGGTCATCTATCTGCTGAATACTAGACAGGGAATCTGAGAGAAAATCACCGAAAAAGTTTCGGACAGCGGAAAAGTTCCGCAGAGACAGGTCACCGGATGAGTTCCGGTGAAACTGAAAAGTTGTTTCAGGGGATACCATTAAGTCAAAATGGTTTTGGCACATGCCTGATAATTCTTGGAGGATGCCAGAATCATTCTGGAAACTTCTGGGAATTTTCTGGAAGAAAAAACCGGAAATGTTCCGGGGCTGCCGAAACCGCTTCAGATGCTTTTCGCAGATGAAATCACTAAACTGGAATTGTTCCAAAACGCGTTGAAAATTATTTTAGTGGGTACTGGAAATGTTCTAAGCCCACATAAATATTTTCAGTTCGAACGGACGCTGAAAAATGTCGTCGTGAATAGTGAAAGTGCTTTTTGGAATTTTTTGGAAAGCCACCTTTTAGGGCTTTTTGCTAAAGGCTTCTAGAAGGTGATGTGGATGGATGAGAGCCCCCTTGGAGGGGGACCCCTAGGGGGTGGCCGGCCACATGTGGAGCTCCTCCTTGGAGCTCCACATGTCCTTTGGTTTCTCTCTTATGCCCTTGGAAAGAGTTTTCTTCATAGGTATTTTGGTATTTCTTGAATGCCCATCCTACCCCTTGGTTTTCCTATATAAGGAGGAGAGGGGGCTGCTCAATCCTTCATCCCTTCTCACATACAAGTGCCATTGCAATGATCTGGCTTCTCTCTCCCTCCCACGAAAAGAGTTTCGTAGAGCCGAAAGGCTGTCTGGGTTCCGGTGGGAACTAGTTCTGGACGGCGAAGCCCTGCCGGATAGATGACACCGTATGTGTGCAACTCTGTAGAGAGGTCGTAGTTTCGATCTTAGTGCCCGAGGGGCTGTTCGTGAGTGCCTCCCGAAGGGCTGTCCAAGTGACGGTCCAAGTTCTGTGAGTCCTCCCGAAGGGCTGTCCGAGTGACCGTTCGAGTTTCGAAGGTCCTCTTGAAGGGCTGTCCGCGACACCGTTCGGGGGACTGTTCGACCGCCTCCCGGAGGGCTGTCCAAAGAGAAGACGAGGGTATACATCCTCGCGGTTGGGAGGTTGTAAATCCTAGCTGCGGGGATCTGCACCGCCGATCGTCATCGACTCTTCTTCCGCTGCGCTACGAGTCGGTAACGAAAATGATCAAACCTTGTATGCAGTCTCCATAGTGGTCCTGGGCTGGTGCGTAGGTCGAAAAATTTTGTTTTCTGCTGCGTTACCCTACACCCAACACAGGCGACTCCGTTTTCTCTCGTTTACGGGAGTGAGGCGGTCCTACCACTGGAGGTCCATCTACCCTCTTTGAGGGTGGCTATCCAAGATAAAATCACCCAAGACGAACAGGTACAACTACGGTTTCAGGAGCTCGACGCCCTTGAAGAGGTGCGACTTCATGCCCTACAGAACCTGGAGCTTTACCGCCAGAATATGGTGAGAGCTTACGACAAGCTCGTCAAGCAACGCGTTTTCAAAAAGGCGAGTTGGCCCTCGTGCTCAGGCGGACCATCATCATGATGCACAAGACGAAGGGCAAGTTCGAGCCAAAGTGGGAAGGACCATACATCATCGAGCATGTCTACGATGGGGGAGCATACTAGCTCGTCGATTCCCAGAGAGTTCGACCTATGCCCCCAATCAACGGAAGGTTCCTAAAAAAATATTTTTCTTAAAATTTTGCCTCTTTTGTTGCCTTTCGGATTTAATTGGGGAAACTTTTTTCTGTGGGCTATCGGATCCATGATGAATTCTCCTTTGCATTTCGTGGATATATCTAGTTTTCCCCAATTTTTACGGACTAAGTCCAACAAAAACAAAAATGTCTTTCCCCTATCGCACTACGTTGTTGATTGAAGTATCGGCTACCCTAGGACTTGTTGGAGGACGGCACAATGTGTCAAGTTGCAGGTGGAGCGGCTCCTACACCCACAATGCACGACACGTACCAGCTGTATGCTTCCGGAGGCAGCGGAGATGATTACTTGGTCACTTCTGAGTATTGAGACCGCGCTCTTCATGTTTCCCGGCATGCCTTGTGTTCACAGAGGCTCGCACTCCAGGGAAGACTATAGGAAAAGATCATGGAGGGCTGCCTGACCCAACACAAGTTGGTTTGGTGCATAGTCACATGGCAACCCTGGGATGCGCCACCAGAAGCTCTAGATAAAATGCTAGAGGGTTTTTCCTAGTCCACAGAGGTGAACAGTTTTTTTCCAAGTTCTCAAGATGGGTCCCGAAGAATCCTGGAAGAAGAGTCCTCAAGAAGTTTGACCCGAATGTCAAAGAAAGTCCATGAAGTCCGCGGCCAATCAATCATCCGCGTGAGCAATCATAATAAAATTCCAAAAGTCCAAGAAGCAAATTCAAGAAAAAAATCCCAACAGTTCAAGAAGCAGTCAAGTGGTCCCAAGCAGTAAGGAACCCACTGGAAGGAAGGTGGGAGGTAGCTGTTCACCACCCCTCAATATGCACGAAGAAAAATCGCCAAGCCATTGTCCCAAAACCATTTGCCCTGAACCTACCATACCCAAGTCTCTGGGTTCATGGGGTGTGTGCAGGGGGCATGTCGAGTTGTGGAGCCATCAATATGATGATGGGCTAGAGTATGAATTTCTGTTGCTTCTCGGAAGCATCCCAAAATATGGAGTCTTCATACACGTACACCAAAGCTATTTAAGTTGTTGAGTTGCAATCGTCAAGGTCTTTCGATGGTTCCCAATGACAAGTCCTTCGGTAGCCTTCTCGGATATCACGCCCAATAGCTGGTGTATAACGGGAAAGCCAAAATTTTAAAAATCCACAAATTTTCTTCTTCTTTTTTCGCTTGTTTTTGTTTGGTGTTTCTAGTTGTGATCCTCCAACATCTTTGCAGCCATGGAGAGGCGCTTCCTGTCATCGTCGACGGCATTCCGACGACAAACCACTACATCAACCTACATCATAGGTGTTTGGGAGCAGCAATACCATGTGACCATGACAACGCCGATGACACCTTGGCAACAAATGGTCTACACCGACACGCACGATGGGCGTCAGAAGGAAACACCTGCGCTCATGAAGGCGGCGCCATTATGTCTCTGTGGCCCCGTCTCCAACAACAATGAAGCATGGGGCAACATCAACCCCCCAATCATCCATAAAGCCGATGGCATGCCGCCGTACCACCAAAATTGCCTCGCCATGAATGGCGTGGCGATTCTCGATGAAGGGGAGCTGTCAACGGTCTACCGACGCCTTGCCTACATCAACACATAAAGATCATGGGAGCAGTGCAACGCGCCAGTGCGGCCAGCATGAATCTGTGAAACCCTCCAATCAAGTTGGCTGGCACCGCAGCAGCTAGACGGTCGAGACGAGATTGGTAAATTTTTGTTTTTGTTTTCAAGACAAGGCATGATGTTTCTCCATGGAACGAAGACAAGATAGGGTTGCCTCGTTGACCACCATCATGCCCGTTATACGATCCAACGAGCTCCCTAGGGAACACACGTGTGGATGGACATACCTACACTAAGACAAATTGTTGCTAATCAATCATCTTTGGAATGGCGGGCACATGATCACGGAGATGTCAACTCCGAACCGGTTCTTCAGGTTCTTCAAGCTGCTTATGAATCATGCGCCAAGAAGAGAGAGAAAAATATTCGTCGAGTTAAGTTCGATTTGCTTCGCACTCAAGCTCAACTCGACGAGGGGGCATTTGTTCGACGTGTTTTTGTTCACTGTTGCATAAAATTATATATATATATATATATATATATATATATATATATATATATATATATATATATATATATATATATATATATAGGACTGCTAAAATAAGCCTGAGCGTAAATTTGGTAATCCTACGCGCCGGTCAGACTACGTGTGCGCACCCGTCAAACTAGTACCATTGAAACTACCGTAAAAGTATTACCCTGGTGCGTGCACCACCCGCCAAAACAACCAACCAACTTTGTTCCATCTAGTAAAGGATTACTACTCTTCTCCCGATCTAGTAATTAGCCAACTCAAACATAGTAACAATACTACTATCGTCCACAAATTGAGGGTAATACTCAAACATAGTAATTAGCCAACTCAAACCTAGTAACAATAGTAATGGAAAGTCACTTGCATACAGTAACCACTTTTAATCGCGTTACTATATTTGCTAGGAATTTTACTACAAGGAATTAGGTGAATAGCTATATTACTAGGCATGGCGGGTCTACTGCATGTAACAGGTAATGAATTAAACTCCCTTACTTTATTTGCTATAGGATTTTACTATAAGGAATTATGTGAATTAACTAGTACGAGACAGAGAACTAGTGCAGGTAGTGAGTAATTTAGTTAATTCCATTACAGCATTTTTGATGAATTTTACTAGGTGAATAGCCCGTATGGGAAGGGGTGTGGGTGTGGTGCATGCATCCAGTAATGAATTTTGTTTCGTTACTATGTTTTGGGAAGGTATTTACTAGGAGTGATTAAGTGAATTTGGTTTCGTTACTATGTTTTTGGAAGGTTTCGTTACGTCGCGAAGCGGAGGATTCATGCATGCAGCCCGTAATGAATTTAATAGCATTACTTTTTTTTGCTAGGGCGTTTACGAGGAGTTTCAAGATGGCTAGTTGGTTTGGCCGAGCGGCGCGTTTAGCCCGGCCGGAGCGTAGAATTAGCACTTCTTTGCTCAGGCTCACTTTAGCGCCACCGTATATATAGAGAGAGTGAATTTTGATGCAGGATTTATATATATATTCAAAGAGAAGTTAATTATACAAAGTCAAGATTCAATTAGCATGGCACATATGGCAAGCTACCCACCCACGTACTTGCATGAAATCATGGTGCAACTAACAAAAATGCATGCACGGGACAACGCATAGCTTTGACCTTGTCTTCATATGTATACGCTATGTATACGTATTCGAGTATCTCAGTCGGCCGGCAAGCGGCGCGCATATACATACATGAAATATACTAGAAAAATGACCATGCGTTGCACCGGGAGAAAAAAATATCTTTCATGTTTAGTTCGTGCGTATGTGAGTTGCCAAGGAAAGACACTAAACGTATGAGATGCTATCAAGATTCGTCTTAATAAAAAACGTAATAATCCATTTGCTAAAGTATCGTACATGCACAATACATGCATTTGTCTACATAAGGAGATTCTTAGTTGAATGCCCATGCGTTGCTATGGAAAAAAATCAACTGATCATGACTTAACTCTCTTGTCACTCAAGTAACATAAATCTAATTTAGTCAAGACAACACAGGACAAAAGTCTCAGATGAAAAAAATTATAGATGAAAGGTATTTTGGGACGCTAGTTTGGGAAGAGGGTATGTATTCCCGTCCTTGACCACTTAAATTTGTTCACAGCCTCCTCGCTCTTTTCCAAAAACAGCATACATCAATATCACGGTTAGCAATCTCAACTGTGGTATTGTCTGAATCTCAATGCAAAAATTCAGAACATGCATCCTACCTATTGCTCCTTAGCTTCAATAAACTGAGCATTGTTGTCATGGTTAGAAATTAAATCAGGTGAAATTAACAATATAGTGTACAACAGGCCAGACAAAATCTGAGTTTATACATACCCTACAATCCATTGTGATCTATATGCTGATTACCATAGCACATAAAATTGCAGCTCAAAAGCTTATGCCGGTTTTACATTTTTTTTCGTGTTTCTTTTTGGGCAATTTTTTTTCATGAGTAGACCTCAATCTGAGTCAGTGCAGATCAGACCGAAAGGCCAATTTTGCCGACACATAAGCCCACCCCGGGTTAAATAAAAAAATAAAGTAAGGTGCAACACGTCTGCTCTCGTAGCCCCTGGCTACATGCGATTGAACGGTCCACGCTCTTCGACCATCGCCGCTTATATTCCTGAAGCTTCTTTTCCAGGCTCCGCCTCTCCCCATCTCTCTCTCTCGCTCGTCACAGGAGGACACCATGGAGCAGCCAACCTCGAGCTGACGAGCGACCCCGCGCTGCCGGCAGGTGTTCCACCCACCCCTCTCTGCCTCGACCCCGTCCTCCGCGGGTCTCCTCTGTCGCGCGATGGACGCCGACCTTGTGCCCCTGCCTTCTCCCGAGCTTGCCCGAGCCGCAGCAATGGCACCGCCGCCGAGCGCCACAACGGAGAGAGGACAGCACAACGGCCGACCCCTCCCTCCCCCTGCTGCATCACCGGGCCTCCTTCCCGTTTTCTTTCCTTCGACTTCCTGCAGCGAACCGAGGCCATGGCCGCCTCTTGTACACGCGCACGCATGGGCTCCACCCAGCCATCTCCAGCCGCCTCTGCAGCTCCGGTGGGCTGCCTGACCATGGGCACCCAACAACCATTGACCAGCTCCCCCTTCTTCTTAAGCTTTGCCATGGGCCGCCCAAGATCAAATTCGGTCGCCATGGTAGAGCGCGCTCACCCGCGCCACGGATCCCGACGTCATCGGCGCCCTCGCACTGCCAGCTTGCCTGCCGCCGTGGACCAGTCGACCTCCCCCCATCCAGCCAGCCGCTACTGTCAGCTTCCTGCCGCCGTCGTCCTCCGCTGACGCAGCTCTCCCTCCAACCTTTTAGAAGCAAGACTGAATGTTCCTCTTTCCTTCAGTAGCAGCACTCGATCCTCCTCTTTCCTCGTTTCTCTTTCAGCGTTTGTATCTTCATCTGCTTATTGATTCCCGAAACACCTCCTCCATACCCAAAAAAGTTGAAGCCATATATAAATTGGAAGAACCAAGTGCAAGGGGGTGAGGTGGGACTATTTAAAAGGAGCATCTAACCTTTCCCTAGCAGAACTTGAGCTAGCTGAGTTGGTTGCAATTCATGTTACAGGGCTGGAGGTCACGAGTTCGAATCGTATACCAGACTGGCCCAGGAGCCATGACGCGCAGGTGCAGGCCGTAGTCCAGTGCTGAAACGCCGCCGCGATGCGCGGGTGCAGGCCCAAGTCGCGCAATGCTTTTGACGTACAGGCAGCCGGCATGTATATAGATTAGTCCCACCTTGGATAGAAATTTTTAATATGGGCATGGTGAACGGACGAAATTATGGTGGGAAGAAGCCCTTTATTATTATATATAATATATAATATATTTATATATATACTAGCATGGTGAACGGACGAAATTATGGTGGGAAGAAGCCCTTTATTATTATATATAATATATAATATATTTATATATATACTAGTAAAAATGTCCGTGTGTTGCAACGGGATAAATAATTCTCACATGCCCCAGCGACCCATCCATGTTGCCATTTCTCTTCGCCACCAACGCTGATGGTGCTAGGCGACCTAGGGCACATGCGGCCGGAGGGACTTACCCTTGGCCCGACACTGCAGCGGGCAC
Source organism: Thinopyrum elongatum (assembly GCA_011799875.1). NCBI lineage: Eukaryota > Viridiplantae > Streptophyta > Magnoliopsida > Poales > Poaceae > Thinopyrum > Thinopyrum elongatum. Next base: position 402,118,009 of record CM022298.1, on the reverse strand, counting down.
GTTAGTCCCGTGCCTGGCAAACGATGCCTTCTGATAAACACATTGATCGGGAAGGAGCGGGTTGATCGGGAAGGAGGGAAAGGGGGGATGGACGGAACGGTTTTAATGCATAAAGAAATAACAAAAAGTGAAACCAAAACAGATATATACTATATCATTTTTCTGCTATACCAAAACTATTGTTGAAACAACTTATCTGTGTTAGTGGTACTAATATTGTTAGAACTTATCTCATGAAAAAAATAATTGTTAGAACTTAAAAGTTTAAAACATGTCTTTACAGTATAAAAGTTTCAACACTCACCTTGTTTAATGGTGAACAATTTCTGACACATTTTGTTCGACTTGAAAATTCATTACTGGAAAGTACCTGATAGTCTAAAACCGAATGAAGAGAAGGAGCAAGGCGTGGAAAGTGTCCCTTAACGTTATCATATATAAGATTATAGCATTAATTAAGGACCGTCTTAACATATAGGGAGTGTTGATCCCACTTAATTTGAGGGAGCCACGGGCCAAAACTCACATGAAGTCCCGAAAACATCACAACAAACCAGCGACACAACATCCATACAGTAAAAAATTGCCTCGATCTTTCACGTCAAGCTAGCTAGGTGATGGTAATAATTAATTAATACACACACGCATTATATATCTTCCTGGTTATCTGTCTCCTAATACAGTTTGCAACATAGTTGCAAAGAATTCAGTACATAGCAAGATAGGTACACGCCTGCTGGAAAGTACCTAAAACTGAAAGAAGAAAAGCAGCGAGGATGTACGCAAAATGTTCCCTAAGCAGCGTCTCCACCTTACTACCGGCAAAGAAGAATCCCTGATCCTCTCAGTCTTTCATTTACCATCCGGCTCCTTCCCCAAGGTCACACCTGCATCCATTTTATCTATCAATTTACAGAAAATGGAACATCCTTTTTATCTAGTACCAATTTACAGAGAACAGAAGTATGCTACTTTCGAACACTGCCTGCAAGAACTCTTCCACAACATAGCCATGATCAGTACACTAATCTAAAACTGAAACTTATTCATACATGTGTCAATCTGTGCGACTCAAAACAACAATCCTGTACATGTATCAGTTCTAATTTCACTTGCTAGGATCAGAGGTAACTAACCAGCAGGAGTTATTACAGTAGCATGAAATGAAGCATTGCTAGCCCCTCCAATCAAATTTGTCGACATCCATAGAGCATATATAGTCGATAAATACTCTGATTTTCTCCAGGGGATTAAAATTTGTTATCTAATAAATTGTTGATTCATCAGCATAAAAAAGAAGTGGAAGTTATAATCTGTTATCTAATAAAGTGGTTCAGGGTGTCAAACACAATATGAAATTTGAAACAGTTTCATTACGCAGGAGCAGATGGCCTGCAGTTATGTTTGTGAAATTTACTGGCCAGACAAAAAAATATGTGAAATACCAAATTCTAAATAGCTCAGCATCAGGAGAGGCAGCACCTCATCATATATTGGGTCTTTAACAGAATCAAAGACATAGTAAGAGTATTCCTGAGATTGAGGGCGTCTGCAATGATAATCATCAAACATTTTTCGTGTCGTAACAAGATCTGTGGACCCCGATGCCTTGATTAAATGTACACATGGTTCCAGCGGCACGAGCTTAATTGCACAAAAGGAACAACAAACCTAGCTCTCGATAACAAAAATATAAGCTCCAAAACAGGGACAATGAAACTTCTCTCTTCAATTTATCCTCTGAATTTTTTACCAATGTTTTAATATATTTTCTCCAGATGCTTATTGACTTAAGCTTTCGAAAGTAAAAAGAATCACTAAATTCCACGTTTAGGTGAGGGGGTCAATAAAATCTACAACTGATCTAAAAAACTGTGACCAACAGTGGTTCGAAACTTTGAAGGCCAAAAGATTGTTCGATAAAGAGCACATTGGCAAGCACGTTTGGAATAGCAAAACAGAATGCTATGTGAAAGAAAAAATTATGTTATTCACCTAGACATAAAAAAAATTCAAGTCCCTCTGATCCATTCTGTGTTATTCACTGCACTACGATTTATTTACCAACAAAATAAAGACCAAGAAGCAATGAATCTGGAGGTTCCTGACCTTGATGCAGCAAAGGAGACACGGCTATATGTGGTTCTGCTCGGCAGCCCATAAGTACATCATCAGATCCTTCTTATTGCTCCTGTACGTCGTCTCATTGCAGACAAGTGTAGCTACGAACATCAATCAACATTCCTTCCAAGCACTTGAATTCGGTAGACACTATCAATGCCTTGGAGTACATTGGATCTAAAGGAAGCCTAGCCATTTGTCAGCGTACAATGATCAGTCAAATAATTTATCATAATAACCTGAATAACCAACATCATGTAAGTAATATGATATCTCAATTAGGGTGTATGTGTGTGTATGTGCGTGCCCGTGTAGCTGGTCTATTTGCAAATGAAACTGCTCCAAGAACATTTCAATTAGAGCTAGTTGATAGTGACAGATTACTGCATATATGCGAACATGTATTATCCTACAGTCGTACATACTTGAGCTAGCTGATAGTGACATATTACTACATCTATGTGAACCTTTATTATCCTACTCTGCTTCTCTTGATCCTCTTTGCTCTGCTACAAAGCTCAGATTTGGTAACTTAACCATAAACTTCTAAAACATGCTTTCATTTTCCGAAAAAGAAGTAAATTTCTTTGGCATGATCAAGCCAAATCAACCTCATCCGTCTTGGTCCCTAGCTCAAATGATATAAAGCTGAGGCAACTAACCTTTTTCCACTTTGTAATCAGATTACGGTCTGCATAACCCTGGTCCAGGCAAAATTCATACAGCTCCTTAGATATATCCTTCCTTCTTCTATAGAAAAGATCAAAAATGTAATGGCTTCTTGGATGAGAAATGCGGAAAATTGGCCAGAGTGCTTTGCACTTTCTCTTCCTGTCATGTGTATCATTTTCAGCTGTGCGTGCACATATTAGTACTCATCTTGTAGTATGAAATATCAATGGACATCTGAAAAGGTCACATCGATAGATAGCATGCTTAATAACATGCATACCTTCTCTAATTTTGGCATCCAGCTCACGGATTGTGGGTTCAATAAGCACCCACCCTTCAGTATATTCGACACGGCCTATCTTTATCTTAGGCATACTATCACAAGGGGTGTCCTATAAGCACCCACTGTTCAGTATATTCGACACGGCCTATCTTTATCTTAGGCATACTATCACAAGGGGTGTCCTGAGGCAGGCTTGGAATGCACAAACCTGAGAAACAATAGATTAATGGGTAAGCTTCAAATAGCGTACACTCATGCCATCAAACTCATCCATATAACTATGCAAAAAAATTACAAAGCAAGGCATTGACAAGGTGAATAAAGGATTCTCGAGTGCTTCGGTAGTGCGTATTGAGGAGACCAAGAAGCAGGTAAATCATTATATGACAATGTGGAATTGTTGTGGAAATCTGAAACATGTTGAAATTTAGTGGAAGCCAAACAACTACAAGGACCCACAAGTAGCAGCATAGCTAGCAATCGCACAGCAGCAGCCCACCACACATATCAGGCAGGACATAAACGTAGGTTTGATGTTCATGTAAAGGAAAAGGGCATGGCTTGAACATTAATAACCGCATAAGGGAGACTGTTGCTGGCGAAGAACAGGGGCAGCGAGGCAGTGTTGAGCTACTGCCTACTGGGCTAGTCGGGTCGTCGCCTCCTCCGCCCAGATGCATGTGAAACAGGTTCGGCTGGATCTGGCCGGAGCAGGCGGCAGAGACCTCCCGGTGCAGCCACTGAAGGCGGCAACGACCACACGCCCCTCCGTCCTCTGCCGCGCGCTTTGTCGCCATCTGCGCGGCGCCTGGTCAGGGTAGGGCGCGGCGCAGCCGCGTAGGGCGGTGGAAGCCGCGGACGAGCGGAGGCTCCGAGCGCCGGACGAGCGAGACGGAGAGGAAGGCGTCGGCACGGCGGTTCCGACGCGTGATTGCCACGGCCGTCGATCCGGTGGAGACGAGTCCCACGCCTCCGCGTTCTTCTCCATCGGTGTCGAGCACTGGGTCGGCCCGCGAGCATGCCGAGCTCGAGCGGATCCTCGGATCCGGGGCTTCGTCGACAGGGTGCGGGGTCGGTGACAGGACCTGATCGATCTACTGGTGGAAATTTTGGGGCGCGTCAGACGGCCCAGATGTGGATCAGGGGAAGAAAGGGGAAGAACGCAAGGACGAAACCATAGCTACTAAGACTAAGAAATGATATGATAACTTTCTTATTAATTTCTCCATCTCAGGTTTCAGCTTATAACCTGCTGGTGATAGTTACAGTGGTAAAAGGAAATGACACGCAGGCCGTCAATCTCCCGTAACTCGCTTCCTTCTCAGCCCTTGGATAACTGACGAACCGTTGCCACTGCAGTGTTCTGTTCTTCAGAGTTCTTCAGGTTCAGGGATTCAGGGTCCTGACAATACCCCCCCCCCCCATTAAGTTGCTGCTTGTCCACGAGCAGCTCGAGGCACATGAGGTGGTCTTGGAGGCGGAGGAGCGAACTCTGGAAAGGTGGCCTGCAAGAAGGTTAGATCTTCCCAGGTTGCATCAGTTGGCGCCAGATTCTCCCAATGTACCAACCACTGTGACACAGGAGCCTTGTTGCGTTGAACTACTCGCTTGTCCAGCATAGAAAATGGAGTCGTTTTCAGTCTTCCATCTTCAGTGACAATAGGAACATGTGGTAGGGGAATAGCATGTTCTCCCAAGTGTTTCTTCAAGTGACTAATATGGAAAACAGGATGGATTTGTGCAGTTTCAGGCAACTGTAATTTGTAAGCTACCTTCCCCACTTGAGCCAGAACTTTGTATGGCCCATAGTATTTGGATCTTAGTTTGAGGGACCCTCTGAGGCCAAAGGCATTCGCCTATATGGTTGTACTTTGATGTAAACATTATCTCCCACCTGAAGTTGTCTTTCTGTCCTTTTCAAATCAGCAAAATACTTCATTCTATCTTGGGCTTGCAGTAAATTTCCTTTTAATTGCTCCCTCATCTTCTCTCTTTCTTCTACAGTAGCTCTAGCTTCAGGTAGTATAGTCCTTGGTAGGGATAATTCTCCTATTTGTGGTGGGTGATAAGCATATAAAGCTTCAAAGGGGGTGACTTTGAGAGCTGTATGGTATGTGGTATTATACCACCATTCTGCCATGGATAACCAATTCATCCAATCCTTGGGGTTTTGAAAAACCATATTTCTAAGATATTGCTCCAGACACTGGTTCACTCTCTCTGTCTGACCATCTGATTGTGGATGGTGAGCAGTACTAAAGCTCAACTTGACCTTGAAACTGGTGAGGATATCCTGGTAGAAATTACTGGTGAAAATCCTGTATCGATCAGACACAATCACCACTGGCATTCCATGGAGCTTGACAATGTTATCAAGAAACAGTTGTAGGACAGTCTGAACTGTGTAAGGATGACTCATAGGAAGGAAATGGGCATATTTGGTTAATTTGTCAACCACAACTAGAATTACCTCTTTGCCTTTAGAATTTGGCAGGCCCTCAATAAAATCCATGGATATGTGGGACCAAGGGACAGCAGGTATCTCAAGAGGGTCTAATAGACCAGGGGAGTGGACATGCTCCACTTTAGTGAGCTGACACACAGGACATTCAGAAATATACTTCTCCACGTCTTGCTTCATTCTGGGCCAGTAGAAATGTTTTTTCAGTCTGTGCAATGTTGCTCTTACTCCAGAATGGCCCCCAATGGCAGAGTTATGAAAAGTGTTGAGAAGTGTCTTTCTGAATTCAGAGGCTGCTCCAATGTATAATCTGGTTTTGAACTTCAGAATGCCCTCTGTGACAGTAAACTTAGAGTTCTCTTGCACATCTTGTGCTAGCCTAGTGAGTAATTTAGAGCTGTCAGGGTCATTGACATAACTCTTTCTAACATCTTCTAGCCAATCTGCCTGAATAATTGTCATTTGAGAACAGCCAATGGCCTGAATTTGGTCTCTTCTGGAAAGGGCATCAGCTATAATGTTTTCCTTGCCCTTTTTGTATTCAATGGAATAATCAAAGTCCAACAACTTGAGGAGCAGCTTATGTTGTATTCTCTCACTAAGTCTTTTGTGTTGCCATGTATTTCAGTGCTTGTTGGTCAGTCTTGATAATCAATGGATTTCCAATAAGATAATGTCTCCATTTTCTTAAAGCCTCCAGGATGGCCATGGCCTCCTTCTCATAGATTGATTTTCCCATGGCCGTAGGGCTGATGGACTTGCTAAGGAAAGCAATAGGCCTCTGGTCCTGCATTAGTACAGCACCAATACCAGTTCCACATGCATCTGCCTCAATAGTAAAGGGCTTGGAAAAGTTAGGTAGTGCTAGGACAGGACAGGTGGTCATGATGATTTTTAATTTAGAAAATGCTTTCTCTTGCTCTACTCCCCACTGGAACTGATCTTTCTTGAGAGCATCATAGAGTGGTCTGCAGATTGTCCCATAATTTTGGACAAATCTTCTGTAGTACCCTGTCAGTCCAAGAAAACCCCTGAGTTTTGTGACATTATCAGGAGAAGGCCATTACAGGATAGCTTGAACTTTGCTTGGATCTGTAGCCACTCCCTCATGAGAAATAATGTGTCCCAAATAGCAGACCTTCTGGACAGCAAACTCACACTTGCTCTGCTTCACAGACAGTGAGTTTGCTTTGAGTAAATCCAGTGCTATTTTCAGGTGTTCTATATGTTCCTCCAATGTTTTACTGAACACCAACACATCATCAAAGAATACCAAAATGAATTTTCTGTGAGGTCCAAAAATCAAGTTCATAAGATTTTGGAATGTGGCTGGAGCATTAGTTAGCCCAAAAGGCATAACTATATATTCATAGTGCCCTAAATGGGTTCTGAATGCTGTTTTAGGAATATCAGGTGTGGCCATTCTTATCTGATGAAAACCAGACCTTAAATCAAATTTGGAAAAGTACTTTGCCCCATGAAGCTCATCAAGCAAATCTTCAATGATAGGCATAGGAAATTTGTTTTTAATTGTCCTGGCATTGAGTTGTCTGAAATCATTGCACAGTCTCCAGCCCCCATCTTTCTTTCTCACCATTACTGCAGGGGATGAAAATGGACTGAGACTGGGTTGTATTTCCTCTCTGATCAGCAGATCTTGGATGATTTCTTCCATAGCAGATTTTTGATAATGGGGAACTCTGTAAGGTCTGATATTGGGTGGAGTGGAGCCAGGTATTAGTTCAATCCTGTGGTCAATATCTCTTTTAGGAGGGAGGCCCACAGGCTCTTGAAATACTTCAGGATATTGGTCCAGGAGAGATTGTACTGGTGCAGTCACTGTTGTAGTTTTTTCTACAGTAGGTCTGATCAAATTGATCTGAATGAGATACCCCATAGCCCCCTTTTGGAAAATCTTGTCTGCTTGTTCAGGAGTGCAAGACATGTCAATGTTACTACCAATGTAGTCTTGAATGAGAAAAGGTTTGTTGCTCCTATTAATGACAATTGTTCTGCGGATGAAATCCATGCTCACAGGACTGAATTGTTTCATCCAGTCAGCCCCTAGTATGATGTCATAAGTCTGGAGGGGTAACACTTTGAAAGTGTTATGAAATTGTTTGCCAGCAATAGTATATGGACAATCCGTAACAGCACTATCAGACACTAACTGTCCTCCACCTGCTACAGAAACCTTTCTTCTCACAGTGGGTGTTAAAGAGAAATTGCACTCCAAGGCACACTTGTAATCCATGAAAGTGTCTGAAGATCCACTATCCACAAGAGCTACAACTCTCTTCCCAACAATATTGACAATAATGCACAAAGTAGCAGGACCTGGTGTTCCTTCTGCAGCATGGATAGAGATCTGACAACATTGCTCAGCTGGTGCTTCCGTATCAGGTGTGTTAGGAGCAGTGTGGTATTGCACTTCTGGCAGTACTTGTTCTTCTGTAACTGTGACAGTACTTTCTTCCTCAACTTCCTGAAGTATGTGGATAGTTTTTCCTATTCTGCACTTGTGTTGCCTTTTCCAGGGCTCTCTGCAATACCAACAGAGATTGGGAGCTTTGGCTGCCGGTTGTGATTGATTTTTGTCATTAGTTTGAAGATGCAAAGGAGCAGGTTTATGAGGAAAATTGTTGTACTGCCTTGGTTTAGATGTGCTGGGCAGAGCTTGAAGTCTTGCATTAGCAGCCTTTTCATAAACCTTAGCATACCAATATGTTTCCATGATACCAGATGGTCTTTGTCCACACACTTCATGTTTAATTTCAGACTTTAGACCTCCAATAAAACAGCTCATCAGAAAGTTTTCTTGCAGGAAAGGATGGTCTCTTTTAACCAAAGCAACACACTCCTCAAACTTGTTGATATATTCAGTAACTGTTGTTGTTTGATGTATGTTCTTCAACAGTTCAACTGCTTCATGGACACTGGCTTCTGTAAATCTGCCAGCCAAGATCTGGCAAAACTGCTGCCATGTAACCATCTGTCAGGGAACACAAATATTTTTAAGCCACACAGAAGCTTTTCCTTGAAAATGCCCTGTAGCTAAGTTCACCCATTGCTCATAAGGAGTTCCTGTCATATCAAAGAATTTTTCACAAGTAATCAACCACTGAATAGGACCTGTGCCATCAAACAAAGGTATTTCCAATCTAGGCCCTTTGAGAATTGCTTCTGCATAGTAGGAGGGCCCTCCAAGCTGAGTAGCAAACTGGTTTCTCTGGCTGTCATACAGATTTACTCCAGCATGATAGACAGATGGGGGAACATTAGTAGTTGCTGCAGTGTTGATGTACTGGCCAGTAATATGGTTATAGGTAGGTGGAATGGCATAAGGGGCAATGACAGGAGCAAAGTGTCCTGTGTTTCCAGTATTTGTCATAGGGGGTGGTTGTCCATGGAGTTGCACATTAGGAAGGCCAGCCTGACAATTACCTATGGGTGCACTCAATCTGAATGGGAACACAGGAGCCTGAGATACTGCAGATGTGGTGTTGACAATAACACAGTCAGAAAACAGAGCTGAGTGCATAGGAATAGACTGACTATGTGCTACAGTAACCATAGGTGCAGAAAACGTGTGAGCAGAGTTCATATTGCTACTGGGAGTGATACTTGTCTGAGCAAAAGCTGCCTGCAAATTAACTAGAGACACAGGTGTGGTGACTGCGGTAGTTGTCTGGATCACACTGGATTGTTCTTCTGACGCGAGAGGGGAATTAGGAACTTGCGAGACAGGTGGATTCGCCGGCTTAACTGCGTTCAGAATTTGCTGCAGTGTCTTATCCATGGAATTCTGCAGATTCGACAGTTTACTATCGAGTTGAGGCACTGTGACCATGTTGGCTTTCAGTTGTTGAACTTCTGCCTTCAGGCCCTGCAGATCAGTAAGTTCGACCCTGAACGCCTGCATCTCACTCTCCAGTTTCTCCATCGCCTTGGCGCGTGTATGATCCGCCATCATAATCACCGCTACCAGTACTGGAGAACGTAGAGGGATTATACCTTGCTCAAACCTGTCGTCTCTTGCTGTTGTCACCGAAGAAGTGCTCGAGATCGGAACGAATCACAGGGATTTTACCACCAGAGCAAGACGCTCTGGCAACCGCGACTGTCCTGCGATCTGCACCCAAACGAGGTGCGCCGCCGACACCGCGCCGCCGCCCCTTCAGAGCCGCACCGCCGCCGCGAACAGGGAGGGTAGGGTGGGATTTTACGAGAGGACCCAACCACCCTGTCTCCACTGTCCGATTCGCCGCCGATGAACCGCGCCGCCGAGGAAAGGACTGTGTGGCGCCCCCGCTGCTCGATCGTACACTAATCATGCACGCAAACGTGTACGATCAAGATCAGGGACTCACGGGAAGATATCACAACACAACTCTAAAACATAAATAAGTCATACAAGCATCATAATACAAGCCAGGGGCCACGAGGGCTCGAATACAAATGCTCGATCATAGACGAGTCAGCGGAAGCAACAATATCTGAGTACAGACATAGGTTAAACAAGGTGCCATAAGATGGCTAGCACAAACAGGGATACAACAGATCGAACAGGCGCAGGGCCTCCTGCCTGGGATCCTCCTAACTACTCCTGGTCGTCGGCGTCCTGGACGTAGTAGTAGGCTCCGTCCTGGTGGTAGTAGTCGTCGAAGGTGGCGGCTGGCTCCTGGGCTCCAACATCTGGTTGCGACAACCAGCAAGAAGGGAAAGGGGGAAAGGAGGGGGAAAGCAACCGTGAGTACTCATCCAAAGTACTCGCAAGCAAGGATCTATACTACATATGCATGGTATATGTGTAAAGAGGCAATATCGGTGGACTGAACTGCAGAATGCCAGAATAAGAGGGGGATAGCTAGTCCTGTCGAAGACTACGCTTCTGGCAGCCTCCATCTTGAAGCAATAGAAGAGAGTAGTTGGAAGTTAACCAAACAACAACGTAAAGCATAATCCTACCCGTCGATCCTCTCGTCGCCACCATGCGAGAGAGCGACCACCGGGTTATATCTGTCACTTGTAAGGGTGTGTTTTATTAAGTATCCATTTCTAGTTGTCATGAGGTCGGAATACAACTCCGGGTCGTCCTTTTACCGAGGGACACGGTTATTCGAATAGATAAACTTCCCTGCAGGGGTGCACCACATATTCCCCAACACGCTCGATCCCCTTTGGCCGGACACACTTTCCTGGGTCATGCCCGGCCTCGGAAGATCCACACGTCGCAGCCCCACCTAGGCTCAACAGAGAGGTCAGCACGCCGGACTAATCCTAGGCACTCTGGGGTCTGGGCCCATCGCCCAGTGCGCTCCTGCACGTTGCGTACGCGGCCGCGAGCAGACCTAGCAACCCACACGATCACGGCGGTTACGTTAGCGCGGTCCAACACGGCGCGCGCCGCTCAGTCGCTGACGTCAAGAAGGCTTCAGCTGATACCACGACGCCGGGATACCCATAACTACTCCCGCGTAGTTGGTTAGTGCGTATAGGCCAGTGGCCAGACTCAGATCAAATATCCAATCTCGTTAAGCGTGTTATTATGAAGTAAACGCGAACGCCGACCAGGGCCTGGCCCACCTGTCTCCTAGGTGGTCTCAACCTGCCCTGTCGCTCCGCCACAAAGATCCACTCAAAGGGCCGTTGGGACAAAGGTCCTTTCAGCCCCCAATCCGTGAATCACTCGCGGGTACTCTTCGAGCCGACCCGACTTTAGTCACCATTTGTATAGTATGTATATATGTATAGTATAACCCGTGATCACCTCCCGAGTGATCACGGCCCGATAGTATAGCAAGGCAGACTGACAAGAATGCAGGGCCAATGATGGTAAACTAGCATCCTACACTAGGCATTTAGGATTGCAGGTAAGGTATCAACAGAAGTAGCAACAATGACAGGCTATGCAGCAGAATAGGATTAACCGAAAGCAGTATCATGCTACACTACTCTAATGCAAGAAGTATAGAGGAGAATAGGCGATATCTGGTGATCAAGGGGGGGGGGGCTTGCCTGGTTGCTCTGGCAAGTAGGGGTCATCAACAACGTAGTCGGTCGGGGCACCAGCAGCTGCATCGGTCTCGTAGTCTACCGAAGAGAAGAGGGGGAAGAAACAGTAAACACACGGCAATAATGCAACAGGGATGCATGACATGTCTAAACGCAGGGCCAGGGTGATATACAGCCTAACTAAGCGATTTAGTTAATTTAGGAATTTATTCGGATTTATTTAATTAAGGTTGGACACTATTCATTTATCGAAATCGGTCTAATTGTTCAACGTTCTCATAGCTGCGGGCGTCTGACGGAGATACCGAGGGCGTATCCGGGTTCGTATCGTCGCTCTGAGCAAGTTTCATGTATAAAATATTTTCATCGGAGTTACGGTTTAAAAGATATGATTTTCTAAAGTTTTTATTAATTTCTGAAATTTTAATTAATTATTTAATTCAACATTATCCGAAACAGTGCACGCTGACGTCAGCATGACGTCAGCAGTCAACAGAGGCGTTGACTGGTCAACTGACGTGTGGGTCCCGTTTGTCATTGACTGAGATTAACTAAAACAGATTAATTACTTTAATCAGTAATTAGGTTAATCTAATCAGGATTAGTTAAGTTAATTAATTTAGTTAACTAATTAAATAAATAATTAATTAATATTTTTATAATTTTCTTTTAATCCTTTTTTTCTTTTTTTAAAATGTTCCAGGGGCTAGGCCCCACATGTCATTGGGTCAGGGGGGCCATAGCGGGTTCGGGCGTTGCGGGCGCCCGACCCGGGCGATGACCCGCGGGAGCGGAGGGGCGCCGACGCGGCGCGGGCGCCGGGCGCCGGAGATGGCCGCGGTGAGGCCACGGCGAGACTGGCGGCGCGCGCAGCAGGGGGCGACGGGCGCGGTCGAGTGGTGGACCGGAGCGGGGCGAGACCAGCGCGCGGCAGCAGCAGGAGCCGGCCATGGCGGGCGACCCAGGCAGTGGCGGGGGCGCGAGCACAGCCGCGGGACGCGGTGAGTGTGCCAAGGGGGAAGAAGGGAGCGGCCACGCAGCGGGGCAGCGGCGATGCGGCGAGTGCGCACGCGACGAAGGGCACCAGTGGGGAGGGCGAGTGACGGCAGGGCTCGCCGGCAGGGGCACGCGGGGGGGGGCGCGGTGGCGCGGGGCACGCGACGCACGAGGCCACCGCAGGCGGGCGACGCAAGCAGCGGCGCGGGGAGGGAGAGAGGAGGAGAGGGAGGGGCGCGGCTCACGGAGGGCGTAGGGATCGTGGCAGTAGCGCGCGAGGTGGATGACGGGGACGACGGCGGAGAGGAGAAGCAGGCCGGCGGGGGAGCGCTCCGGCGACGGCGTCCAACGGCAATGGCAACGGGGCGGCGTCGGGCGGCAGGGTCGGGGCGTCGCGGCGACCTCCACCTCTCGATCCCGATCCAATCGGGGGAGAGGGGGGGGATATATCGGGAGAGGGGGGAAGTGGGGTGGTGGCTGGTTAGGGTTTCCCCCCCCCATGGGGATAAGGCAGGGGATGGGGCTGGGCCGGCCAGTTGGGCCAGGTGGGTCGGCCAGCTGGGCCGCCTGGCCCAGTTGGCCAGGGGGGCCTTTTCTTTTCTTTTGTTTTTCTGTTTTGTTCTTTCTCCTTTTATCTATTCCTATTTCCCTGCTTAGTAAAAAGTTAGGCCTCAAAATGATTTCTATACGACATGGCAATTGTTCCAGTAATTACTAGGCATCCCCTAACACTACCAGAAATTAGTTTGGAGACAATTGGAGCTCCCACAAATTTTACAATAATTAATATGCATTAATCCTAGCTGTTTTAACCATGTTAGTGCCACTTAAACATTTTACCATTTGTTGGTTTCAATTTTAGACTAGCCTCTACAATATTTGTTATTTACTGAGCATTTTAGTTTTTAGGTTGGACAACTTTTATATTTCACTTTCATTTAAATTTGAATTTGACTTAGGAGTTGAAATGCAATATGATGCTAATGATGATTATGCACTATTAATCATGATGACATGGCCTCATCAAAAGGGTGATCACTGTAGCTTAATACAGGGGGTGTTACAGACTGGTTCTGATACCCTTGACAGGACCTGATCGATCTACTGGTGGAAATTTTGGGGCGCGTCAGACGGCCCAGATGTGGATCAGGGGAAGAAAGGGGAAGAACGCAAGGACGAAACCATAGCTACTAAGACTAAGAAATTTTATGATAACTTTCTTCTTAATTTCTCCATCTCAGGTTCCAGCTTATAACCTGCTGGTGATAGTTACAGTGGTAAAAGGAAATGACACGCAGGCCGTCAATCTCCCTTAACTCGCTTCCTTCTCAGCCCTCGGATAACTGACGAACCGTTGCCACTGCAGTGTTCTGTTCTTCAGAGCTCTTCAGGTTCAGGGATTCAGGGTCCTGACAGTCGGATGTGCGGCTGGGATCGGGAGGCGAGGGAGAGCACGGGCGGAGAGGACCAGCGGAGGCTGGGGAGGACTGGCGGCGGCGGCGTCCGGAGAGGGAGCGGCTGGATAGGTGCAAGACACGTTTATTAGCCACCTGAAGTAAGAACCGCGGGATGAATATAAATGAATACATGGGTATTTTTATAAAATTGAAACGTTTTCCAAGGTAGCCACTAAAGAAAGGACCGTGGGTTGAACACAAAAAATACAGGGACTTTTTCTCAAATTTATCGCGACGGTGAACCCGACAGAGTCAATCCGTGCTTTATTATTAGGAAAAGATTAGGTAAAGATACATACTAACGGAGGGCAAACTACAAACACGTACGAGGCTGGCTACTTGAATCAAATACTTGGCAAGTAAATATTCAGCCGCAACACATAATCCGCAAGCATCAAAATTGGAAAGAAAAGGAGCCGACCTCCAGGAACCGTCGTTGAAAGGCATGTGCGGCACAAACAAGGTACAAATCAGATTATTTTCCTTTATTTGTGCAGGTGTGCAAGGCAAGAAAAGCAACGCATCGGAAAGGAGGACTTAAGATGGAAGGAAGAACAAAAAATAGAAAGTATCGTTCTTTTCTATCAAGCAAGTCGTGCGTGCGGCGCCCAGCTCATACCAAAGGTCGCCTATATATACAGAGGGGAACACACGAGACAATGGAGGGGGGCTGAGCCGACGTACCGAGGCAGAGAGTTGGACGCAGCCGGCGAGGAGACGTGCCCAAGGCGGCGGCGTGGAGTAGAAGGGACGTGACAGCGACACGCTGGAGGAACTCAGACACCCCACAAGATGGGAGCACGGTACACCACGGCATGGAGATGCACTAAGGAGATGCATGCACGTGCAACAACTGTGTTCTTTTCTTCTTATATGGTATGTATAGTTTATTCTTAACAGGTTTCAGGGAGGAGGCACAGGAGAAGGAGACGCGCCTGTCGCTCCGGTGTCCAGAACGCAGGCAGCAAACACAACCCACACAAGAGGCTCACCGGGGACAAAGGAGAGAAGGGACGCGGCGGCGACCACGACGCGCCGGATTGAAGAAACTCGCACGCCTCTGGGAGAAGGATCGGACTGCGTCATGGAGACGACCACGTCGACGAGATGAGGTGCACTCGAGGGACGTTGCCGAGGAAGTCATCAGCAGTGCACACGCAAGCAACAACAGCAAGCATGCTCGCGTGCAATAGTAGCACGCCCTTTTTTATTATTATCTTTCTCTTACCAGGTTTCATTGGGAAGGAGACATGTATGCGGCGGTGGCGTTGGACTCACACACGCAGAGAAGAGAAGGGCACCCAGAGGAGAGGGAACCATAGAAGGACATGAGAACAGAACTCAAGCGCGCGGCAACGCACGCACCTGAGATGGCGTCCAAGCCATGTGTCAGATGGAGGGAGACGCACCCGTGGAGGATGCGTCCATGGCCACGACGCGTGAAGGAGGAGTGCGGTGGCACCCTCGCACATACGCCCATGTTAGTCTCAGCGGAGAGCTAGCATCCACGTAAGTATTGTTTCCATGTACCAGGTACAATCGAGATAGTGGACGACACGCTGGTCGGAGATGCCCGCGGACGACGCGGCGGTCTTCTCGTCCCAGATGCAATGGAAATGGCGGACGACGCTCCCAGCGGAGGTGGTCGCGGATGATGCGATGCTCTTCTCATGTCAGGTGCAGTGGAGCCGGCGGATGACACGCCCATCGTTGGTGGCCGCGGACAATGTGGCGCTCTTCTCACACAGATGCAATGGAGGCGGTGGATGGCACCGCCGTACCAGGAGACTAGACCGACACCACCGGAGCTTGTCTACACCAAGCCATTTTTCTTCAGGTGTCATGTTCTCGGTGGGAGATGACTCGGAACCAGCCGGAGTTCGCCGACGATGTCGTACAAGCAGCGTGATCCTAGTCTCGGCAGACCACCGAATACGGTGTCTAGCTGAGACGAGGAATCAACCATGCCCCTTCATGATGTCACCTTTCTTCGGCATCGCGATGTGTTTCTCTTGTCTTGGCAGACCACCGAATACGTCGTCTAGTCGAGACGAGGTGCACTCTTCATGGCGTACAGGTTTTGGCGTACAGGCGGCGTGCTCCTTGTCCTAGCAGACCACCGAATACAGCGTCTAGCCAAGATGAGGCATCCACCAAGCCCCTCCATGATGCCACCTTTCTTCGGCACCGCGATGTTTTGCCCTTGTCTTTGGTGGACCACCGAATACGGCGTCCAGCCGAGACGAGGTGCACTCTTCATGGCGTACAGGTCTTGGTGTACAGGCGGCGTGCTCCTTGTCTTAGCAGACCACCGAATACGGCGTCTAGCTAAGATGAGGCATCAACCACGCCCCTCCATGATGCCACCTTTCTTCGGCATCGCGATGTTTTGCCCTTGTCTTGGACCACCGAATACGGCGTCCAGCCGAGACGAGGCGCACCCTTCATTGCACACAGGTCTCGTCGTACGAGCGGCGTGGTCATTGTCTTAGCAGACCACCAAATACAGCGTCTAGCTAAGACGGGGCATCAACCACGCCCCTCCATGATGTCACCTTTCTTCGGCTCCGCGGCGTGATCCTCGTTTTGGCAGAGCACCGAATACGGCATTTAGCCAAGACGAGACATCCACCACGCCCCTCTAAGATGTTACCTTACATGGCCTCATAAGGCGGAGCTTTGTCTTCGCAGACTGTTGTAAGCTCGGCGTCCAGTCGAGACGAGGCACCAACCACACCGGCATTGCCGATACGAGCGTGCGTTGGTTTTACACCGACGCCGGTCTCCACCAAAGAATACTCCCACAAGGCGCACCCCTTGTGTACCCTGACGAAGCCGTTACATCATCAAGAAGTCCGAGCCAAGCAGGACCCATGCTACTCCAACATTGACTACATCAACGCTGTCAAGACCGATGAGGCGCGACGGCGAGGGCGAACATGGCTAGCACAAAGCCATGTTTTGAGCGGCATGTGTACCGACGAGGACACGGACTTTGCCGCTACCCACACCACACACACCATCATCATCATGCATAGAGAACGCGAAGCGAAGATGACCACACGGCTTAATCGGAGGTATCTCGCGGAGCAACCCGCAGGAGTAATTAACCGGGAGCTTTCCGAGGCCCCGGGAACCAGGAGACCGCACTTCGCCATAGTCAGGCTGGCCACACTAGTAGGCCACGGAGCGCATTCATTTTATGGGATCTTGTAATTTTGTTCATCCAAAGAGATAAATGAAATACTTGTTTCCCGTACCACTTTTCTTTGTGTACTACGATACACTGGCACGCCCGCACACTTTCCTTTTCCCCGACGCATGAGAGAAATCCATACTCCTTCTCTTCCCTTCTCCCGGAGCGCATATAAGTTTTTTTTTTCTCATGTCAAACACCGATGCGCAGGCTGACCAGGAGGCATGCAAGCAGGTGATGTCGCTTGAACTACGTCGGTATTTCCCCAAAGAGGAAGGGATGATGCAACACAACTACGGTAGGTATTTCCCTCAGTTATGAAACCAAAGTATCAATCCAGTAGGAGAACCAAGCAACACTATGTAAAAGGTACCTGCACATAAAGAACAAATACTTGCAACCCGACGATTAGGAGGGGTTATCAATCCCTCTATGGGTAACGGTGCCAGAAATTGTCAAGTTGACGGGATAAAAATTGTGTAGATTGGATAAATAGGTCTCGATAAAACGCGAAATAAAATAAGTAACAAAAAAGTGCAGCAAGGTATTTTTTGGTTTTTGGAATAATAGCTGAAAACAAAAGCGAATAAAAATAGATCTCAAAACAAATATGATAAAGAATAGACCCAGGGCCCGTAGATTTCACTAGTGGCTTCTCTCAAGAAAATAGCACATGGTGGGTAAACAAATTACCGTTGGGCAATTGATAGAAGATCGAATAATTATGACGATATCCAAGGCAATGATCAATATATAGGCATCACGTCCAAGATTAGTAGACCGACTCTTGTCTGCATCTACTACTATTACTCCACACACCGATCGCTATCCAGCATGCATCTAGTGTATTAAGTTCATGGAGAAATGAAGTAATGCAATAAGAACGATGACATGATGTAGACGGGATCTATTCATGTAGGAATAGCCCCATCTTGTTATCCTGAATAGCAACGATACATGCGTGTCTTGCTGCCCCTTCTGTCACTGGGAAAGAACACCGCACGATCGAACCCATCACAAGGCACATCTTCCCATGGCAAGAAAAATCAATCTAGTTGGCCTAACTAAACCAAAGATTCAAAGAAGAAATACGAGGCTATAAATAATCATGCATATAAGAGATCAAAAGAAAATTCAAATAATATTCATGGATATAGATCTGATCATAAACTCAAAGTTCATCGGATCCCAACAAACACACCGCAAAAAAGAGTTACATCAAATAGATCTTCAAGAGACCATTGTATTGAGAATCAAACGAGAGAGAGGAAGCCATATGGCTACTGCCTACGAACCCATAGGTCTATGATGAACTACTCACGCATCATCGGAGAGGCACCAATGAGGATGATGAACCCCTCCGTGATGGTGTCTAGATTGGATCTCGTGGTTCTGGAACTTGCGGCGGCTAGAATTATTTTTCGTCGACTCCCCTAGGGTTTTTGGAATATTTGGGTATTTATAGGGCGAAGAGGCAGTGCGGGAGGTCACCGAGGGGGGCACAACCCCCCTGGGCGCGCCTGGGCCTCCAGGCGCGCCCTGGTGGGTTGTGCCCACCTCGGGCCTCCCCTCTGGTACTTCTTTGGCCCATCTGGTGTCTTCTGGTCCAAAAAAATTCTCCAAAAAGTTTCGCTGCGTTTGGACTCCATTTGGTACTGATATTCTGCAAAGTAAAAAACAAGAAAAAAACAGCAACTGACACTGGGCACTATGCCAATAGGTTAGTCCCAAAAAATGATATAAAGTTGCTATAAAATGATTGTAAAACATCCAAGAATGATAATATAACAGCATGGAACAAGCAAAAATTATAGATACGTTGGAGACGTATCAGCAGGCCACTGCGCAGGCTCATCGGGAGGCGAGCCCTTTGACCAGGCTCCGCCGCCCACCTTCCTCCCAACTGCCCCCACTTTTAATGGCGCCGGTGCCGCAGTTTAAATCAACACCACACTCCCCGGTCTCGCTACAATCTTCTCTCTTCCTCTCCGATTCTCCTGTCGTCTACCTCTAACCAGCCTGACCTCACCGTACGCCATGCCACATCACGATGGGCTGCCCTTAGTCTTCCAGTTTCCTAAGGGAGACACCCAGCCGGAGTCTCAAGAACATAAGGCACATTGGGACGAGCTTGAACTGGCCTTGCGGGAAGACGCCGCGCCTGTCCCCGCCCCCATTCCAGCTCCCGTTGCCCCGACTGTGCCAGCGCCCATCCCCGTGGCATTGATGGGCTAGGAGCCGCACATTGTCACCGAGCTTGAAGCCACGGGGTTCCATGAGGTCCCCGCTGACTTTCACGCGCCTGTGCACCTGCCAGCGCATGCGCCTGCGCGTGCACTGATGCGCGCGCCCGAGCCGATGCCCGTGCACACGAATGTCTCCGCCGCGCCGTTGCTAGTGCCTGTCCCCGCGCCGGTGCCAGTGCCCCCATCAGCAGCACGGATCGCCGCCGTCGACCGCTTCCTTGCACCAACGCCAGTCGCCGCCTCCCACCAGTTGACTGGCTGTTGGAGACCGAAGTCCAAAACATTCTGGCCTTCCTTAAAGCTAGGGCCAACGTCCAGGAGTACGCCAACAACGGTGCAAGACACCAACGTCGTCGCCGGTCAGTGGCCCGACGACACACAGAGTACAGCAGAGGAGCCACTTTCAGCCGCAAGACGCCTCCGCCGCCACCGCGTGATCTAAATTTGCCATCAAAAACGTTCGGACTGCCTTGCTTAAAATCCGAACGTTTGGGATTTATCATTTCCGTTTATTTTAGTTCGATCGTGGTATGAATGTAAAAGTCGCAGTCAGACTGAATGAAACCTATGGTTTGATCGATTGAATGTACTGCTAGAGCCGTATCAATTAATTATAAAAAGTCATAAATATAAAAATTTATCCAGGCATTTAATTATTACTAGTATATAAATAGTACTACTACTAGCCTAACTTGTCCGTCACGGTCACTTTTGTTCCTAAACTTGTTACATATAGTACTACTAGTACGTGAAACTGGTGCTGTAACTTGTGGACGAGTCCAGATATGGTCAACGGCAACACCGCCCGCACGTTCTTCGTGTTTGCCCGTGCGTCTAAACATAGAAGGGGAGGAGAGAGAGAGAGAGAGAGCAGACATGGGATCCACCAGTAAGTGAAGGGGAATAGTACGTGCTGATGAGCCGGTCCCAATAATCTACTAAAACTAATATAAAAATATGTTATCCATTAAATAGGCCGTGGTAATATAAAAATAATATATCAACGAAGGGGAGTACAACAAACGTTGCTACTATGTTGCCTATTGACGTTCGTTTGGAAGGCCCTGGTCGCATGTTCGATCCTCGTCCTTTTTTATTTTTAATTGATATATGGGTCCACATTTGTTCCATGACAGGTGGGTCCCCAGGTGTGTAGTTTGTAGCACTTTAATTTCTGGGTCGGAAATTGTTCCATTACAGGTGGACTCCCGGTGTGTAGTTTGTAGCTTATTTGTAATTATTAAAGAGAACACCCGAGTTTTTTTGCAAAAATACCATGGTGCAACGTGGAAGGTGAGAAAGGGTGTGCGAGAGAGCGGTGACGGAGCCAAAGGGAAATCAATTGGGGGAGGAGCGGGGGTTGCAACCGTGTTTGGAGTAGTTGTGGTCCAAATGCTACAAAAATATAATCTAAACCCACCAGAATAAATGCCTTCACAAATTAATCCAAGGGTGGAGTCCCCCTCGCAATGTAAATAGCTCCGGCTCTTCGAGGGATGGAGAGGTAGCTTCAATGTGTGGAAGAGATGGCGTGAGAAAGTAAGGTCAATCGAGACATAGATAGATAGATAGAGAGACAAAGTGAGTGTGGCACGGCATTCGTTAAAAAGATATATATGCTCTGGAGAGATAGTGTCCGATTGAGCTTTTGCGAAGGGTGAGGGTTGTAAGAGATAGCTTGAGAGATGATCCAGTCACAGACAGGTAGATATATCATTTGTGCGTGGCAGGAAGCAAGATCAATCGATACATGGATAAAGAGAGAGAGAGAGAGAGAGAGAGAGAGAGAGAGAGAGAGAGAGATTGAGCGAGTGTGGGTCGTCATGCGATCGAAAGAGTGAGACGGGTTGGAGAGAGTGACCTAGATAGACAATGTGCATGAGAGAGTGTCTCTACTCTTATAAAAACAGAGCTCATGATGATGGTGTGCGTGCCATCCTGCAATATAGGCCGTCCGATCTATATCTGACGGATAGGAAGGAAACTATGACAATTTTGCAAAAAGATACCCGCACCCCTCTCCACATTTGCAGATAAGGCCTTCCCTCATTCATCCTTATCTCCCACAAGATAAACTACTCATATAAATGCATCTTGATGTTTCGTGCAACGCACAGGCATCTTGCTAGTACAATATGAATATGTCGAGTTGGGCCCAAACATGGAGATATATCATTTGTGTGTGAGAAAGAGCGAGGTCAATCAAGACATACATAAAGAGAGAGGGAGAGATTAAGCGAGCGTGGGCCGCCATGAGGTCGAAAGAGTGGGACGGCTTGGAGAGACTGACGTAGATAGACAATCTGCATGAGAGAGTATAGAGTGTGTCAATCGAGGCCCGAACAGGGAGATATATCATTTGTGTGTGAGAGAAAGCGATGTTAATCGAGACTTAGATAAAGAAAGAGATATTGAGCGAGTGTGGGCCGCCGTGCGGAAGAAAGAGTGAGATGGTCCCGAGAGAGTGACCTAGATAGACAATGTGGGTACGTGCGCGCGAGAGGGGGTCTAGATAGGCAATGCATGTATCTAGCGAGAGAGGGTGGGAGGGAGAGAGAGAGCTCAGCATGGAGTGCAACGGCGGGTGTGTGAGAGAGATACATTTGTTGACAGAGTGGAAAAGGGGGGTTGTGTATTTGAGAGAGTTAGAGATCGAAACATGGAAAGAAAGACACTACTAGGGAAAAGCCTAGCAGTAGCGCGGGTCTAAGGGCTATCAGTAGCGCGGGGTACCGCGCTACTGATACGGCGCTACAGCTAACATTTAGCAGTAGCGCTGTTTGACACGCGCTACTGCTATACCTACTTAGCAGTAGCGCTTTTCAAACCAGCGCTACTGCTAAGTGCTTTAGCAGTAGCGTTTTCCTGTCCAGCGCTAAAGAGCGCTACTACTATATTTTCTCATATCTTTTTTTTGCTGCGTATTTGCGATGTTTTTGTATAGGTTTTATACAGTATTCTAATCATATCATAAACATGCAATATGCTCATCATATCATACACATAATAGTCTCATCATATCATCCAACACAAATCATGTCGTCACATCATAATCACGATATAGCTATACAAGTTACATGAGATGTCTCAGCATACATAATGTAGTACTTCTTGAGGAGTCGGTTCGTATCCCTCTCTCGCACTAGCGTGAACCGAAACTAACTACTGGCTGTCGCTCGGAAACCGGTACACCTGGGCCTGACACTCCGGCCACTCATCGTATACTCCTGGCGTAGCACTTCTTCGCCATCGATGATCTATACACCTGCATCGTCACATGAGTCGATAATATGCAACATATATAGTTGAGCAACAGAAAGAGACAGACTTGGCAAAAATAGAAGCAACATATCATAAGCATAAATAACAAAGTTCATCGTACCCAAAATGCCCTAACTAGAGTGATCTTCGCTAGTTGAGGAGGACGGTTTAGTTACATCACAAATAAAGTTTCGTTGTGCATAACTCAAAGTTTCGTCATAGAGAAAGTATGGACTAAATGGACACATTGTCATATATCGTCAATCAGTCCAATATGTCGTGCCATCCATCCAAGTCAGGGAGATAGTCCCCGAGCGCAGTGAAAGGCTTCAGGTCGAGACGCTGAGCCAATACGCGTGTTCGGACGTCTTCCCGCGACATTTGCCCTTCTTCGTAGAACATCCCTGTTTTTTCGACAACCTCCTTCATGATGATTTGGGCAAGTTCACGCTGGATGTGATAGAACTCAGCTCGAAGTCGATGATCCGGGATATCTCCTAGGTTCTTTGCCCATTGCAGAATATGGGCATCGCCGGATGTAGGTGACATGTGAAGGTTCTGCTGATCCCGTCTGTACTCCAGCATGTGGTGGAGGACATAGAATCCATCACTAAGAGTACCACTCGGTTGCTGGATGCAGCAGAAGTCGGTCTTATGGCCGAAGGCGGACCTGCGGTTCCTTGTCTTCCTGGTCTTGATCTCTCCACCCCGTACGCCGTAGCTAAAGATAGCACTGTCGAGAACAGACTTGATGTGGGTGTAATCCTTTTTGTTCATGTTCTTCGACGAGTCCAAGTAAAGAGCGTGGGAGAATCGAGGGTAAAGGATGATGAGGATGGCGCGCCCGTGGCTGCGCAAAATAAGTACACCTCAAATTAGCCTCCACCGTGAAAATGAATGATTGAAATCGAAGGAAGGATACCCGCGCGAATGACTTACATGGGATGATAAGGCACGAGAATCGTCTCCTTGTCCTTATTGGCGACCATGAAATCGGCGATGTAGTCCCTCGCGTATTCACGGTGCTCTGGGCAGACTACCAAGAAGCCCTCGTGCATGAAGTACGGGTCAGCGACACAGATATAAGGTATCTGCTCAATCCTGATGATGTAGTTCATGTACAAGGCAAAGATGTCGAAGATGTAATCGAATCGAAGGAAGAACTTCTCCGCGGGGAATGTGTCGACATACAACCTTTGCCGCAGCACGTTAACCACGTAGAGTGGGTATCCTGGATTTTCCGAGGCGATTAGGCTTTTCTCTCTCCGCAGCACATCGTCATGAAGTCTCCTCCGTATATGGCCTCTACCACTGCCTTAGGTAGGATCGGATGACCGGGGATATGACATTTTGCCGCACCGGGGATAGCTATACTGTCTTGAACCCGAGGCTACTGAGGCGACTGGATCATAGAAACAGCTTTGTTGCCTTTCTTTGGTCTCTTCCTATACTTCTTTGCTACTGGAAGGTTGTCTATAATACGTTCATCCTCTGGCAATTTAGGCACCGACTCATGACGCTCAAACCCTGAGTACTCATACTGCTAAGCCATCAATCCTCCGTCGTCATAGGCGCCAGTATTGAGATACTGTAGAGTGTCATCCTCATCCTCATCGATGGCATCGATATCATGCATTGCTTCTTCGACAGCGACGACATCATCAGCAACTAATGGAGCCTCTTCCTCACCCCATCCGCTATCACCCGGCACGACAGGCGACGCTAATTGGGTAGGTGGGGTGTTGATGTTCATACCTTGCTGAGGCTGCGTGGTCGTTGGTGTGCTCCCGGCCGCCTCCAGACGAAGCAGACTCTTTGGCCACAACAGGACCCACCTCTTGCAATCGCCAAGCCGCCGCGGGGTCTCGTCGTCATCTCCCCCTAGTACCAGAGGAGCCAAATTCTCGTGGCCCGGTTTGACACTGGTCACGGAAACCTTGAAGACGTTAGGGGGGATCGGCCGGTTGTGGAACAATTGTTCCTTTGGCTTCACTATCGTCGCCTTCCCCACATCCACCTTCTGGCCACTGATGGTGTACAATATGGTGCACAGGGTTACGTCGGCCTGCAAAGACATGTCTATGACATGAGACATCCGAAAGGCAACGGAAACGGGAGATTATACACTTATTGAAGAGGGGCGGTGTGACAGGTACCGTGAGGGCGTCGAGCTCAGCCAAAGATGAAGCATCGCCAAGCACGTCCGAGACGGAGGACGGGCTGCTATGAGCAGGTGCGGGAGCCAGTGCAGGAGCTGGTGCGGGAGCCGGTGCAGGAGCAGGTGCTGGTGCAACGCTAGTCGAGCTGCTCCCGAAGAAGTTGGAAAGGGGAAATTCCGCTGCCTCTTTATTTGGATTTTGCCTGCTCCAACTGACGATAGCCGGAACCAAGACACCATACGAAGCTGCAATCTCCTGTTTTGCGGCAGCTACCGCTGCTACGACTGTCTCAACTGATTTCTTCTCAACCGCAATCTCAACCTTCTTGTCGATGTTTTCTTCATTTAACCTCCGTCTTTCCTTTCTCTCCTCCGTGGTCCCACGGTAGTACTTCTTCCACGTGGCGCCATCTCCGATGCCATGTACGCGTCCATACGACGGCCGAGTGTCCACCGGGAGTCCTTTCAATATGTTCAAGGCCCTGTTGAATGGGGTGTCCCACTTGGGCCTCGCCAACGCCTCAAACGGCGAGTCGCTTTCGGCTGCAATCCTGTGCTGCTCTTTCTGCAAAAGGAACAAGGATCGTTTACAAATATGACTAAACGTGCAGTCGAATTGATCATAAGCTAAAATTACCAACAGTCTCATGAACTCCGTGGTGACCGCGTCCATCTCGAAAACCTTCTTCACTGGGTCCCAACGGTACCGGGCCCTGATGACGTCACGCTCCCGTGGGACGATGAACTCCGCCAAGGGGTCTGGGATGCCCAGACTTTCGCGTTCCGCGTCCTCCTTGGCCCATATGGATCTCTTCCCTGCGTAACCAAGGCTTCCGAGGTGGTGGCACCCCATGTTCCTATCTTGAAGCCCCTTCATGTACTTTGACTTTTCTTTGGCAGCTTCGGCAACGCAAGCCGCCTTGAATATTTCAAATTGCTCTTCTGTAATTGTCGGATTATCCTTTACAATCTCGGAGTAGGGTTCCTTTTTGTCGATGATCCTTGCTTTCACCCTTACTTTCCAGGCGGACAACGCGTCGCTAAACTTGCTCATGGCGCGTCTGTTTATCTTCTTCATTGCCAGGTCTTTATCTGGATCAGTATATTTGATTTCATCCCGTCCCGGGAACAAGAATACCTGGTGTAGCTTCGTTAGGAGGGAGTGCTTCATATTTTCTATCTTCTTTAGTTTCTCATCGTTGATGGTGGCGGTTGTCCGTACGATGCAGCCTATTTGATTGCCGTAGCACGCGCGCGCTTCCTCAGGCTTTGTTGGCTCAAAATTGCCGGAGTCCACTTCCGTGACCACTAGTCTAGTAGTGATGAGCTGGTTTGGGCGTCGACGTCTCCTCTTCGGTTTCGGTTCTATACCGGCTTTGCCAGTCTCGGTGCCGGTCTGGGTCTCAACGCCAGTCTCGGCGCCGATCTCGATGTCGGTCTCAGTCTCGGATGTAACAGGTGGGCCCTGCAACAACCGTTTCTCGTCGAGAAGGTTCAAATAAGCGTATGTCGCCTCGTAGACGTTGCAATCACCAGAACCCTGTCCTTCATCGTTGCTAGCCATGTTTCCTACAATTAAATCTAGTCAATTAATTCTAGACCTAATAAAATGAATAATGACATTAAAAAAGGCCTATGTTTTGCAGGCGTTGATTCATTCCCGGTGCGGCAAATCTCGGGCACTCGATATGTCCTAGTTTGTAGCACAAGTCATGCCAAAATTCATGGAAAATTTCGGCATGACCTTTGCTAAAAAGTGGACAAATCAAGCACCTGAAATTTGCCGGAACGGAAATGAATCAACATTCCGGCAAAACATAGGCCACTCGGCTTCATTCCCTGGAAACAACAAAAGGCCACTTGGGCACAATCGAACCACTTCAATGAAAAGATATAACATGACCACTTGAGAACATGTACATGAGCAACTACAACAGTAGATAAACATGAGCAAACACTATTGAGGAATTTGCATATAACATGACCACTTCAAATTTGCATCTCCTAGTGTTTGACACTTCAAGAAAATCTACACAAATCTCATGCTCTCTCAAACTCAATTCAAAAACCAGATATAGATGGATGAACCCTAGAAACCTAGAACCTTTACATATTTTTGTCCTAATAAAAATTATGAACCCTAGAACTCAATTTCTGTCCTAATAAAAATTATGAACCCTAGAACTCAAATTATGTCCTAATAAAAATTCACTAAAAATTAAGAACCTACTGGACTTGCAGCACTAATAGAAATTTATATTTTTATATTGATTTGTTTCTCTAAACTAAAATCCTTAACTACCTAGTAACAACTAGTAAACCTTACTTTCCTAACATTTGTAATTAAACCCTACAACCCTAACCCTACTGCCCTAGTTAAGCATATACAATTTTTTCCTAAAAATTATATTTAGTTAACTACTGAACTAAATTTTACTCTAAACTAAACCCTACTGCCCTAATTAACATCTAGTTAAACAAACTCAATTCAAAAACTAAACCTACTGAACTAATTAACATCTACATTATCTACTACTTAACATCTATTATTACCCTAACTAAAAAACTTCTACTATAACCCTACTGCCCTAGTTAACTAGTACCACCACTACTACTATTAACATCTACTACTACTAAAAAAAACATTATCTATGAACCCTACACTAAACATCTCTACTACTACTAAAAAAACATGGGCGGAAATAGGGCAGAGAGAGAGGAGGGGTGGGGGGCTTACAGAGAGGGGAGAGACGGTGGCGGTGAGGTGCTCGGCGACGGAGGCAGGGGCGGCGAGGGCGCGCGGCTCCGTTGGCGGCGAGGGAGGCAGGGGCAGTGAGGAGCGGACAAGGGAAGCAGTGGCGGCGAGGGCGCACGGCTCCGGTGGCAGTGACGGCGCGCGGCTTCGGTGGGGCAGGGCCGGCGAGGGAACGACGGCGGCGAGGGAGCAGGGGCGGCGAGGGAGAGGCGGCGATGAAGGAGATCGATGGGGTATTGGGGGAAAGGACTTAGCAAAATTTTGAGCCCGCGCGGGATTAAGCCAAAATAGCAGTAGCGCTGGTAGGCAAAAAGCGCTATAGCTAAGTTAGCTATAGCGCTTTCTACCAAAAGCGCTACTGCTATAGGAAGTAGTTATTTATTTTCCTTTTTCTTTTCTTATTATCTAAGGAATGTAGCTATAGCGCGGGCTTATAAAACGCGCTACTGCTATAGTAACTACAGCGCTTTGCGGCAACAAGCGCTACTGTTATGCCTTTCTCCTTTATTTTTCTTTTTCTTTTGTTTATCTTTATATTTTCTTTTTTTCATTTCTCCTTTTTCTACTTCTTTCATTTTCATTTACTTTTCTACTTCTTTTCCATTTTATTTTCTTTTTTTAGCAGTAGCGCTCTATACAGGAAACGCGCTACTACAAGGCACTTAGCGGTAGCGTGCTTTTTGCAGCCCCGCTACTACTATTCCTAGCCTACCGGCAACAGTGTGCGAATTATAGTAGTAGCGCTTTTATGTGCAGACGCGCTACTGCTACAACCATAACTGTAGCGCGCTTTATTGACACGCGCTACTACTAAGTAACAGTAGCGCTCTGTTCTAACCAGCGCTACTGCTATACCTCTGTGTATAAGGTTTTCCCTAGTAGTGAGAATGAGCGTGTGTCGAAAACCAATAGCTTTGTAAGGTGGTTAGGAGAGGAAGATTGATCGATAGAGGAAGTATGTAGCGTGTGTGCCGAGGGGGGGGGGTTTAAAAACAACATTTGAATGTAGATAGTACTAGACTTAATATTGATATTTCGATTTAGTGTACATTGTAAGATTTGAATTGAGGACCATGAATATGGCTTTTGTAATTATTTTGATTCGTGCCATAGTAGGTTTGCAAAAGTTGATATTGACTCGATTGTTGTGGTATTTTGTATGTATGTGGCCATATGCTTGAATCCATCCAAAGTTTTCTCACTACCATAGTGTTCATCTTATACATATGAATTTGAATTAAGAAAGTAGCGTGGATACCGTGAAATGCGAAATCCACGTTAGAATTGGAGATCGCTATATGACAAACACACTCTAATTCAAAGAACTCTTCATTAATTAATTTATAGTATCTCGTTTCGAAGGACTAATTATTTGCAAGGAAAACACGGGCATGGTAATACATACAGATTCGTTTGCCAATGAAAGAAGATTCATTTGCATTCTCAAATTGTAACACCCCCGGTGATTAGCAACAGTAATCACTTTTGATAATGACATGTTAGCATGATCAACAGTGCATAATCATCATTAGCATCATATTGCATTTCAACTCCTAAGTCAAATTCAAATTTAAATGAAAGTGGAATATAAAAGTTGTCCAACATAGGAGCTAAAATGTCAGATATATAGCAAATATTCCAGAGGCTATTCTAAAATTGAAACCAACATCATTGGAATTGGATAAGTGACTCGAACAACCTCAAACAGTGGATAAAGATAATATTTAGTAACCATTTATTAAATCTGAAATAAATATGGAATTATGTTTTGCCCAAACTAATTTTAGGTGTTAGGGAATAATGCACTGGTATTTATGAAATAGGTCACACTTTTTACAAAAACCATTTGGGGCCTAAACATTTAACAGTGGAGAAAAGAGCTTGACCCTGAGTACTTCGGATGAGTACTCACGGTTGCTTTATTTTCTCTTTTCCCCCATATACCCCACCTTGATGATACACCAGACGATGGAGTCCAGGAGCCAGACGCCACCACCGGAGCCTACTACCAGGCGGGTCCAGAGGGCACGTACTACTGGATGAGCCAGTGACCAGGAGTAGGATCGGAGGCTCCCAGGCAGGAGGCCAACGCCTTTCGATCTAGTGTCGCTGTTTGTGCTAGCCTTCTTAAGGCAGAACTTGTCTAACTATGTCTGTACCCAGATATTATTTGTATGACTGACTTATGTATTCGGATCTTCGGATCCCTGGTCTGTAATATTGTGGACCTCGTTTATTTGTGTTTAGAGTTGTGTTGTGATATCTTCCGTGAGTCCCTGGGCGTTGATCGTACACGTTTGCGTGTATGATTAGTGTACGATGAACGCGGGGGTCACAAGTTGGTATCAGAGCCGACTGCCTGTAGGAAGCCCCCTTCCAAATTCCTTGGCCGAAGTTGAGTCTAGAAACCGAAAAACTAATTACTAACTTGGCTGTGTGGCTTACGGGCCCAGTGCCAACTGGGGGGTATTAGGATCTTTTATTCCTCGTCTATACTCTGGGACTCTAATATCTCTTCTATTCGGGTTAAATATAAATTTACTAACGCCGACACTTAGGATCTCGTAAATCGTCTACCCGGAGAGCTGGATATCTGTGCGATTTCCCGTCTTGATCTGATTAGTCTGATAATCATTTCCTTTTCATTGTTTGTTAACCTTCTCTGTTCTCCGAGTTGTCGTTCGATATGCCGGATTTGGATCCAGAGTGCACACAGAGAGTAGGATCCAGCAAGTTGATCGATCATCGGTGTTCTCTAAACTCGACTTGAGGTTGGTTATCACCAGATCGTGTCCTGAAGAGACATTCAAGACTGCATCGTCACTCGTTATGGCTCCTTACTCCCTGACCCTCATGAATACACGTCATGTCATTGGCCTAACGATGCCCAGCTACGTTCTCCCGCTGATGAATTATATATTCATGGATTACCTCGACAAATTCGTCGTGGTATATCTAGATGATATCTGGTCTATTCTAAGAATAAAGAGGAACATGCTGAACATCTTGCCTTGTTCTAGAAAGGCTCCGAGAACACCAGTTGTATGCCAAGTATTCCAAATGCGAATTTGGCTTCGGAAGTAACTTAACTTGGACATGTGATTTCCAAGGATGGGATTGCTGTTAACCCCGAACGAGTTCAGGCTATTCTCGACTGGACTCCCCCAAAGAATGTAAGCAAGTCAGAAGTTTTCTCGGACTCGCTAGTTATTGCCGTCGATTCGTTGAGAACTTTTCAAGATTGCAAAACCATTGACAAATCCTTCACAAAGGTTGTTAAATTTGAGTGGACAGAAAAATGTCAAAGAAGCTTTCAGACACTAAAAGATAAATTGACATCTGCCCCAGTACTAGCCACCCCGGATTCCCAAAAGGATTTCGTGATATACTGTGATGCATCTCGTCAAGGATTAGGCTGTGTCCTAATGCAAGAGCGCAAAGTGATTGCTATGCCTCCCGGCAATTGCGTCCTCATGAGAAAATTATCCCGTGCTGATCTTGAACTTTCTGCGGTTATCTATGCCTTGAAGCTATGGCGACATTACCTTCTCGGTAACCGTTGCGAGATATCGGATCACCAAAGCTTGAAGTATTATATACTCAACCAGATCTGAACCTTCGTCAACAAAGATGGCTCGAAACAATTCCGATTATGATATGAATATTTATATACCCCCGGCAAGGCTAATGTAATGGCCGATGCTTTGAGTCGCCAAGTCCATAGCAACAATCTTATGGTTCAAGAAACACAACCTCTTCTCCATGAAGAGCTTTGCAAGTTGAACCTCCATATTGTCCCACAGGGTTATCTCAATACCCTGGTTGTCGAACCAGATTTGGAACACGGCATTAAGGTTATGCAAAGGTATGACACTGAAGTTGAAAAGATCAAGCGATACCTCGAGAAAGGAAAGCCGTCGGAATTCCATCTTGATGCAGATGGGATCCTATTTTTCCAACACCGTCTCTTCGTACCCAAGTTCAAGAATGAGAGGGAAAACGTTATGAAGGAAGCTCATGACACTCCCTTGTCCATTCACCCTGGTAGCACAAAGATGTACCGTGACATTTGTCAAAGATTCTGGTGGCCTAATATGAAGCGAGACATTGCTCGTTATGTTTCTGAGTGGACGTTTGCGCCGCGTAAAAGCCAACATCAAAGGCCGCAGGAACTCTCAACCCCTGGAAATTCCTGAATGGAAATGGACAAGGTCCAAATGGATTTCATTACTGGTTTTCCCAAATCCCAGAAGGGTATAATGCTATATTTGTTGTCATTGACCGATTCTCTAAGGTTGCCCACTTTCTGCTGTTAAGGAGACAATCACTGCTAGCCAGTTAGCAGACTTGTATGTTTCCCGATTGTGTCACTCCACGGTGTTCGTTGGAGATCAGTTCTGATCGTGGCAGCCTCTTCACCTCCAGATTCTGGAATAGTTTCAAGAAGCTATGGGAACACATCTGTCTGTTCAGTACCGCTTTTCACCCTCAGTCACAGGGTCAAGTTGAACGAGTGAATCAAGTGCTCGAAGATATGCTTCGAGCTTGCGTCATCTCCTTCGGTAAGAAATGGGAGGAATCTCTCCCGTATGCCGAATTCTCTTACAACAATAGCTATCAAGCTAGTCTGAAGATGGACCGTTTGAAGTTCTATACGTCGTAAGTGTCGAACCCCTTGAATTGGTCAGAAACTGGGAACGCTCACTGTCGGACGGACATTATTCGGCAAGCTGAAGAACAAGTCCGTATTGTTCGTGAACATTTGAAGTCTGCTCAGTCTCGTCAGAAGAGCAACTATGACCGAAAGCACCAGGAAATAGTCTATCAACTGGCGAGCAAGCTTACCTCCGCGTCACTCCGTTGTGAAGGCACTCATCGTTCGGAATCAAAGGCAAGTTAGCCCCTCGCTACATTGGCCGTTCCGTTCTTGCCCGTCGAGGAGAAGTGGCATATCAGTTGCAATTGCCGCCCCAAACCTTTCTCAAGTACATGACGTCTTTCAGTATCCCAACTCCGCCGCTGCTTCAAGGAACCTATTCGAGCTGTGGATCATGAAGTGCTTGAATTACGGGAAGATCTGTCATATCCAGAATATCCCATCCGTATTCTTGATCAAGCTGAGCGTCGAACACGTCAAAGTCAATCAAGTCCTCAAGGTTCAGTGGTCAAATCATTCTGAAGATGAAGCCACTTGGGAACGCGAGGATCGTCTTCGCGAAGAATACCCCTCTTTCTTTCAGTCTTCCTCTTAATTCTCGGGACGAGAATTCTTAATAGATGAGGAGAGTTGCTAAGTCGACCACCCCGACCCCCGCTGCCCCGTCCCTACGGATCACGGTGAGGCCTCGGGCCTCTCCCCCCCTCTCTGCTCCCGCACCTCGCCGCGCGCACCGCGCCCCCGTGCCGCCGCTCCGCCCGCGCTCGCCGGCTCGCGCAGCGCCCGCGCGCACCGCAGCCTCGCCGGGCCTCGCACACGCGCGCGCGTGCCCTGCCTCGCTACTGCTCGCGGATCTTGCCCCGCTTCGCCTCCGCGCGACCGCCCCCCGCTGCCGCTCCAGCCACCGCGCTGCCGCCCGCGGCCGCTCCAGCCACCGCGCCGCCGCCCCGCCTCCGGCCCCGCGTGCGCTCGCCTGCGCCCACGCTTCGCCGCGCCCCCGACCGCCCGCGCCCGCCCGTGCGTCCCCTTTGGGCACCGGACATGTCCGGTCCCACAAGGGGCACGCCCCGGACGTGTCCGCCCCTGGTCCACTGACCAGTGGGGCCCATGACCCAAATAAAAATAAAAAATAAAAATAAAAAAATAAAAAAATAATAATTAATTAATTAGTTAATTAATCCTGATTAGGTTAATCTAATTAACTAATTTGTGTTAATTAAACAGTAATTAGTAATTAACTTAATTAACCGCTGACATCAGCATGAGGTCATGCTGATGTCATCATCAGCACTGTTTCGGATAATGTTGAATTAAATAATTAATTAAATTTCAGAAATTAATAAAAACTTTAGAAAATCATATTAAATAAACCGTAACTCCGATGAAAATACTTTGTACATGAAACTTGCTCAGAACGACGATACGAACCCGGATACGCCCTCGGTATCTCCGTCAGATGCCCGCAACTATAAGAACGTTGAACAATTAGACCGATTTCGATAAATGAATAGTGTCCAACTTTAATTAAATAAATCCGAATAAATTCCTAAATTAACTAAATCATTTAGTTAGGCAGTAGAACACCCCGGCATATCATTTAGACATGTCATACATATTGTTTGCATATTTGCCGTGGAATTTATTGTTTCTCTCCCCCTCCTTCTCTCTCGATAGACGCCGAGACCGACGACGCTGCACCAGGTTACGACTACTCTACCGACGAGCAGCCCGTTGACGACCTCCCTCTCTTGCCAGAGCAACCAGGCAAGCCCCCCCCCTTGAGCATTCCAGATATCGCCCATTCTATTCTCCTGCTTGCATTAGATTTTGCTACTGTTAATGTATGCTCCTATTCTGATGCATAGCCTGCTGTTGTAACCTGTTCATTGCTACCTTACCTGCCTATGATAAACTGTTTAGTATAGGTTGGTATGAACCATCTGTGACCCCACCACCTTACTTTGTCGCCCCTGCTTGTTCATCGACGACTCGATCAACGTGATCGTCGATCAGAGACAGACGCCTCACTTCACACCCCCCTTAGTTGTACGACTCTGCGTAGTAACTATCGAGTGCCGAGGGTGATCGCACTCACGATGAATACTCTGCAGTATAGCTGTTCGGTCGTGGTCATCGAGGGTGATTCCTCCTTCTCCATGTCCGATACGACTCTGTCGTGCAACCCCTCAGTGTGAACCTCGAGGGTGATACCTCATACGTTCACCCTGATGAATATGACCACACGGTTACTTGACCTTTTTCACAGGCGGGTCCACCCTGGTGGGTACCCGCTGGGGATCTATGATTTCGGGTGTGCCGGAAGGGCACTCGAGTGTGACATTGTGGCGGAGCATCAGAGACTCTGATTGTCTCCGCTTGATACTAATTGAGCCTATTGGATGTGGGTGTGTGATCTGAGTGGGTCGACGTGCCCTATACGCACTACCACCACGCGGGATTATGGTTATGGGGCCCTCTGCGATGTACGTTTCTCCGAAAGCTTATCAGACGTCACGATTCACCGTGCGGGCTGATCGTCGGGATTGGGCTGGATACTTCACTGACGAGTTCAGTGTCGCGCCTGCACCCCGGCCAGCCACGCAACGCGCAGGGTGCCCAGGGCGATGGCCCGAGACCCCTGGGTGCATAGGTTAGTCCGGCGTGCTGACCTCTCTGCTGAGCCTAGGTAGAGCGCTGCTTCGTGTTGATCTTCCGAGGACGGGCATTACCCAGCAAGTATGTCCGGCCAGAGTTGATCGAGCGTGTTGGGTAACAGTAGTGCACCCCTGCAGGGATGAATCTTCTATCGATAGCCGGTCCTACGGTAAAGGACGCTCAGTTTGTGTATCCCGATCTACTACTTAAACTGGATACTTGTTACTTAATTGAAGCTTCGGGATTACTTTCTCGCTGGGAGTCGAGGAAGGATCTTTGAGCTGTACTTCAACATGTTTGTTAAATAAAATGCTATTCTACTCTCTTCTACTGCTGCAAGATGATGGCTTTGAGAAGATGTTTGAAGATGCTAGTCTTCGATAGGACTAGGCCTTTCTCTCTATTCTGGCATTTCTGCAGCCCAGTCCACATGTACAGCCTTTTCTCCATTGATAATGTTGCATATGTAGTATAGATCCTTGCTTGCTGAGTACTTCGGATGAGTACTCACGGTTGCTTTATTTTCTCTTTTCCCCCATATACCCCACCTTGATGATACACCAGACGATGGAGTCCAGGAGCCAGACGCCACCACCGGAGCCTACTACCAGGCGGGTCCAGAGGGCACGTACTACTGGATCGAGCCAGCTGACCAGGAGTAGGATCGGAGGCTCCCAGGCAGGAGGCCAACGCCTTTCGATCTAGTGTCGCTGTTTGTGCTAGCCTTCTTAAGGCAGAACTTGTCTAACTATGTCTGTACCCAGATATTATTTGTATGATTGACTTATGTATTCGGATCTTCGGATCCCTGGTCTGTAATATTGTGGACCTCCGTTTATTTGTGTTTAGAGTTGTGTTGTGATATCTTCCCGTGAGTCCCTGGGCGTGATCGTACACGTTTGCGTGTATGATTAGTGTACGATTGAACCGGGGGCGTCACAAGTTGGTATCAGAGCCGACTGCCTGTAGGAAGCCCCCCTTCCAAATTCCTTGGCCGAAGTTGAGTCTAGAAACCAAAAAACTAATTTACTAACTTGGCTGTGTGGCTTACGGGCCCACGTCGCCAACTGGGTGGTATTAGGATCTTTTATTCCTCGTCTATACTCTGGGACTCTAATATCTCTTCTATTCGGGTTAAATAAAATTTTACTAACGCCGACACTTAGGATCTCGTAAATCCCGTCTACCCGGAGAGCTGGATATCTGTGCGATTTCCCAGTCATTGATCTGATTAGTCTGATAATCATTTTCCTTTCCATTGTTTTGTTTAACCTTTCTCTCCGAGTTGTCGTTCGATATGACCGGATTCTGCATCAGAGTGCACACAGAGAGTAGGATCCAGCAAGTTGATCGATCATCGGTGTTCTCTAAACTCGACTTGAGGTTGGGTTATCACCAGATCCGTGTCCGTGAAGAGGACATTCCCAAGACTGCATTCGTCACTCGTTATGGCTCCTATGAATACACCGTCATGTCATTTGGCCTAACGAATGCCCCAGCTACGTTCTCCCGTCTGATGAATTATATATTCATGGATTACCTCGACAAATTCGTCGTGGTATATCTAGATGATATTCTGGTCTATTCTAAGAATAAAGAGGAACATGCTGAACATCTCTGCCTTGTTCTAGAAAGGCTCCGAGAACACCAGTTGTATGCCAAGTATTCCAAATGCGAATTTTGGCTTCCGGAAGTAACTTACCTTGGACATGTGATTTCCAAGGATGGGATTGCTGTTAACCCCGAACGAGTTCAGGCTATTCTCGACTGAACTCCCCCAAAGAATGTTAAGCAAGTCAGAAGTTTTCTCGGACTCGCTAGTTATTGCCGTCGATTCGTTGAGAACTTTTCCAAGATTGCAAAACCATTGACATATCTGCTTCACAAAGGTGTTAAATTTGAGTGGACAGAAAAATGTCAAGAAAGCTTTCAGACACTAAAAGATAAATTGACATCTGCCCCAGTACTAGCACCCCCGGATTCCCAAAAGGATTTCGTGATATACTGTGATGCATCTCGTCAAGGATTAGGCTGTGTCCTAATGCAAGAGCGCAAAGTGATTGCTTATGCCTCCCGACAATTGCGTCCTCATGAAGAAAATTATCCCGTGCATGATCTTGAACTTTCTGCGGTTATCTATGCCTTGAAGCTATGGCGACATTACCTTCTCGGTAACCGTTGCGAGATATACACGGATCACCAAAGCTTGAAGTATTTATATACTCAACTAGATCTGAACCTTCGTCAACAAAGATGGCTCGAAACAATTGCCGATTATGATATGAATATTTCTTATACCCCCGGCAAGGCTAATGTAATGGCCGATGCTTTGAGTCGCAAGTCCTATAGCAACAATCTTATGGTTCAAGAAACACAACCTCTTCTCCATGAAGAGCTTTGCAAATTGAACCTCCATATTGTTCCACAGGGTTATCTCAATACCCTGGTTGTCGAACCAGATTTAGAACACGGCATTAAGGTTATGCAAAGGTATGACACTGAAGTTGAAAAGATCAAGCGATACCTCGAGAAAGGAAAGCCGTCGGAATTCCATCTTGATGCAGATGGGATCCTATTTTTCCAACACCGTCTCTTCGTACCCAAGTTCAAGAATGAGAGGGAAAACGTTATGAAGGAAGCTCATGACACTCCCTTGTCCATTCACCCTGGTAGCACAAAGATGTACCGTGACATTTGTCAAAGATTCTGGTGGCCTAATATGAAGCGAGACATTGCTCGTTATGTTTCTGAGTGTGACGTTTGCCGCCGCGTTAAAGCCCAACATCAAAGGCCCGCAGGAACTCTGCAACCCCTGGAAATTCCTGAATGGAAATGGGACAAGGTCCAAATGGATTTCATTACTGGTTTTCCCAAATCACAGACGGGTAATGATGCTATATTTGTTGTCATTGACCGATTCTCTAAGGTTGCCCACTTTCTGCCTGTTAAGGAGACAATCACTGCTAGCCAGTTAGCAGACTTGTATGTTTCCCGGATTGTGTCACTCCACGGTGTTCCGTTGGAGATCAGTTCTGATCGTGGCAGCCTCTTCACCTCCAGATTCTGGAATAGTTTCCAAGAAGCTATGGGAACACATCTGTCGTTCAGTACCGCTTTTCACCCTCAGTCACAGGGTCAAGTTGAACGAGTGAATCAAGTGCTCGAAGATATGCTTCGAGCTTGTGTCATCTCCTTCGGTAAGAAATGGGAGGAATCTCTCCCGTATGCCGAATTCTCTTACAACAATAGCTATCAAGCTAGTCTGAAGATGGCACCGTTTGAAGTTCTATACGGTCGTAAGTGTCGAACCCCTCTGAATTGGTCAGAAACTGGGGAACGCTCACTCGTCGGACCGGACATTATTCGGCAAGCTGAAGAACAAGTCCGTATTGTTCGTGAACATTTGAAGTCTGCTCAGTCTCGTCAGAAGAGCAACTATGACCGAAAGCACCAGGAAATAGTCTATCAACCTGGCGAGCAAGCTTACCTCCGCGTCACTCCGTTGAAAGGCACTCATCGGTTCGGAATCAAAGGCAAGTTAGCCCCTCGCTACATTGGCCCGTTCCGTATTCTTGCCCGTCGAGGAGAAGTGGCATATCAGTTGCAATTGCCGCCAAACCTTTCTCAAGTACATGACGTCTTTCATGTATCCCAACTCCGCCGCTGCTTCAAGGATCCTATTCGAGCTGTGGATCATGAAGTACTTGAATTACGGGAAGATCTGTCATATCCAGAATATCCCATCTGTATTCTTGATCAAGCTGAGCGTCGAACACGTCAAAAGTCAATCAAGTTCCTCAAGGTTCAGTGGTCAAATCATTCTGAAGATGAAGCCACTTGGGAACGCGAGGATCGTCTTCGCGAAGAATACCCCTCTTTCTTTCAGTCTTCCTCTTAATTCTCGGGACGAGAATTCTTAATAGATGAGGAGAGTTGTAACACCCCCGGTGATTAGCAACAGTAATCACTTTTGATAATGACATGTTAGCATGATCAACAGTGCATAATCATCATTAGCATCATATTGCATTTCAACTCCTAAGTCAAATTCAAATTTAAATGAAAGTGGAATATAAAAGTTGTCCAACATAGGAGCTAAAATGTCAGATATATAGCAAATATTCCAGAGGCTATTCTAAAATTGAAACCAACATCATTGGAATTGGATAAGTGACTCGAACAACCTCAAACAGTGGATAAAGATAATATTTAATAACCATTTATTAAATCTGAAATAAATATGGAATTATGTTTTGTCCAAACTAATTTTAGGTGTTAGGGAATAATGCACTGGTATTTATGAAATAGGTCACACTTTTTACAAAAACCATTTGGGGCCTAAACATTTAACAGTGGAGAAAAGAGAATAAAGAAAAGGAAAAAGAAACAGAAAAGGAAAAAAAAAGAGCAACACCACCCCCCCGGCCCAACTGGGCCGAAGCCCAGCCGGCCGGCCCACCTGCGCCCCCCTCTCTATATGGCCTCCCCCAGGAGACCCAAACCCTAACCCCACCGGTGCCACTTCCCCCCCTCGCTTCCCCCTCCCCCCCGATCCAGATCGGATCGGGGCGACCGTGCCATCGCCCCGGATCGCTGTCGCCGTCGCCGTTGGACGCCGCCGCCCGGAGCCCGCTCTCCCTCGCCGGCCTGCTCCCTCGACGCCGCTCGCCCCGACGCGCCCGACCGCGCCCCCCCCGTCTCCATCTCGCCGCCGACGCCGCACGTCGCCGCTTCGTCCCCGCCGGCCTGCCTCCCCATCGCCGTCGTCCCCGTCGACCACCCCGACCCCCGCTGCCCCGTCCCTACGGATCACGGTGAGGCCTCGGGCCTCTCGCCCCCTCTCTGCTCCCGCACCTCGCCGCGCGCACCGCGCCCCCGTGCCGCCGCTCCGCCCGCGCTCGCCGGCTCGCGCACGCGCCCGCGCGCACCGCAGCCTCGCCGGGCCTCGCACACGCGCGCGCGTGCCCTGCCTCGCTACTGCTCGCGGATCTTGCCCCGCTTCGCCTCCGCGCGACCGCCGCCCGCTGCCGCTCCAGCCACCGCGCTGCCGCCCGCGGCCGCTCCAGCCACCGCGCCGCCGCCCCGCCTCCGGCCCCGCGTGCGCTCGCCTGCGCCCACGCTTCGCCGCGCCCCCG
The DNA here is from genome assembly GCA_011799875.1 of Thinopyrum elongatum. Classification (NCBI taxonomy): domain Eukaryota; kingdom Viridiplantae; phylum Streptophyta; class Magnoliopsida; order Poales; family Poaceae; genus Thinopyrum; species Thinopyrum elongatum. Next base: position 402,077,941 of record CM022298.1, on the reverse strand, counting down.
ACCGCCCGCGCCCGCCCGTGCGTCCCCTTTGGGCACCGGACATGTCCGGTCCCAAAAGGGGCACGCCCCGGACGTGTCCGCCCCTGGTCCACTGACCAGTGGGGCCCATGACCCAAATAAAAAAAAAATTAAAATAATTAATTAATTAATTAGTTAATTAATCCTGATTAGGTTAATTTAATTAAGTAGTTAGTGTTAATTAATCAGTAATTAAATTAATTAAACCTAATTAACCTAACAGCCTATGACAGGTGGGACCCACCCTGTCGGGTGGCTGCTGACGTCAGCATGATGTCATGCTGACGTCATCAATCACTGTTTCGGATAATGTTGAATTAAATAATTAATTAAATTTCAGAAATTAATAAAAACTTTAGAAAATCATATTAAATAAACCGTAACTCCGATGAAAATACTTTGTACATGAAACTTGCTCAGAACGACGATACGAACCCGGATACGCCCTCTGTATTCCCGTCAGATGCCCGCAACTATAAGAACGTTGAACAATTAGACCGATTTCGATAAATGAATAGTGTCCAACCCTAATTAAATAAATTCGAATAAATTCCTAAATTAACTAAATCATTTAGTTAGGCAGTAGAACACCCCGGCATATCATTTAGGCATGTCATACATATTGTTTGCATTATTGCCGTGAATTTATTGTTTCTCTCCCCCTCCTTCTCTCTCTCGATAGACGCCGAGACCGGCGTCGCTGCTGTCGAGTACGACTACGCTACTGACGAGCAGCCCGTTGACGACCTCCCTCTCTTGCCAGAGCAACCAGGCAAGCCCCCCCCTTGAGCATTCCAGATATCGCCCATTCTATTCTCCTGCTTGCATTAGATTTCGCTACTGTTAATGTATGCTCCTATTCTGATGCATAGCCTGCTGTTGTAACCTGTTCATTGCTACTTTACCTGCCTATGATAAACTGTTTAGTATAGGTTGGTATGACCCATCTGTGACCCCACCACCTTACTTTGTCGCCCCTGCTTGTTCATCAACGACTCGATCAACGTGATCGTCGATCAGAGACAGACGCCTCACTTCACACCCCCCTTAGTTGTACGACTCTGCGTAGTAACTATCGAGTGCCGAGGGTGATACCTCGTAACGCACTCCTGATGAATACTCTGCAGCATAGCTGTACGGTCGTGGTCATCGAGGGTGATTCCTCCTTCTCCATGTCCGATACGACTCTGTCGTGCAACCCCTCAGTGTGAACCTCGAGGGTGATACCTCTTACGTTCACCCTGATGATTATGACCACACGGTTACTTGACCTTTTTCACAGGCGGGTCCACCCTGGTGGGTACCCGCTGGGGATCTATGCTTTCGGGTGTGCCGGAAGGGCACTCGAGTGTGACATTGTGGCGGAGCATCAGAGACTCTGATTGTCTCCGCTTGATACTAATTGAGCCTATTGGATTTGGGTGTGTGATCTGAGTGGGTCGACGTGCCCTATACGCACTGCCACCACGCGGGATAATGGTTATGGGGCCCTCTGCGATGTACGTTTCGCCGAAAGCTTATCAGACGTCACGATTCACCGTGCGGGCTGATCGTCGGGATTGGGCTGGATACTTCACTGGCGAGTTCAGTGTCGCGCCTGCACCCCGGCCAGCCACGCAACGCGCAGGGTGCCCAGGGCGATGGCCCGAGACCCCTGGGTGCATAGGTTAGTCCGGCGTGCTGACCTCTCTGCTGAGCCTAGGTAGAGCGCTGCTTCATGTTGATCTTCCGAGGACGGGCATTACCCAGCAAGTATGTCCGGCCAGAGTTGATCGAGCGTGTTGGGTAACAGTAGTGCACCCCTGCAGGGATGAATCTTCTATCGATAGCCGGTCCTACGGTAAAGGACGCTCAGTTTGTGTATCCCGATCTACCTACTTAAACTGGATACTTGTTACTTAATTGAAGCTTCGGGATTACTTTCTCGCTGGGAGTCGAGGAAGGATCTTTGAGCTGTACTTCAACATGTTTGCTAAATAAAATGCTATTCTACTCTCTTCTACTGCTGCAAGATGATGGCTTTGAGAAGATGTTTGAAGATGCTAGTCTTCGATAGGACTAGGCTTTTCTCTCTATTCTGGCATTTCTGCAGCCCAGTCCACATATACAGCCTCTTCTCCATTGATAATGTTGCATATGTAGTATAGATCCTTGCTTGCTGAGTACTTCGGATGAGTACTCACGGTTGCTTTATTTTCTCTTTTTTTTCCCATATACCCCACCTTGATGATACACCAGACGATGGAGTCCAGGAGCCAGACGCCACCACCGGAGCCTACTACCAGGCGGGTCCAGAGGGCACGTACTACTGGATCGAGCCAGCTGACCAGGAGTAGGATCGGAGGCTCCCAGGCAGGAGGCCAACGCCTTTCGATCTAGTGTCGCTGTTTGTGCTAGCCTTCTTAAGGCAGAACTTGTCTAACTATGTCTGTACCCAGATATTATTTGTATGATTGACTTATGTATTCGGATCTTCGGATCCCTGGTCTGTAATATTGTGGACCTCCGTTTATTTGTGTTTAGAGTTGTGTTGTGATATCTTCCCGTGAGTCCCTGGGCTTGATCGTACACGTTTGCGTGTATGATTAGTGTACGATTGAACCGGGGGCGTCACACAAATGTAGGCGCACTAGGCAGACTAGGGTCGTGTCGTGGTGGTCGCGTGTGTCGTACGAACGCTAGCACCCACCCCTCCCTTCCCCCCTCCCCCCAAAAAAAGAAGGGCGAAAAAGTTCGTGCTTCCACATTTCGGATTGAAATATTTGGCGGACCCGATTCCAGCCCTGCAAAATCTCCCTTCTCCCCGTTCCCCTTCTGCGCCCAGAGTGCTGAAATCCCTAGTTCGCTTTGAATCGCCCCTCGTCTCGTCTCTTTCCCCACCTCTGTGCCGGACGACGACGACGAAGACGACGGTCGCGCTTCACCACCGCACCGGAGCTGCCTCATCTACGCCCTCGTCCACCGCACCGGGTGGTCCACCGACAACGTCGGCCACCGCAGCCGACGTGCCTCACAGACACCGACTTCCACCGCATCAGGTGCGCTTCACTGATGTCGTCTCCCACCTCACCGGGCCTACTTCACCGAGCACATCGTCGACCTCCAGCCCCCAAGGCCGTTGGTGCTTCACCGCATCATAGCGCTCCGCTGCCGCTCAAGATCTACATCCGTACACGGCCAGCCAACGCCAGCGCATCACCCTCAACGGCTCTGAAGTGACCCGCACTCTAGGCGAGCATGCCCAAACGCCGGCCCGAACTAGGTATCCACATATCACTCCCATGTGCACTGTTCCGACGATGTTTGGATATCCTTTTACTGCTCTCTTATCTTACACACCTATGCAACTCTGACTTTAATTCTTTTTTCTTCTGGAGATATCATCTGAAACAAGTAAAACCATTTTTAGCAAAGCATGACGGCGCTACGGGATCTGGTACACATCCTGCACGCCGGTATAACCTTGTAAGTACCTGTCCTCCGGCACAACTGCAAGGTCGATTCCTCTCATTTGAACCATTCACCGTGCCAAAAATGCAGAGGGGGGTGCAAGGAGCACAGGGCCTGCACATCCAAGCAAGTGCTAACATGGACCTGTACATGGAACATCCCAAGCGAAAGCAGAGCTGCAGTGAGCCTATACAACGAGCTAGCATAAGTCCCTGCATTTCATTTAATTCATACTGCCCTGCGTGTATGATTTGTGATTTGTGTGCAGTGGCGGATCCATGAATTCAAGGTACCAGGGGCGAAAATTTAACTTAAAAAAATATGAAGGTACTTGCACTCCAAAAATCAACATAACTTGAGAAATGTGAAGCTACATGCACTTTGAAAACCATCTAATGATCCAAAGTAGTTCCAGATTATAAACCACTAGATTATGTAAGCACCAAAAAACACAAAATACATAATGGTGGACAAGGACTATGATACGACTCCAACGTATCTATAATTTTTTATTGTTCCATGCTATTATATTATCTGTTTTGGATGTTTTATATGCATTAATATGCTATTTTATATTATTTTTGGGACTAACTTATTAACCTAGAGCCCAGTGCCAGTTTCTGTTTTTTTTCTTGTTTTTGAGTTTTACAGAAAAGGAATATCAAACGGAGTCCAAACGGAATAAAACTTTACGATGATTTTTCTTGGACCAGAAGACATCCATGGAGCTTGGAGAGGGGGGCAGAAGAGTCCCGTGGGACCCACAAGCCCTCAGGTCGCTTCCTAGGGGGCGCGCCTCCCTGGCTTATGGGCCCCTCAGGAGTCCTCCAACCCTAATTCTTGCGCTATAAATTCCCAAATATTCCCAAACCAACAGAAGCGTCCACCAAAATACTTTTCCGCCGCCGCAAGCCTCTGTTCCCGTGAGATCCCATCTTGGGCCTTTTCCGGCACCCTGCCGGAGGGGAATTCGATCACGGAGGGCTTCTACATCAACCTTGCTGCCCTTCCGATGAAGCGTGAGCAGTTTACCACAGACCTACAGGTCCATAGCTAGTAGCTATATTGCTTCTTCTCTCTCTTTGATCTTCAATACAATGTTCTCCTCGATGTTCTTGGAGATCTATCCGATGTAATATTCTTTTGCGATGTGTTTGTCGAGATTTGATGAATTGTGGATTTAAGATCATATTATCTATGAATATTATTTGAGTCTTTTATGAACTCTTTTATGCATGATTAAATATCTTTGTATTTCTCTTCGAATTATCGGTTTGGTTTGGTCAACTAGATTGGTTTTTCTTGCAATGGGAGAGGTGCTTAGTTTTGGGTTCAATCTTGCGGTGTCCTCACCTAGTGACATGGTAGGGGTAGCGAGGCACGTATTGTATTGTTGCCATCAAGGGTAAACAGATGGGGTTTTCATCATATTGCTTGAGTTTATTCCTCTACATCATGTCATCTTACTTAAAGCGTTGCTCTGTTCTTATGAACTTAATACTCTAGATGTAGGCAGGAGTCGGTCGATGTGTGGAGTAATAGTAGTAGATGCAGAATCATTTCGGTCTACTTGACACGGACGTGAAGCCTATATTCATAATCATTGCCTTGGATATCGTCATAACTTCGCGCTTTTCTATCAATTGCTCGACAGTAATTTGTTCACCCACCGTATGTTTTCTTTCAAGAGAGAAGCCTCTAGTGAAACCTATGGCCCCCGGGTCTATTTTCCATCATATATTTTCAGATCTATAAACCAAAAAACCCAAAAATACCTTGCTGCAATTTATTTGTTTTTACTTTGTTTTACGTTTTAGTAATCTTTTATACCTATGTCTATTAGATCTCACTCTTGTTCGAGACCGTGAAGGGATTGACAACCCCTTTTTCACGTTGAGTGCAAGTGTTGGTTAGTTTGTGTAGGTGCATAGATTGGAGACTTGCTTGTGCCTCCTACTGGATTGATACCTTGGTTCTTAACTGAGGGAAATACTTATCTCTACTTTGCTGCATCACCCTTTCCTCTTCAAGGGAAAAATCAACGAAAGCTCAAAAAGTAGTAGACTACTAACATGGACTGTACCTGCTTGAATTATTCGTTCTCTGGACGAAAATATGCAAGTCTAATTGCACCTATAACTAGTGCGCAAACTGCATATCAATATATCTATCTTGCACAAGTATGCCAATAGTCTGAAACAACATATTAGAAAATTATTTATGCTAGGTTGTCATGGTACGGGGACGTTGTGGTAGATGGCCTCGACGTTTCCTCAAGCCATGAAAATGTACTATAATTTGCTTGTCATCAATTCCTGCAAATCTCTCTCTCTCTCAACATAGCAGATCATCAATACACACTAAATCCTTCAATGGGAGCTTGCAAAATGCTTGCATTAGATCCCTCATTAGACAGTATATGTTCATCACCAGGAGCATGTAAAATGTTTGCATCAAATCCTTCATTACCAGTCTGTTCATTAGACACTTCAGGATCAAGAACAATATGAGCTTGTATGTTTGCACTGGAAACTTGATTAGACACATCAGGTTGAGTCAGTTCAGTATTGATTGGGGGAGTTATAAAATAAGCAGAAATTGGTTTCATTTTCTTGTAGATACAAGCAGTTTTACAACACCATCAGGTTTAACTAATGGCCAGAAATTGAATAGTTGAATTAGATATAATCAGGGATGTGATGTCATTGCACATGCTGCTCTTGCAAGCTGCGACTGTCCGTTTGCGCAAGCTCAATGCCATGCCTGTGCTGCCGCCGCTGCGTCCCACGCAGGCTACACCTAGGGTTGGATCTTCATCTCCTTTTCCTTCCATTCGCTTGAAGCCCGGCGACCGGCGTCCAACGAGGGCGCAAGGAAGAGCTCTATCGGTCTGTCCAGCGGTGGCTAGGTTAGGAGCGAACCAGACTGGAGGCTGGAGCGAACGAATTGGGGATTTTTCTTGCTGTCGATCGATATTGGAGGCACTTGTTTGGGCCGAGAGCCTACTGTAGGGCCTGCCTTGCACTTATGTTATTGGCCCATCCAAATTGAAAAGTTTTTCTTCATTTTTTACATTGCCTGCTCGTGCGCTGGGACGAACAAAACTAGCATGGGCCAACCTGGATGACTCAAACTAGGTGCGCACTTTCCAGCCACTCGAGGCGGCCGCCCATACCAGCCCCTACACTGGCGCCGCCCCTTTTTACATGTATGATTGGGGTAGTGAAAAATATTCCAGTGGCGCTTTTGATTTACCCACGGAATGGTTGAATTGCTTGTTTCTATGAACTGAGTTCTCCAATAATGTGAAGGATGCCAGTCTTTTCATCCTATTGTAGATTACTTATATCTCGATATGCCAAATGTAATCGCATGAAATATACAGTAAAAGCCAGTGTGATGTGTGTTGCTACAACTAGTCTGACAACCCGTCCTCGTATAACATATTAAGGATGCACCATCTTATCAGATTAACCATTCGACTTACCAATGGAGTGTGGAAAGAAAGAAGTATTGGGGCTGCGTATCCAAGCAATTGATGCCATGGGCTCCTTTGTAGAACCTTGTAAGCGAAAAAGAAGGTGCAGTGTGCCTGTACAAAGAGCTAGCATAAGTTCAGTTACCCACTTCTCGGAATTTTAGTTAGCCACTGATTGCAAAATTGTTCAATTACCTTGCTTGGCTTAATTTAGTTTGCTACTGATTACATAATGTCATAGACTGTTAATCCTGTTATAGACTGCGCCTATCTATGTGTTTGATACTTACTGTTTATAGAATTACCTGTTTGCCTGAACTTAAATAGCTACTTAAGCACGTACATAGCTGGTCATATCTACTTCTAGGGTGCAACAAAATTCATGTGTAATTTACCTTCTGATACCCTGTTTGTTTAAATGGTTTGCTGTTATGACTTGTTGCACTAGTAATCCTTGCTTGTTCATAGACAGACAAATGTCTGGTTTATATGAGGGACAACATCTTTTTAACTTATATATATGTGTCAGAATCATTTTGCTTACATCAAAGAAATTTACGGATGTCTGTGTTGCTGGTAAACGGTGCCGACTTGTTACTTTAATACGTTGCCAAGAATTTGTTAGTTTTACTAGTTCATGTGTAATTAAATATGTTGCCAAAACTGGTTAGTTTCACTAGTTTAATGTTAGTTTCTTATGGTTCTTGCAACACTTTATTTATGATTGCTAACATTTAGTTAGCAGGATTCAATTGAAACTCTGGTGGCACAACAGGTATGTTTTCAAAAACTTCCTTGTTTACCTGGTTTGCTGATGTAACTTGTTGCTGTAATCATCTTACCAACTTCAACTTTTTAGGATCCAATTGGAAGTCCAATTGCACAGCAGGTACATTTTCAAAAATTTATTTGTGTAACAGGTTTGCTGCTGTAACCTGTTGCTCTAATCAAGTTACTGACTACTCAACTTTTCAGGATCCAAGAGAAACTCCAATGCCACAACAGGTGCCTTTTGCAAAACTTGTTTTTTAACTGCTTTGCTGCTGCAACTGGTTGCTCTAATCAAGTTACTGGCTACTCAACTTTTCAGTATCCAAGAGAAACTCCAATGCCACAACAGGTGCCTTTTGCAAAACTTGTTTGTTTAACTGCTTTGCTGCTGCAACCGGTTGCAATGATGTTAATAACTACTTTTTAGCATCCAATCGAAACTCTTTAATTCCTTGTTTGTTTAACTGGGTCGCTGTTCTAACTCCCACTTGAGATGTTTTGCTAACTTCAACTTTTCTGAATCCAATCGAAACTTTAAAGGCAAAACAGGTTAGCCCAAAATCAAAGAGCGAGGTCCCCATGGACATTGTATTATCCCAGAGCAGTGGCACTGGCCCAATCGTGCATCATGAATTGCCAACTGTTGATGCTCTAGAGGCTAAACTATTGGTAGAAAGAGATTCTGCTTCTGCACTTAGAGATGAAGTTGACATGTTGAGGAAGCAAATAGCACAATCACAAGCAGTACTCAAGACAACAATTAAATATTTGGTGGATTTCAAAATGAAGCAAGCTGAGACTGACCGCATTGTTAAGGTCCTGAATGAAAAAAGGAAATTAAAATCCCACTTGGTAAATCATAGGTGAAATGTTTTTTCCATCATTGAATAACCTTGGTGTTGTTTGTTCCTGTAATCGATCAAACCATTTGTTTTAGAGATCATGTAATATTTTTTTGTTTTTTGGTCTGTATTAATTGATAAGACTGTGAGACATTTCATTTTTTTGTTAAGGCAAAGATATTTCATTTTGTTTGCTATGCCAGACCTACAAATATGCCAATCAGGCTGAATGTGCATTCAGCAATAATAGTAGTATAGATGGTCCTTAAGTGGCACGCATCTGAAAGGGCCAAGATGTTGTACTAGCTTTGCTAAAAAAATGATGCTCTTCTAGCAAAAAAAGTACAGCGGCCTGGCTTATGTATGTTAGTTGATATTATTGATCCATATACTCTATAAGTGTTTATATGTCTGTTAGTTTTGTACAGTATTGGTTGATTGACTCCGTATTTTGAATCTTGAGACATCGCTTGTGTACATATATAAATGGGAGTACACTATATGTTGCGTGTGTCATACATGTTACACTTGAGTTGGACATAAATTGGTTTCATATATTCGAATTCACCTTAAATTGGATTCTACCTTCTGAATTCGAGTATCGACATTTGTAAATCATATTCATATATGATAGTGGAATACATCTTTGTTGTGCTTTTGAATATTTACAAGAAAACATAGAATTATTTATAAAGATTCGTATAAGAATACAAAATGGATTCGAATTTAGTTGCCAGGGTAAACATGAATGCTTATTGTCCCAAAATTTGAAAGAAGCGGCAAAACATCCACTCGCACGTCGGCTGCCCGAAGCCAGTGTTTGCGAGATGGAAATTATTGTCTACCCCTTACATGGACAACCCATCGGCCCGATTTCCACTGCTATCAATAGGGGTAGGTTAGTAACTTCAATCAGATGTGACACGACCGCCTCTGAGCCCATTCAGACACGGTGGGCGCCAAACATGGGCGCCAAAACACTTTTGATTGAAGCTCGTCTGAAAGACCTCTCTTTCTCCCTCCATTTCCCCATTCATATACGGTGGGCGGCAAAACAAACTCGACTCGGCCGAAATCGATGTAGGCAAATATTTTTAATAGGGGCAGGTTTGTAACTTCACTCGTACGTGACACAACTGCCCTACCCGTCAGCCTCGTTCATACACCATGGGCACCAAAACACCCTCTCCTCGCCTGAAATCACTCTGGGCAAATATTGGGGAGATGCGAGATTACCGACCTATCCCCAACCGACGAGACGTCCAAATTTTAAACGGGGGCTAAGTTCGTAACTTTCCCATATTTCAGATAGGCGCGTCCCAAAGACATGGTTCCCCGTACCTATCCCTCCCATTTATACACCGTCCACACTAGAACACCATCCCCACACCAGCCTCCTCCGTCCGCCACCCCATCCATCGCCGCCGTCCTCCACCATGCTAGAGCGCCTACCAAGACCGCGTCGTCCACTGCTAGAGATGGACGTTTCTCATCCATGATGACAGACTAGGAGCCTTGCATCACGTCCTCTTGCTTGATCGGCGCCGTCGTCCTCCTTGCCGGGGCCGCTCCGACGACCTTCTCGTCCACCGCAACAGGACTTATAACCTGATGCACCCGTCTACCATCGCAGATCTGCTTCCATGCCACCGACAGCCATCACACCTCAGACGCCTACACGACGCCGCAAGAGAGGTGGTACTACTTCATATCTGCTCAACTTTTTGATCTCAACCAGAAAATAGATCCTAACTTGGTTACTGTACTTTCTTTTCAGCTCTTAGAATTTAGTTCTTAGTTTGAACCAAACAATGGTTGCTAAGTAGCATTTCTGCAGTTTGCAGCTTCAAATCTGCCATGGCACAGTCATAATAGGGTTTAATTGATCATGCTTAGGGTTTCCCCCCTTTTATGATCACTATACGATCAGCCTACGTGCTTCGTGTCATAATAGCACCGCTCCACCCATCAAGCTAAACAAGCTTAGTTGTTCAAATACGAATCTGATATTATTAAAATAGAGTCATTTAATTGGACAGCTAAATGTTCCTAATTTAGTTTCAAAAATGCATGTACACTGCTGGGGTGTGGATCTACAGGGTGGCCACGGTGGGCCGCGGCCCACCCTAGGATTTTGGGTCGGCCCAGACCCCGGTTCCCCTCTGTTCTGCTGCGCTTCCGATCTCTACTCGCCCCCAGCCGCCTGCCTCGCCGGCGACTTGCCGTCCCCGGACAGCATGGCTTTAGGAGGAGACGCCGAACTAACAGGAGGTCAGGAGCCGCTCGCCCAATAGCGTCACCGCCGCACGGGCGCGCCGTGCCTACCTTCCCAGTCCGTTCAGGGCTCAGGCGTGCAACACCCACTAAGCCAACCCGATTTATCCTCAGATACGTCCTCAACACTCAGCAGCCACTCCCCATCACCAATTTTCTAATTGATTCATTACTCATTAGGCAGGACTGTCATTAGGGTTTGTTGTGTACTGAGTGCTACCTACACTTAATGATTCAGATATTTCAGTAATCTTTAGTACCTGTAAAGTTCACATGGTTTCAAAATTCCCGTCCTAGGAACATACACTAGTCATGTTGGATTGTTGGTCATAGTGACATTGACCCAGATTACTACTGTAGGCTAGGTTTGTTGACAATTTTACTTGTCTTTCTTACTCATTCGATATGATATCCAATTATTCATTCGATTAGTTGCAAACAATAAGTTCTAGAAAAACTTCTTGATTCAGATTTTGGACGGTCTCTTACTGTAGTTACAATTATGCATACTTGTCCTAGTAAGCTCACAAGTAATGATTGATTCACTACCTGTATGGTTGCCTTGTCATATTTGTTGTCAATATTCTTTTAGGGTGGACCACCCTGTTTCAAAATACTGGAACCGCAGACATGAGTGAATAGTATTTCTCTGTGTGATCTCTTCCATCATGTGTGGGCAACGAACACTGCATTGTATAGAAAGAAAAGTGTCATATCCACCTTTTACATAGACTACGATCTTTTACATGGAATACAATCTGCCTACTTGCTTTGTGTCGCACTACCAGCACTCCACCCTTGAAGCTAAACATTATGCCACTCATAATTCCTTAGTTTATTTGTTCAAATACGAATTTGATATGATTCTAATGTTCCTACTTTAGTTTTGAAATGTGTGTCCGCCCGTTATAGAGACATAAGAGGTTTGTATTTATGTGTGTGGTCTGGTTAGCACGGTTGGGGGATGAACTTTGTATACGCAGGGGTTTGTAGGGAGACACTCTTCGAGTTGAATCCGCAATGCATTCCATAGATAATCTGACTACTTTTTATGTTTTCATGAATCTCAGATACTGAACAACATCATAATCATTACGAGCTTGCGCGCATGAAAAGAATAAAGCAGAACAATGCCATGGCTGTCAAACTTGGCATTAAGGGACTGAGATCCAGTCTGGATGCAATGCAATGCAAACACTCTCCACCTATAGATTCGTGTTCAGAATATGATCCTAACAATGATTCTGAACTAGAGGGAGACCTAAGTCAATGTAGCTCCCTAGTGGATGAGTCAGAGGCAGATGCCCTATCTTATTCACACATCAAGGTGCTTGCTCTAACTTTGCAAGGTTATATTTGTCGCACATATCTTGCAACTGATGCTTTGCATTGCTTCTACTTTGTTGCACTACCATTTGCTTAGTTTACACATCATGTATGTGAATACGCCCTGCCTATCCATTTTCAGTACATATTCCATCTGTCATCATACCATATTTATCCATTCAAATGTTGTTCTTGTGTATCAGCCGTTCAAAAGGAAGAGGGCGATTTCTGATCGTGAAGGAGCATGAACAAAGTATTTGGAAAAGGTAGTGACACCTGATAAATCAAATAGCCCATTAGGTGTAGTTGCAATATCACCAGACCCAGAAAATATGGCCACAACTCTAGCAGACTCTAGCCCTACTACACTGGCCACCTCTGATGCCCCAACTCAGCAGACCCCAACTACAGCAAACAGTATGATGATGCCGGTTGACATAGCACCAGCTCTACGATGCAAAAACCCCCATTCCAGCAAAGAGTACACCAAATCTAGTTGCCAATCCCTTTTCGAACGAGAGAGGTCCCCAATTGCAGCAAATAGGACCCCTGCTCCACTTCTTCCCATTTTAGAAGACGAAGCTTATATTGTTGTCAGGAACTTTGTGCGCATCTTTCCTTCAAGGAAAGATTATACAACAGACAAAGAAGAATTTCCAATCTTCCTCCGCAACTTACTCGTAAATAATGTACTAATGTTATTCATGGTAATTACTTCATATGTTTCTGCTGAAAACAGACAAAAGATTTCATTCTTTTAAATAGGCAAGGATCAAACTGGATAGTCAAGATGAGCAAGGCTTGGTTGCGCTTTTCAAGCACTCGTTGATGAAGTATCATTCCTACCTGAGGCAAGCACACTTCGATGGCAAGCCTCTAAATGAAATTTCTGTAAAGTCTCCGATGCTACATTTAGTAGACAGTGACTGGAATAATCTTGTTACACATTGGTCTCGTCTGCAGTGCAAGGTACTTTCTATGATATCACATCACAATCTGATCTACATTTCTGCATGTGCCTTACCGTCTCACTTGTACAAAAACTGTTTGCAGAAGAATATTCATTCTCAAGGGACCACAGAATCTCGCAACTATACTGCAGACTGCATTGCTCTTGTGAGTACCTCTTGCCCTGTATGACCATACTTACTTTCATAGCTGGTTGATTATGTAGCATCACTGCACATGTTAGCCTCCTTATCCTCCATTTGGTGGACATTATAAGATCTGTATCGACTCTTACATAAATTTAGAATCAACCCAATGCTTTTGAAGAGGTTTAGCTCTGCAGTCCTCTTGTAAGGACCGAACGTCTTCTATCATTGTACTTACATTTACAGCTACTCCCTCTGTCCCATAATATAAGAGTGTTTTGTACAGTACACCAGTGTACAAAACACTCTTATATTATGGGAAGGTGGGATTGGTTCATTGTGTAGCATTCTGCATCTTATCTCCCTCGCCCACCATTTACTAAAAAATATTAGATCTATATTTAATCGTACCAAAAAGTTGAATACACAGACAACGCCAGTGCAGAAGTGTAGCCCATTGCTCTTGTTAGTACATTTTGTCCTGTAACGCTTGTAGTTACAGGCATAGGTACTTGATTATGTAGCATCAATCTGCATCTTATCTTCATTATCCTCTATCCCTTCCAGTATTATCATATCTATAATTACTCTCTATAAAATGTAAAGTACAGGCAATGCTTATGAAGAATATTCTGTGCTGAAATTCTTGAGTTATCCTACCCTTGACATGGAGAAGGGCATTATAGAGCCGGTGTTAACTGTTAATGTAAGTCAGTCATTCTAAAGCTTTTATCCTCAACTGCTATTTAATTTGCTCATACTCCCTATCGTCAATAGCTATTTAGTTTGCTATTTCTATCAAAATGCATGTTCGCAACAACTGTAAGTTCCAAGCATTAGTTGTAAAACCAAATTCCTTATTCATACCATGCACATTACTCAATACAGATCCAATGATTTTCTTTAGCTTTGCATGAATGCTAGTTTTTGTTGATCTATAACCCAGTGTGTGGTGAAGCAGCCCACATTTGCACCTTGTCATTTCCTGCTTTATCTTACTAATGTGGCTGATGATATGAACAACATGCCATGCACATTAACCAAAATAGATACAATGATTGTCTTTTGCCCTTCATCTATGCTTGTTTTGTTGATATGGTAATCCAGTAGTGTGGTGAAGCTCCCCGCATTATGAACAATGCCAAATTATACTATTGACATTTTGAACTATCTCTTTATTTTCTAATTTGAAATTGGATGGAATTGACAGCACAGTTACCATCTTTGTTTATATACGTGCAAAACATGTCATCTCTCTGCTTGTTTCAGGGTGATATGCCTGATGGCATGCACAAGTCTGCTGAAGGTTGTGAGACAAACCCAACATATATTCCAGCAAAGAAGGCAAAACATCTTGAAGATAGCGAGACAGCCCCAAAGTCATGTCTTGATGCAGTGTTCAAGTTACTTGAGACTAGCAGTCACACAAGCTCACATAATTCGCTACCTGAATCAGTTTGACTTCTTTAGTCTCAAGTTCAAGCAGAAAGGCATTCTGCAACTCAACTTCGACTTGAAGTCCAATCTCTAAGGAAGATCGCGGAGAACACCAATGAGAATCTCATTGCTAAACAGCTACACCTGGAAGCTATGAACGACATGCTAGGCCGGTCTCACGGCCTTGCTCAGCTGCTTGCGCAGTAGCTCCCGCGCAAGGCTAACCTTTCTTGAACTGTCCTGGAAGTGGTCTGGGTTCAGTATTATTTTGTTACGCTGCAATGGCGCCCAGTTTTTGTGATCTGCTTCTTCGTTGCGCTTTATGATCACTGGTGGCGAACTTAGATGCCTAGTGGATGTAATATACCATAAATCCTTTATTGTATAGTGTAGGTTTATTCTAAGTTACTATGTCGTAATTTGTTTATTGTATAGAGTAGGTTTTTTTTAATTCCTACTAGTTACCGTATATGCCATCATTCGCTATCTGAAAAAAAATGGCAAAAATATGATGTAGTCGACCGGGCCGAAACATTCGCCTGCATTTTAGCGGGCCACAACTAGGCCGGCACGCAACTTTCTTGGGCCTGCGCTGACTGGACATTAGGGCCCTTCATGGAGACTGTGCGCCAGGCCCACAACTTACATGGGCCTTCATTGGGCCCAAAGTTTAGTTGGGCCTTTAGTGGACCCAACACTTAGTTGGGCCCATGTAACTTCGGGCCATTAACAGGCTGAATATTCTGCTGGCCAGTTACGGGCCAGAAGATACCATGGGCCTTTAGCAGGCCGAAATGCATGTTGGGCCTCAATTTTCAATAGTCGTCCACGGGCCTTTAGCAGGCTGAAATGTAGACCGTGCCATTGTTGGCCCAGTTATATGACGGGTCGTTACCAGGCCGAAATATATCTCGGGCCTTTGTTGGCTGTCGGGGTACGACACCTATGGGATCCCGAGGGACCCCTTTACGATTCGGCTGGGGGAGAGGTATACGCAAATAGCAAAACCAACGATCGACGCGGGAAGTTTTTACCCAGGTTCGGGCCGCTGATCAGCGTAAAACCCTACTCCTGCTTTGTGTTCTTATTAATGTTCTTGAGCCCAGCCTTCAGGAGCGCTCGCTATGAACAGTACGTTCAAAGAGCAGCTACGCATGCAGAATGGGCCAGAAGTTCTCCTCCCCTGTAGCAGTTGCCTTGGGCCTCCTTTTATATGCTCAAAGGGGTCACCACAGTGGCAAAATGTACATACATTGAGGTGTAAAGTAGCTACAGGGTATCATACCTAACCCCTGACGGATTAGGACAAACGCATTTAATGCACCGTGAGGTGTC
This sequence comes from Thinopyrum elongatum, assembly GCA_011799875.1. Lineage (NCBI taxonomy): Eukaryota > Viridiplantae > Streptophyta > Magnoliopsida > Poales > Poaceae > Thinopyrum > Thinopyrum elongatum. The sequence goes on along the minus strand of CM022298.1, from coordinate 402,061,916 downwards.
CGTTTAGGTGTCCTCACTTTCTTGGGGATGGAAAAAGGGGCCATCCCATCAGCACCGCTTAAGCTCTCTTCCATTGGCGTGTTGCCACGCGTCCAAGGAAGGACCCAGAATGTCGGGTTTGTCGCTGTGCTAGAACAGTGGCACAGCAACAAAACCTTGCCGAGCGCCGAAGCTTGCCGGGCACCAAGCCTTGCCGGGCGCCAAGCCTTGCCGGACGCCAAGCCTTGCCGGGCTCCGCAGGCCACCCCGGCAAGATCTTGCCAGGGAAGCTAGCTTTCGGATTCCGCTCTTCTTACCTGCTGATCCTCAGATCTCTGACTTGATGATTTCTTTGGTGACTTGAATCGACCTCGAGCTGTTTCCCGGCAAGCCTTGCCGCGAGGACGGCTACAACTGCCCGTGCACAAGTACGGGGTACTAGTGGCCCAATACTTAGTACACCGACAGGAGCCCCCGGGCCTAGGCCATACACGAGTGCGAGGCGTTGTTGGGCTAGGCCCAAACAGTGCACGGGCACGCGTGGCAGGGGATTAACTGCTCGTAAATATCTCGTTTTACTGTGCCCCCCCCCCACTACACGCACCGAGCGCGCGACGTGGGAAGCGTGCCTCAGAGGCCGCAACTGCCACGCGCCTATAGAGGCGCATTCACATTGGGGAATAAAAGAGGTGGCCCTGCTCCTTCCCCATAAAAAGGAGAGGCCGCAGAGGCACAAGCCTATTTACCCCCCTCTTCTTCTCAATCTGGCCGTCGCCATCGCCTCCCTCCTATCGAGCTCAGAGCAAAGCTTTTTCCTCTTCCGCCCGCCGCTTCCACGCTCGCTCCACCCCCGGCTTCCGCCCTCACAGCCGCCATGCCGCCCAGGGCCAGCAAAGGCAAGGGCAAGGAAGCAAAAGCCGACGTCCCGGAGAGCGAACTGGTGAAGATGCGGAAGAAGCATGTAGTCTTCCCCCCATCGCTCGATGCTGAAGCTCTGAAGGGGCGGTACCAGTGCATGTGGGCGAAGGAGACGCAAGCTCACCCCGCCACACGCGTAATTCCAGGTGCTTGTTCCAAAAGTGGATCGGACAGATACCCTTTCTTCACTGCGTATTTCTATTGCGGGGTCTGCCCTCCATTTTCCGACTTCTTCAATGATATCATGTACACATACGGCTTTCATATTCTCGATTTCACGCCGAATGCGGTACTATGCATGTCCATCTTTGCCCATCTTTGTGAAAACTTTGCCGGCGTGATTCCCAACTCTACTCTTTTTCGCCATTACTTCTTCCACCGCATCCAAAAGGGAGAGGCCCTCTCTGGTTCTATTGCCTGGATTCCAAGAGCTTGGAATAAGGAAATATACCCAGAAGGAGTTTACCGTGAAAAGTGGGACGAATGGCGGGCTGAATGGTGCTGGATCAAGGAAGCAGATCCCCATCCGTTTTGTCTCCCCCGGCAACAGAAGGTGGTCCGTGGCAAGGACTGGAGCGATCTCGCCGCGGAGGACGAGAGGCTCACAATCGCCACCACCAGGATCCTTCGCCTGAAAGCTGCCGGGCTGACAATGGAGATGATTGGCTTCGACTTTCTCCGCTGCCGCATCTCCCCCTCGCAGAACAGGGGAAGGCCAGCTTGGGAAGACAAAAACGCGGCAGATATCATGATATTGCGCCCCGGGCTGAATAATAATCTGACCGCTATGCAGCTTGGCGCTCTTCGTCAAAAACTATTCCAGCGCAAAGACAAGTATCGGCTGCCGGCAAGGATCGTCCCTTTGTGCAACAACTCCGCCTTGGGGTCAATCATCGCCTTCATGCCGATGTTCAACGCCCACGGTCTTGATGCAACTTGGGCCGAGCCAACCGAGGAGGAAGCACATAAGTTTTTTTGACAACTTGATGGAGAGACCCGTCCGGCAAGAGGCAGATTTCATCCGAGCCACCACCGACCAAGAAGTAGCTTACATTGCTACTAGGGTGGAGGAGGCAAATCTTGCCGTGGAGGCCGGCAGCGTTGACTTCACAGAATGGGAAGCCAGCAACGCAGAGGTAGTAGTGGAGGTAAAACCTGCCGGGAAGGACAAAGCTACCGGGGAACAGAGCAGCACAGCCGCTGAGAGCTCGTCCGACGAGGACGCGGTCGAAGAAGAACCGCAAGAAGAGCTCCCAGCCCCAAAGAAGACGAAGCGTGTTCTTCGGAAGGCTGCATCTGGCGTCCCGGCAAGCCAGCCTTCTTCGAGCGGCGAGGCTCCCGGCAAGAAAGTGGCCGGCAAGATTGGACCGCGGCAAGGGGTTCGTCAACAACCTGCGCGCCGCGCGAGACCCACACCAGCGGCCACTGCTGGGGCGGCAGGGGTGTCTCGCACTACCTCACCGGAAGCTGCCCCGGCGTCTGCCACAGCCAAGCGGCCTAGGACCCCTCCTCCGCCTCCCCACTCAGACATCGCAGCGGAGGCCGATTTCGACATCTCCGGCTTTAGTCCGGAGCGAGAAGAAGAAGAGTGAGTACTTTGCCACAGCCTTTATATTCCAATCTTGGATCGATCTTACTGACTTGCTCGTATTGTCTCTGCAGTGATGCAGAAACCTTGCTGGAGAGGATGGCGAAGAGGACAAAGACTTCCACGGGCGACAAACCCCCGGCAGGCTCCACGAGCGTGCCAGAAACCGTCGTCGTCAGCCCGGGGCTCAGTCATCGACGCAGCCCCCAGCGTAAGTTCACTGTTCTTTTTCCGCTGGCGGGCGCTGAGGCTTCCATTCTTGCCGCTGATATCCTTGGGCTCGCAGGAGAAGAATGGCAACAAGGAGAGTTGTCGGAAGACATCCCCGTCGTGCCACCTTCATCGACCACGCCGCCCACAAGCACGTCCCCGGCAAGAGTTCCTACCGATGAGCCCATCTCAATTGAGGAGGAGCCGGCAAGCACGGACTCCGGCAACCCACCCCCGGCAACCGAAGTTGCCGGGAGGGGCGAGGCCACCTTCCAACAGCTCGACGCAAGTAACTGATTGCCTCAGAATGCTTGTTACTCTTTCCCTTATCTCTCTGTCTTTAGTCGCTTCAAACTTCAATCTCGATCTTATTCTGTTCTCCTCCTTCGTCCTTCAGAGTTCCCTGTGACGGAACACATGGATGTCGACGTTGTCATCGAGGAGACCGCCAGGGACGCCGCTGCCAAAGCAGACAGGATCGCTGCCAGCGAGGCCACCAAGGATGACACTGTCGAGGCTGGTGGTGCTCTTGACGGGGAGGCCGCCAAGACTGCACAAGAGGAACCTGCCAAGGAACCTACTGAAGGGGGCAACAGGGAGGCTGATGACCGTACTGACGGCATTCCTGCCGCAGGAGCGCCAGGCGCTGCACCAGCCATGGAGCCCCCTGCCACTGGTGAGGCGGTTGCTGAAGACCAACCGTCAACATCTGAAGGCCCCTCATCCAGCATACCTCAAGATTGGCGAGAACCTGTTCGTCAACTTGCCGGGGACGGCAAGCATTGGGGCACCAGCCGAAGGAGAAGTTTTTGACGAAGAAATCATCGTTGCCACCGGGCTCGAGGTTGTTAACGATCCCAACGCTAGCAGCGGCAAATCTGAAGAGGATCAGCTCCTTCAGGCCATGGGCGAGAATTTCCGCAAGCTCCAGGCTCTCCACCGCGCCCGGAAAGATAAGGCGGACTCCAGAATGGCAGTTGTCGAGGCGGCCGAAGAAGATTTTCAAAGGCGCATCGAACAAATGCAAGTCTGGCATGCCGAGGCCCTCCAAGAGTTGGTTGCCGGCCGGGAACAAGTGAGCCAGCAGTGGACAGAAATCCTCCTGAAGTAATCTGATATGGAGAAGGCGTAGGATGAAGCTACTCAAAGGATTGCCGCTAAAGATGCCCTCCTGACGGGGCGCCGCGTTGCTCTTGATGCTCATGAGGAAGATCTCACCGCACGTGAGCAGGCGCTCGCCGCCAAGCTTCGCAGCAAAGATGAAGATATCGAGAAGCTTGTCACGCGGCGGACCCAGGAGTTGGAGCAAAAACATGAAGAGGCGCTCGAAGCTCTGACTGCAAGTCACGCCGGCAAGCTCAAGGAGGCCGTCGATGCTGCCGAAGCTGCAAAGGCCGCCAAGAACGAGCTGAGCGACAAGGTGAAGAAACTGGAAACAGATCTCGAAGAGCACGGCAAGGAGCTCTCGACGCTCAAAGGTGATAGGGAAAAAACCCTCCACTCCTTGGCGGAGATGCAAGTTGCCTTGTCCAATAAAACCAAGCAGCTCTCCTCTGCGGCTGATGACATTGCAGTTCTGGAATTGAAGCTGACCATGTTGTAGAAGTCTCTCGAGGCCGGCAGGGCCCGTGAGAAAGCTCTACTCAAGGATCTCCAAGGAGAGAGGAACCTGCTCAAGAGCGCTGCCGCCGCCCAACTCGATTACGAGAAGGGGGTGGAGATCTGGACCGGACGTCTCATCGCCGCCGCGGAGAAGCTTACTGCAGAACTGTCAACCATGGGCATGTCGAACTTCAGGTATTCTTCCGAGGAAAGGGTATCTCTAAGCGCCAGGTTGACGATGTTCTTTGAAAGCATCACCAACGCCTTGAGGGTGCTCCAGTCTAGCCGGGCGACCCAATTGGCCAACGAGACTCGCCGGCTTTGTCGGGCCGTCCTTCGCAAGGTGCTTATCAAGGTGGTGCACAGCAATCCCAGCATCGACCTCTCCAACGCGCTCGGCCATCTGCCAAGGGACGCAAATGTTGAGGCGCTTGAAGAATGCATTGCGCCTATCCTTGAGAAGGTGGACTCCAGCAAAAGGATTGAAGGCCAGCGCAGGGATTAAGTGCTCCCCCTTTTCTTGCCGTCATCATTCCATGTAAAAGACAATTAAGTCTCAAGTTAGAATTGCGGCAGCTCATGAATGTAATATAACTCGCCTATGTTTAGGCTCATGCTTGCTATTTTCCTTGTCTGATTCCTTTATGTATGGAGTTCACCCTACGCTTACTGAAAAACTTGCCGGCGCGCAACCTACCGTGAGCGCTGGGTGCGAGACTTCAGTAGCCTGCTGGAGGCGCAGCGGCCGGCAAGACTCCTTGGCGTTCTCAGTGCAGCCACTTAAATCATTGAGCGGGCTCGAAACAAAATAAGGGCGCAACTGATTACAACAAGGGTTCCTTCGCGTGCAGATTTTCCATACAAGAGTCGAAATCGTCCAAGGAAATAACTTTGTAATAAAAGAAACTTGTTCTAAGTTTTTAGAACTTAGCTTTCTGTCGCTATCCTTCCTCCGGCAAGCGTCGATTCCGAACGTCGCCGACTGGTACTCATATCTCCCTCCCCCCCCCCCCCCGCAAATGTGCACGCGAGGAATCCTTCTGTCTTTTAAAAAGAAAGAAGAGAAAATAAAGACATGAAACCTTGGCGGTTCGTTAGAACTTACCGGGAGTAGGTGTTATACAACATCTTAGACAAACATGCATATACAAATATGAACATGGGAATCAATAAGGGAATGTACAACACTTAAATTTATTCATCTGCGCTCAGGGTCTGCGCCTGGCTTTGTACAAAGGATCACATGCCTTGCCGGCAAGACTTGTACAAAAGGGTGGTTGCCGGGAGCCCCCGACAACCGTGCCTTATGGGTAGAACTTGCGAAGATGTTCGATATTCCAGGAATTGCTCACTGGAACGCCATCTTCGGTCTCCAGGCGGACAGCGCCGGGCCTGGTGACTTGTACTACCCGATAAGGGCCTTCCCACTTTGGCGTCAACTTGTTTGAATTCTTGGCGGACTGAATCCGCCGAAGAACAAGGTCGCCTTCCTCAAGGCTTCGGGCATGAACTTTGCGGCTACGGTAGCGGCGCAAAGCTTGCTGGTAGCGTGCAGCTCGCACAGCAGCCTGAAGACGATTCTCCTCAAGGAGCACAGCGTCATCTTACCACAGTTGCTCTTGCTCAAGCTCATCATAAGCGAGCACTCGAGGAGATCCGTACGTGAGTTCCGTGGGGAGAATTGCTTCCGCTCCGTAGACCAGAGCGAAGGGCGTCTGGCCGGCGGCTCGATTTGGTGTCGTTCTGATTGACCAAAGAACCGCCGGCAACTCATCAATCCAGCGTCTTCCGCACTTTTTCAGCCTGTCAAAAGTCCTGGTCCTGAGACCACGCAACACTTCAGCATTAGCCCTTTCTGCTTGGCCGTTGCTTCTTGGGTGAGCAACAGAGGCAAAACAAATCTTGCCGCCAAAGTCTTGGGCGTACTGCATGAAGGTGCGACTTGTGAACTGCGTGCCGTTGTCGGTGATGATCCTGTTGGGTACACCGAAACGGCAAACTATCCCTTTAAAGAACTTGACGGCTGATTGTGATGTCACCTTCCTCACTGCTTCCACTGAACTTGTCGATAGCAACGTATAAGTACTCAAAGCCCCCGGTAGCACGGGGGAAAGGGCCCAGTATGTCGAGCCCCCAGACCGAAAATGGCCAGGAGAGAGGGATTGTCTGAAGAGCTTGAGCTGGTTGATGTGATTTCTTCGAATGAAACTGGCACGCTTCACACTTGGTGACTAGTGCAGTTGCATCCTGGAGAGCGGTGGGCCAAAAGAAACCTTGCCAGAATGCTTTCCCGGCAAGTGCTCTTGATCCTATGTGAGAACCACATATGCCTCCATGTATCTCTGCCAACAGCTCTAGCCCATCCTCCCGAGGAATGCACTTCAATTTCACACCGTTTGGTCTCTTTCTGTACAGGACGTCATCGACGAACTTGTACATAACAGACCGACGGGCTACTCTTTCTGCTTCTCCCTATTCCTCCGGGAGTTCTCCTGTCTGAAGGAAATGGACAATGTGTTGCGCCCATGCTGGAGCCTGAGGCTCGACAGCTAGGACTAAAGGCATCTCCTCCACCGGGGGAATGTTTGTCTCGACAGTAAGGGCCTGAGGCCCTGCCGAAGCCTCTTGTTCCCCGGCAGGCATGTCGATCCCGGCAACTTCCTTGCCGGCGGCTCCGGGGAGCTCTGCCGGGAAGTACTGGCCAGAGTTCAACTTTCTTCTCTTTTCTTGCCGCATCGACGGTGCCACGGATGGTTGAGTCAATTGGAGCACAAAAGTTCCTGGTTCCACAGGCAACTTGAGGGCGGCACGCTTTGACAGGTCATCAGCAACACTGTTCTCGGCACGAGGAATGTGCTCCATTTGCAGACCGTCAAAGCGCTCTTCCATTTTCATCACTTCATCCACGTAGGCTTGCATCAATGGACTTTGATAACTCTTGTTAACTTGCCTAACGACAAGTTGTGAATCGCCTTTGATGACGAGCTTTTTGATACCAAGGTCTGCCGCGATCCTGAGACCGGCAAGCAAACCCTCGTATTCTGCAGTGTTGTTGGTCGAACTCTCCCGAGGAAAATGCATTTGGACTACGTACTTGAGGTGCTCTCCGGTGGGTGTGACAAGCAGCACACCAGCACCGGCGCCGTGCAGCGAGAAAGCCCCGTCAAAGTACATAATCCATTGCTGATCGATTTCCTTGCCGGGAAGAGTTGTTTCCTGAGCCTCTTCGTCTAGCGTTGGGGTCCACTCCGCAATGAACTCCGCCAAGGCCCTGCTCTAAATCATCGAAGTGCTTTCAAACTTGAGGCCAAAGCTCGACAACTCCAACGCCCACTCCACGATCCTGCCGGTTGCTTCTGGATTTTGCAAAATCCGTTGCAACGGAAAGCGAGTGACGACGGTGATTTCATGTGCTTGAAAATAATGGCGCAGCTTCCTCGAGGCCATAAGAAGGACGAAAAGCAACTTCTGCACACCAGAATATCTTGACCTAGCTCCTTGTAAAAGAGAGCTAACAAAATAAACTGGGCGCTGCACCACCTTCTTCTTCTGCACTAGTTCTTCTGTTTGCGCAGATCCTGTCTTGCCGGGATCAACCCTTGCCGGGGAAGATCTTGCCACGTCACCTGGCAGTCCTGCCGCTGATGTTGCTTCCTCATCAGCCTCTCTCTGCGCCACTAGCGCAGCACTAACCACTTGATTTGTTGCTGCCAGATACAGCAGCAACGGCTCTTGTGGTTTAGGCACGACTAGCGTCGGTGGAGAGGAAAGGTATTTCTTCAAATCTTGCAGCGCAGCCTCCGCCTCCGGAGTCCATTTCATTGGACCTGCCTTCTTCAAAATCTTGAAGAAGGGCAGGGCGCGCTCAGCAGATTTGGAAATAAACCTGCTTAGAGCAGCAACACAGCCGACAAGACGACGCACATCTTTGACGCGTCTCGGCGCTTCAATTTGCTCAATAGCTTTGATCTTGTCGGGGTTCGCTTCGATTCCCCGGCAAGATACAAAGAATCCGAGGAGCTTGCCGGAAGGAACACCGAACACGCACTTCTCAGGATTGAGCTTCAAGTTGATCTTGCGCAGATTTGCAAATGTTTCTTCTAAATCTTGAATGAGTGTCGCTTTGTCTTTGGTTTTGATCACTATATCATCCATATACGCCTCCATATTTCTATGGAGTTGAGGCTCAAAACCAATTTGGATTGCTCTCGCAAATGTCGAACCGGCACTTTTCAACCCGAAAGGCATTCGTATAAAACAATACGTACCACATGGGGTGATAAATGCGGTCTTTTCTTCGTCTTCTTTTGCCATAAAAATCTGATGATACCCTGAATAGGCATCAAGGAAGGACAGGAGATCACAACCAGCGGTGGAATCCACAATCTGGTCGATGCGCGGCAAGGGAAAGGGATCTTTTGGACAGGCTTTATTGACATCTGTATAATCGATACAAAGCCTCCATTTCCCATTCGCTTTCCGCACTACAACCGGATTGGCCAACCAGGTTGGATGAAGCACTCCTTTGACCAATCCTGCCGCCTCTAGCTTTCTGATTTCTTCGGCGATGAATTCTTGCCGCTCCAAGGTTTGCTTCCTGACCCTTTGCTTGACCGGCCGCGCATGAGGATAGACAGCAAGGTGGTGCTCAATTACCTTCCTGGGAACACCGGGGATGTCAGACGGTTGCCATGCAAACACGTCGACATTCGCCCGTAGGAAAGCAACGAGCGCGCTTTCCTATTTGTCATCTAGGGTGGAACTTATGGTGAAAGTTCCCCCCGTTCCGTCCTCCTTGACGGGCACCTTCTTGGTCTCCGGCGGAGCAGCCTTGGATTTCTTGTTCTTGCCGGTGGAACTCTCTGGTGCGTCCTCGACGGAAGCGCAGCACTCCGAGGAGGTGCGCTTGCCGGAGTTCACGCCAAGGTTCTTGCCGGTCTTCTTCTTCCCCCCGGGAGTTCCAGCGGCAGGAGCAGGTGCCTTGATGGCAGGTGCTGCAACTGCTTCCCGGTAAAGTTGGTCGACACAGATGAGCGCATCCTTCTTATCAGAATGGATAGCGATGACGCCCAACGGCCCAGGCATCTTCAAAACGTTGTACACGTAGTGTGATGCTGCCATGAACTTAGCCAGCGCTGGCCAACCAAGGATCCCATTATATGGCATGGGGATCTTGGCGACATCAAACACCACCTTCTCAGTCCTGTAGTTGAGCTCGCTACCAAATGTCACCGGAAGGGTAATCTTGCCCTTGGGCTGGGTTCTTCCCGGATTAACCCCTTGAAATGTACCCGTTTCTTCGAGGTCCTCGTCGGGAATTTGGAGCTTTTTGAGCCCATCCGGTGAGATTAAGTTTAGGCTGGCCCCACCGTCAACTAACATTTTCGTCACCTTGAGGTTGCGAATCGTTGGCGAGACCAACAATGGCAAGCACCCGACCGCAGTTGTGCGATCAGGGTGATCCTCGGCGTCGAAAATGATAGGCGTGTTGGACCACTTCAGGGGCCTACATGCATCTGGGGATGGCTCTGCTGCATTGACTTCCCGCACCCACTGTTTGAGTTGACGGTGGGAAGAATGCAGCGAGGCACCCCCGTCGATACACATAGCCTCTGTAGCCTTCTGGAATTCTTGCTCACTGGACTCATCATCTTCTTCTTTGTCTCGGCCCCGAGCGGGCCTATCCTTCTGTTGCTTGGCCTTGCCGCGGCGTCCCCCTCGGCCACCGCGCTTCTTGCCGGATCCATCAGCACCGTCTTGGGCCTTCTCCTTATCTCGCCTTTCATATTCGGCCCTCTGTTTCTCGGCAAGCTGTTCAACTTGCCGGCAGTTCTGGAGATCGTGGCCCTTGGTGCGATGGATCTTGCAATACTGCTTGCCGGAGTTTTCCGACTTGTCGGCAGCCATTAAGGCCTGACAGGAAGGGCACCCGGCAAGATCCTTGCCGGGGTCACCAACCTTGGCCTTCTTGGCGGCGCCGGGGTTGTCGGATTCATCGACAGCAAGCACGGCCTTGCCTCCGCATTTCCTGTTCCGCCGCCGGCCTTTCCTTGACGGGGCCGCGGCATCTTCTTCTTCAGATTCGCCCGCCGCGCCAACAGCCTCGCCAGGGAGTTTCCTCCCCTCTTCAGCTCGAGCGCATTTATCGGCTAGAGCATAAAGCTCGGCAATACTCCTGACTTTGTTCATTGCCAGCTCTTCCCGCATTCTGCGGTTACGCACGTTCTGGTGAAACGCGCTAATGACAATGGCAGGGTGAATGTCAGGAATATTGTACTGCACCCGACTGAACCTCTGCATAAACTTGCGCAGGGACTCGCCCTCCTTCTGAGGGATGATATGTAAATCACTCTCTTGGCCAGGAGCTTGGTGGCCTCCAACAAAGGCGCCAACAAACTGATGGCACAAATCTGACCAGGAAGAAATAGAATTCTCCGGCAGATGCATCAACCACGACCTGACGTTGGGTTTGAGCACCAACGGGAAGTAGTTGGCAAGTATCTTGTCATCTCGGCCCCCGGCAGCCTGCACTGCAATGGTGTAGATGCTCAGGAACTCCGAGGGATGGGTCTTACCGTCATATTTCTCCGGGACCTCCGGCTTGAAGGTTCGGGAATTGGGCCACTGGACTTGCCGCAGCTCACGGGTAAACGCTGGAGTCCCTACCTCGTAAGGCAAGTCTCCCACGTCCCCTGGCGCAGGCTCGTCGACAGCCGGCCCCACGCGCTTATCAGATTGATAGCGCGCTTCCCGTCGCCGCTCGATGGTAGTTCGAGCGTCCTCCTTGCCTCGTTCCTAGAGAACTTGACGCTGATCGCGACGCATCCATGGATCGGATGACGCCGTGGAAACTTCTTCACGGCGGTCAACCTGCTGGGTTGTCGGCCGCCGCTGGTGCCGCGGAGGGGAGTGCACTGTGGTTGCACCACCCCCGGTTTTCTCCACATCGGCTCGCGCCGGATCGATGGGCCTTCGCTGCGAGGGCCCTGCCTCTTGCGACCCATCTTTGTTGGTGAAGCCGATAAGGCTCTGGATAGTAGCTCGCCACTCCTCCATCTTCTCCGGGGCAGGAGGAAAATCGAGGAGCAGCTGCGCACGTGCCAAGGCTTCCACTGGCGTAGGCGGCGGCGACAGGTGCGAGGTACGTGAGGTGCTCTGACTCCTAACCATATTAGAAGGAGCACCACCACGGTCACGCGACCGCGCGCCACCCCTGCCAGCAGCTCGGTGTGCATGCTGGTCCCGCGCATCTTGGGATCGATGCGCAGAAATCTTTTCATGGGGACGCCCTGAACCACCAGCGCCATGACGTCGCTCATCATGCACGACCTGGGTAGGTCGTGAAGCTTGCGCCGGCGCGGGAGCTCCAGCAGGCGCCCTCCGATCTCTGGAGTTCATTGTGCCACCCGTAGGCAACACAGCGCCGTCTCTAGATCCAGCGGCGTGCAGGTTACCGCTGCCACTGCGAACGATACCGCTCGCCTGGCTCGGATCACCAGAACGTCGTGGCGGTTCTAGTCCTCTTCCTTCTGCACCCACGCCGTCGCCCATACGCGAAGGCGTAGGCAAAACGGACGTGGACGGTTGTGCTGTCGCGGCGCTCTTCTTCTTGGGCGGCATGATGATGAAGAAACTGAGGCGCCGATCACTAGATCAGGTTCACGCAACCTTCAATCCCCCTACCTGGCGCGCCAAAGATGTCGGGGTACGACACCTATGGGATCCCGAGGGACCCCTTTACGATTCGGCGGGGGGAGAGGTATACGCAAAGAGCAGAACCAACGATCGACGCGGGAAGTTTTTACCCAGGTTCGGGCCGCTGATCAGCGTAAAACCCTACTCCTGCTTTGTGTTCTTATTAATGTTCTTGAGCCCAGCCTTCAGGAGCGCTCGCTATGAACAGTACGTTCAAAGAGCAGCTACGCATGCAGAATGGTCCAGAAGTTCTCCTCCCCTGTAGCAGTTGCCTTGGGCCTCCTTTTATATGCTCAAAGGGGTCACCACAGTGGCAAAATGTACATACATTGAGGTGTAAAGTAGCTACAGGGTATCATACCTAACCCCTGACGGATTAGGACAAACGCATTTAATGCACCGTGAGGTGTCCGTTTAGGTGTCCTCACTTTCTTGGGGATGGAAAAAGGGGCCATCCCATCAGCACCGCTTAAGCTCTCTTCCATTGGCGCGTTGCCACGCGTCCAAGGAAGGACCCAGAATGTCGGGTTTGTCGCTGTGCTAGAACAGTGGCACAGCAACAAAACCTTGACGGGCGCCGAAGCTTGCCGGGCACCAAGCCTTGCCGGGCGCCAAGCCTTGCTGGACGCCAAGCCTTGGCGGGCGCCAAGCCTTGCCGGGCTCCGCAGGCCACCCCAGCAAGATCTTGCCGGGGAAGCTAGCTTTCGGATTCCAGCTCTTCTTACCTGCTGATCCTCAGATCTCTGACTTGATGATTTCTTTGGTGACTTGAATCGACCTCGAGCTGTTTCCCGGCAAGCCTTGCCGCGAGGATGGCTACAACTGCCCGTGCACAAGTACGGGGTACTAGAGGCCCAATACTTAGTACACCGACATTGGCCCACTGTTATCATTGGCCTTTAAGAGGCCGAAAGCTTAGTAGAGGCATCAACGGGATGAATTATACGACAGGCCTTTAACAGGCCCAAAGTCACGTTGGGCTGAACTGTTGCCACCTTGATCACGGGCCGTTAGTGGGCCGGTTGTCGTGTCGGATCATATATGTCCCATGGGCAGCACGGGCCATTCCCAGGCCAAATGACACACCGGGCTGAAATGGGCCCATGTCTACATTGGGCCTCTAACAGGCCGAAATCTCACTAGGCCGTAGTTGGGCCCGAATACTCGGCGAACAATTAACAGGCCAGATCTGGCGGTGGGCCATAAATGGGCCATGTTTAAGCAGGCCATTAGTGGGTCAGCCCACTAGTATCTGAGGAAATCATACGGGCCTTTGACTGGGCCAGCCTTTTTAACTTATATGGGCCTCTGTTGGGCCCTGCCATGTGTCGACGTATCATAGGCAAGTCTCCTCCATTGGATGGACGACATCTGGCCCACCGCGGAGCCGACACGTGTTTCCTTCGGCCAATGATAATTTTCCACGTGGAAAATCCCCATTGGTCCGGGCTGTTAGCGGGTTATCGGATCCAAATCGGAACCCGATAGCTTAACGGCGACCCGTTACGGTGGATGCCACATGTCGGTTACCCTTGATGAAAGCACTTCCAAGACGCGCCATTTATCGTCATGGAAGTGGACACTTCGCTGATGATAATTTTGGTATTGTCATGGAACACTTCTACGACAGTACAAGTATGACTATCTTGATTCTGTCATAAAATCGTCATGGATGTACATGCATGACAGAAAACGTGACCTACTGTGACAAACACGTATCATCACGGAAGTGGTTTTTTTTGTAGTGTATATCTCCTTTGAGAGTCTAGACGGATAGTAACAGTATTGTGCCTTCAGTTGAATAGAGCTGCCCCTGTTAGGCCGAAGCCTTTCTAGCCATACCGGCAATACAAGCCCATATGTTCCAGCTAGTTCCACTTTCCTGATTTTACTCGTGATGCTTAGGGTTTTCCCCTTTTATATACACTACTATGATCTGCGTACGTGATTTCTGTCGTACTAGCAGTACTCCACCCTTCAAGCTAAATAACACAGCACTCATAATTCCAAAGCTTAGTTGTTCAAATATGATTGTGATATGATACTGATATTAGTTGTGTATGGAATCTACTGTCTGGTTGACCTTTAGTATCACTGGCGGCGAACTTTTATGCCCAGGGGATGTAATATGTTGTAATTTCTTTGTTGTATAATCTAGGTTTATTCTTCGTCACGATGCTGTAATTTATTTGTTGTGTATGTTGCCGTCGCTCTGAGAAAAGGTCGTAATCTTTGATCGGAGCGCAATGAGCCAATATGTTAGGTTTATTAGTTGGCCTATATACTTAATCTGGCCTACTATTAGTTTCCCGCCCTTAAAAGGCCGAGTAAACCGCTTGCCTTAATTGGGCAAGAAAATAAAATGGGCTTTTAACAGGCTGAGATGTAGATTGAGCCTGAATTGTGGCGAACAAATCATGGGCCGACAGCAGGCTGGAATATACATCGGCCCATTATTAGCCCATTGATATGACGGGCCATTAACAGGCCGAAATGTTTTTGGGCCTTGGTGGACCCAATTACATGACGGGCTGGAAGCAGGCCGGATGCATAACGGGCCAAAACTAGGCCCAACACTATCAAGGGCCTCTACCGGGCCGATAGGCAGTTTGGGCTAAAATGTATCCCTGAAGACTACGGGCCGTTCAGAGGCCGAAAGTCACTACAGACCAGAATTAGGCCCAGATACAGCTCGGGCCTTTAAATGGTCGAAAGTGAAGCCGGGCCGAAAGAGGCCCATATGTACACAGGGCCGCTGACAGGCCCAAACTAATATTGGCCCGAACTGTTAAATGGGCCATTAAGAGGCCAAAGAGCAAATCAGGCCACCAATGGGTCCAAAGGCACAATAGCTGTTAAAGGGTCGTATCTGTTATGGGCCGTAATTTGGCCCAAGATATTAAAGTCAGCTAACGGGTCATATCTCTTATGGGCCGTAATTTGTCCCAAACTATTCCAAGCTGTTAACGGGCCGGATTTGATATGGGAATATTGCAGTCTTTTAATGGGTCGTATCTAATGTGGGCCATAATTTGGTCCAGAAAATGTTAGGCTTTTAATGGACCGGCCCATTAGATCTGACGAAATCTTGTGGGCCTTTTCCTGGGCCGGCTTTTAAATGTAAATGGGCCCCTGTTGGGCCGTGCCACGTGTTCACGTATCATAGGCGTGTTCCATCCATTGTAGTGATGACATCTGTCCCAATGCTGAGCTGACACGTGGATCCTCCGACGAATGAGAATTTTACACGTGGAAAATCCCCATTGGTCTGGGCTGTTAATGGGTTATCAGATCCAAACCGGAACCCGATAGCTTAATGGCGACCCGTTACGGTGGATGCCACGTGTCGGTTACCCTTGACGGAAACACTTCCATGACGCGCCATTTATCATCATGGAAGTGGACACTTTCGTGATGATAATTTTGGTATTGTCATGGAACACTTCTACGATAGCACAGGTATGACTATCTTGATTCTGTTATAAAATCGTCATGGATGTACATGCATGACAGAAAATGTGACCTACTGTGACAAACACGTATCATCACGGAAGTGGTTTTTTTGTAGTGATCGTTGTCATCTTCCCCTGCGTGCGTGCTCCTCTGCCCCGCTGCCCATCTTGCCGCTGCCGCGTGCTGCTGCCACGCTCCGCGCGCCCGGCCGCCCATCCACGCCGGCCGACGCCCAGCCATAGCCGCCCACGACCGCACCCGCCGTGCCCTGGCCTTGCCTCCCCACTCGCCGCTACGGCTGCTGCTTGCTGTGCTCGCCCGCCGTGACACCCCCGCTGCTATTTCTGCTACTGCCATAGCCTGCAGCTCGCTTCGTCACGCCCAGCCTCACCCTCAGTCGCCGCACCCTGGCCCGGCGCTCCGCCGCGCCCACCAGACCCCACCCCCATGCCCGCCTCTGGCTCTGGTCGAGGCCGCCGCGTCCTCTCTGTGCGGGCAAGCACAGCCAGAGAGGTCAGCTATGCCACTGACCATGGGCCTGGTCCTTTTATTTAGGGGCTAATCCCCTTTTGGCACTAACAGCCACTAATTAGTCTATAACAGTGGGACCCCCCTAACTAAATTAGTTAATTGTTTTAAGTTGCCCATGTGACTATGACAGCTGGGTCCCACTGACCTTGTTGACCAGTCCATTTGACTGTTTTGACTTTGACCCGGGCCCCATATGTCATTGACTGTGGGTGGACACTGTTGTGTATAAAAAGTATTTCATTGTTCATTTCGAATTAATTAAATTCCCAAAAATACTAAAAGCTTTAGAAATTAATAGAAAAATAATCGTAAGTCGGATGAAAATAATTTATATATGAAAAATGATCAGAAAAATAAGACAAATCTGAATACGCTATCCACATACCTGCCACATGCCTCTAACATTGCAAACATGGAACCGCCCCCTCCGTTTCATCTGTCCGAAAATGCCAAACACTGGGAATACTTTCCCGGATGTTTTCCCCCTTCGCCGCTAACACCTACTACTGCGTTAGGTCACACCTAGCTCCGCTATTTGCCATGTCATGCATCATGCTACATTTGTTTGCATTATATTTATTGTTTCTTCCCCCTCTTCTCTCCGGTAGACCCCGAGACTACCGGCGTCCCCCAGTTCGACTACGGTGTCGATGACTCCTCCTCAGCAGAGCTTCCAGGCAAGCAAAACCCCCTTGATCATTTTGATACTGCCTATTCTTTCCCTCTACTGCTTGCATTAGAGTAGTGTAACTGTTACTTATCGATTTGATCCTATACTGCTGCATAGCCTGTCCTTGTTGCTACTGTTGTTGATACCTTACCTGCTATCCTAAATGCTTAGTATAGGATGCTAGATTTCCATCAGTGGCCCTACATTCTTGTCCGTCTGCCATGCTATACTATCGGGCCGTGATCACGTCGGGTGTTGATCACGGGTATATACATACATACATGCAATACTTGATACATGTTGTGACTAAAGTCTGGTCGGCTCGTAGAGTACCCGCGAATGATTCACGAATGTGGGGGCTGAAGGGGCAGGTGGTTCCATCCAGGTAGTGGTGGACCTGGGTTCCCGACGCCCTCTGATACGTCTCCAACGTATCTATAATTTTTTATTGTTCCATGCTATTATATTATCTATTTTGGATGTTTTATATGCATTAATATGGTATTTTATATTATTTTTGGGACTAACCTATTAACCTAGAGCCCAGTGCCAGTTTCTGTTTTTTCCTTGTTTTTGAGTTTCGCAGAAAAGGAATACCAAACGGAGTCCAAACGGAATAAAACTTTCGCGATGATTTTTCTTGGACCAGAAGACACCCCGGAGACTTGGAGTTCAAGTCAGAAGAGCCACGAGGCGGCGACAAGGGGGGAGGGTGTGCCCAAAGGGTAGGGCATGCCCCCTGCCTTGTGGGCCCCACGTGACTCCACCGACCTACTTCTTTGTCCTATATATTCACATATATTCCAAAACCCTCAGAAGCATCCACGAAAAGACTTTTCCACCGCCGCAACCTTCTGTACCCGTGAGATCCCATCTAGGGACCTTTTTCGGCACCCTGCCAGAGGGGGATTCGATCATGGAGGGCTTCTACATCAACTCTATTGCCCTTCCGATGAAGCGTGAGTAGTTTACCTCAGACCTACGGGTCCATAGCTAGTAGCTAGATGGCTTCTTCTCTCTCTTTGATTCTCAATACCATGTTATCCTTGTTGTTCTTGGAGATCTATCCGATGTAATATTCTTTTGTGGTGTGTTTGTTGAGATCCGATGAATTGCGGATTTATGACCAGTTTATCTATGAATATTATTTGAATCTTCTCTGAATTCTTATATGCATGATTTGATATCTTTGTAATTCTCTTTGAATTATCGGTTTGGTTTGGCCAACTATATTGGTTTTTCTTGCAATGGGAGAAGTGCTTAGCTTTGGGTTCAATCTTGTGGTGTCCTTTCCTAGTGACAGTAGGGGCAGCAAGGCACGTATTGTATTGTTGCCATCGAGGATAAAAAGATGGGGTTTACATCATATTACTTGAGTTTATTCCTCTACATCATGTCATCTTACTTAATGTGTTACTCTGTTCTTCATGAACTTAATACTCTAGATGCAGGCAGGAGTCGGTCGATGTGTGGAGTAATAGTAGTAGATGCAGAATCGTTTCGGTCTACTTGACACGGACATGATGCCTATATTTCATAATCATTGCATTGGATATCGTCATAACTTTGCGCTTTTCTATCAATTGCTCGACAGTAATTTGTTCACCCACCGTAATATTTGCTATCTTGAGAGAAGCCTCTAGTGAAACCTATGGCCCCCGGGTCTATTTTCCATCATATAAGTTTCCGATCTACTATTTTCCATCATATAAGTTTCCGATTTACTATTTTTCATCATATAAGGTTCCGATCTACTATTTTCCATCATATTACTTTCTGATCTACTATTTTGCAATCTTTTATTTTCAGATCTATAAACCAAAAAACCCAAAAATATTTACTTTATCTTTTGTTTAGTTTTACCAATCTCTATCAGATCTCACTTTTGCAAGTAACCATGAAGGGATTGACAACCCCTTTATCATGTTGGGTGCAAGTTGTTTGATTGTTTGTGCAGGTGCTTGGTGATTTGTGCGTTGTCTCCTACTGGATTGATACCTTGGTTCTCTAACTGAGGGAAATACTTATCTCTACTTTGCTGCATCACCCTTTCCTCTTCAAGGGAAAAACCAACGCAAGCTCAAGCAGTAGCAGGAAGAATTTCTGGTGCCGTTGCCGGGGAGATCGACGCCAAGTCATGACATACCAAGTACCCATCATAAAACTCTCAGCTCTTGCATTCCATTATTCGCCATTTGCCTCTCGTTTTCCTCTCCCCCACTTCTAAAACAATTTTCGAAAATATTTGCCTTTTTATTAGCCCTTCTTCCGTTCGTCTTTTTCATTTGCTTTTTGTGTGCTCGTGTGTTGGATTGCTTGCTTTGTCACGATGGCTCAAGAGAATACCAAATTGTGTGATTTTTCCAACACCAATAACAATGATTTTATTAGTACTCCGATTGCTCCCGCCACTAGTGCGAAATCTTATGAAATTAATGCCGCTCTGTTGAATCTTGTTATGAAAGATCAATTTTCCGGCCTTCCTAGTGAAGATGCCGCATCCCATCTGAATAATATCGTTGAGTTGTGCGATTTGCAAAAGAAAAAAGATGTGGATAATGATATTGTTAAATTGAAGCTATTTCCGTTCTCACTGCGAGATCGTGCTAAAACTTGGTTTTCATCTTTGCCTAAAAATAGTATTGATTCATGGAATAAGTGTAAAGATGCTTTTATTTCCAAGTATTTTCCTCCCGCTAAGATCATCTCCCTTAGGAACGATATTATGAATTTTAAGCAACTTGATCATGAACATGTTGCACAATCTTGGGAGAGGATGAAATTGATGATACGAAATTGCCCTACTCATGGTTTGAATTTGTGGATGATTATACAAAAAAATTATGCCGGATTGAATTTTGCCTCTAGAAATCTTTTAGATTCGGCCGCAGGAGGTACTTTTATGGAAATTACTCTAGGAGAAGCTACTAAACTTCTAGATAATATTATGGTTAATTATTCTCAATGGCATACCGAAAGATCTTCCACTAGTAAAAAAGTGCATGCAATTGAAGAGATTAATGTTTTGAGTGGAAAGATGGATGAACTTATGAAATTATTTGCTAGCAAGAGTGCTTCTATTGATCCTAATGATATGCCTTTGTCTACATTGATTAAGAATAATAATGAATCTATGGATGTGAATTTTGTTGGTAGGAACAATTTTGGTAATAACGCGTATAGAGGTAATTTTAATCCTAGGCCGTTTTCTAGTAATTCCTCTAATAATTATTGTAATTCCTACAAGAATTCTAATGGAAATTATAATAAGATGTCCTCTGATTTTGAGAATAGTTAAAGAATTTATGATTTCGCAAAAGAGTTTCAATGGTTTGATTGAAGAAAAATTGCTTAAGATTAATGATTTGGCTAGGAACGTGGATAGAATTTCTCTTGATGTTGATTCTTTAAAAATTAGATCTATTCCACTCAAGCATGATATAATGAGTCTCTCAAAGCTATGAGAATTTCCATTGATGAGTGCAAAGAAAGAACCGCTAAGATGCGTGCTAAACGAGATTGGTTTGTAACAACGTGTTCTTCTAGTTTCCGTGAAAATAATGATGAAGATATTAAAGTGATTGATGTGACTCCTATTGAATCTTTGTGTTCCAATATAAATCTTGATAAAGATGGGACTGGAGATGAGTCAACTTTAGTTAAAAGGCGTCCCAATGATTCGGAGTTTTTAGATCTTGATGCAAAAATTGATAAAAGTGGGATTGGAGAGGTCAAAACTTTAAGTAGCAATGAACCCACTCTTTTGGATTTCAAGGAATTTAATTATTATAATTGTTCTTTAATAGATTGTATTTCCTTGTTGCAATCCATGTTGAATTCTCCTCATGCTTATAATCAAAACAAAGCTTTTACTAAACATATCGTTGATGCTATGATGCAATCTTTTGAAAGAAAAGCTTGAATTGGAAGTTTCTATCCCTAGAAAACTTTATGATGAGTGGGAACCTACTATTAAAATTAAGATTAAATATTATGAGTGCCATGCTTTGTGTGATTTGGGTGCTAGTGTTTCCACGATTCCAAAAACTTTATGTGATGTGTTAGGTTTCCGTGAATTTGATGATTGTTCCTTAAATTTGCATCTTGCGGATTCCACTATTAAGAAACCTATGGGAAGGATTAATGATGTTCTTATTGTTGCAAATAGGAATTATGTGCCCGTATATTTCATTGTTCTTGATATAGATTGCAATCCTACATGTCCTATTATTCTTAGTAGACCTTTCCTTAGAACGATTGGTGCAATTATTGATATGAAAGAAGGAAACATTAGATTTCAATTTCCGTTAAGGAAGGGCATGGAACACTTTACAAGAAAGAAAATTAAATTTCCATATGAATCTATTATGAGAGCTACTTATGGATTGCATACCAAAGATGACCATACCTAGATCTATTTGTGTTTTTATGCCTAGCTAAGGGCGTTAAACAATAGCGCCTGTTGGGAGGCAACCCAATTTTTTTTTTGCTTTTTTGTTCCTGTTTTGTTTTGAATAATTCATCTAGCCTCTGGTTAGATGTAGTTTTGTGTTTTAATTAGTGTTGTGCCAAGTAAGACCTTTGGGATGGCTTACGGTGATAGTTGATTTGATCTTGCTGAAAAACAGAAACTTTTGTGTCCAGTCACAGAATTTTAATAATTCACCAGAGCATTTAAAACCCCTGATTTTTTTAGAAGAGATTAATATACAAATTTCCTATGTTTTCCTAATTTTTCATAATTTTTGGAGTTACATAAGTATTATAACAATAAGGATCTTCGAAGACTGTTCTGTTTTTGACAGATTCTGTTTTCTTTGTGTTGTTTGCTTATTTTGATGAATCTATGGGTAGTATCGGGGGGTATGAACCATGGAAAAGTTGGAATACAGTAGATATTACACCAATATAAATAAATAATAAGTTCACAACAGTACCAAAAGTGATGATTTATTTTCTTATACTAACGGAGCTTATGAGATTTTCTGTTGAGTTTTGTGTTGTGAAGTTTTCAAGTTTTGGGTAAGGATTTGATGGACTATCGAATAACGAGTGGCAAGAGCCTAAGCTTTGGGATTCCCAAGGCACCCCAAGGTAATATTCAAGGACAACCAAGAGCCTAAGCTTGGGGATGCCCCGGAAGGCATCCCCTCTTTCGTCTTCGTCTATCGGTAACTTTACTTGAGGCTATATTTTTATTCACCACATGATGTGTGTTTTGCTTGGAGCATCTTGTATGATTTGAGTCTTTACTTTTTAGTTTGCCACAATCATCCTTGCTGTACACACCTTCTGAGAGGAACATGCATGAATCATGATTTATTAGAATACTCTATGTGCTTCACTTATATCTTTTGAGCTAGGCAATTTTGCTCTAGTGCTTCACTTATATTTTTTTTAGAGCACGGCGGTGGCTTTATTTTATAGAAATTATTGAACTCTCATGCTTCACTTATATTATTTGAGAGTCTCTAAATAGCATGGTAATTTGCTTTGGTTATGAATTTAGTCCTAATATGATAGACATCCAAGAGGGATATAATAAAAACTTTCATATAAAGTGCATTGAATACTATGAGAAGTTTAATTCCTTATGATTGTTTTGAGATATAAATATGGTGGTATTAGAGTCATGCTAGTGAGTAATTGTGAATTGGAGAAATACTTGTGTTAAGGTTAGTGATTCCCGTAGCATGCACGTATGGTGAACCGTTATGTAACGAAGTCGGAGCATGAGATATTTTTTGATTGTCTTCCTTATGAGTGGCGGTCAGGGACGAGCGATGGTCTTTTCCTAATCTATCCCCCTAGGAGCATGCACGTAGTACTTTGTTTCGATGACTAATAGATTTTTGCAATAAGTATGTGAGTTCTTTATGACTAATGTTGAGTCCATGGATTATACGCACTCTCACCCTTCCACCTTTGCTAGCCTCTCTAGTGCCGCGCAACTTTCACCGGTACCATACACCCACCATATACCTTCCTCAAAACAGACACCATACCTACCTATTATGGCATTTCCATAGCCATTCCGAGATATATTGCCATGCAACTTTCCATCGTTCCATTTTATTATGACACGCTTCATCATTGTCATATTGCTTTGCATGATCATGTAGTTGACATCGTATTTGTGGCAAAGCCACCTTTCATAATTCTTTCATACATGTCACTCTTGATTCATTGCACATCCTGGTACACTGCCGGAGGCATTCATATAGAGTCATATTTTGTTCTAAGGATCGAGTTGTAATTCTTGAGTTGTAAGTTAATAAAAGTGTGATGATTTTCATTATTAGAGCATTGTCCCATGTGAGGAAAGGATGATGGAGGCTATGATTCCCCCACAAGTCGGGATGAGTCTCCGGACGAAAAATAAAAAAAGAGGCCAAAAGGCCAAGCTAAAAAATGAGAGAAAAAGAGAGAAGGGGCAATGCTACTATCCTTTTTCCACACTTGTGCTTCAAAGTAGCACCATGATCTTCATGATAGAGAGTCTCCTATTTTGTTACTTTCATATACTAGTAGGAAATTTTCATTATAGAACTTGGCTTGTATATTCCAACGATGGGCTTCCTCAAACTACCCTAGGTCTTCATGAGCAAGCAAGTTGGATGCACACCCACTTAGTTTTCTTTTGAGCTTTCATACACTTATAGCTCTAGTGCATCTGTTGCATGGCAATCCCTACTCACTCACATTGATATCTATTGATGGGCATCTCCATAGCCCGTTAATACGCCTAGTTGATGTGAGACTATCTCCTTCTTTTTTGTCTTCTCCACAACCACCATATTCTATTCCACCTATAGTGCAATGTCCATGGCTCACGCTCATGTGTTGCCTGAAAGTTGAAAAAGTTTGAGAACACCAAAAGTATGAAACAATTGCTTGGCTTGTCATCGGGGTTGTGCATGATTTGAATATTTTGTGTGATGAAGATGGAGCATAGCCAAACTATATGATTATGTAGGGATAAGCTTTCTTTGGCCATGTTATTTTGAGAAGACATAATTGCCTTGTTAGTATGCTTGAAGTATTATTGTTTTTATGTCAATATTAAACTTTTGTTTTGAATCTTATGGATCTGAACATTCATGCCACAATAAAGAAAATTACATGGATAAATATGTTAGGTAGCATTCCACATCAAAAATTCTGTTTTTATCATTTACCTACTCGAGGACGAGCAGGAATTATGCTTGGGGATGCTTGATACGTCTCCAACGTATCTATAATTTTTGATTCTCCCATGCTATTATATTATCTGTTTTGGATGTTTTATATGCATTAATATGTTATTTTATATTATTTTTGGGACTAACCTATTAACCTAGAGCCCAGTGCCAGTTTCTGCTTTTTCCTTGTTTTTGAGTTTCGCAGAAAAGGAATACCAAACGGAGTCCAAACGGAATAAAACTTTCGCGATGATTTTTCTTGGACCAGAAGACACCCCGGAGGCTTGGAGTTCAAGTCAGAAGAGCCACGAGGCGGCGACAAGGGGGGAGGGCGCGCCCCCCTACCTTGTGGGCCCCACGTGACTCCACCGACCTACTTCTTCATCCTATATATTCACATATATTCCAAAACCCTCATAAGCATCCACGAAAAGACTTTTCCACCGCCGCAACCTTCTGTACCCGTGAGATCCCATCTAGGGACCTTTTCCGGCAACCTGCCGGAGGGGGATTCGATCACGAAGGGCTTCTACATCAACTCTATTGCCTTTCCGATGAAGCGTGAGTAGTTTACCTCAGACCTACGGGTCCATAGCTAGTAGCTAGATGGCTTCTTCTCTCTCTTTGATTCTCAATACCATGTTCTCCTCGTTGTTCTTGGAGATCTATCCGATGTAATATTCTTTTGCGGTGTGTTTGTCGAGATCAAATGAATTGCGGATTTATGATCAGTTTATCTATGAATATTATTTGAATCTTCTCTGAATTCTTATATGCATGATTTGATATCTTTGTAATTCTCTTCGAATTATCGGTTTGGTTTGGCCAACTAGATTGGTTTTTCTTGCAATGGGAGAAGTGCTTAGCTTTGGGTTCAATCTTGCGGTGTCCTTTCCCAGTGACAGTAGGGGCAGCAAGGCACGTATTGTATTGTTGCCATCGAGGATAAAAAGATGCGGTTTACATCATATTGCTTGAGTTTATTCCTCTACATCATGTCATCTTACTTAATGCGTTACTCTGTTCTTCATGAACTTAATACTCTAGATGCAGGCAGGAGTCAGTCGATGTGTGGAGTAATAGTAGTAGATGCAGAATCGTTTCGGTCTACTTGACACGGACATGATGCCTATATTTCATAATCATTGCCTTGGATATCGTCATAACTTTGCACTTTTCTATCAATTGCTCGACAATAATTTGTTCACCCACCGTAATATTTGCTATCTTGAGAGAAGCCTCTAGTGAAACCTATGTCCCCCGGGTCTATTTTCCATCATATAAGTTTCCGATCTACTATTTTCCATCATATAAGTTTCCGATCTACTATTTTCCATCATATAAGTTTCCGATCTACTATTTTCCTTCATATTACTTTCCGATCTACTATTTTGCAATCTTTTATTTTCAGATCTATAACCCAAAAATATTTACTTTATCTTTTGTTTAGTTTTACCTATCTCTATCAGATCTCACTTTTGCAAGTAACTGTGAAGGGATTGACAACCCCTTTATCGCGTTGGGTGCAAGTTGTTTGATTGTTTGTGCATGTGCTAGGTGATTTGTGCGTTGTCTCCTACTGGATTGATACCTTGGTTCTCTAACTGAGGGAAATACTTATCTCTACTTTGCTGCATCACCCTTTCCTCTTCAAGGGAAAAACCAACGCAAGCTCAAGAAGTAGCACCCTCCCCCCCACCCATAGTGACACCTTGTGGTGGAGCGACAGGGAAAGTTGAGACCACCTAGGAGAGAGTTGGGCCTGGTCCCTGGTCGTTGTCCGCGGTTGTTTCAAAATAACACGCTTAATGAGATTTCGATATTTGATCTAAGTTGGTCTTTTGGCCTATATGCACTAACCAACTACGCGGGGACAGTTATGGGCACTCGACGTTGTAGTATCAGTCGAAGCTCTTCAGACGCCACCGACTGAGCGGCGCGCGCCCGGGTGGTCCGTGTAAAGCAACTGCCTTGTAGTGTAAGTTGCCAGGACTGATCTCGGCCGCCCTCGCAACATGCAGGAGTGCAACAGGCGATGGGCCCAAGACCCCTGTGCGCTTAGGATGTAGACCAGCGTGCTGGCCTCTCTGTTGAGCCTAGGTAGGGTTGTGACGTGTTGATCTACCGAGGCCGGGTATGACCCAGGAAAGTGTGCTCGGCTAGTGGGATCGAGCATGTTGGGTAATGTGGTGCACCCCTGCAGGGAAGTTTATCTATTTGAATAGCCGTGTCCATGGTAACAGGAATCTTGGAGTTGTATTCCGACCTCTGGCAACTAGAATTGGATACTTAATAAAACACACCCAGATAAGTTCCAGAGACAACCCGGTGATCTCTTTCCCACAGGGCAACGAGGAGAGGATCGTCGGGTAGGTTTATGCTATACGATGTTACTTGGTTAACTTACCAGCTACTCTCTTCTATATGCTTCAAGATGGAGGCTGCCAGAAGCATAGTCTTCGATAGGACTAGCTTCTCCCCATCTTATTCTGGCATTCTGTAGTTCAGTCCACAGATAGTACCCATTTCATTGATACCGATGCATATGTAGTATAGATCCTTGCTTGCGAGTATTTTGGATGAGTACTTGCTACTTCTTGAGCTTGCGTTGATTTTTCCCTTGAAGAGAAAAGGGTGATGCAGCAAAGTAGAGATAAGTATTTCCCTCAGTTAAGAACCAAGGTATCAATCCAGTAGGAGGCACAAGCAAGTCTCCAATATATGCACCTACACAAACTAACAAACACTTGCACTCAACGCGAAAAAGGGGTTGTCAATCCCTTCACGGTCTCGAACAAGAGCGAGATCTAATAGACATAGGTATAAAAGATAAATAAAAAGGCAAACTAAAGTAAATCTAAATAAATTGCAGCCAGGTATTTTTTGTTTTTTTTTGTTTATAGATCTGAAAATATATGATGGAAAATAGACCCGGGGGCCATAGGTTTCACTAGAGGCTTCTCTCTTGAAGATAGCATACGGTGGGTGAACAAATTTCTGTTGAGCAATTGATAGAAAAGCGCAAAGTTATGACGATATCTAAGGCAATGATCATGAATATAGGCATCACGTCCGTAACAAGTTGACCGACTCCTTCCTGCATCTACTACTATTACTCCACACATTGACCGCTATCCAGCATGCATCTAGAGTATTAAGTTCATAAGAACGGAGTAACGCCTTAAGTAAGATGACATGATGTAGAGGGATAAACTCAAGCAATATGATGAAAACCCCATCTTTTTATCCTCGATGGCAACAATACAATACGTGCCTCGCTACCCCTACTTTGTCACTGGGTGAGGACACCGCAAGATTGAACCCAAAACTAAGCACCTCTCACATTGCGAGAAAAAACAATCTAGTTGGCCAAACCAAACCAATAGTTCAAAGAGAAATACAAAGATATCTTAATCATGCATAAAAGAGTTCAGAGAAGACTCAAATAATATTCATAGATAATCTAATCATAAATCCACAATTCATCGGATCTCAACAAACACACCGCAAAAAAAGTATTACATCGAATAGATCTCCAAGAACATCGAGGAGAACATTGTATTGAAGATCAAAGAGAGAGAAGAAGCCATCTAGCTACTAGCTATGGACCTGTAGGTCTGTGGTAAACTACTCACGCATCATCGGAAGGGCAACAAGGTTGATGTAGAGGCCCTCCGTGATCGAATCCCCCTCCGGCAGATCGCTGAAAAAAGCCCCAAGATGGGATCTCACGGGAACAGAGGCTTGCGGCGGCGGAAAAGTATTTTGGTGGACGCTTCTGGTGGTTTGGGAATATTTGGGAATTTATAGCGCAAAGATTAGGGTTAGGAGACCTCCGAGGGAATTTATAGCGCAAGTATTTTGGTGAAAGTATTTTGGTGGACGCTTCTGGTGCTTACTACTACGTGTAGGCCGCCGATGACCAGGAGTAGTTTAGGAGGATCCCAGGCAGGAGGCATGTGACTCTTTGATCTGTATCCCTGTTTATGCTAGCCATCTTATGGCAACTTGTTTAACTTGTCACAGCCCTAGATCTTGCTTGTAATTAGATGCATGAGTGAGCATGCATGCATCATGTTTAATTCAAGAGACTTGAAATGAGGAAAAGAAGCCTCAAAATTTTAAAAGAAGGGCAAAGAACCCTGGAATACTCATTCAATGTTTCTAAAATGTTCCTTTAATTGTTCTAAGAATTTTGGCAAGAATTATATTTCAAACCAAAATTCAGGAACATTTTAAGGATTATTTTGGGCTTGAATTTAAATCACTATTGTATTTGAATTGGGGCATTTAATTACTATAAATACATCAAATGCTCCAACAATTCTGAAAATTTGTGTGTGGCTTTGGTTTTGTTCCATCTAGGCACATGATAATTTTCAGGAGTGCCAAAATTGGAAAACCAAATCGAAAACAAATTGCAGAAATTGAAAACAAAACAGAAAACAGAAAAGGAGAAAGCAACTACCTGGCAGCCACTTACCTGGCCTGCTCCTGTAGACGGCCCAACACTGTAGCACACAGCCTAGCTGACCTGCCAGTCACCCCTAACCTCGTGCCAGTGGGCATGAGGGCGTGTGCCCGCGGCACGCCGGCACGCGCCAGCCACCTTCTGCCTCTCTGCCTGCCCCCTCATCGCCCTGAGGATGCCACGCAGCCTCCCAACCTCTCTCTCACTCTCCCCATGCTCATCCCCTCCTCTGGCTCCCTCTCCCTCTCTTCCCCGAGCGCACTAGAGGGCGCCGCCATCGAACCCGCGACCACCGTGCTCCCCGAGCTCCATATACTTGTCCTTGAGCTCCGCCTTCGTCCCCTACGACGCCTGCCCCGAGCCACGCGACACCGGATGGCCTGCTCCGTCGCCTTCGAGCTCACCATTGTCGCATCTGCTCGTCGGCCGTCGCCGTCGATCGCGCGCTAGAGGTCGTCCCCGAGCCCACTGAGCTACCCTGCCGCCTCCCTGTGAGCGCCTGCTTTGACTCCCCCTCTCCCCCGGCCTCTCCGCATTCTCTAGCCGCGGCTCCACCTCCGGCCGAAGCTGTGGTCTGCCGGCCATGTCGCCGTCGTGGCCACAGTTGCCTAAGCACGCGTCCAAGCACTCCTTCGCGCTCAGCGCACCTCCAGGAGACGGCAGCAGTCACCGGCTTCTCCCCTCATGCACCACAACATCGACTCTGTCGATGCCCGAACTCTGGCCGCTGCACAAGTCGCTGCCGCCGTTGATTTAGGCCACTGGAGCTGCTCCTTCCTGCACCACTGGACGCGGAGCACTCCAAGCTTTCCGTAGAGCCTAGTCGCGCGCCAAACCATCGCTGGACGGCGATTTCCGAAGCTCGCCGCCATGTTCTGTGGTCACCGGCGACTTATCGCCGGCGTATCTGACGTGGCATTGCCATTAGCTGCTAATGGCCGCGCTAATCACCCCCTTGAGCCACTGCCATGTGGGCCCATGTGCCTGTTTAGGTTAGTCTAACCTTCCTATTAGTTTAGTGCTAATCCCGTGGCCCCCACGTGTCAGCTCTGACTTTAGCGTAGTCAGCGTTGACCGGGCCCACATGTCAGCGACCCTAACCAGCCCTGGGTCACTGACCAATGGGTCCCACATGTCAGGTTTGACCTGGCTGACATCGCTGACTTGCTGATGTCACAATGACATCATGCTAACATAGTAAATGTTTTTCAGATTTTTAAATAAATCAGAAATGATTTATTAATTTCAGAAAATGTCCTAAACTTCTAAAAATCATAGAAATTCAACCGTAACTCCAAATGAAATAATTTATATATGAAAAATTATCAAAAAAAAATGAAGAATCTGTTTATGACATTGTCATGCATGTTTGACCAACCTAAAGTTGCTGTATATGACAATTTGGTTAAATGGCATTTGAAATGCCTTACATGGAGTTTGAATTTGAACCTTGGGTTCAACCCAACTTCATTTAAACTGTTGCTAGTTGCATTAGCCCAAATCACAGCATATTGCCATGTCATGATCATGCATCATATTGTTGCATTGCATTGATTGTGTTCCCTCTTGTTTGCCGGTGTTTGCCCCCTCTCAGTGGATGTTGTTTGACAATGTAATCGATGACACTGATGAAGGCACAATGCTATCTTCAGGAGTGCCAGGCAAGCAAACCCCCTTTGAGCATTCCATTACAATCCCAGTCTCTCGCTCTTGCTCTCTTTTACTACATTAGGACAACAACGATTCAAATATTACATGTTGCGGTAGTTGAACCCATTCCTCTGCATGACCTGTCATTGCCACAGTAAATAGTTGAAACCCACTAGCTTGAGTAGGAGTTGTTTGAGCCATGATGTGCCTACTCATTCATGTTTTCTTGTTATGCCTGCTATGCTTAGAGTTGTGTCGGGTCTGATTCATCTGGGATGGATTGGAATGGTAGTGAACATGTCCTACTGTTGAGAGCTAAGTGTGTGAACACGATTTGGTAAAGGTAGCGATGAGAGGCCATGTAGGAGTACATGGTGGGTTGTCTCATTGGGACCATCCTCAGGAACTGAGTTCTGTGTTTTTGATCCAAGACAGTTACTACCACACATTGGGATCCTTAATTGACTCTCTCGACTTATTAATCGCCATGTCCTCTGTCCAGGAGTTGCAAGTAGTTTTTGGTGTTTGTAGTATGTTGGAGGCCGTGCGTAGCGCTGACCCTAGGGGTGGGCTATGATGTGGTAGGCAAGTGGCACGGTGTACCAGGGCACCCGTTTGGTAGGCTTGGGAACCCTGCACACATCATTTGGGGCCATAGTGGAAACCTCGGCCGGACCTCCTTGCGGATGGAACTCAAATAGGCGATAAACCTGGACTAGAGACTTGTGTGGTTAGTCAGGTCATGGCCGTCACCCTCGCTGGGCTTCCGCTTGAAGGTTGCCGAGTACATGTCGTGTAAACGGTGGTAAGTGGTGAGAGCGTGTGTGAAGAAGTACACCCCTGCATGGTTATAAATGATCTATTCGAATAGCCGTGTCCGTGGTTATGGACTACTTGGAACGCTTACATTGTTCATAGATAACTTGAAGTGGATCCTCTAAAATGCGCAAGATAAGCGTGAGTGCTATGGATGGCCTTCTCGGAGGGAGACGGGAACGGATCCATAGTGGTGTATTGATATGGTGAATATGTGGACTCGTGTGCGCCACCTCAAAGAAGTTACTGGCAATCATAGTTCAGGATAGCCATCGAGTCAAAGTTGGCTTGCTGCAGTTAACTCCACCACCCCTTTGTTGATACTAATGCATATATAGCTAGTTCTGATGTAAGTCTTGCTGAGTATATTTGTACTCATGTTTGCTTAATTTATGTTTTTGCAGAGAGACTTCAGTCTCACTAGTAGTTCTTCGTGGGCTTCGACAATTAGCTTGGGAATCCCAGATAGAGGTCTGGTTCCTTTGGAGGGTCTTATAGATAGACGGGCTTCCTCGCCTTTTTTCTTTTCAGATGTCTGTACTTAGACATGTTTATGCTTCCGCCTGTGCTTGTTGCTTGTATGACTTGAATGATGGGTCACGAGGCCCATGTTTGTAATGTCTGGCTCCTCGGAGCCTATTGAATAAATACTTTGAGTCATAGAGTTTTGTTGTGATGCCATGCTGTATTTACACATATCGAGCATATTGTGTGTATGTTATTGAAATGCTTGGTATGTGTGGGATCCGACACCTAGTGGTTTATTCTTGGTAGCCTTCCTTATGGGGAAATGTCTCCTAGTGCTTCCACTGAGCCATGGTAGTTCGCTACTGCTCTGGAACACTTAGGTTGGCCGGCATGTATCCTTCTTTGATCATGTGTCTGTCCCTTCAGGGAAATGTCACGCGTTGTTCCTTTAAGTCCTTGTAGCTTGCTACAACTTGGGTTCATACGTTGATGACCGACACATTCATTGTTGGGTTACGTATGCCTGTCCCTGTAAGTTTGTGCCACCTTGGGTTTACGACTAGTCATGTCGGCCCGGGTTCTCTGTCATATGGATGCTAGCGACACAATCATATACGTGAGCCAAAAGACGCAAACGGTCCCGGCCTAGGTAAGGTTGCAGCCATGGGAATAGCGTGCGTGAGGCCGCAAAGTGATATGATGTGTTACATGCTAGATCGGTATGACTTAGGATCGGGGTCCTGGGTGTTTAACTTATGTCTGTACTCAGATATTGTTGCTTCCGCTGACTCGTATGTGATCGAGCTTATATATTCGAGCCCTCGAGGCCCCTGGCGTGTAATATAAAGCTTGTATTATTTTATTAGTGTCTAGAGTTGTGTTGTCATATCTTCCCGTGAGTCCTTGATCTTGATTGTACACATTTGCGTGTATGATTAGTGTACGATTGAATCAAGGGTGTCACACCCTTCTCGCCCACCCCCGCCACCTCCTAGCAATGGCAAAGGCCCCGATAACGACTTCAAGGACAAGGATAAAGAGAAGGACCAAGATGAGAGCATGGGTGACGACTCCATCGACACGGCGGCTTGGGACAAGCTCGGCATCCAGGGCTAGGCTCCGGTGGAGGGCCCCTCTTATCGGGCATGCTCCACGGCCCTGGCTGCGGTGCCATCGGGGGCTGTAGCGCAGGGGGCGATGGTCTTAAATCAGTACGGCTCCAACTTGGGATCGGTGGCTCTGTCGTGTCTGACTACACTGGACAAGGGGATCACGGCGTCGGGTGACACGGGTGTGCCGGTGAGCAAGCGCACACCTCTGGCTTCGACAGGCGACATGAGGCTGCAGCCCTTGAGGTGGTCCTTTCCAGCCTCGGGGGGCGGAGCAACAGCAAGAGCGGTGATACATCCATTTTGCATCATGTTTTTATGATCATATTTATTGCATTATGGGCTGTTAACACTTTAGGATACAATTCTTATGCCTTTTCTCTCTTATTTTACAAGGTTTACATGAAGAGGGAGAATGTCGGCAGCTGGAATTCTAGACCAGAAAGGAGCAAATCTGAGATACCTATTCTGCACAACTCCAAATGTCCTGAAACTTTACGAAGAATTGTTTTGGAATATATAAAAATTATTGGGTGAAGAAACAACAGAAGGGGACCCACCAGGTGGCCACAAGCCTGGGGGGCGCGCCCTACCCCCAGGGCGCGCCCCCTAAGCTTGTGGGCCCCCTGGCCAGCCCCTGGTGCCCATCTTCTGCTACATGGAGGGTTTTTACTTAGAAAAAATCATAAGGGAGCTTTCGGGACAAAGCGCCGCTGTCTCGAGGCGGAACCTGGGTAGAAGAAATCTAGGGCTCCGGCGGAGCTATTCTGTCGGGGAAACTTCCCTCCGGGAGGGGGAAATCGAAGCCATCGTCATCACCAACTATCCTCTCATCGAGGGAGGGTCAATCTTGATCAACATCTTCACCGGCACCATCTCCTCTCAAACCCTAGTTCATCTCTTGTATTCAATCTTTGTCTCAAAACCTCATATTGGTACCTGTGGGTTGCTAGTAGTGTTGATTACTCTTTGTAGTTAATGCTAGTTGGTTTATTTGGTGGAAGATCATATGTTCAGATCCTTAATGATATTCAATACTCCTCTGATATTGAACGTGAACATGCTTTGTGGGTAGTTATGTTTGTTCCTGAGGACATGGGAGAAGTCTTGTTATAAGTAATCATGTGAATTTGGTATTCGTTCGATATTTTGATGAGATGTATGTTGTGTTTCCTCTAGTGGTGTTATGTGAACGTTGACTACATGACACATCACCATGATTTGGGCCTAGGGGAATGCATTGGGAAGTAATAAGTAGATGATGGGTTGCTAGAGTGACAGAAGCTTAAACCCTAGTTTATGCGTTGCCTCGTAAGGGGCTGATTTGGATCCACATGTTTCATGCTATAGTTAGATTTATCTTAATTCTTCTTTCGTAGTTGCGGATGCTTGCGAGAGGGGTTAATCATAAGTGGGAGGATTGTCCAAGTAAGGACAGCACCCAAGTACACCCACATATAAATTATCAAAGTAACGAACGTGAATCATATGAGCATGACGAAAACTAACTTGATGATAATTCCCATGTGTCATCGGGAGCGCTTTGCTTTATATAAGAGTTCGTACAGGCTTATCCTTTGCTACCAAAAGGATTGGGCCACCTTGATGCACCTTTGCTACACTTGTTACTTGTTACCCATTACGAATTATCTTATCACAAAACTATCTGTTACCGATAATTTCAGTGCGTGCAGAAAATACCTTGCTGAAAACCGCTTGTCATTTCCTTCTGCTCCTCGTTGGGTTCAACACTCTTACTTATCGAAAGGACTATGATTGATCCCCTATATTTATAGGTCATCAAGACTCTTTTCTGGCGCCGTTGCCGGGGAGCGAAGCGCCTTTGGTGAGTGGAATTTGGTAACGAAACATTTATATTACATGCTAAAATATATTGTCACTTCTCACTATGGGAAATAATCCTTTGAGGGGTTTGTTCAGGGTATCTTCACCTCAACCGGAAGAACAAAGAGTTGCTCCTCAACGTACTGCACCTACTAAAAATATTTATTATGAAATTCCTTCGGGTATGATAGAGAAACTGCTAGCTAATCCTTATGCAGGAGATGGAACACTACATCCTGATATGCATCTAATCTTTGTGGATGAAGTTTGTGGATTATTTAAGCTTGCAGGTTTACCCGGAGATGAAGTCAAGACGAAGGTCTTCCCTTTATCTTTGAAGGGAAAGGCATTGACATGGTATAGGCTATGTGATGATATTGGAGCTTGGAATTACAACAGATTGAAATTGGAATTTCATCAGAAGTTTTATCCTATGCATCTCGTTCATCATGATCAGAATTATATATATAATGTTTGGCCTCGTGAAGGAGAAAGTATTGCTTAAGCTTGGGGGAGGCAGAAGTCAATGTTATATTCATGCCCCAATCATGAGCTCTCAAGAGAAATTATTATTCGGAATTTTTATGCTCGGTTTCTCGTATGATCAATCCATGCTCGATACTTGTATTGGTTCTTTTTTAAGGAAATATTCCCTAGAGGCAACAATAAAGTTGTTATTTTATATTTCCTTATTCATGATAAAGGCATATTATTCATGCTAGAATTGTATTGATTGGAAACTTAAATACATGTGTGAATACATAAACAAATATCGTGTCCCTAGTATGCCTCTACTAGACTAGCTCATTGATCAAAGATGGTTAAGGTTTCCTAACCATGGACATGTGTTGTCATTTGATAACGGGATCACATCATTAGGAGAATGATGTGATGGACAAGACCCATCCGTTAGGTTAGCATAATGATCGTTTAGTTTTATTGCTATTGCTTTCTTCATGTCAAATACATATTCCTTTGACTATGAGATTATGCAACTCCCGGATACCAGAGGAATACCTTGTGTTCTATCAAACGTCACAACGTAACTGGGTGATCATAAAGATGCTCTACAGGTATCTCCAAAGGTGTTTGTTGAGTTGGCATAGATCGAGATTAGGATTTGTCACTCCGAGTATCGGAGAGGTATCTCTGGGCCCTCTTGGTAATACACATCATAAGCTTGCAAGCAAATGACTAAGGAGTTAGTCACGAGATGATGTATTACGGAACGAGTAAAGAGACTTTCCGGTAACGAGATTGAACTAGGTATAGAGATACCGACGATCGAATCTCGGGCAAGTAACATACCGACGGACAAAGGGAATTACGTATGCTGTCATAACAGTTTGACCGATAAAGATCTTCGTAGAATATGTAGGAGCCAATATGGGCATCCAGGTTCCACTATTGGTTATTGACCGGAGAGGTGTCTCGGTCATGTCTACATAGTTCTCGAACCCGTAGGGTCCGCACGCTTAACGTTCGTTGACGATATAGTGTTATATGAGTTATGTGATTTGGTGACCGAATGTTGTTTGGAGTCCCGGATGAGATCACGGACATGACGAGGAGTCTCGAATTGGTCGAGAGGTAAAGATTGATATATAGGACGATGGTATTCGGACACCGGAAGTGTTTCGGAGGGTACCAGGTACTTATCGGGTCACCGGAAAGGAGTTTCGGGCACCCCCGGCAAAGATATGGGCCTTATGGGCCAAGAGAGGGAACACACCAGCCCACAAGGGGCTAGTGCGCCCCTATAGAGGCCAGCCCTATGAGGAGGAGAAGGAAAGTGTGGAGTAGGACTCCCCCTTCCTTCCCTCTCCCCCTCCCTTTCCTTCCCCCTTCTTCATACAAGGAAAGGGGGCGCGGGAGGGCAGGAGCCCTAGGGCCGGCCGCCAGCCCCTTGGGGCGCGCCCTGGCTACCCTAGGCTGCCTCCTCCCCCACCCACCTATATATATGTGGGGAGGGGGTGCCACACAAGGACACAACATTGTCTTAGCCGTGTGCGGCGCCCCTGTCCACCGTTTACTCCCTCGGTCATATTCTCGTAGTGCTTAGGCGACGCCCTGCGGAGATCACATCACCATCACCGTCACCACGCGGTCGTGCTGCCGGAACTCATCTACTACCTCGCTGTCTTGCTGGATCAAGAAGGCGGAGGACATCACCGAGCTGAACATGTGCAAAACGCGGAGGTGTCGTGCGTTCGGTACTAGATCGGTTGGAGCATGAAGAAAGTTCGACTGCATCAACCGCGTTGTGAAACGCTTCCACTTACGGTCTACGAGGATATGTAGACATACTCTCCCCCTCGTTGCTATGCATCTCCATGGATAGATCATTGCGTGTGCATAGGAAAAAAATTCCATGCAACGATTCCCAACAGTGGTATCAGAGCCAGGTCTATGCGTAGATGATATGCACGAGTAGAACACAAAGAGTTGTGGGCGGTGATAGTCATACTACTTACCACCAACGTCTTATTTTGATTCAGCGGTATTGTGGGATGAAGCGGCCCGGACCAACCTTACATGTCCACGCACATGAGACCGGTTCCAACGACTGACATGCAACTAGTTTTGCATAAAGGTGGCTGGCGGGTGTCTGTTTCTCCTACTTTAGTTGAATCGAATTTGACTATGGCCGGTCCTTGAAGAAGGATAAAACAGCAAACGTGATGAATCACCGTTGTGGTTTTTGCTGTAGGTAAGAACGGTTCTTGCTAGAAACCCGTAGTAGCCACGTAAAACTTGCAACAACAAAGTAGAGGACGTCGAACTTGTTTTTGTAGGGTATGTTGTGATGTGATATGGTCAAGACATGATGTGATATACGTTATTGTATGAGATGATCATGTTTTGTAAGATATCAGGCAACCGGCAGGAGCCTTATGGTTGTCTCTTTATTGTATGAAATGCAAACGCCATGTAATTGCTTTACTTTATCGCTATGAGTTAGCAATAGTTGTAGAAGCAATAGTTGGTGAGACAACCACGACGCAACGATGGAGATCAAGGTGTCGAGCCAGTGACGATGGAGATCATAACGATGCTTTGGAGATGGAGATCAAAAGCACAAGATGATGATAGCCATATCATGTCACATATTTTGATTGCATGTGATGTTTATCCTTTA
Organism: Thinopyrum elongatum; assembly: GCA_011799875.1. NCBI lineage: Eukaryota > Viridiplantae > Streptophyta > Magnoliopsida > Poales > Poaceae > Thinopyrum > Thinopyrum elongatum. The sequence continues at coordinate 402,024,591 of CM022298.1, read as the reverse complement.
TGCATCTTATTTTGCTTAGAACGGCGGTAGCATTATAAGATGATCCCTTCACTTAATTTCAAGATAAAAGTGTTCTCCCTGAGTATGCACCATTGCTACAGTTCATCGTTTCGAGACTCCACGTGATGATCGGGTGTGATAGACTCTACGTTCACATACAACGGGTGTAAGACAGTTTTACACATGCAGAATACTTGGGTTAAACTTGACGAGCCTAGCATGTACAGACATGGTCTCAGAACACTGGAGACCGAAAGATCGAACATGAGTCATATAGTAGATATGATCAACATAGAGATGTTCACCATTGATGACTACCCCATCTCACGTGATGATCGGACATCGGTTAGTTGATTTGGATCATGTATCACTTAAATAACTTGAGGGATGTTAATTTAAGTGGGAGTTCATTAGTAATTCAATTAATTGAACTTAAAATTATCATGAACTTAGTCTTAATAGTTTTTGCATATCTATGTTGTAGATCAATAGCTTGCAATATAGCTCCCCTATTTTTGATATGTTCCTAGAGAAAAATAAGTTGAAATATGATAGTAGCAATAATGCGGACTGCACTACTGCAGGATGGTCCAAACGCGACAGTCGAGTCAGAGACCCTTCGACGAAACTGTGTGTGATGCAATAATCGCAAACGGTGGTGTAAAAAACCGTCAAAAAAGGTGCAAAACGTTTGCGATGGCGGCGACATCAAACACGGTTCATATTAGATTTTCGTGTGCGATGAGTGGCAAACAATTAATCCAGAAGAACTGTTTGCGATGATGCAGAACAACAGAAACGGGCAGCCAGATGCGGGTGTGTGCGATATACGGCATACAGTTCACTAGGATGAACTGTGTGTGATTAGGCAACACAATGGAAACGGTTCAACTGAACAAGATGTGTGTGATACGCGGCAAACAGGTCCGTAATCAGAAATGTGTGCGAAGACCAATAATAACACAGATGATTGCTGCTAATAAGTCGTGTGATTTGCTCTGTCTATAGAAGAATAACATGTATATATATATATAACTGAAATAAACATCTAATTACATAAGTGACTATACAGATCATTCGCACACACCTCAATAAATTGCATGCATTCTAAAGTAGGAGAAACGATCGTCTAGTCATCTACTTCTTGTGACACTCCCGCCACTGCTCTGTGGCTCGATCCCTCATCTGGGGCAGGAACAAGACACTTCCTCATGTCAATGATCCGCCTGTACATCTCGTAGCTTGTGTACGCGTCCTTGGCCGCGTACTTGACGTGTTGTTCATCCAGTCTCTCATGCCAAACACTGTGCCAGGCGATCTTGTCCTTCTTGCTCTCATCCTTCATCTTTATGTAGTAGGGGTTGATGATGGCCGAGGCGAGGTTAACTAGGGAGTTCAGTTTGTTGTTATCGCTGCCCCAGACCTTGTAGTGGTGCTGGATGTTGACAAGATTCGGGCATTTCAATCCCGAAACCTTGAGCGCTTTTAGATCGTTGGTGGTGTCCACCGTAGCAAAACTGTAGTCGGAGCTGTTGATAAACCTGGAGAAACACTCGCAAGGCCTTGTGGCCAGGTGGTAGTGGTAGACGAGGACGTCATGTCGCATGCACAACTGGGCAACGGCAACATTTTGATCATGCCCGGCACGACCGATGGTGTACTCGAGGTCGAAGCCAACCACTTGGTACTTGTCCTCGGCAAGGAACTGCTCCATAGTTTGGATGGAGCTCTCCACCGAGACCAAATCATTTGTGTACACCACCGAGAGGGCCTTCCCCCTCACGTGGGTGTCCACTACGTGATGCGTGGTGAACTGCCCACCGTTGTAATCGTCGGCCGCTGGGAGCGCCATTGGAGCCACGGGGAGCATCATTGGAACCGCTGGATGTCCTCTTTGTATGTGTCATCGTGGGTGTGCTTATTGTGTCGTGTGACGCGAGAGATGAAGGTAAATGGCTGAAGGAATAAAAGGGGGCCGGGCTCCTGGATTCTCGGCGCGTCCGCATGGAAGTTTTTGTAGCGGGTAACTGCATCGTCGTGCCGCGCCCAGCGCAACCGCATGCACACGAACATGCATGATCGTGCATTGGCCCCAAACACTAGCAGCACGAGTGGAGGGACGAGGGCAGAGCACCCGGAGGGATGCGAGAGCAGAGCGCGCGTGGCGGGACGCGAGCAGAGCGCGCCGCGGCCGCCTCAACCGCAAGCAACCACACGCATAGAGCAGTTGAACACGCAGGAAATGGTCGCCTACAAGCCGGCCGACAGTTGCGTCACTGCGTAGAGAGCGGCTGTGTGCTACTACCTCCATCTTGGTCGTCCCCTTTATATTTTGTGCCATACTTTGCCTTAAATTTAACCAACAAAATGTTAATGCATGTTATAAAAATTAAATAATTGGAAACTATGTTCAAATACGAATCCAACTATATAATCTTTGGCGACATGCATTCGTATTTTATTAGTTAAATCCTACTTATAAACCAGGACGGGGGTATAGTAGGTAATTAAATCACAAATGTTTTTTTTATTAACCGTATGTGTACGTGGCCTTTCGTCCTCCTCTCGCACGTCTTGTCACCCCGCTGCCGCAGATGGCTTACAGCGCAAGCTTGCGCAGCGTGCGGGGGCGTTCTTTTGGCCAAACGGTGGCTCGAAGTGGCGCCAATGAATCATCAGTGAGCCCGTTCCTGCGCAACCTCGCAGGTTCCCGTGCAAGCTTCCCACCCGACTCGGTGAAATCCCCCAAAATCCCAATGCTTACCGGCCTGCTATATAAACCCTCACGGCCGGCGAGTCCTGCGTCGCATTTTCCCCTCCCTCCCTGTAGCTTATCTCGTATGCTTCTCCCACAATCGCCAATGGCACCAGTCCGTCGTCGTCGCTCAGCCACTCCGCTGGCATCAGAGGACAGCTCCAGCTGGGAGGCTACACTGCGGCGGCGGCGCAGTCCCCGGTGTAGTGTAGTGCGCGTGGCGTCCCTGTTGGGTGTGCACGGAACACCCACCACACGCTCCGCCGCCGCTGCCCGTCGGCAGCTGTTGCCGGCCGCCGTTGCCGCCACACCACCATTGAAAGCCAGGGCCATCGCCCGCTCCGCCGCCGCGGCCCGAAGGTGGGAGGTGGCCGTCGTGGCCGCCACCCCACTGCCGGCCACCGTGGCCGCCACCCCACTGCCGGCCACCGTGGCCATCACCCGTTCCGCCACCGCGGCCCGAAGGCGGGAGGTGGTGGTCGTGGCCGCCACCCCATCGTCGGCCGCCATGGCTGCCAGCCCACCGTCGACCGCCAGGGTCATCACCCGCTCCGCCACCGCCGCCCGAAGGCGGGAGACGGAGGTGGAGGCCCGCACGTGCGTCAGCGACCTTGCGCGCTACACTGAGTTCCTGCAGGAGGAGGAGGAGTGCCTCGTCGAGCACGCAAAGAGCCTTACCGCCGCCATGGCCGCGGCACACGCCACCTCAGAGGTGAGGAATCAGGAGATCTACGAGGAGAATCACCGCTTCGAGAGGGGTCGTCTGGAGCGGCAGAGGGCGTTCGAGGTGAGCGTCGCTAAAGGTGCAGCAGCGGTAGGCACCGTATTGCAGTTGTCCAGCTCGTCGGTAGGCTCCTCCTCCTCTGCCTCTTACTGAGCGCGCTCGGCAGAGGAGAGGCTGCCGGAAGTAGTACAAAGCCCCTCCGTAGTAGTAGTATTTAGGGGCTATTTTGTTCAGTTCATCTGACTATAGATGTGGTGGAACTGTACAACGTACTTAAAATTAGCTAGTATATATAGTTGAACTAGCTATTTCAGTACGTGGTTGGCAACAATTGGGGAAAAGTTTGGTCGGTTCAGCTGTCGAGTTGAACTGTTCGTATAAAGAATGACTGCTTAATCTATGAATGAAATCTATGCTTAATTACTGAATTTTAGTTGCAAAAATTAGATAGTGCTAGTGATTTTTAGCTCCATATTTTGACAAATCGCAGTGTTACAAGGTTAACAAATGGCAATGTTACTAGATCAACAAATGTCAATCTTTCCAGTTTGACAAATGGCAACATACCCAATATGACAGATGCAAATCTTACCAAATAGTTTGTACGTGGTTGCACACGGGTCATCCAAAACAACCGTTTGCATTGTAGGGATGCACAAATCCTGCACTGCGAATTTTCCCTTGACCTAAGGGGGAAGACCATAGCTCTCACTTTGCATATGGTTGTTCTATCTAAAACATTTGCGATCAAGAGCTGCACAAATCCTGCTCGGCACATTTTCCCTTGGCTTCCTGGGGAAGCTGTCGGTTTGCATACGGGTGTTCTAACTAAAATGTTTGCGATGACTGTTTTATATTAAAAAACCATTGATGTTTTTTTCAAAAGAAAATCGTTTGATAAGTCTGTACATTAAGAGAGAAAAACGCAAGTTCGTTCAAACCATATCTTTCATTCAGTCACACTGCGAATTTATATTCATATGATCGAGATACAGTATTAAACCCCAAAAAAAACTATTTTCAGCGGCGGCGGAGGCGGCGTGCCGCACCGTCGTTGTCGTTGTCGTCCTCTGGGATGCCATTGTTGAAGTCTTCAAGGCAGCACAGAATGTTCTTCACTTGTAAATCAAACATCATGTCATCGCGCGATCGACGGGCGGGGCGCGGGACAACGGCCACTGGCGCCGCTGAGAGGTAGCGGTCGACGGCGGTGTTCCATGCCGCTGAGGGGGGCGCACACACGGGCACGGGCGCGGCCGGTGCAGCCAAACGCACGGGGACAGGCGCCGCGGTGGGTGGAGGGGCGCGCACAGGCACGGGCACGGGCACGGGCGTTGGCGCTGGCATGTACACGAGCTCGCGCGGGTCCGCGGAGACCTCGCTGACGCCTGTGGCTTCCAGCTCTGCGATAGTGCTCGGCGACCAGCCCGTCAATACTACGGGGATGGTCGCAGGCGCGGGCGCGGGGATGGGAGCTGGGACAGGAGCGGGGGCAGCAACCGCCGCGGCCAGCTCGTTCACGGCCATGTCCATGAGGCCCCATTCCTTCTTATTTTCTATCTGCTCCGGCTCGGAGTCGACTTCACCAAACTTGAAGACTAGTGGCAGATGATCATTCTGTGCCATGGCGTTGGTGGAGGTCTGCGGGAGGGAGGGGAATAGGAGGCGAACAGTAAGGCCGCCCGTATTAAACAGCAGCTCGGGCACCATTAATGGAGAGGAAGGCGGGCGGCCATGGAAGTCAAAGGGCTCGCTTCCCAGTGAGCCTGCGCAGCATACAGCTCGCATGCTTCCCGCTGAGCCTGTGCATTGGAGGACAGCTTGCACGCCTCTCGGTCAGCCTGCGCACCGGACTGCGCTCGCACGCCTCCCGTTCAGTCAAGCAGCTGTCCGCACGGCACCTCCTATAGCCATTAAAACCAAGACACATGGCGTCACGTGAATGGTTAATAGAACACACACGATTTGAATTATACAAACGTTTGAGATATTAAAGTGGCAGCTATTTTTTCAAAATGCCTTTGTTGGCTGTTATTCGAGTGCGCCTTCTCTCAAAATGGACACTAAAAATCCCACAGCATGTCGGGTTCCATTCCATGATAGCATGCCAAGTTTCATGAATTTCCGACGAGTTTTGGATTTACTAGAATTTAAAAACAAAGTATCTCAACATTTTGCCGGCAATCAACAGTGTCCTGGTGTTTGAAATTCATTCCCATTTCTTGCATGGGACCTAAGCATGCACCCAAGGACACAGATTTGATTTTTCAACCAATTTATGTGCACTGGAGCATGTGCATGTAGTTCAAATTTGAATTATGCACATAAAATGCCTAGATAACCCAGTTAATGTATAAAAATGTCCAAACGAACCCCGAAAAATTCCAAAATTTAACACAACACTCCTGTTGTTCTATGTTGACACTAGAAAATTTTTGAAAGCAATAAGACGCAACGAATATCGTTTCGTCCCCAAAGGTGGCACGTTCCCTACTGAAACCGTCAGGCTTGTTGTGAGAAGCTCTGGTTTGTGAGAAGCTTATACCCAAACCTGCCCCAAATGGGACAAAAAATTTACGACAGCATGTTGATGCCGCTCCATGATAGCATGCCAAGTTTCATGAATTTCAGACGAGTTTTGGATTTACTAGAATTTAAAAACCAGGTATCTCAATGTTTGCGATCGAGTGACGGTGGCAGGGTGTTTGACATTCATTCCCATTTCTTGCATGGGACCTAAGCATGCAACCAAGGACACAGATTTGAATTTTCAACCAATTTATATGCATTAGAGCATGTGCCTGTAGTTCAAATTTGAATTATGCACATAAATGCATTGAAAACTCAGTTAATGTATAAAAATGTCAAACGAGCCTCGAAAAATTCCAAAATTTAACACAACACTCCTGTTGTTCTATGTTGACACTAGAGAAAAAATTAAAATCAAGAAGAGGCAACGGATATCGTTTCGTCCAGAAAGGTGAAACGTTCCCTACCGAAACCATCAGGCTTGTTGTGAGAAGCTCTGGTTTGTGAGAAGCTTATACCCAAACCTGCCCCAAATGGGACAAAAAAATTACGACGGCATGTTGATGCCGCTCCATGATAGCATGCCAAGTTTCATGAATTTCAGACGAGTTTTGGATTTACTAGAATTTAAAAACTAGGTATCTCAATGTTTGCGACCGAGTGACGGTGGCTGGGTGTTTGACATTCCTTCCCATTTCTTGCATGGGACCTAAGCATGCAACCAAGGACACAGATTGGAATTTTCAACCAATTTATATGCATTAGAGCATGTGCCTGTAGTTCAAATTTGAATTATGCACATAAATGCATTGAAAACTCAGTTAATGTATAAAAATGTCAAACGAGCCTCGAAAAATTCCAAAATTTAACACAACACTCCTGTTGTTCTATGTTGACACTAGAGAAAAAATTGATATCAAGAAGAGGCAACGGATATCGTTTCGTCCAGAAAGGTGAAACATTCCCTACCGAAACCATCAGGCTTGTTGTGAGAAGCTCTGGTTTGTGAGAAGCTTATACCCAAACCTGCCCCAAATGGGACAAAAAATTTACCACGACATGTTGATGCCGCTCCATGATAGCATGCCAAGTTTCATGAATTTCAGACGAGTTTTGGATTTACTAGAATTTAAAAACCGTGTATCTCAATGTTTGCGGCCGAGTGACGGTTGCAGGGTGTTTGGCATTCATTCCCATTTCTTGCATGGGACCTAAGCATGCAACCAAGGACACAGATTTGAATTTTCAACCAATTTATATGCATTAGAGCATGTGCCTGTTGTTCAAATTTGAATTATGCACATAAATGCATAGAAAACTTAGTTAATGTATAAAAATGTCCAAACGAGCCCCGAAAAATTCCAAAATTTAACACAACACTCCTGTTGTTCTATGTTGACACTAGAGAAAAAATTGAAATCAAGAAGAGGCAACGGATATCATTTCGTCCAGAAAGGTGAAACGTTCCCTACCGAAACCATTAGGCTTGTTGTGAGAAGCTCTGGTTTGTGAGAAGCTTATACCCAAACCTGCCCCAAATGGGACAAAAATTTTACCACGGCATGTTGATGCCGCTCCATGATAGCATGCCCAGTTTCATGAATTTCAGACGAGTTTTGGATTTACTAGAATTTAAAAACCAGGCATCTCAATGTTTGCGGCCGAGTACGGTGGCAGGGTGTTTGACATTCATTCTCATTTCTTGGATGGGACCTAAGCATGCAACCAAGGACATAGATTTGAATTTTTAACCAATTTATATGCATTAGAGCATGTGCCTGTAGTTCAAATTTGAATTATGCACATGAATGCATAGAAAACTCAGTTAATGTATAAAGATGTCCAAGCAAACCCCGAAAAATCCCAAAAATTGGCACAACACTCGTGTTGTTCTATGTTGACACGAGAAATTTTTTGAAAGTAATTAGACGCAACAGATATCGTTTCGTCCCCCAAGGTGGCACGTTCCCTACCGAAACCATCACGCTTTTTGTGAGAGAAGCTCTGGTTTGCGAGAAGCTTATACCCAAACCTGCCCCAAATGGGACAATATTTTTACCACGGCATGTTGATGCCGTTCCATGATATCATGTCAAGTTTCATGAATTTCAGACGAGTTTTCGATTTACTAGAATTTTAAAACCATGTATCTCAATGTTAGCGCCCGTGCGACAGTGTCAAGGTGTTTGACATTCATTCTCATTTCTTGCATGTGACCTAAGCTTGCAACCAAGGACAAACATTTGATTTTGCAACCCGTTTTTATGGACTGGAGCATGTGCTTGTAGTTCAATTTTGAATTATGCACATAAATGCCTAGAAAACTCAGTTAACGTATAAAAATGTCCAAATGATCCCCGAAAAAATCCAAAATTTAACACGACACTCCTGTTGTTCTATGTTGACACCAGGAAAAAAATTGAACAGAAGAAGAGGCGACGAATATCGTTTTGTCCACAAAGGTGACATGTTTCCCTAATGGAACCATGAGGCTTCTTCTGAGAAGCTCTGGTTTGTTAGAAACTTATACCATAACCTGCCCCAAATGGGACAATATTTTTTACCCCAGCATGTTGATGTCATTCCATGATAGCATGCCAAGGTTCATGAATTTCAGACGGGTTTTGGATTTACTAGAATTACAAAAGCAAGTACCTCAACGTTTGCCGGAGAGCCACGGTGCCGTGGTGTTCGAAATTCATCCCCATTTCTTGCATGGGACATAAGCATAAACCCATGGACACATATATGATTTTACAACCCATGTTGGTGTACCGGAGCATGTGCATGTAGTTTAATTTTGAATTGTGCACCTGAAATGGCTAGAAAACCAATTTAATGTATAAAATGTCCAAACAAACCCTGAATAATTCCAATTCTTTTACGACACACATATAGTTGCATGTTCACTGCAGATAAAAGTTCTAGCAATTCAAACACCGTCCATTGCCGCTGTGACCCCATTATGTAATTCAAATCAAGATGAAAAATCAAGTAGATCCCACACAGTTTATTATCACCAACCGTGTGGGATGCAGTACAAAATATCCTAGAGCACCGTAGGTGTATAGTACGCCTATGGCTTATGCGAGAAGGTGCGTCGGCTACAATCCACACCCGGCGTGTCAAGCACGCTAGCTCGCTCCCCAAATATCATTTCACTGTTCAATCATCGCCGGTGAAAGATGGGGACGTGGACCCGCGTCGTGAGGGCAACTTCGGCGGCCCACTTCGGCGAGAGCGCGGCCGCGGCCGCAGCCGCCATGAGCATGCTAACAAGGTGCATGAGTGCGGCCGCAATCTGCGACCGGGCGGCCAAGGCAGCCCAAACGGCCGCTGTTGCTTCTCAGGTGGCGGCAGCAACATCTGCCTCGGGGATAGCAACTGGCGAGAGCGGCACAGCAGCTGTCCGTTCCGCAGCAGCGGCCTTAGCCCTGATGAAGGCCGCCCACGACCATGTCGAGGCCACCCACGCCCAGCTCGTGGCTGTCACCACACAAATCGAACGAAGCTTCTCTGACAACGGTCGGCAACCCATGGCCAAAGAGTTGGAAATCGCCGAGAGCATTCGAGCAGCCGTCTGTTCCGCCGCCGCATACCTTGCCACAACGGAGCCTGTCCGAGCCCAGATCGCGGCCGCCCACGCCCAGCTCGTGGCGGCCTTTTCCAAAGAGATGGCGAACGCGGATGGCGAGATGCTTGCCGAGTATGGTGCGATGGATGCCATGGATCCCCTTCCCCAAGAGACCGTCGGGCGCGAGCTGGACATGGAGGAGGCGGTGGAGATCGACGAGCACCAGCCGTAGCAGTACTCTTTGTTTTGTTTAATTAAGAGCGCCGGTCTTTAATTTGTTAGAGTAATGTTTAGGTCAGCTAGCTCTGTTTAATTGCTAAACTTGCTTGATTAAGAAGTGTGGGTGTGATGTAGTCTCCTTTGTGTACCCAAATTATGCAATGACGTGGATGACCACGGTAACCATGGAAATTCGAACCAAAATTTTGACGTTCAAACTCATCACACACGGGTAAGCTATCTGAATTGTTTGTGATGTTCACACATCGTACACAGTTCTGAATAAGGGACCGTGTCTGATGACACTTTGCGCGCCAGTTATTTCGCTGAACCGATTCAAAATTTCTGGCTTCCGCGGAAATATCTACCTCCCCGCCCCCTCCCCCTTACCAAAAGCCACATTTCCCCTGTTTCTGCCTTCCTTTCCAAGTTGAAACCTTCACTCCTTGCTTGCAGCGCCGCCTCCTCACCGGTGACCCTCCTTCACGCTGCTCGGCCTCGTCTATCCAGGCAGGTAATCCACACCCGACCCCCATCCTCCTCCTCCTTCCACATCCCACATGCCCCGACCGCCGGCGTGACAACTTTCGCCCAAATCACCGACCCCTCCACCAAATAAGCGCCGCCCTAAGCCATGGTGCACGCAGTACAGCCAGGAGCTCAAGGAGCATTTGTCAGCGGAGAAGCAAATCGCGGCCGCACGCGCGGATGAGGTCGCGATGGCTGCCATTCGTGCTGACCTCCAGATCTTGGAGGAGCACCTTGCCATTTGCTAGCTACGCCGGTTAAGCATGCTCGGTTTACCCGTTGCGTGTGCTGCTCCTGCCTTTCCTTAACAAATTCTAGTGAATTGTGCTATCTAATTTTATCATACAATCTGTTGCTCTAGTGTATATGTTCTATATGTCGTGCAGTGTGGTGCTCACTTATTAACTGTTTGGTTAATTAGTTGTCGTCTTCAGTTAACTGTTTGGTTCAATTCTTCAGGCTACAATTTTGCATTGTCTTCCATGTGAGAAATAAATCGAATTTATCTTTACAAAATACATGAGAAGCGAATACAATTGCTATATTTCTAAGTTGTCAAGCATGCTTGGTTTGGTTATACATTGTGCAATGTGGTGCTCAGTTAACATTTGGTTCATTTGTTGTGGTGTTTAGTTAACAGTTTGGTTCAATTCTGCAATGCGATGTTCAATAGTTGTGGGTGCATTCTATTATTGTATACCATGTGAGAAGTAAATCGAATTTGGCTGTACTAAATACATGAGAAACAAATACAATTGCTATATTTCCAAGTTGTTAAGCATGCTTGGTTTAGTTAGCTGTCTGATCTTCTATTAGGAGTATGTTATATTGTGCAATGTGGTGCTCAGTTAATGTTTGGTTCATTTGTTGTGGTGTTTAGTTAACTGCTTGGTTCAATTATGCAATGCGATGTACTTGTCGTGGGTAGAATTTTGTATTGTTGTGCATGTGAGGAATAAATCAAATTTGGTTGCACTTAATACATGAGAAACATATACAAGTGCTATATTTCCTAGTTCTTAATCATGCTTGGTTTGGATAAATGGGTTTTCCATGTGGCTTGAATTAATCTGATGAATCTGCAATGTGCTTATTTTTCATCAACATATTTTACTGATAGCATGCGAACCCTTACTTAACCTGATGACTAACTACCTTATATGTGTTGCAGGGAAACAATGGGAAGCACTGAGGTTTACAATCAAGGTTAGGACGTGCATGGTCCATTGTCTAATAGCACATTATTGTGCAATTGTAGGAACCATTCTAATATTTAGGTTTTTAACAATTTGGTCTTGCACATGTAGGTCCTGCTGTCAGAGGTTTTGACCCACTGTTCGACCCTTTTTGCATATGGGGAAATGAGTTGTCCATGAATATCAATCAAGTCAAGAAACTCAGAAAGATTGTTAGGATAAAGAAATTAGCGACAAAAAACAACAAGATCTTTGTCTGCACAATGAAGAAGACATCAGTTCACTACAAGATGGTACTAACTATTATACCTTGCCTTTTTTTATTCCTTTGCCCCATTTCCAATATAGAGAAGATATTTATGCACATCCTTGTTTTCAGGCCTTTCCAAAGCAGTTCACTGATGATTACCTCTCAAACCACCTCTATGGTCAGGAGGCGAGGAAGGTTTTCATACAACACCCACGGTTCAATATTGAAGTGTTCCTGAAGAGGACGAAGGATGGAAGGTCAATCATCCACAGGCACTGGCCTAAAGTTGCAAAGACCTTCAACATGAATGAAGGCTCAATATTCACCTTCCGCTTCAGCAGTTTTCCAGATGAGATGCATCTGTCTATGTACCGTCTATGATGCTAATTTCGAAAGGTTCTAGATGTTGCATGTGAAACTTGGTGCTGGCGCAGTTGTGTAATGGGGTAGCTGAGTGCTGAAGCTATATCATGTTGTACTCTGATGTATTTCAATTATGAAATCCTGCTTCCTTAATATGGAAATGAAATATATTATGTGCTTAATACGAATGTCAATTAGATTAATAAATGGATTATTAATAATAGGGTAATTAGCCTGCTAATTGGTTTTTTTATTGCAAACGGTTATTGAGAAAATACCGTGGGCGATGACCTCAGGCAACGCACACAGTTTCTAGGAATAAACCGTGTTGGATCAATGAACAATCACACACGACATTCTCTTGAAAACTGTTAGCGTTAGGCCACCTTGCGCAAACGTTTACCACATAAAAATTGTGTGTGATGGACAGCCTTTGCCACACAGTTTCTTCTACGCACCGTGTGTGATGCATTCAATAACGCAAACGATAAAATTGTTAATACTGTGTGCAATGGCAACGCTATCACAAACGATTTAACGGGGAAAATTGTGTGTGATGTACCTGCGAACGGAAATGTTTTCCTTAGAGCGACTGTGTGGGATGTATATACGAACGGAAACGTTTAGCGGGGACTGACTGTGTGGGATGTACTTACGACCGGAAACGATTTCGCTTGTATAATTCTATTTTTTTTAGCACTACTGTATGTATAACCGTATTTAAGCGGTCGCTGGTCACACACGACCTCATTTTGCTGAGCGTGTGTGCCAGGAGGGCATATCCCCGACGGTTTCTGGGTCGTGTGGGAAGGACCCCCCCTATCGCCCACACTCACTTGGCAACGGTTCCAAATGCCGTCGTGGAAAGGGGTTAAAAACCGTTTGTATAGCACCTCGCTGTACCAATGCTGGGTCCGTGATCTGAGGATTATCTTCATTGCTGCATAGAAGAATTATGTCCTTGATGCACCGCTAGGTGACAGACCTATTGCAGGAGCAGATGCAGATGTTATGAATGTTTGGCAAGCTCGATATGATGACTACTTAATAGTTTAGTGCGCCATGCTTTACGGCTTAGAACCGGGACTTCAAAAACATTTTGAACACCACGGATCATATGAGATGTTCCAAGAGCTGAAATTGGTATTTCAGACTCATGCCCATGTCGAGAGGTATGAGACCTCTGACAACTACTTTGCCTACAAGATGGAGGAGAATAGCTCAACCAGTGAGCATGTTCTCAGAATGTCTGGGTACTACAATCGCTTGAATCAAGTGGGAGTTAATCTTCCAGATAAGATAGTGATTGACAGAGTTCTCTAGTCACTATCACCAAGCTACTAGAACTTCGTGATGAACTATAATGTGCAAGGGATGACGAAAACGATTCCCGAGCTCTTCGCGATGCTTAAATCGGCGAAGGTAGAAATCAAGAAAGAGCATCAAGTGTTGATGGTTAACAAGACCACTAGTTTCAAGAAAAGGGCAAGGAAAGAAAGGGAACTTCAAGAAGAATGGCAAGCAAGTTGCCACTCCCATGAAGAAGACCAAAGCTGAACCTAAGCCTGAAACTGTGTGCTTCTACTACCAAGGGAATGGTCACTAGAAGCGGAACTGCCCCAAATGCTTGGCGGATAAGAAGGATGGCAAAGTAAACTAAGGTATATTTGATATACATGTTATTGATGTGTACCTTACTAGTGTTCGTAGTAGCCCCTGGGTATTTGATACCGGTTCAGTTGCTGAGATTAGTAACTCGAAACAGGAGTTGCAGAATGAACAAAGACTAGTTAAGGGCGAGGTGACGATGTGTGTTGGAAGTGATTCCAAGGTTGATACGATCACCATCGCACACTCCCTCTACATTCGGGATTAGTGTTGAACCTAAATAAATGTTATTTGGTGTTTGCGTTGAGCATGAATATGATTGGATCATGTTTATTGCAATACGGTTATTCATTTAAGTCAGAGAATAATTGTTGCTCTATTTACATGAATAAAACCTTCTATGGTCATACACCCAATGTGAATGGTTTATTGAATCTCGATCGTAGTGATACACATATTCATAATATTGATGACAAAAGATGCAAAGTTGATAATGATAGTGCAACATACTTGTGGCACTGCCGTTTAGGTCATATTGGTGTAAAGCGCATGAAGAAACTCCATGCGAATGGACTTTTGGAATCACTTGATTATGAATCATTTGATACTTGTGAACCATGCCTCATGGGCAAGATGACTAAAACTCCGTTCTCCGGAACAATGGAGTGAGCTAATGACTTATTGGAAATAATACATACCGATGTATGTGGTCCGATGAGTGTTGAAGCACACGGCGGGTATTGTTATTTTCTGACCTTCACAGATGATTTGAGTAGGTATGGGTATATCTACTTGATGAAACACAAGTCTGAAACATTTGAAAAGTTCAAAGAATTTCAGACTGAAGTGGAGAATCATCGTAACAAGAAAATAAAGTTTCTATGATCTGATCATGGAGGCAAATATTTGAGTTACGAGTTTGGCCTTCATTTAAAACAATGTGGAATAGTTTCACAACTCACGCCACCTGGAACACCACAGCGTAATGGTGTGTCCGAACGTCGTAACCGTACTTTATTAGATAAGGTGCGATCTATGATGTCTCTTACTGATTTACCACTATCATCCGCATTCACGTTAAATAGGGCACCGTCTAAATCCATTGAGACGACACCGTATGAACTATGGTTTTGCAAGAAACCTAAGATGTCGTTTCTTAAAGATTGGGGATGCGATGCTTATGTCAAAAGGCTTTAGCGTGATAAGCTCGAACCTAAATCGGAGAAGTGCGCCTTCATAGGATACCCTAAAGAAACTATTGGGTACACCTTCTACCACAGATCCAAAGGCAAGATCTTTGTTGCTAAGAATGGGTCCTTTCTAGAGAAGGAGTTTTCTCTCGAAAGAAGTGAGTGGGAGGAAAGTAGAACTTGATGAGGTAATTGTACCTTCTCTCGAATTGGAGAGTAGCACATCAAGAGAAATCCGTTCCCGTGATGCCTACACCAACTAGAGAGGAAGCTAATGATGATGATCATGAAACTTCGGATCAAGTTACTACTGGACTTCGTAGGTCAAACAGAGCACGTTCCGCACCAGAGTGGTACGGTAATCCTGTCCTGGAAGTCATGTTATTAGACCATGGCGAACCTACGAACTATGAAGAAGCTATGATGAGCCCAGATTCCGATAAATGGCTTGAGGCCATGAAACCTGAGATAGGATCCATGTATGAGAACAAAGTATGGACTTTGGTGGATTTGCCCAATGATCGGCAAGCCATTGAGAATAAATGGATTTTCAAGAGGAAGACGGACGCTGATGGTAATATCACTATATACAAAGCTCGACTTGTCACAACAGTGTTTTCGACAAGTTCAAGGGGTTGACTGCAATGAGACTTTCTCACCTGTAGCGATGCTTAAGTCCGTCCGAATCATGTTAGCAATGGCCGCATTTTATAATTATGAAATCTGGCAAATGGATGTCAAAAACTGCTGAAAGGATCGATATGGTTGACTAGAGGGGGGGTGAATAGGCAACTACCAATTTTTTAGCTTTTCTTAACAAATTAGGTTTAGCAACAAATAGGTTGTCTAGATGTGCAACTAGGTGAACAACCTATATGATGCAAACAACAACAACAACAACAGGTGCAAGCTAAGGATACAACACAATAATGGCTTGCAAAAGTAAAGGAAAGAGATAACCACAAGTGGAGCCGGTGGAGACGAGGATGTGTTACCGAAGTTCCTTCCCTTTCGGGAAGTACGTCTCCGTTGGAGCGGTGTGGAGGCACAATGCTCCCCAAGAAGCCACTAGGGCCACCGTATTCTCCTCACGCCCTCACACAATGCGAGATGCCGCGATTCCACTAGTGGTGCCCTTGAAGGCGGCGACTGAACCTTTACAAACAAGGTTGGGGCTATCTCGACAACTTGATTGGAGACTCCCAACGATACCACGGAGCTTCACCACAATGGATTGTGGCTCCGAGGTGACCTCAACCGTCTAGGGTGCTCAAACACCCAAGAGTAACAAGATCCGCAAGGGATTAGTGGGGGGAATCAAATATCTCTTGGTGGAAGTGTAGATCTGGGCCTTCTCAACCAATCCCTAGAAAATCAACAAGTTTGATTGGCTAGGGAGAGAGATCGGGCGAAAATGAGCTTTGGAGCAACAATGGAGCTTGGGGGAAAAGAGGTGAGTCTTCTTGGAGAAGAAGACCCCCTTTATATAGGGGGGAAGAAAGTAACCATTTTCTGTTCTCAGCCTGCAGCTAAGCGGTACTACCGCTCAATAGAGCGGTACTACCGCTTAGGCGGTACTACTGAGTCCTAGTACAGAAGTCAGAGGAGACAGAGGGCGGTAGTGCCGCAGGGGCGGTACTACCGGAGCCCCAAGCGGTACTACCGCAAAGAGGTTCTAGCTAGAACAGAGTAGCAGTACTAGAGCGAGTAAGGGTGGCAGTACCGTGCCAAGCGGTATTACCGCTCTAGTGCCTCTCTAGTACCGCTTAATAAAAAATGGGCAACCG
The DNA here is from genome assembly GCA_011799875.1 of Thinopyrum elongatum. Taxonomy (NCBI): domain Eukaryota; kingdom Viridiplantae; phylum Streptophyta; class Magnoliopsida; order Poales; family Poaceae; genus Thinopyrum; species Thinopyrum elongatum. The sequence goes on along the minus strand of CM022298.1, from coordinate 402,007,868 downwards.
AAAGTAACACAGGAGGGGAACCCCTAAGCGGTACTGGCAACTGGGCTAGGAGCGGTAGTGTCGTGTGAGCGGTACTACCGTTAGACTGCCGTGCCAGTGCCGCTAAATATAACAGAGGCAACCGAACGTTGCAGAGAAGGGAACCCCCTAAGCGGTAGTAGACCGGTAGTGACCAGCGGTAGTACCGTTGGGTGGTACTACTGTGGTTACAAGCGGTACTACCGCTGGTGCTAACTCTGGTTGACCAACGAAAACAGGTCAGGCAAGCTCCAGGCAAATGGAAAGGCAAGGAGGGTGGATGAAAGGCTGTGCACGTGATGATTCCACCCAAACCATTCCAACATGGATCCCCTCTTAATAGTACGGGATTCCTACGACTCAAACCACCAAAAAGAAATCGATAGGAAAAACACTGTCTTCTGTGGAAGGCTTTGGAGGGGCTCCACCATCTTGTGTCAACTAGAGTAGCCTCTGAAAAAGCTCGATGCACATGGTTAGTCCGCAAAGCGTATTGTCATAAATCACCAAAACCACTTAGGGAGAAATATGCCCTAACAATCTCCCCCTTTTTGGTGGATTGATGATAATACGGGATTTGCAAAGGAAAGCAATAGATCTACAAGTAAACCCACAACCACAAAATATAGACGCCCCCCCCCCCTAGATGTGTGCACCAGATAAATATACCTTTGAAATGCAAAGTGCACACACTAGGATCAACACTCCCCCTATATTTTATAGAAAGGGAAAAACTGCAACTATAAGAGAAGTAAAGCTAAGCAAAGATGCATTAGAACAAGCATGAGAGAGATATAAATAAACTAGGGCACAATAAGAGAGATCTCAACATAATAAGACATAAAAGGATAGATAAGGGAGCATATGTCTCACACCATATGAAAAGGTCTCACAAGTCACACAACCCAAAGCAAAAGACGAACAAGAGTTCACAAGCGATAAAAACCAAGAAGAAAGGCAAGCTTGTGACTCGACAACCCTGCAGAAAGGCAAGCTTGTGACTCGGCAACCCTGTAGAAAGACAAATCCCCGGTCCTAAACCTCTCCCCCTTTGGCATCGAGACACCAAAAGGGGCAAAGAGTGACCTAACGCAACTCCAGATGGCACTAGTCTCCTCCCATGGACTCGTCAGACTCCTCAGAATCAGACACATCAACAGACTCCTCCTCGATCTCCTGCTCCTGAGTAGGAGCAGATGTAGCAGCATTGGACTCATCCGAGTCCGTCCAATGAGAGTGTGTGGAAATCCACTAGTCATCCGAAGTGATATGATCCTCAGAGCCATCCTGAACAGGAATCTCAAGCTTCCTCATAATAGCCTTGTGACGCCCCCGGCTTAATCGTGCATTAATCATACACGCAAATGCACACGATCAAGCCTAAGGACTCACTTGAAGATATCAGAACACAACTCTAAAACATAAATGAAGTCATACAAGCTTTATATTACAAGCTAGGGGCCTCGAGGGCTCGAATACATAAGCTCACATACATGCGTCAGCGGAAGCATCAGATATCTGAGTACAGATATAAAAGAAAACACAGATAAGCCTTTAGGAAGGCGGGGCAAAAGAAACACTACGATCGAAAAGGCGCAGGCCTCCTGCCTGGGACCCTCCGATCCTACTCCTGGTCGTCGGCAAGCTCGTAGTAGTAACCACCCTCGGGGTGGTAGTAGTACTCGTCGGCGGGGGCAGCTGGCTCCGGGGCTCCGTCATCTGGTTGCATCAAACGGATATGGGGAAAAAGAGGAAGCAAAGCAACCGTGAGTACTCATCCGAAGTACTCAGCAAGCAAGGATCTACACTACATATGCAACATTATCAAAGAGAGGCTGTATATGTGGACTGGGCTACAGAAATTCCAGAATAGAGAGAAGGCCTAGTCCTATCGAAGACTAGCATCTTCAGCGGTCTTGCAGCATTAGAAGAGTGTAGATTAACACATTATAAAGTAGTAATAGTATTAAGTATCAACCTCGGCCAGAGATTCTTCCTCGACTCCCTGCGAGAAAGCAATCCCAGAGCCCTAGTATCCATTTCTATCCCGTTCTAGTTGTATCGAACGGGATACAACTCCGAGCGTCCGTTACCGAGGATCCGGCCATGCATAGATTAGTTCTTCCCTGCAGGGGTGCACCAACTTACCCACCACGCTCGATTAACTCCGGTCGGACACACTTTACTGGGTCATGCCCGACCTCAGCCAAACGATACGCCGCAACCCGACCTAGGCTTAACAGACAGGTCAGCACGCCGGACTAAACCTATGCGCCCAGGGGTCTTGGGCCATCGCCCCGAGAACTCCTGCACGTTGCGTACACGTCCGGTGAGCAGACCTAGCAGCCTCCATTACAAAGGAGGGTGCTTAACACAGTCCAACCCAGCGCGTGCCGCTCAGTCGCTGACGGCTATTAAGCTTTGGCTGATGCATACGATGTAGAGTGCCCATAACTGTTCCCACGTGATGGTTAGTGCTATCGGGCCAGAGTCCCACTCGGATCAAATATCCAAACCGTTAATGTATTGGTGTTGTGCGGGAACGAGCAGAGACTCAAGATCGATGTGACCCCGTCGCCCCGTCTCGAGGACTTGCGGCAAGGGCTAAGAATGCCCGGCCACGCCTCGTAATTTATCTCACGGGCACCCTCCAGGTCAACCCGTCTCCACAACACTCACAGGTACCCCTCAGGGTCGACCCACCTTTCCAAGTAACAGTTGTAAAGTCCAAGTAATCGTGTGTCCATAACATCAGGGGAATCTGAGGTATCACCCTCGTTGGATTCCTACTCGATGTATCCGTCAAGGTGAACTCAAAGGAATCACCCTCGATGGGTTCACACTTGAGGTGTTGCACGACAGCATCGTTATCGGGAGTGGTGAAGGAGGAATCACCCTCGATGACCACAACCAAGTAACTACTCCACAGAGTTAACATCGGAAGTGCTTACGAGGTATCACCCTCGACACTCAATAGTAACGCTGCAGTGTCGTATAGATAAAGGGGATGTGATGTGCGGTGCTGGGGCCTGGTCGTCGAGTCTTCCGATGATCCAGCGGGGCAACTTGGACAAGTGGGGTCACTGGAGTTCACTAACCAGTCTATTCTATGCAGTTTAGGATAAGCAGGTAATTATCAAAAGCAGGTTACAAAATCAGGTCATGCATCAGAATAGGTAAAGCAGTAACAGCAGCAATTCTAATGCAAGCACAAGAGAGAAGAGAATTAGGCGATATAGGCATGTTCAAAAGGGGGGTGCTTGCCTGGTTGCTCGGCGGCAAAGGCAGGGTCGTCAACGGTGTAGTCGGTCTCCGGAGCTGCGTCGGCCTCGGGGACGACGTCGGTGTCGGGGTCTACCGAGAGAGAAGAGGGGGAGGAAACAAATAAATACACGGCAAACATATGCAACACAGAGCATGCTATGCTAACGTGCAGTGCAGGGTTGCCTAAAGACATGTCTAAATCATATTAGTTATTTTAGGATTAAAGTTGGATTTATTAACGGGTATATATGCACTATTCATCTACCGGAAATGGGCAACAAGTTGCGGGTTCACCTCCGTAGAGGGTCCCGAGACGAAAACAGATAGCACGGTTGGATTTGTCTCGTCGTTCTGAGCAACTTTCATGTATAAAGTTTTTCAATCCGAGCTACGGTTTAATTTCTATGAATTTCTAAAGATTTAAACATTTTCTGAAATTATTTGAATTAACAGGAATTTCAAGAAAAGGAATATGACATCAGCATGACGTCAAGATGACGTCAGTGGTCAACAGACCCACTGACCAGTCAAACCTGACCAGTGGGTCCCACCTGTCATAGACAGAGACTTAACAGAGTAAATTAAAACTAATCCAAAGGTTAATTTGTAGTAGGGCCCCACATGTCAGTGACTAAACAATTTAACAAATTATTTCAATTTATAAAAACATTTTAATTAACTTAATTACGCGGTGGGGCCCGCCTGTCAGTGACACTGGGCTGCCCAGTCAGCACATTGACTGGGTCAACCCAGTCAACGGGGCCCCCAGGGCCCACTGGCAGCGACCCAGGGGTGGCCACAGGCCAGCCACGTCGGCGGTGGCCGGCGGCTTAACGCCGGCGATGCCAAAACGCGGCGGAGGGCCTCGGCCCTCGTCGGATTTCGTCTACGGGCAACCATTTTGCGCGCGCGAGGGCGCGTTCGAACGAGCGGACGACGTCGCGTCGATCCGTGGCGATGACTGGTGCTGGGGTGGCCGAAAACGGCGCCAGCGATGACGACAGGCGGCGGCTGCTACGGGTGTGCTACGGGGTCGGCGCTGCAGTGCGCGCGGGGGCGAGCTAAGAGGCTAGGCAGGGTCTACAGCGCTCTAGGAACACGCTATGGCGGTCGGACGAGGCCGTAGCAGCTCGGGATCACGATAGCGGCAGCAATGGCGAACGGCGGAGCTCGGCTTCGCGGGCGAGCTAGCTAGGCGGCGCAACGGTGACGGAAGAAAAGGGGAAGGAGGCGGAGGCTCACCGAGGAGCTCACACGGAGGCCCTTGGAGGTTTAGGAGTAACAGGAGTCACTGGAGAGAAGGAAGATCGCCGGAGCAGAGGCGGAAGGGGGCGGCGGTGTTCGGCAGCTGCAGGGGCCCTCGGCTCCAACGGAAAGCGCCAGTCGACGTGGTCAAGCATGGCGCTCCTCCCAGGCGCGGTGGTGGCCCGTGGGGACGCCGGTGGCCGTGAGGACGACAGAGGTGCGACGGCGGTGGCGCTCGGGTTCGCGCAGATCCGAGCGAGGAGAGACGAGGAGGAAGGGGGAGAGTGGAGGAGGAGGCCAGGGGGATTGGACGAGGCCGTGGCCTTATCCCCGCGCGTCGGTGGGCGTCAGTGGCGTCACGCTGTCGTCATTCCACCGGCGCGGCCACGGGCGTGGCGACACGCACAGGAGAGAGAGCGGGAGGAGAGAGATGGGCCGGCCTCAGGCACTGTGCACTTAGGCCCAGTGCACAGTGGCCTTTTTCCTTTTTCTTTTCTTTTTTGTTTTATCAGCAGGCTTTTGCATTATTTTGAGCTACCTAATGCCTCTATAAAAATGTGAAACTTGGTCACAAAAATACAGTGGAATATTCTGTTGTGCCACAAAAGTTTGGGGTAATTTTGGAATCCTTTTGGATTTTTTTCAAAAATGGAAATGGCATTAACAGTGTTGTTTTGGCTCTATTTTAAATGCTTCGGCCCATTTTGAATTGATGATGATGTTGTATTCCTTAACAGCAAATGGTTTTGGAATAGTTGCTAGAAGGTGAACATTTTTCCAACAATTTTTGAACCACTTTATTTTGCACTTGAATTTCAATTGATTTTCAGAGAGAAATTTGAATTTGAGTTGAGCTAACACTGTGATCAAGCATTGCATAGATGATGACTTGGCATGTTTAACAGAGAGTCACAGTGCTAGGTTAGATAGGGGTGTTACAAATTCTCCTCCTCTAAAAGAAATTCTTGTCCCGAGAATTCAGGAGGTAGAAGGAAAGAGGTCAGGGTATTCCGTTCGAAGATGATCCTCGCGTTCCCAAGTGGCTTCATCTTCTGTATGATTTGACCACTGCACTTTGAGGAACTTGGTAACCTTCTGGCGGGTTCGACGTTCAGCTTCATCGAGGATGCGGATTGGATGCTCCTTATAAGAAAGATCATCATGCAATTCGAGCATCTCATGATCCACTGCGCGGTGCGGAGATTCCTTGAAGCAACGACGAAGTTGCGACACATGGAAGACATCGTGGATATGAGAGAATTGCGGTGGCAACTCCAATTTATATGCCACCTGACCATGTCTTGCAACAATGCGGAAAGGATCAATGTAGCGTGGAGCTAACTTGCCCTTGATTCCGAAGCGGTGAGTGCCCTTCATAGGAGTGACACGAAGATAAGCTTGATCACCAGGGTGATAAGTCAAACCCCATCGTTTGCGACCATAGTTGCTCTTCTGACGGTCCTAAGCCGCCTTCAGATTTTCTCGAATGATACGGACTTGTTCTTCTGTGTGTTGAATAATATCCGGACCCATGAGCCGATTCAGGGGGGTTCGACACTTACGTCCATAGAGTACTTCAAAGGGGGCCATTTTCAAGCTGGCTTGATAGCTGTTGTTATAAGAGAATTCGGCATAAGGAAGAGATTCTTCCCACTTCTTACCGAAAGAAATAACACAAGCCCGAAGCATGTCTTCAAGCACTTGATTGACTCGCTCGACTTGGCCTTGGGATTGGGGGTGATAAGCCGAACTCCAAGTAATATGAGTTCCCATAGCCTCTTGGAAACTTTCCCACAACTTAGAGGTGAAAAGACCGCCATGGTCCGAACTGATCTCTTTCGGAATACCGTGGAGTGATATAATTCTGGAGATATACAATTCTGCTAACTGACTAGCAGTGATAGTTTCTTTGACAGGCAGAAAGTGTGCAACCTTAGATAGTTGGTCGACGACGACAAGAATAGCATCGTGACCCTTCTGTGACTTGGGAAGGCTAGTAATGAAGTCCATTTGAACCTTATCCCATTTCCATAAAGGAATAGGTAACGGTTGCAGAATTCCAGCAGGCTTCTGATGTTCTGCTTTTATGCGATGACACACGTCACATTCAGCAACATAGCGAGCAATATCCTGCTTCATTTTAGACCACCAGTACCTTTGTCGGAGATCACGATACATCTTGGTACTACCCGGATGAATAGACAGCAGTGTATCATGTGCCTCCTTCATGACCTTGTCAGTCATAAGCTCGAAGCGAGGTACCACAATGCGGTCTCGGAACTACAAGGTTCCATCTTCAGACAGCGAGAAATCCCTGTATTTTTCAAGGTGAAGATCTTTCTTCATCAGATCAACTTCAGCATCTTTAGCTTGCGCACTCTTAACAGCTTTCTCAAGATCTGGCTGTATCACAAGGTTATTAAGAGAACCCTGTGGAACAATACGCAGATTCAGCTTGCGCAACTCTTCATAAAGATGAGGCTGAGCTTGCTTAACCATGAGGTTGTTACAATAGGACTTGCGGCTTAAGGCATCAGCCATGACATTAGCCTTGCCAGGGGTATATGAAATACCACAGTCATAGTCCGTAATTGTTTCCAACCATCGCTATTAACGGAGATTGAGATCCGGCTGAGTAAACAAATACTTCAGACTTTGATGATCAGTATATATCTCGCATCAATTACCAAGAAGGTAATGTCGCCACTGCTTCAATGCATAGATCAGTGCAGCAAGTTCAAGATCATGCACTGGATAGTTTTCTTCATGTAGACGTAATTGACGCGAAGCATACGCAATTACTCTTCGTTCTTGCATTAGGACACAGCCTAATCCTTGACGAGAGGCGTCGCAATAAATCACAAAGTCCTTGCGAGAATCCGGAGGAGCGAGCACTGGAGCAAAAGTTAGCTTGTCCTTGAGAGTCTGGAAACTTTCCTGACATTTGTCTGTCCACTCAAACTTAACGCCTTTGTGAAGCAGGTTAGTCAGAGGCTTAGCAATCTTGGAAAAGTTCTCGACGAATTGACGGCAATAGCTTGCGAGGCCGAGAAAACTTCTCACTTGCTTGACGTTCTTCGAAGGAGTCCAGTCAAGAATAGCCTGAACTCGTTCCGGGTTAACAGCAACTCCATCCTTGGAAATCACATGTCCAAGGTAGGTTACTTCAGAAAGCCAGAACTCGCATTTGGAATACTTGGCATAGAGTTGGTGTTCTCGGAGCCTTTCCAGTACAAGTCAAAGGTGTTCAGCATGTTCTTCCTTATTCTTTGAATATACCAGAATATCATCTAGATATACCACGATGAACTTGTTGAGGTAATCCATGAAGATGTAATTCATCAGACGGGAGAACATGGCTGGAGCATTTGTTAAGCCAAACGACATGATAGTGTACTCATAAGAGCCATAGCGAGTAACAAATGCAGTCTTGGGAATATCCTCTTCGCGGACACGGATCTGGTGATAACCCAACCTCAAGTCGAGTTTAGAGAACACCGACGATCCAGCAAGTTGATCATATAGATCATTGATCCGAGGAAGAGGATATTTATTCTGAATGGTTGCATGGTTGATAGGACGGTAATCTTGAACCAACCTATTCGTACCATCTTTCTTCTTGACAAAGAGAGACGGTGCTCCCCAGGCATAGGAACTTGGACGGATAAAGCCTTTGCGGAGTGATTTGTCGATTTCCTCCTTAAGCTCGAGAAGGTGGTGCAGAGGCATCTTATAAGGACGCTTCGCAATAGGAGTTGTGCCTGGTTTCAAGTCGATGACAAACTCGACAGCTCTAACAGAGGGTATTCCTGGAAGTTCTTCCGGAAAGATGTCTTGAAAGTCACAGACGACTGGGATGTTTTCAATCCCCTCAAGCGGAGAAGCGTTCAACGCATTCAAGGCATAGATTTGAGCCTCGGCATTTTGCGTTAAATGAGCATGGTAATTTACTAGCTCATCTGATGGGTGCAGGTGGTGTACAACTTTAGTGGCACAATTGATTGAGGCGTAATAAGCCTTCAACCAATCCATTCCCAGAACAAGATCAATTTTGGAAGATTCAGGATAATGGGAAATGCATGAAACTTCAACCTTTCAATTTCAATAGTGACTTCAGGGCTGAACAAGGAGGCTTAGCACCGAACTGCGGGAGTGTTTACCACTAAAGGGTGGTGCAGCGTTTCACATTTAATGTCATGCATGAGTGCGAAATGTTCTGACATGAATGAATGCGATGCTCCTGAATCAAATAAAATAGATGCAGGTACTGAATTAACAAGGAGTGTACCCATCACAGTTTCTGGTTGATCTTGAGCTTCAGCCATGTTGACGTGATAAGCCTGCCCATGACCATAAGAAGGCCTGTCATTGTTGTTGCGGGCATTAGGAGGCGGAGCCAGTTGTTTCTGTTTCTGGTAGCAGTTCCTGGCAAGATGAGCTGGTTTGCCACACTTGTAATAGAGCCCACTATCTGGATGGATTGCAGGAGCTCAGGGTGGTGCAGCTCGAAGAGGCTGCCTCGGTGGTGGAGGAGGCAGACATGGTATAGCATGGTACTGCCTTGGTGCAGGTGCAGTTGGACGATACATGCTGTGGGGAATCCAGATACGGCGCTTCTGTGAAGACGAGCCCAAAGATGAGCCAGCATCACGATAGCGCTTCTGTGACTCCTTGTGCTTGATCTGAGCGGTCTCAACCAGAATAGCCTTGTTCACAAGGGTAGGAAAGTCGGTGAATTCTTGAGCAGCAAGTGCAAGCTCGATGTCTGGGTGGAGTCCACTACGAAACTTCTCTTGTCTGTGAGCATCGGTGGCGATGCCTTCTTCAGCATAGCGGGATAGGTCAAGGAATTCCCGCTGATAGGCTTCGACAGTCTTGTTGCCCTGAGTGAGGTTGCGGAACTGGGTTTTCATCCGGTCCATGATTCCCTCAGGAATATATCGGGCACGAAAAGCAGCCTGGAACTCAGGCCAAGTAACGGCTGTTCCAGCAGGCAGTGTACGCTTGTGTGTATCCCACCATTGAGCAGCGGGACCCTTTAAGAAAAAGGACGTGAAGGTGACAAAGTTGGCAGGGGAGACATTTGCAGACTCCATCTCATGAGTGATGTCGCGAATCCATTCATCAACATCCAGTGGCTTATCAGAATTGCGGAACTGAGTGGGGTTAAGACGCACAAATTCTGACAGAGTTGTAGAAGCAGGATTCTGGTCCTGGTTGTTCTGATGCGGAAACTGAGCCATAATCCCAGTCATGAACTGACGATTGAGCTCGAATTGTTGCATCATAGCTGCCATATAATCTGGCGTGGTGGATGTTCAGGGGCACAACCACGACCACCTGGTCTAACCATCCTGCTAAGTTTCAACAGGGGTAGTTTAGCAAGAGCAATTGCAAGGGTTTAGCGACAGGCATGATGTAACACGACAATAATTAAGCAGTGTAATAGATTCTTATCAGTAACCAATTAAGACATACAGATCCATACACTGAGTTGGGTACATGCGGACCGCATAACGGCGCAAATTCAAAAACTAGACATGCTAGGCGGCGCGCAGGCACGCGGTAAGGAAGTACACAACAAGACATAGCAAAGGCTACATCAACATCGGAGAAAACTGTTGGAGCGAGGGATCTGCAGGTGACGACACAGGGTGTCCTCAATAAAAGGATCCTATAAGCAGAACCTAGCCCACAATCTTGAAGAAAAGAGGGGGTAATTTCAGAACTCCAGATGGATGTGATCTCGAGAGCCTAATGTTGGAGTTAGTAAAATTTTAACCCGAAAGGAAGAGAGATCAGAGTCCCAGAGTAAAGACGAGGAATAAAAGATCCTAATACCACCCAGTTGGTGACGTGGGCCCGTAAGCCACACAGCCAAGTTAGTAAAATAGTTTTGGACGACTAGACTCAACTTCGGCCAAAGAGTAGGAAATGGGGGATCCTACGGGCAGTCGGCTCTGATACCAACCTGTGACGCCCCCAGCTTAATCGTGCACTAATCATACACGCAAATGCACACGATCAAGCCTAAGGACTCACTTGAAGATATCACAACACAACTTTAAAACATAAATAAAGTCATACAAGCTTTATATTACAAGCCAGGGGCCTCGAGGGCTCGAATACATAAGCTCGCATACAAGTGTCAGCGGAAGCATCAGATATCTGAGTACAGATATAAAAGAAAACACAGATAAGCCTTTAGGAAGGCGGGGAAAAAGAAACACTACGATCGAAAAGGCGCAGGCCTCCTATCTGGGACCCTCCGATCCTACTCCTGGTCGTCGGCAAGCTCATAGTAGTAACCACCCTCGGGGTGGTAGTAGTAGTCGTCGGCGGGGGCAGCTGGCTCCGGGGCTCCATCATCTGGTTGCATCAAATGGATATGGGGAAAAAGAGGAAGCAAAGCAACTGTGAGTACTCATCCGAAGTACTCAGCAAGCAAGGATCTACATTACATATGCAACATTATCAAAGAGAGGCTGTATATGTGGACTGGACTGCAGAAATGCCAAAATAGAGAGAAGGCCTAGTCCTATCAAAGACTAGCATCTTCAGCGGTCTTGCAGCATTAGAAGAGTGTAGATTAACACATTATAAAGTAGTAACAGTATTAAGTATCAACCTCGGCCAGAGATTCTTCCTCGACTCCCTGCGAGAAAGCAATCCCAAAGCCCTAGTATCCATTTCTATCCAGTTCTAGTTGTATCGATCAAGATACAACTCCGAGCGTCCGTTACCGAGGATTCGACTATGCATAGATTAGTTCTTCCCTGCAGGGGTGCACCAACTTACCCACCACGCTCGATTAACTCCGGCCGGACACACTTTACTGGGTCATGCCCGACCTCGGCCAAACGATACGCCGCAACCCGACCTAGGCTTAACAGAGAGGTCAGCACGCCAGACTAAACCTATGTGCCCAGGGGTCTTGGGCCATCGCCCCGAGAACTCCTGCACGTTGCGTACACGGCCGGTGAGTAGACCTAGCAGCCTCCATTACAAAGGAGGGTGCTTAACACAGTCCAACCCAGTGCGTGCCGCTCAGTCGCTGACGGCTATTAAGCTTCGGCTGATGCATATGACGCAGAGTGCCCATAACTATTCCCACGTGATGGTTAGTGCTATCGGGCCAGAGGCCCACTCGGATCAAATATCCAAACCATTAATGTATTGGGGTTGTGCGGGAACGAGCAGAGACTCATGATCGATGTGACCCCGTTGCCCCGTCTCGAGGACTTGCGGCAAGGGCTAAGAATGCCCGACCACGCCTCGTAATTTATCTCACGGGCACCCTCCAGGTCAACCCGTCTCCACAACACTCGCGTGTACCCCTCAGGGTCGACCCGCCTTTCCAAGTAACAGTTGTAAAGTCAAAGTAACGTGTGTCCATAACATCAGGGGAATCTGAGGTATCACCCTCGTTGGATTCCTACTCGATGTATCCATCAAGGTGAACTCGGAGGAATCACCCTCGATTGGTTCACACTTGAGGTGTTGCACGACAGCGTTGTTATCGGGAGTGGTGAAGGAAGAATCACCCTCGATGACCATGACCGAGTAACTACTCCACAGAGTTAACATCGGAAGTGCTGACGAGGTATCACCCTCGGCACTCGATAGTAACGCTGCAGTGTCGTATAGATAAAGGGGATGTGATGTGCGGTGCTGGGGCCTGGTCGTCGAGTCTTCCGATGATCCAGCGGGGCAACTTGGACAAGTGGGGTCACTGGAGTTCACTAACCAGTCTATTCTAAGCAGTTTAGGATAAGTAGGTTACAAAATCAGGTCATGCATCAGAATAGGTAAAGCAGTAACAGCAGCAATTCTAATGCAAGCACAAGAGAGAAGAGAATTAGGCGATATAGGCATGTTCAAAAGGGGTGTGCTTGCCTGGTTGCTTGGCGGCAAAGGCAGGGTCGTCAATGGTGTAGTCGGTCTCCGGAGCTGCGTCGGCCTCGGGGACGACGCCGGTGTCGGGGTCTACCGAGAGAGAAGAGGGAGAGGAAACAAATAAATACACCGCAAACATATGCAACACAGAGCATGCTATGCTAACGTGCAGTGCAGGGTTGCCTAAAGACATGTCTAAATCATATTAGTTATTTCAGGATTAAAGTTGGATTTATTAACCGGTATATATGCACTATTCATCTACCGGAAATGGGCAAAAAAGTTGCGGGTTCACCTCCGTAGAGGGTCCCGACACAGAAACAGATAGCACGGTTGGATTCGTCTCGTCGTTCTGAGCAACTTTCATGTATAAAGTTTTTCAATCCAAGCTACGGTTTAATTTCTACGAATTTCTAAAGATTTAAACATTTTCTGAAATTATTTGAATTAACAGGAATTTCCAGAAAAGGAATATGATGTCAGCATGACGTCAAGATGACGTCAGTGGTCAACAGACCCGCTGACCAGTCAAACCTGACCAGTGGGTCCCACCTGTCATAGACAGAGACTTAACAGAGTAAATTAAAACTAATCCAGAGGTTAATTAGTAGTAGGGCCCCACATGTCAGTGACTAAACAATTTAACTAATTATTTCAATTTATAAAAACATTTTAATTAACTTAATTACGCAGTGGGGCCCGCCTATCAGTGACTCTGGCTGCCCAGTCAGCACATTGACTGGGTCAACCCAGTCAATGGGGCCCCCAGGGCCCACTGGCAGCGACCCAGGGATGGCCCCAGGCCAGCCACGTCAGCGGTGGCCGGCGGCTTAACGCCGGCGATGCCAAAACGCGGCAGAGGGTGGCCCTCGTCATATTTCGTCTACAGGTAACCATTTTGCGCGCGCGAGGGCGCCTTCGAACGAGCGGACGACGTTGCGTCGATCTGTGGCGGTGACTGCAGCTGGGGTGGCCGGAAATGGCGCCGGCGACGACGACAGGCGGCGGCGGCTACGGGTGTGCTATGGTGTCGGTGCTGCAGTGCGCACGCGGGTGAGCTAAGAGGCTAGGCATGGTCTACAGCGCCCCTGGAACACGCTACGGCGGTCGGACGATGTCGTAGCGGCTCGGGATCACGACAGCGGCAGCAATGGTGAACGGCGGAGCTCGGCTTCGCGGGCGAGCTAGCTAGGCGGCGCAACGGTGATGGAAGAAAAGGGGAAGGAGGCGGAGGCTCACCGAGCGGCTCACACGGAGGCCCTTGGAGGTTTAGGAGCAACAGGAGTCGCCGGAGAGGAGGAAGATCGCCGGAGCAGAGGCGGAAGGGGGCGGCGGTGTTCGGCAGCTGTAGGGGCCCTCGGCTCCAACGGAAAGCGCCAGTCAACATGGTCGAGCACGATGCTCCTCCTAGGCACGATGGTGGCCTGCGGGGATGCCGGTGGCCGTGAGGACGATGGAGGTGCGGCGGCGGTGGTGCTCGGGTTCACGCAGATCCGAGCGAGGAGAGACGAGGAGGAAGGGGAGAGTGGAGGAGGAGGCCAGGGGGAGTGGACGAGGCCGTGGCCTTATCCCCGCGCGTTGGTGGGCGTCGGTGGCGTAGCGCTATCGTCGTTCCACCGGCACGGCCATGGGTGTGGCGACACGCACAGGAGAGAGAGCGGGAGGAGAGAGAGATGGGCCAGCCTCAGGCACTGTGCACTTAGGCCCAGTGCACAGTGGCCTTTTTCCTTTTTCTTTTCTGTTTTGTTTTATCAGCAGGCTTTTGCATTATTTTGAGCTAGCTAATGCCTCTGTAAAAATGTGAAACTTGGTCACAAAAATACAGTGGAATATTCTGTTGTGCCACAAAAGTTTGGGGTAATTTTGGAATCCTTTTGGATTTTTTTCAAAAATGGAAATGGCATTAACAGTGCTGTTTTGGCTCTGTTTTAAATGCTTAGGCCCATTTTGAATTAATGATGATGCTGTATTCCTTAACAGCAAATGGTTTTGGAATATTTGCTAGAAGGTGAACATTTTTCCAGCAATTTTTGAACCACTTAATTTTGCACTTGAATTTGAATTGATTTTCAGAGAGAAATTTGAATTTGAGTTGAGCTAACACTGTGATCAAGCATTGCATAGATGATGACTTGGCATGTTTAACAGAGCGTCACAGTGCTAGGTTACATAGGGGTGTTACAAGCCTTCCTCTCCTGACAAGCCTTCTTGGCATCCACATGTGCCAAGTACATTTTGTGCTGAACATCGGTCTGAAGGCAAAAGAGCTTCTTCACCTTGTGCTTGATCTTAGCCGCCCAACCTGACTGACCAGAGGAATGCTCAGTGCCTGGAGCATAATCACCATCATCACCCTGATCCTCTCCAGAAGCAGAAGGAACTGCCGCCTCAGGACGAGTAGTAGAGGCCCAAAGCTCCTTCTGACGCAAGTTGAGGACGTCATGAGAAGTCAAGGGTCCGGTCTCAAGAGGCTCACCAGGAAAAGTGGAGCTCCAGGTAGTCTGAATCAACTTGAAGAGGAAGGGAGCATAAATCGGGCAGTGATCTCCATAAGTAGCATTCACTAGCTCCTTCCACATGACATGAGAGACATCCAAGACTGCATCCGTGCCCTTCTCAGAGTGACATAACAGTAGCATATCCACAAGGTGCCCATGCACCATGTCCAAGTTGCCAATATGAGGAAAGAGAGTGTACCCAAAAATGCGATGCATAATGTCAAAGAAAGGCTTCAGTTCCTTCTTGACACCTTTCTCTGTCTTGGTGATGATCATATGAGGACACAACTTATCCTCGTGAGTAGGCCCCCCCTCATGGTGAGGACGAAGGCCAAGGGGCTTCCTCGGCCCCTCGTCAGGATATCCCAGAAGCTCCATAAATGCACCCCAAGTGGTGCGCAACTGCCTGCCATTGGTCATCTAGATCAAAGTGTGCTCGATATTTGTGCCATACCATACGGTTGCAAAGAATTGCGCTACCAACTCTGCATCAAAATCATAGTTGAAAGTCATGAGGGGCACGATGTTGAGCTGATCACAGAGGGCACGAGCTTCTCCAAAATATGCATGGTACTTCTCCATGTGCGCCATGTTGATTGACTTTGTCTTCACAAACAGGTTCTTCCTTCCCTTCAGCCGGTCATAGTACACAAGAGATTGGTCCTTGGTCCAGAACGGAGTGCCAACAAGTGAGGGATCCTGAGGAAGGAGGTAGGGATTTTGCTCACGGTATTGCCAATACTCATTTCGCTTCAACTCAGCAGCTGTCTTGACAGGTTCCATCTTCTTGCGAGCAGCTGACTTGACATTGGATTTGCCCTTGTTCCTGGCAGACTGACGATGAGCAGGCGGTGGTGTGGGGGCAACCTCTTCTTCATCTTCTGAATACACAACTCTGGCAAAGTGGGTGCGCCAACGCTTGGATGGGGGATTCGCATTCTTGCGACGGCCTCTATAGCTACTGCCACCTGGAGAGGATACAACGATAGCGAGGGAAAGAAAATAAACACATATTGCATAAGCCAAAGAGACACAAAAAGAGAATTGAAAGATAGGCAGATTCTGGAACTTGGGACCCAAGCGGAAGTACCATTCCAGGTGGAGCGGTAGTACCGCTCCGAGGAGAACGGTAGTACCGCCCGGTACAGCCGTTAACAGATCCGGAAGTACCGGAGATCCCAAGGTCAAAAAAAGGCTACCTAAACTTTGTATCTCCTATCTAGCAGTCCTTCCACGTCCTACTCAAGTCGAGATTTAGCCAAAAATCCCCAAGAACACATGCATTGCCCTAGAAACCTAGATTCAAAAGAGAGAACCATAGGAGAGACGAACGAGGGCAATACCGGGGTCCATGACGAGAGGAGATGGTGGGGAATGATCCCACCGGACGGAATCGAGGAAGGCGGCGCGGACCGGCGAGCCCAAGGCGGCGGCCGGGGCAGTTCCTGTCGCCTGTGAGAGAGAGAGGAGAAGAATTGTATGGGTATTGGGGAGTTAGAACTCCCTCTGCCCGATTCACAAATCCCTTCGAAGTCCTCTAAGCGGTAGTACCGCCCAGAGGGGCGGTAGTACCGCTTCAGTACTACAACCGGGACGAGACCGCAGTAGTACCGCTCAACCGGTAGTACCGCGTATAGGAGCGGTAGTACCGGTCCTGCCAGCGGTAGTACCGCCTACAGGAGACAAAAACTGGCCAGATCAAGGAAGGAGCATGGCTTATGCAACACAAGGGGTTTGAAGTAAAACAGGCCTAGGTTGGAGACACGAAAGACACTAGCAAAAGGGAAGAGTCACACCAAGCTCAAAATAGCAAACAAAGCAAGAGCAAACTTGGAGTGACTCAAAATGCATACAAGGCCCTAAAGGTAAGATAAAGCAAATACGAGCACAAACCTCTCAAGGAGAGGGCGGTGGCCGAAGCCACCTATGTTTGAGTCAATTGGTATGGCACCGCGAAGAATTATCCTTGGGTCCATGACCTAAACTCATCTTTGAAGCACAAGTACCATAAAAATGGCTAATGTGAAAGACGTGATTGATTTATGCATAATGGGGGGAGGGAGAGTTCATTGAGAGAACAACACTCCCACTAAGTCCATGCCAACATCTAGAACAAGATATAATGATGAGTGTGGTGGGGTGTGCCTAGATTCAAGCCACATTGCTCAAATCAATGATATTTAGCTCATGCCTTAACTCGCGAAATCTTGCTTCATCTAGAGGCTTCGTGAAAATATCCGCTAGTTGCTCTTGAGTGTTGATGTAGATGATATCAATGCCTCCCCGCTTGATGTGATCTCGAATGAAATGATGGCGAATCTCAATATGCTTCGTCTTGCTATGTTGCACCGGATTGAGAGAAATCTTGATAGCACTTTCATTATCACATAGAAGAGGCACTTTGTCACAAGTGACACCGTAATCCTTTAAAGTTTGCCTCATCCATAGCAATTGTGCACAACAACTTGCGGCGGCTACATACTCGGCCTCAGTGGACGAGTGAGACACACAATTTTGCTTCTTTGAAGACCAACTCACCAAAGAGCGACCAAGGAATTGGCACCCTCCGGAAGTTGACTTCCTCTCCACACAAACTCTCGCCCAATCCGAGTCCGAGTAACCCATGAGATCGAAGCTTGCTCCTTTGGGGTACCATAAGCCAAAGTTTGGGGTATGAGCCAAATATCGAAAGATTCGCTTGACCGCCACATAGTGGCTTTCCTTAGGTGCGGCTTGAAACCGTGCACAAATTCCCACACTCAACATGATATGCGGTCTAGATGCACAAAGGTAAAGCAAGGATCCAATCATAGAACGATATACCGTTTGATCCACCGCTTTACCATTGGGATCACTGTCGAGCTTACATTTGGTGGGCATGGGAAACTTGACCAGCTTGACATCATCTAGCTTGAATCACTTGAGCATGTCTTGGGTATACTTGGCTTGGTTGATGAACGTTCCTTCTCTTCTTTGCTTGACTTCAAACCCAAGAAAGAACTTCAACTCTCCCATAATAGACATCTTGAACTTCTCAGTCATTAGTGCGGCAAACTCAACATTGAAAGATTTGTTAGGGGAACCAAAAATAATATCATCAACATATATTTGGCATATGAACAAATCCCCTTTTACCCTCTTAGTAAAAAGAGTGGGATCGATTTTCCCAATTTCAAACCCACGATCTTGCAACACCTCAGTAAGGTGATCAGACCACGCACGTGGGGCTTGTTTAAGGCCATAGAGTGCCTTCTTGAGTTTGTATACATGGTTGGGGAACTTGGGATCCTCGAATCCCGGAGGTTGTTTGACATACACCAATTCATTCAAAGGACCATTAAGAAAAGCACTTTTCACATCCATTTGTTGCAACTTAAAATCATGATGAGATGCATATGCAAGCAACATGCGAATAGATTCAAGACGAGCAACGAGGGCAAAAGTTTCACCGTAGTCGATACCCTCGACTTGGGAGTAGCCTTGTGCCACCAATCTTGCCTTGTTTCGAACAACCACACCGTTCACATCTTGCTTGTTCTTGAATATCTATTTGGTCCCAATGACATTGTGTTCCTCCGTTAGCCAAGGGACTAAATCCCAAACTTGATTGCGCTCAAAGTTGTTGAGTTCGTCGTGCATAGCTTCAAGCCAATCCTCATCATCGAGCGCCTCATGTACCTTTTGGGGTTCAACACACGAAACAAACGCGTGATGCTCACAAAAATTTGACAATTGTTTACGAGTGGTTACCCCTTTTCTCAAACTTCCAGGCACATTCTCCATAACATGTTGTTGACGCTCAAGCCTGGAAGCCACCTTAGCAGCACGGCGCTCCAAAAGTTCCTTGATGGGCATTTGAGGATCATCTTGCACATCTTGAGCGTCGTCTTGAGTTTGCTCTTGATCTTGAGCATGTTCATGATCTTGAGCACCGTCTCGAGTTTGCTCTTGATCTTGAGCTTGCTCTTGATTTTGAGCACCATCTTGAGCTTGCTCTTGACCTTGAGTTTGCTCTTGATCTTGAGCGCGCTCGGAGGCATGAACTTGATCTTGGGCATCATTTGGTGCATCACCATCTCCATGAAGTTGATCTTGCCCTTGATCTTGTTCATTGGGTTGAGGGCCTTCATTTTGTTCTACGGAAGCGAGTGGGTCTAGCGTAGGTGATGGCTCCACTTGAGTAGAGCATTGTCCTTCTCCTTCGGCCACAAGGGATTCCTCAATGGGGAGTATTTGACCAATCCCCATTCTTCTTATGGCTTGGGGAGGAATTTCATCACCTACATCACAAAGACCACTTTGCTCCACTTGGGAGCCGTTACTTTCATCAAACTCCACGTTACACGTCTCCTCAATGAGTCCAGTGGACTTGTTGAGAACATGGTAAGCATGAGAGTTTGTAGCATAACCAACAAATATGCCCTCTTGAGCTCTAGGTTCAAATTTAGACAAACGAACACCTTTCTTGAGAATGAAACACTTACAACCGAACACCCGGAAGTACTTGAGGTTGGGCTTGTTACCGATAAGAATCTCATATGGAGTCTTGTTCAAGCCTTTGCAGAGATAGAGCCTATTGGATGCATGACATGCTGTGTTGATGGCTTCGACCGAAAAGTTGTACGGAGATTTGAATTCCGCCATCATGGTTCTTGCTGCATCCATCAATGTCCGGTTCTTCCTCTCTGCCACACCATTTTGTTGAGGGGTATAGGGTGCGGCATATTGGTGCTTGATCCCCTCGTCACTAAGAAACTCATCCAAGGTGTAGTTCTTGAACTCGGTGCCGTTGTCACTTCTAATCATCAAGATCTTTGCTTCATGTTGACGTTGAGCTTCATTTGCAAAGTTGATGACGGTTTGTTGGGTCTCACTCTTCCTCTTGAAGAAAT
Source organism: Thinopyrum elongatum (assembly GCA_011799875.1). Lineage (NCBI taxonomy): Eukaryota > Viridiplantae > Streptophyta > Magnoliopsida > Poales > Poaceae > Thinopyrum > Thinopyrum elongatum. Next base: position 401,988,055 of record CM022298.1, on the reverse strand, counting down.
ATACCCATGTATATCTTGAGAAGTCATCCACAATCACCAAGCAATACTTTCTTCCCACAAGACTATCAAAGGAAGGAGGTCCAAAGAGATCCATGTGAAGGAGCTCCAAGGGCCTCTTAGAGTAGATGATAGTCGTGGGTCGGTGAGCCGTTTCATGAAGCTTTCCTTCGATACAAGCACTACAAGCACGGTCTTTGGCAAAACTCACATTCGTTAGTCCACGGATGTGGTCCCCTTTGAGGAGACTTTGCAAAGATCTCATATTGACATGGGCTAGTCGGTGATGCCAAAGTCAACCCACATCAACTTTAGCCATTAGGCAGGTCGCGATCTTAGTGGGACGCTCCAAAAAGTTCACCACATAGAGACCGTTCTCGACATGCCCAACAAAGGCTACTTTAAGAGTCTTGCTCCACAAAAGGGCCACGGTATCAAGATCAAAGAATGTTGCAAAGCCCATAAGTGCAAGTTGACGAACGAAAAGTAAATTGTATGCAAGGGACTCAACAAGCATGACTTTCTCAATAGTTAAATCTTGAAAGATGACCACCTTACCAAGTCCCAATACCTTAGAAGTTGAGGCATCACCAAATTGGACATGGGTGGGCATAGATGGAATTGGATGCACATCCACCACCAAGTCCTTGCTCCCGGTCATATGATTTGTTGCTCTACTATCAACCAACCATGACACTCCACTGGAAGCAAACTCCTACAAGAGATCAATGCTTGGATTTAGGTACCCATTCTTCAATGGGTCCTTTGAGGTTAGTAACAAGTGTCTTAGGAACCCAAATAGACCATTCAATGTACTCATAGTAAGAACCAACAAATTTAGCATAAACATGCCCATCACTAGCATGGCACAAAACATAAGAAGGGTTAAAGTCGTCGGCTTTGTTGTTAGGGGCAGTTTTGCCCTTTTTGGCATTACCACCCACTTCCTTGTTCTTCTTCTTCTCATGAGTACCCTCACCCGCCTTCACAAAAGTTTCCTTGAGTGGGAGAGGTTGCTTGGTCTTGTTCTTCTTCTTCTTCTTCTTCTTTGACTTGGGTGCAAACCCAAGTCCCTCCTTTCCCACAACTTCCTTTTGATTCGTCAAAAGGTCATTGAGGTTCTTTTCACCTTGTATGCATGTCACAAGGCCCTTCTCAAGTTTCTCTTTCAACTTAACATTTTCCTCCATGAGATGCACATGCTCGCAACAAGGGTTAGTAGCATGGGCATTATCAATTAGAACGAAAGGAGGACAAGTGGAAATCTCCTTGGTTAGCTTCACTTGGAGTTGATCATGAGACTCTTTGAGAGAAGCATGAACACCCTTCAAGACCTTGTGAGCCTTGTCAAGTGTATCAAATTCTTCCTTGAGTCTATCATGGCCAACCCCAAGTGTGGCTTTCTCGGATTTAAGCACACGAGTAAGAACAATAGCATGATCAAGATCTTTTTGCAACTTAGCATGATCAACATTGTGTGACTCCTCAAGAGTCAAACGAAGATCTCGCTCTTCCTCTAGAGCAATGGAAAGATCCGCAATCTCATCGGCATAGTTACGACTATGCCCCTCCAACTTGGAGATAGTATCCTCATGTGACTCAATGATATCATTGGCCTCACCAAGTTGTTCCAAGAGAGCAATAAAGTGCTTCTTGGACTCACCCTTGAGCTTGCTCACAAACTTGGTGAACTCATTCTCATCAACTTTCTCCACCTCACTATCATCTACACAATCTAACAATGAAGGAGTAGTAATGATGGTGGTTTTGATGTTAGGAGTTACCTTGTTGATACCTTTGGCCATGAGACACTTGGCAATGGTGTTTTCGTTGGGGGCGCCGAAGAGAGACACCTTGGAGGGAGAAGATGTAGCAATGGCAATGGTTGTCGTTGCCATTCCTCCTCCACTTGTATCTTCCTCATCATCATCGGAGGGGTACTCTTCATGTGCCACCAAGCCCTTTGGAGGAGTCTTCTTGGTGAAGTTGTTCTTGCTAGGGAAGGACTTGGCTTTATCTTTGCGAATGAGTTTGCCACCATTGTCTTCCCTCTTCTCGTAGGGGCAATCCACCACAAAGTGACTCGCATTGCCACAATTGTAGCAAGTTCTTACACGTTGCTTGTTCTTTGACCCACTTGAGTCGTTCTTGGTGAAGTTGGGCCATGATTTCCTCTTCTTGCTCCAAAATTGCCTTGACGCAAGAGCAATGTGCTCATGGTAAGCATATTTGGTGTCCTCGGGGAAACACTCCTTTTCTTCTTCCTCTTCTTCTTCTGGAATGGCCTTGGCCTTCAAGGCAAGGGTGGGAGTGATTTTCTTTGACCGGACATGAGCAAGAGCATTGTCGGCGGTCTTGTTCATATGTTCATGGCAATAAACTCATCCAACACTTCACTTGAGGTTAAGGAGTGAAAGTCCGGCCTTTGACGAATCACAGAAGACATGGCCTTGTTGAAAGGCATGATGGCCTTGAGGAACTTGCGCTTGATCCAAGTGTCATCCGTATCCTTGCTTCCATGGTCTTGGAGAGTGATGTTTGCTTGAACTACGTCGGTATTTCCCCAAAGAGGAAGGGATGATGCAGCACAGCAACGGTAGATATTTCCCTCAGTGCTGAGACCAAGGTTATCGAACCAGTAGGAGAACCAAGCAACACTACGTAAATAGCACCTGCACACAAAGAACAAATACTTGCAACCCGACGTGTTAAAGGGGTTGTCAATCCCTTTCGGGTAACGGCGCCAGAAATTGGCAAACGGACGTGGGAGAAATTGTAGTAGATTGATAGATGCAAATAAAAGCAAATAAAATTCAGCGAGGTATTTTTGGGTTTTTGGAAATATAGATCTGAAAATAAAAGTGGCAAATAAATAAAAAGGCAAATAGCAAAATAGATCTGAAAATATATGAGGGGGAAAATAGACCCGGGGGCCGTAGATTTCACTAGTGGCTTCTCTCGAGAAAAATAGCATACGGTGGGTAAACAAATTACTGCTGGGCAATTGATAGAACTTCAAATAATTATGACGATATCCAGGCAATGATCATTATATAGGACTCACGTCCAAGATTAGTAGACCGACTCCTGCCTGCATCTACTACTATTACTCCACACATCAACCGCTATCGAGCATGCATCTAGTGTATTAAGTTCATGGAGAAATGGAGTAATGCAATAAGAACGATGACATGATGTAGACAAGATCTATTTATGTAGAAATAGACCCCATCTTGTTATCCTTAATAGCAACGATACATACGTGTCGGTTCCCCTTCTGTCACTGGGATCAAGCACCGTAAGATCGAACCCATCACAAAGCACCTCTTCCCATGGCAAGAAAAATCGATCTAGTTGGCCTAACTAAACCAAAGATTCAAAGAAGAAATACGAGGCTATAAGTAATCATGCATATAAGAGATCAAAAGACTCAAATAACTTTCATGGATAAAAACATAGATCTGATCATAAACTCAAAGTTCGTCGAATCCCAACAAACACACCGCAAAAAGAATTACATCAAATAGATCTCCAAGAGACCATTGTATTGAGAATCAAAGGAGAGAGAGGAAGCCATCTAGCTACTACCTACGGACCCGTAGGTCTACAATGAACTACTCACGCATCATCGGAGAGGCACCAATGAGGATGATGAACCCCTCCGTGATGGTGTCTAGATTGGATCTGTGGTTTCTGGAACTTGCGGTGGTTGGAATTGATTTTCGTCGACTCCCCAAGGGTTTCTGGAATATTGGGGTATTTATAGAGCAAAGAAGCGGTGCGGGAGGTGGCCGAGGTGGGCACAACCCACCTGGGCGCGCCTGGGCCCCCAGGCGCGCCCTGGTGGGTAGTGCTCCCCTCAGAGCCCCCCTCAGGTACTTTTTTGGCCCAACTTGTGTCTTCTGGTCCAGAAAAAATCACCAAAAAGTTTCGCTGCGTTTGGACTCCGTTTGGTATTGATTTCCTATGAAGCAAAAAACAGCAACTAGCACTGGGCACTATGTCAATAGGTTAGTCCCAAAAAAAAGATATAAAGTTGCTATAAAATGATTGTAAAACATCCAAGAATGATAATATAACAGCATGGAACAATCAAAAATTATAGATACGTTGGAGACGTATCAGCATCCCCAAGCTTAATTCCTGCTCGTCCTCGAGTAGGTAAATGATAAAAACAGAATTTTTGATGTGTAATGCTGCCTAACATGTTCATCACATATTCTTTTCTTTGTAGCATGGACATTTGGACTTTTATATGATTCAAAGCAATAGTCTAGTTTTGACATGAAGATTTCAATACTCAAGCACATCAACAAGCAACCATGTCTTTCAAAATATCAACACTAAAGCAAGTTATCCCTAGCCCATTATGCTCAATCATTGATCCATCCATGAAACACACTCGCATATTAGCTACACCCAATGCTCAAGTACGATCATAGTGCCCCTTAGTTGGTGCTTTATAAGAGAAGATGGAGACTCAAAATAAAAATTGCATAAAGTAAAAGAAAGGCCCTTCGCAGAGGGAAGTAGGGATTTGTAGAGGTGCCAGAGCTCAAAGCGAAAAAAAGTAGAGATAAAACATTTTGGGTGGCATGCTTTTCCTGTCAACGAAAACGATCGAGTAGTTCCCAGTACTTTCCATGCTAGATATATCATAGGCGGTTCCCAAACAGAAAATAAAGTTTATTCCTTTTTCCACCATACTTTCACTTGCCATGGCTAGCCGTATCCATGGGTGCCCTCCATACCAACACTTTTCAAGGAATTTATTATTTGACAACATAAAGTAAATTCATTTTTCATTTCGGGACTGGGCATCCCTAATACCTTTGCCGTACTCTCGTGCAATGACAAGTGACTAAACACTCATCTTGAGAATAACACATCTAGCATGGAAATATATCAGCCACCCCCTACCATTTCATGAGCGGTACGAGTACACAAAAGAGAAATTTATTTTCAAATTAGAGATGGCACATACAAATTTGCTTAGAACGGCACGGAAATACCGCATATAGGTAGGTATAGTGGACTCATATGGCAAAACTGGTTTAAGGATTTTGGATGCACAAGTAGTGATCATACTTAGTGCAAATGAAGGCTAGCAAAAGATTGAGAAGCATCCAACCAAGACACGAAAAAATCTCATAAGCGAGCATTAAGCATAACTAACACCGAATAATGCACCACAAGTAGGATGTAATTTCATTGCATAACTATTGACTTTCGTGCTTGCATAGGGAATCACAAACCTTAACACCAATATTCTTACTAAAGCATAATTACTCATCAACATGACTCACATATTATATCAACATATCGCAAAACTATTACAAGGAATCAAGTTTATTTTGTCCAATGATCTTCATGAAAGTTTTTATTATATCCCTCTTGAATATCTATCACTTTGGGACTAGTTTAATGTGTTGCTTTTGATAGCTCAAACAAATCTAAGTGAAGAACATGAGCATAAAAATTTTCTTCTCTCAAAATAATTTAAGTGAAGCAAGAGAGAATTTCTAAAAAAAAATTACTAACTCTCAAATAAATCTAAGTGAAGCATGAGATCATTTCTTTCAAATACTAAAGCACACCGTGCTCAAAAAGATATAAGTGAAGCACTAGAGCAATTCCATAGCTCATAAAGATTTAAGTGAAGCATAGAGAGCAATTCTAACAAGTCATAGCATAATTTTGGCTCCCTCAAATAGGTGTGTCCAGCAAGGACTCATGACTTAAAATAAAAAGCAAAACAAGCAAAGACTCATATCATACAAGACGCTCCAAGCAAAACTCATGATATGTGACGAATAAAACTATAGCTCCAAGTAAAATATCGATGGTCGTTAGAAGAAAGAGGGGATGCCACTCGGGCATCCCCAAGCTTAGTTGCTTGCTTATCTTTGGATAATGGCTTGGGGTGCCATGGGGCATCCCCAAGCTTAGGCTTTTCTTACTCCTTATTCCTTCATCCATCGTAATCTCACCCAAAACTTGAAAACTTCAATCACACAAAACTTAACAAAACCTTCGTGAGATCCGTTAGTATAAGAAAACCAATCTTTACTTTAAGTACTGTAGAAAACCCATTCAAATTTTTTTTCTTGCATTATATGTACTACATTCTAACTTTACCATGGCTCATACCCCCCGATAAAAACCATAGATTCATCAAAATAAGCACACAATGCAAAGAAAACAGAATCTGTCAAAAACAGAATAGTCTGTAAAGATGCGAATTTTTCTCATACTTTTGTAACTCCAAACATTCTCAAAAATTAGGACAACGGAGGAAATTTGTATATAAATTTTGTGTAAAAACTTCAGAATTTTTTGTCGCTTCTGTAAATTTTCAAAATTGTTTTAGTGGATGCAAAAGTTTCTGTTTTCCAACAAGATCAAATCAACTATCACCAAAGCAATCCCAAAGGCTTTACTTGGCACGAACACTAATTAAAACACAAAAAAACACAATCATAACAGTAGAATAATTGTGCAAACACTCAAGAACAGAAAGAAAAAGACAAAAATAAATTTTATTCATTGGGTTGCCTCCCAACAAGCGCTATCGTTTTACGCCCTTAGCTAGGCATAATGCAAAGATCTAAGTATTGTCATCTTTGTTTCTAGATCCATAAGATGCCCTCATGATTGATTCATATGGTGGCTTAATTCTTGTTCTAGGGAAGTGTTCCATACCCTTCCTCAAAGGAAATTGGAATTTGATGTTCCCTTCTTTCATATCAATCACGGCACCTATAGTGCGCAAAAACGGTCTACCAAGAATAATTGGACAAGATGGATTGCAATCAATATCAAGAACAATAAAATATGTGGGCACATAATTCCTATTTGCAAGAATAAGAACATCATTAATTCTTCCCATAGGCTTTTTAATAGTAGAATCCGCCAAGTGCAAATTTAAAGAACATTCTTCAATATCGGTAAGACCAAGCCATCACATAAAGATTTCGGAATTGTAGAAACACTAGCACCCAAATCACATAAAGCAAAACACTCATAATTTTTAATCCTGACTTTGATAGTAGGTTCCCATTCATCATGTAATTTTCTAGGAATTGAAATCTCTAATTCCAACTTTTCTTCCAAAGCTTTCATCATAGCATCAACAATATGTTTAGTAAAAGCTTTATTTTGTTCATAGGCATGGGGTGAATTTATCATGGATTGCAACAAAGAAATACAATCAATCAAAGAGCAATTATCATAATTAAAGTCTTTGTAGTCCAAAAGAGTGGGCACATCACTAGTTAAAGTTTTGACCTCTCCAAACCCACTTTTATCAATTTTCTCAACAAGATTTTCACCCTCCAAATTATCGGGACGCCTTCTAGCTAAAGTTGACTCTTCTTCAGTCCCTTTTTCATCAATTTTAATTTTCCTAAACAAGGAATCAATAGAAGAACCACCAATCACTTTCAGATCTTCCTCATTTTTATCTTCTAACGAGATTGGTTTAGCGGCCATTTGATTTACTAGGGTAGCTTGTGCATCGGATATTTTCCCTAGCAAACTTTCAGCAAAAGCATACTTAGATTGAAGATTACAAACTTCTCTACTAATATCATCAAGTTGTTTTGTTATAGCATCCAACACAACAGAGTGTTCCTTAAGTTCTTCAGTAAAATATTAATTGTGCTCAAATTATGTAGTCATATATTCCTTAGTACTTTTCTCAATTTCAAGCAAAATATTGGGGTAAGGAACATCATAATATTTTCTTTGAGGCATCATGACTACGCAACCAAAATTGCACTCAAAAACAGATCTGGCGAGAAAACGGCGAACGAAAAAGAGGGCGAATAAAACGGCAAATTTTTGTGAAGTAGGGGAGAGGAAAACGAGAGGCAAATGGTAAATAATGTAAATTACAAGGAGATGAGATTTGTGATTAGGAACTGGTAGATGTTGATGATGTCTCCCCGGCAACGGCGCCAGAAATTGGCGAGTTGTCGGGAGACTATCTTGACTTGATCCTCCCCGGCAACGGTGCTAGAAATTCCTTTTGATGTTTGCTTGAACTACGTTGGTATTTCCCCAAAGAGGAAGGGATGATGCAGCACAGCAACGGTAGGTATTTCCCTCAGTGATGAGACCAAGGTTATCGAACCAGTAGGAGAACCAAGCAACACTACGTAAAAAGCACCTGCACACAAAGAACAAATACTTGCAACCCGACGTGTTAAAGGGGTTGTCAATCCCTTTCGGGTAACGGCGCCAGAAATTGGCAAACGGACGTGGGATAAATTGTAGTAGATTGATAGATGCAAATAAAAGCAAATAAAATTCAGCGAGGTATTTTTGGGTTTTTGGAAATATAGATCTGAAAATAAAAGTGGCAAATAAATAAAAAGGCAAATAGCAAAATAGATCTGAAAATATATGATGGGAAAATAGACCCGGGGGCCGTAGATTTCACTAGTGGCTTCTCTCGAGAAAAATAGCATACGGTGGGTAAACAAATTACTGTTGGGCAATTGATAGAACTTCAAATAATTATGACGATATCCAGGCAATGATCATTATATAGGCATCACGTCCAAGATTAGTAGACCGACTCCTGCCTGCATCTACTACTATTACTCCACACATCGACCGCTATCGAGCATGCATCTAGTGTATTAAGTTCATGGAGAAACGGAGTAATGCAATAAGAGCGATGACATGATGTAGACAAGATCTATTTATGTAGAAATAGACCCCATCTTGTTATCCTTAATAGCAATGATACATATGTGTCAGTTCCCCTTCTGTCACTGGGATCAAGCACCGTAAGATCGAACCCATCACAAAGCACCTCTTCCCATGGCAAGAAAAATCGATCTAGTTGGCCTAACTAAACCAAAGATTCGAAGAAGAAATACAAGGCTATAAGTAATCATGCATATAAGAGATCAAAAGACTCAAATAACTTTCATGGATTAAAAACATAGATCTGATCATAAACTCAAAGTTCATCGGATCCCAACAAACACACCGCAAAAAGAATTACATCAAATTGATCTCCAAGAGACCATTTTATTGAGAATCAAAAGAGAGAGAGGAAGCCATCTAGCTACTACCTACGGACCCGTAGGTCTACAATGAACTACTCACGCATCATCGGAGAGGCACCAATGAGGATGATGAACCCCTCCGTGATGGTGTCTAGATTGGATCTGAGGTTTCTGGAACTTGCGGTGGCTGGAATTGATTTTTGTCGACTCCCCTAGGGTTTCTGGAATATTGGGGTATTTATAGAGTAAAGAGGTGGTGCGGGAGGTGGCCGAGGTGGGCACAAGGCGCTCCTAGGTGGGTTGTGCTCCCCTCGGAGCCCCCCTCAGGTACTTTCTTGTCCCAACTTGTGTCTTTTGGTCCAGAAAAAATCACCAAAAAGTTTTGCTGCGTTTGGACTCCGTTTGGTATTGATTTCCTATGAAGTAAAAAACAAGCAAAAAACAGCAACTGGCACTGGGCACTATGTCAATAGGTTAGTCCCAAAAAATGATATAAAGTTGCTATAAAATGATTGTAAAACATCCAAGAATGATAATATAACAGCATGGAACAATCAAAAATTATAGATACGTTGGAGACGTATCAGAGAGCAACCGCAAGAGTTGTCACCCTCCGGTAAAGATCACGCGGATCCTCATCTTCAAGCATCACAAATTCATCGGCGTCATCAAGGACCACTTCAAAGTTGGACCGTTGGATGCTTGAGCTCCCCTTGTACATAGAAACAATGTGCTCCCAACAATCCTTTACACGAGTGAAAGGTCGTAGGTGCGATAGATCTTCGGGAGGGTACGCTTCTTGAAGAATGAACAATGCGGAGTGATTATATTGATTGTCCACTTCTTCTCTTGGGGTGAAGTTGTTTGGATCATGTGGGTAGAAACCTTGCTCAATGATTCTCCAAAGGTTAGTTGAGCAATGATTCAAATGAGACTTAATTCGAAAGACCCAATTAGCAAAATCACCCTTAACAAGCTTGGGAGGAGGACCATGAATATTAATGCGAGCTGTGGGGACCGGTCCTCCATAGACCGGGGGAGGGGGAACCGAGGCAAAGGTTCCCGTCCCAGTCTTGTCTTGAGGGGAAGGAACATGAGTACTTTTAGCCGCTTCCTTGGTGGAATTGGCCTCGGACTCCGATGTCGTGGGATTAACCACAAGCAAGGGATCGGGAGTGGATTTCATCCCCTCAAGTAATTCTTTAGTCATGGACTTGACTTCGGTCGTCATAGACGTCTTAAGTGAAGCCATAGCTTCATTTAAGTCATCTCGAGTGATCGAAGTCAACTCTACGGCCTCAGGCACATCCTCCCTGGTGTTAACCATACTCTTCGGGTGGTGAAACTCTTAATACAGAGACGAGGCTCTGATACCAATTGAAAGGATCGATATGGTTGACTAGAGGGGGGTGAATAGGCAACTACCAATTTTTTAGCTTTTCTTAAAAAATTAGGTTTAACAACAAATAGGTTGTCTAGATGTGCAACTAGGTGAACAACCTATATGATGCAAACAACAACAACAACAACAAGTGCAAGCAAAGGATACAACACAATAATGGCTTGCACAAAGTAAAGGAAAGAGATAACCACAAGTGGAGCCGGTGGAGACGAGGATGTGTTACCTAAGTTCCTTCTTTTTCGGGAAGTACGTCTCCGTTGGAGCGGTGTGGAGACACAGTGCTCCCCAAGAAGCCACTAGGGCCATCGTATTCTCCTGACGCCCTCACACAATGCGAGATGCCGTGATTCCACTAGTGGTGCCCTTGAAGACGGCGACCGAACCTTTACAAACAAGGTTGGGGCTGTCTCCACAACTTGATTGCAGGCTCCCAACGATACCACGGAGCTTCACCACAATGGATTGTGGTTCCGAGGTGACCTCAACCATCTAGGGTGCTCAAACACCCAAGAGTAACAAGATCTGCAAGGGATTAGTGGGGGGAATCAAATATCTCTTGGTGGAAGTGTAGATCTGAGCCTTCTCAACCAATCCCTCGAAAATCAACAAGTTTGATTGGCTAGGGAGAGAGATCGGGCGAAAATGAGCTTTGGAGCAACAATAGAGCTTGGGGGAAAAGAGGTGAGTCTTCTTGAAGAAGAAGACCCCCTTTATATAGGGGGGAAGAAAGTAACTATTTTCTGTTCTCAGCCCGCAGCTAAGCGGTACTACCGCTCAATAGAGCGGTACTACTGCATAGGCGGTACTACTCAGCCCTAGTACAGAAGTCAGAGGAGACAGAGGGCGGTAGTGCCGCAGGGGCGGTACTACCAGAGCCCCAAGCGGTACTACCGCAAAGAGGTTCTGGCTAGAACAGAGTAGCAGTACTAGAGCGAGTAAGGGCGGCAGTACCGTGCCAAGCGGTACTATCGCTCTAGTGCCGCTCTAGTACCGTTTAAGAAAAAATGGGCAACCGAAAGTAACATAGGAGGGGAACCCCTAAGCGGTACTAGCAACGGTGCTAGGAGCGATAGTGCCGTGCGAGCGGTACTACCGTTAGACTGCCGTGCCAGTGCCGCTAAATGTAACAGAGGCAACCGAATGTTGCAGAGAAGGGAACCCCCTAAGCGGTAGTAGACCGGTAGTGACCAGCGGTAGTACCGTTGGGCAGTACTACCGTGGTTACAAGCGGTACTGCCGCTGGTGCCAACTCTGGTTGACCAAGGAAAATAGGTCAGGCAAGCTCCAGGAAAATGGAAAGGCAAGGAGGGTGGATGAAAGGCTATGCACATGATGATTCCACCCAAACCATTCTAACACAGATCCCCTCTTAATAGTACGGGATTCCTACGACTCAAACCACCGAAAAGAAATCGATAGGAAAAACACTGTCTTCTGTGGAAGGCTTTGGAGGGGCTCCACCATCTTGTGTCAACTAGAGTAGCCTCTGAAAAAGCTCGATGCAGATGGTTAGTCCGCAAAGCGTATTGTCATAAATCACCAAAACCACTTAGGGAGAAATATGCCCTAACAACTGCATTCCTTAATGGATATTAAAGAAGAGTTGTATATGATGCAACCAGAAGTTTTTGTCGATCCTAAAGGTGCTAACAAAGTGTGCAAGCTCCAGCGATCCATCTATGGACTGGTGCAAGCATCTCGGAGTTGGAATATATGCTTTGATGAGGTGATCAAAGCATATGGTTTTATACAGACTTATGGTGAAGCCTGTATTTACAAGAAACTGAGTGGGAGCTCTGTAGCATTTCTGATATTATATGTGGATGACATATTATTGATTGGAAATGATATAGAATATCTGAATAGCATAAAAAGGATACTTGAATAAGAATTTTTCAATGAAAGACCTCGGTGAAGCTACTTATATATTGGGCATCAAGATCTATAGGGATAGATCGAGACGCTTAATAGGACTTTCACAAAGCACATACCTTGTAAAGATTTTGAAGAAGTTCAAAATGGATCAGTCAAAGAAAGGGTTTTCGCCTGTGTTGCAAGGTGTGAAGTTGAGTAAGACTCAAAACCCGACCACGGCAGAAGATAGAGAGAGAATGAAAGTCATTCCCTATGCCTCAGCCATAGGTTCTATAAAGTATGACATGTTGTGTACCAAACCTATTGTGTACCTTGCCATGAGTTTGGCAAGGGGGTACAATAGTGATCCAGGAGTAGATCACTGGAGAGCGGTCAAAATTATCCTTAGTTACCTAAGAAGACTAAGGAGATATTTCTCGATTATGGAGGTAATAAAGAGTTTGTCGTAAAGGGTTACGTCGATGCAAGCTTTGACGCCGATTCGGATGACTCTGAGTCTCAATCTGGATACATATTGAAAGTGGGAGCAATTAGCTAGAGTAGCTCCATACAGAGCTTTGTAGACATAGAAATTTGCAAAAATACATACGGATCTGAATGTGACAGACCCGTTGACTAAACTTCTCTCACAAGCAAAATATGATCACTCCTTAATAATCTTTGGGTGTTAATCACATGGCGATGTGAACTAGATTATTGACTCTAGTAAACTCTTTGGGTGTTGGTCACATGGCGATGTGAACTATGGGTGTTAAATCACATGGTGATGTGAACTAGATTATTGACTCTAGTGCAAGTGGGAGACTGAAGGAAATATGCCCTAGAGGCAATAATAAAGTTGTTATTTTATATTTCCTTACTCATGATAAAGGTTTATTATTCATGCTAGAATTGTATTGATTGGAAACTTAAATACATGTGTGAATACATAAACAAATACTGTGTCCCTAGTATGCCTCTACTAGACTAGCTCGTTGATCAAACATGGTTAAGGTTTCCTAACCATGGACATGTCTTATCATTTGATAACGGGATCACAACATTAGGAGAATGATGTGATGGACAAGACCCATCCGTTAGCTTAGCATAATGATCGTTCAGTTTTATTGCTATTGCTTTCTTCATGTCAAATACATATTCCTTCGACTATGAGATTATGCAGCTCCCGGATATCGGAGGAATACCTTGTGTTCTATCAAACATCGCAACATAACTGGGTGATCATAAAGATACTCTACAGGTATCTCCGAAGGTGTTTGTTGAGTTGGCATAGATCGAGATTAGGATTTTTCACTCCGAGTATCGGAGAGGTATCTCTGGGCCCTCTCGGTAATACACATCATAAGCTTGCAAGCAAATAACTAAGGAGTTAGTCACGAGATGATGTGTTATGGAACGAGTAAAGAGACTTGCCAGTAACGAGATTAAACTAGGTATAGAGATACCGACGATCGAATCTCGGGCAAGTAACATATCGATGGACAAAGGGAATTACGTATGTTGTCATAACGGTTCGACCGATAAAGATCTTCGTAGAATATGTAGGAGCCAATATGGGCATCCAGGTTCCGCTATTGGTTATTGACCGGAGAGGTGTCTCGGTCATGTCTACATAGTTCTCGAACCCGTAGGGTCCGCACGCTTAACGTTCGTTGACGATATAGTGTTATATGAGTTATGTGATTTGGTGACCGAATGTTGTTCGGAGTCCCGGATGAGATCACGGACATGACGAGGAGTCTCAAAATGGTCGAGAGGTAAAGATTGATATATAGGACGATGGTATTCATACACCGGAAGTGTTTCGGAGGGTACCGGGTACTTATCGGGTCACCGGAAAGGAGTTTCGGGCACCCCCGGCAAAGATATGGGCCTTATGGGCCAAGAGAGGGAACACACCAGCTCACAAGGGGCTGGTGCGCCCCTATAGAGGCCAGCCTTGTGAGGAGGAGAAGGAAAGAGGGGAGGGAAAGGAAAGTGTGTGTGACGCCCCCGGCTCAATCGTGCACTAATCATACACGCAAATGCACACGATCAAGCGTAAGGACTCACGGGAAGATATCACAACACAACTCTAAAACATAAATAAAGTCATACAAGCTTTATATTACAAGCCAGGGGCCTTGAGGGCTCAAATACATAAGCTTGCATACAAGCGTCAGCGGAAGCATCAGATATCTGAATACAGATATAAAAGAAAACACAGATAAGCCCTTAGAAGGCGGAGCAAAAGAAAACACTACGATCGAAAGGCGCAGGCCTCCTGCCTGGGACCCTCCGAACCTACTCCTAGCCGTCGGCCAACTCGTAGCAGTATCCACCCGTGGGGTAGTAGTAGTAGCGATCGTCGGCGGGGCAGCTGTCTCAGGGGGCTCCGTCATCTGGTTGCATCAAAAGGGTATGGGGGAAAAAGAAAGCAAAGCAACCGTGAGTACTCATCCGAAGTACTCAGCAAGCAAGGATCTACACTACATATGCAACATTTTCAAAGAGAGGTTGTATATGTGGACTGGGCTGCAGAAATGCCAGAATAGAGAGAAGGCCTAGTACTATCGAAGACTAGCATCTTCAGCGGTCTTGCAGCAATAGAAGAGAGTAGATCAGCATAGTATAATGTAGTAGTAGTGTCATCAACCTCACCCAGAGATCCTTTCTCGACTCCCTGCGAGAAACAATCCCAGAGCCATATATACAGGTATCATCTCACGGTCTAGTTGTGTCGATCGGGATACAACTCCGAGTGTCCTTTACCGTAGGACCGGCTATCGATAGGTGTGTTCTTCCCTGTAGGGGTGCACCAACTTACCCAACACGCTCGATTAACTCCGGCCGGACACACTTTCCTAGGTCATGCCCGGCCTCGGCCAAATGATACACCGCAGCCCTACCTACAGCTCAGCAGAGAGGTCCCCGCCGGTCTACATCCTAAGCGCTCAGGGGTCTTGGGCCATCGCCCTGTGCACTCCGGGTCGTTGCGAGCAGGGTGAAGCCAGGCACCAGGAGGGCGCCGGTCCGTCCCGGCCACAAGGTTGAACTAGATGTCTGACAGAGCTTTCGACTGATGCTACGATGCAGAACGCCCATACTATGCCCACGTGATGGTTAGTGCTATCAGGCCAGAGGCCTGCTCGGATCAAATATCCAAATCGTTAGTACCTTGGGGTTGCGGTAATGAGCAGAGACTCACGAAAGATGTGACCCCGTCGCCCCGTCTCGAGGACTTGCGGCAAGGGTCAAGAATGCCCGGCCACGCCTCGTATTCACCACTCGGGCACCATCCAGGCAACCCGTCTTCACATCACACGCGGGTACCCCTCAGGGTCGACCCGCCTTCCAAGTAACAGTGTAAAGCCCAAGTATCCGTGTGTCCATAACATCAAGGGAATCCGAGGTATCACCCTCGATGGATACCCACTCAATGTAACTATCAAGGTGAACGTAGGAGTAATCACCCTCGATGGGTTCACACTTGATGTGTTGTACGACGGGGTCGTATCGGAAGTGGAGAAGGAGGAATCACCCTCGATGACCACGACCAAATAGCTACTCTACAGAGTTAACATCAGAAGTGCTACAAGAGGTTTCACCCTCGGCACTCGATAGTAACGCTGCAGTGTTGTTACAACTAAGGGCGATGATGTGCGGTGCCGGGGCCTGGTCTTCAATCCCGTTGATCGGGTCTTCTGATAATCCAGCAGGGCCGTCGGGACTAGTGGGGTCACTGATAGGTCTCTACCCAGCCTATACTAGACAGTTTAGGATAAGCAGGTAAGGTTTCAATAGCAGGTTACAATAAACAGACTATGCATCAGAATAGGTAAAGCAGTAATAGCAGCAATTCTAATGCAAGCATGAGAGAGAAAGAATAGGCGATATCGGTATGCTCAAGGGGGGGTGCTTGCCTGGTTGGTCGGCGGCAAGGGCAAGGTTGTCAATGGTGTCTTCGGTCTCCGGAGCTGCGTCGGTCTCGGGGACGACGTCGGGGTCTAACGAGAGAGAAGAGGTGGAGGAAACAGTATAAATACACAGCAAACATGAGCAACACAGAGCAGGCTACGCTAACGTATAGTGCAGGGTTGCCTAAAGACATGTCTAAGTCATTTAGTTATTTTAGGAATTTGTTTGGATTTATTTTATAAAAGCCAGGCGCTATTCATCTATCTGAAATAGGAAAAAAGTTGCATGTTCAGATAGTTAGAGGCATCTAACAGGTATGTGGGTAGCATATTCGGATTCGTCTCATTTTTCTGGTCATTTTTCATATATAAATTATTTTCATCGGAGTTACGGTTTAAAAGATATGATTTTTCAAAGTTTTATTGATTTTCTGGAATTATTTTAATTATTAAATAAGAATTATCCAGAATAGTAGCAGCTGACATCAGCATGACATCAGCGGGTCAAACCAACTGACCAGAGTCAACTCTGACACGTGGGGCCCACATGTCATTCACAGTACTAATTAACAAAGGATTAAACTTAACTAATTAACCTAATTAGCTTGTGGGACCCACTGTCAGTGTCAGCTTTAGTTAACTAATTAGCTTAATTAGGATTAACAGGTTAATCAGTGTTTCATTTATTTATTTTAACAGTTTAAATTCGCGGGGCCCGCATGTCAGTGACAGAGCCGCCCAGTTAGCAGGGTTGACTGGGTCAAAGGGGCCAGCGGGGCCCAGGTTCAGTGGCTGAGCGGTGGGGCCCGGGGCTGCCACGTGGGCGCCTGGCCAGCGCCGGCCGCCGGAGCTACTCCGGCGAGCCCAAGCGCGGCGGCGATAGTGGAACTCGCCGTTCCGGTGACCAAACGGGTGGCGGAGCACACCGTTCGAACGGGGCGAAGGAGTCGCATCCACCTAGCCTAGCGATGCGGCCCGGGGTGGCCCTAAACGACGGCGGCATCGAACACGGACGGCGGCCGGAGTTGGGCGCGCACGGGATCTAGCCTACGGGTCGCGGGAGAGAGGGGAGAGAGATCGAGGAGGAAGGGGAGCTCACGGGGGGAGCCGTAGGGGTGGTCAGCGAGCTCGGGGTAGCACGGACGACGGCGTACGGTCGCCGGCGATCTCGGCGGCCGAATCTTGAAGACAAGGTCGAAGATGCCGCCGTGGGGCTTGTCCGATTGCGTGGCTCGGTGAGGGGGGTCGTAGGCGATGCGGTGGATCTCGGTGACCCGGTGGTTGTCCGAGGGGAGCTCGGTTGCCACGGTGGATGGCGACGGTGGCGACGGGCGCGCTCGGGCGATGATCGGGGAGGAAGGGGGCAAGGCGATGGAGAGCAAGGAGGGGTGGCTGGGGTGTCCAGAGGGTCGAGGGGGGCCTTAACCGACCAGGAACGGGCGCAGCGACGCGCTGTCGTGCGGGAGAAGGGGGGCCGGCGCGGCGAGCTCTGCAGAGGTGACAGCAGCGCGCGCGGGTGAACTGGGGAAGGGGACGGGAGGTGTTGGGCTGGGCCGGCACTGTGTTGGGCAGGCCGGTAAGTGCACAGTGTCACTTTAATCTCTTCCTCTTTTCTTTACTCTGTTCCTTTTAATTCTTCCGTTTTCTATCTTGTTTTAGCTCCAATGCAATTTGTAAAAATATGTGAACTAGCCACAAAATTTCAGTGCAATATTACCCACTGTTATAAAAAGGATTGAAGTCTAGATAATTTCATTTGGATTTCATTTAAATATAAATGGATTAAATACTTCTGTTTTGCTATTGTTTCTTGCTGTTAGAGTCATTTAAATATTTTAATTAATGTTGCTGTTATTTTTATAAATGCTTTGGGGATATTTGCAACATGTTGAACATTTTAGTTCCTCGATTAGAATAACTTTTATTATCACTTTTAGTTTGAATTTCCATTTGAATTTGAATTTGTAAGGAGATATGATACTAATGATGATTAGGCACTGTTGATCATGATGACATGGCATAATCAAAAGGGTGATTACTGTAGCTTAATACATGGGGTGTTACAAATCTCCTCCACTAACAAGAATTCTCGTCCCGAGAATTAAGAGGTAGAAGGAAAAAAGTTCGGGGTATTCCACACGAAGATTATCCTCGCGTTCCCAAGTGGCTTCATCTTCAGTATGATTTGACCTCTGTACTTTGAGGAACTTGGTAACCTTCTGACGGGTCCGACGTTCAGCTTCATCGAGAATGCGGATCGGATGCTCCTTATAAGAAAGATCATCTTGCAATTCGGGCATCTCGTGATCCACTGCGTGGTGCGGATATTCCTTGAAGCAACGACGAAGTTGCGACACATGGAAGACGTCGTGGATATGAGATAATTGCGGCGGCAACTCCAATTTATACGCCACCTGACCATGTCTTGCAACAATGCGGAAGGGACCAATGTAGCGTGGAGCTAGCTTGCCCTTGATTCCAAAATGGTGAGTGCCCTTCATAGGAGTGACCCGCAGATAAGCCTGATCACCAGGTTGATAAGTCAAACCCCATCGTTTGCGATCATAGTTGCTCTTCTGGCGGTCCTGAGCCACCTTGAGATTTTCTCGGACAATACGGACTTGCTCTTCTGCTTGTTGGATAATATCCGGACCCACGAGCGGTCGTTCCCCAGTTTCTAACCAATTCAGAGGGGTTCGACACTTACGTCCATAGAGTACTTCGAAGGGGGCCATTTTCAAGCTAGCTTGATAGCTGTTGTTATAAGAGAACTCGGCATACGGGAGAGATTCTTCCCACTTCTTACCGAACGATATAACACAAGCTCGAAGCATGTCTTCAAGCACTTGATTTACTCGTTCGACTTGGCCTTGGGATTGGGGATGATAAGCTGAACTCCAGGTAATATGGGTTCCCATAGCTTCTTGGAAACTTTCCCAGAAATTTGAGGTGAAAAGACCGCCACGGTCCAAACTAATCTCCTTCGGAATGCCGTGGAATGAAACAATTCTGGAGATATAGAATTCTGCTAACTGACTAGCAGTGATAGTCTCTTTGACAGGCAGAAAGTGTGCAACTTTAGAGAGTTGGTCGACGACGACAAGAATAGCATCATGACCCTTATGTGACCTGGGAAGGCCAGTAATGAAATCCATCTGAACCTTATCCCATTTCCACAACAGAATAGGAAGTGGTTGCAGAATTCCGGCAGGCTTCTGATGTTCTGCTTTAACGCGATGGCAAACATCACATTCAGCAACATACCGAGCAATATCTTGCTTCATTCTAGACCACCAGTACCTTTGACGGAGATCACGATACATCTTAGTGCTACTCGAATGAATAGACAGCGGGGTATCATGTGCCTCCTTGAAGACCTTATCAGTCATAAGCTCGAAGCGAGGTACCACAATGCGGTTTCTGAAATACAAGGTTCCATCTTCAGACAGTGAGAAATCCCTGTACTTTTCAAGGTGAAGGTCTTTCTTCATCAAATCAACTTCAGCATCTTTAGCTTGTGCACTCTTAACAGCTTTCTCAAGATCTGGTTGTATCACAAGGTTATTAAGAGAACCCTGTGGAACAATACGCAGATTCAGCTTGCGCAGTTCTTCAAAAAGACGAGGTTGAGCTCGCCTAACCATGAGGTTGTCGCAATAGGACTTGCGGCTTAAGGCATCAGCCATCACGTTAGCCTTGCCAGGGGTATAGGAAATACCCAAATCATAGTCCGCAATGGCCTCCATCCATCTTTGCTGACGGAGGTTCAGGGATGGTTGAGTGAACAAGTACTTCAGACTTTTATGATCCATGTAGATCTCGCAACGATTACGGAGGAGGTAATGTCGCCACAACTGCAGTGCATAGATGATAGCAGCTAGTTCTAGATCATGTACCGGATAATTCTCTTCGTGCGGGCGCAACTGACGAGAGCCATAGGCAATCACTTTACGCTCTTGCATTAGGACACAGCCTAATCCTTCACGGGATGCGTCACAATAGATCACAAAATCTTTGCGGGTATCTGGAGGGGATAGTACTGGGGCGGATGTTAGCTTGTCTTTGAGTGTTTGAAAACTTTCCTGACATTTTTCTGTCCATTCAAATTTAACGCCCTTGTGAAGCAGATCAGTCAGGGGCTTAGCAATCTTGGAAAAGTTCTTGACAAATCGACGGCAATAGCTTGCAAGGCCGAGAAAACTTCTTACTTGCTTGACGTTCTTTGGAGTCCAGTCAAGAATAGCCTGAACTCGTTCTGGGTTAACAGCAATTCCATCCTTGGAAATCACATGACCAAGGTAGGTTACTTAAGAAAGCGAAAATTCACATTTGGAGTATTTGGCATACAACTGGTGTTCTCGGAGCCTTTCCAGCACAAGACGGAGGTGTTCGGCATGTTCTTCTTTATTCTTAGAATAGACCAGAATATCATCTAGATATACCACGACGAACTTGTCGAGATAATCCATGAAGATGTAATTCATCAGACAGGAGAATGTAGCTGGAGCATTTGTTAAGCCAAATGACATGACAGTGTACTCGTAAGAGCCATAGCGAGTAACAAATGCAGTCTTCAGAATATCCTCTTCACGAACACGGATCTGATGATAACCCAACCTCAAGTCGAGTTTAGAAAACACCGATGACCCAGCAAGTTGATCATACAAATCATTGATCCGAGGAAGCGGATATTTGTTCTGGATTGTAGCTTGGTTAATGGGCCGATAATCCTGAACCAATCGGTTAGTTCCATCCTTCTTCTTAACAAAGAGTGAAGGTGCTCCCCAAGCAGAGGAACTGGGGCGGATGAAACCCTTCTTAAGTGACTTGTCGATTTCTTCCTTGAGCTCAAGAAGGTGGTGCGGAGGCATTTTATAAGAATGCTTTGCAATAGGAGTTGTGCCTGGTTTCAAGTCGATGACAAACTCAACAGCTCTAGCATGGGGTATTCCTGGAAGTTCTTCTGGGAAGACGTCTTGAAAATCATGAACAACGGGAACGCTCTCGATGCCTTCAAGAGGTGAGGCATTTAATGCATTCAGAGCATATATCTGGCT
The DNA here is from genome assembly GCA_011799875.1 of Thinopyrum elongatum. Taxonomy (NCBI): domain Eukaryota; kingdom Viridiplantae; phylum Streptophyta; class Magnoliopsida; order Poales; family Poaceae; genus Thinopyrum; species Thinopyrum elongatum. The sequence goes on along the minus strand of CM022298.1, from coordinate 401,966,808 downwards.
CTCAGCATCCTGAGCTATTCGGGCTGAGTATTTGACTATTTGGCCGGAAGGGTGGGTGAGCTGGACTGTCTTAGTAGCACAGTCAATCAAAGCATTATGGGCTGTCAACCAGTCCATACCGAGAATGATGTCTATGTCGGAAGGTCCAAGAGCAATAAGGGAAGCAGAGAACATCAACCCTTCAATTTCGATCTGATTGTTGTGACTTACCATCTTGGTTTGCCACCTGGAACGGGGAGTGATAATCTCTAATGGAGTGGGTAATGAGCTCATAGCTAACCCATGTAATTGTGCAAACTGCTGGGACACAAAGGAATGTGATGCCCCGGAATCAAAGAGAATAGCAGCTGCAACTGAATTAACTGGCAGAGTTCCCATCACGATTTTAGGGGACTCACGAGCTTCTCCCATTTTGACATGAGTGGCCTAGCCACGACCCATAGCAAGCGGCCTGGCCTTACGACTTCTGGAATGATGGGTTCGATGGCCCTCCGTACGACCATCAGGAGGACATGGTGCAGCCTGAGGAGAAGCCATGGCATTGGACTGTCCACCCTGAATCGTTAGCTGTCTCGGCGGCGGAGGCAGGCGAGGTGCAACATAAGATGGTCTTGGTGTTGGAGCAGGTCGATGATGAACATTGTGTGGGATCCAGACTTGACGTTTCTGAACAGGCTGACCCGAGGATGAGCCAGCTTCATGAGTGCGCTTGAGCGACTCCTGGTGTTTAGTCAGAGCAGTCTCAACTCGGAAAGTTTGGCTGACAAGCGTTGCGAAGTCTGTGCAATCATGGACTGCAAGTGCAAGGTTTATATCAGTACACAGTCCTTCACGGAATTTCTCCTGCTTGCGTGTGTCAGTGCAGACGTCATCTTCAGCATAGCGGGACAATTCAAGAAATTTCCGCTGATATTCATCCGCAGTCATTGTACCCTGAGTGAGTTTGCGGAACTCCTGCTTCTTCTGGTCCATCAGACCTTGAGGAATGTACCGTGCACGAAAAGCTGACTGAAATTCCTGCCAAGTGGTTATTGTTTCAGCAGGCAATATACCCTTGTGGTTTTCCCACCATTGAGCAGTTGATCCCCTCAGGTGATACGTCGCATAGGTGACGTAATTGTCAGGGTTAACACTAGCCGACTTCATCTGAAAGGCAATGTCACGGAGCCAATCATCAGCATCCATTGGATCAGTCGAGCTGCGAAAAGTGGACGGATTGAGGCGCATGAATTCTGGCAGTGTTATTGGTGTAGGCTGTTGATGAGCATTCTAGTTTGGGAACTGAGCCAATATCCCGGTCATAACCTGATGGTTCAGTTCAAACTGCTGCATCATTTCGGCAATATAAGGTGGAGGTGGAGGATCGTCAGCCATCCTGCCAATTCAACAGGGGCAGTTTAGCAAGAAGAACTACAGGTGTATGGAATGATTCATGAAGTAACACGCACAACCGAAGGAGGTGCAATAGATACTTTATCATATTCGCACCAGACATTCAAATCCACACATAGCCTCGATTACAGTCCGGCAATACAACAGCTGAAAGGGGAAGGCTAGAGAACTAGGCGGCGCGCAGGCACGCGGCAAGGAAGTACACAACGAGACATAGCAAAGGCTACATCAACGTCGAAGAAAACTGTTGGAGCAAGGAATCTGCAAGTGACAACACAGGGTGACCTCGATAAAAGGATCATGTAAGCAGAACCTGGCCCACAATCTTGGAGCAAAGGGGGATATTTTAGAACTCCGGGTGGATGTGATCATGAGAACCTAATGTTGGAGTTAGTAAAATCTTAACCCGAATAGAAGAGAGATCAGAGTCCGAGAGTAAAGGTCGAGGAATAAAAGATCCTAATACCACCCAATTGGCGACGTGGGCCCGTAAGCCACACAGCCAAGTTAGTAAACAGTTTTGGACCACTAGACTCAACTTCGGCCAAGGAGTTGGAAAGGGGGGTTCCTATAGGCAGTCGGCTCTGATACCAACTTGTGACACCCCCGGCTCAATCATGCACTAATCATACACGCAAATGCACACGATCAAGCCTAAGGACTCACGGGAAGATATCACAACACAACTCTAAAACATAAATAAAGTCATACAAGCTTTATATTACAAGCCAGGGGCCTCGAGGGCTCGAATACATAAGCTTGCGTACAAGCGTCAGCGGAAGCATCAGATATCTGAATACAGATATAAAAGAAAACACAGATAAGCCCTTAGAAGGCGGGGCAAAAGAAAACACTATGATCGAAAGGCGCAGGCCTCCTGCCTGGGACCCTCCGAACCTACTCCTGGCCGTCGGCCAACTCGTAGCAGTATCCACCCGCGGGGTAGTAGTAGTAGTGATCGTCGGCGGGGCAACTGTCTCAGGGGGCTCCGTCATCTGGTTGCATCAAAAGGGTATGGGGGAAAAAGAAAGCAAAGCAACCGTGAGTACTCATCCGAAGTACTCAGCAAGCAAGGCTCTACACTACATATGCATCATTTTCAAAGAGAGGCTGTATATGTGGACTGGGCTGCAGAAATGCCAGAATAGAGAGAAGGCCCTAGTACTATCGAAGACTAGCATCTTCAGCGGTCTTGCAGCAATAGAAGAGAGTAGATCAGCACAGTATAATGTAGTAGTAGTGTCATCAACCTCACCCAGAGATCCTTTCTCGACTCCCTGCGAGAAACAATCCCAGAGCCATATATCCATGTATCATCTCACGGTCTAGTTGTGTCGATCGGGATACAACTCCGAGTGTCCTTTACCGTAGGACCAGCTATCGATAGGTGTGTTCTTCCCTGCAGGGGTGCACCAACTTACCCAACACGCTCGATTAACTCTGGCCGGACACACTTTCCTGGGTCATGCCCGGCCTCGGCCAAACGATACACCGCAGCCCTACCTACAGCTCAGCAGAGAGGTCCCGGCCGGTCTACATCCTAAGCGCTCAGTGGTCTTGGGCCATCGCCCTGTGCACTCCGGGTCGTTGCGAGCAGGGTGAAGCCAGGCACCAGGAGGGCGCCGGTCCGTCCCAGCCGCAAGGCTAAACTAGACATCTGACAGAGCTTTCGGCTATTGCTACGATGCAGAACGCCCATACTATGACCACGTGATCGTTAGTGCTATCAGCCCAGAGGCCTGCTCGGATCAAATATCCAAATTGTTAGTACCTTGGGGTTGCGGTAACGAGCAGAGACTCACGAAAGATGTGACCCCGTCGCCCCATCTCGAGGACTTGCGGCAAGGGTCAAGAATGCCCGGCCACGCCTCGTATTCACCACTCAGGCACCATCCAGGCAACCCATCTTCACATCACACGCGGGTACCCCTCAGGGTCGACCCGCCTTCCAAGTAACAGTGTAAAGCCCAAGTATCCGTGTGTCCATAACATCAAGGGAATCCGAGGTATCACCCTCGATGGATACCCACTCGATGTAACTGTCAAGGTGAACTTAGGAGGAATCACCCTCGATGGGTTCACACTTGATGTGTTGTACGACAGGGTCGTATCGGAAGTGGAGAAGGAGGAATCACCCTCGATGACCACGACCAAATAGCTACTCTACAGAGTTAACATCAGAAGTGCTACAAGAGGTTTCACCCTCGGCACTCGATAGTAACGCTGCAGTGTCGTTACAACTAAGGGGGGTGATGTGCGGTGCCGGGGCCTGGTCTTCAATCCCGTTGATCAGGTCTTCTGATATTCCAGCGGGGCCGTCGGGACTAGTGGGGTCACTGATAGGTCTCTACCCAGCCTATACTAGACAGTTTAGGATAAGCAGGTAAGGTTTCAATAGCAGGTTCTATGCATCAGAATATGTAAAGCAGTAATAGCAGCAATTCTAATGCAAGCATGAGAGAGAAAGAATAGGCGATATCGGTATGCTCAAGGGGGTGCTTGCCTGGTTGCTCGGCGGCAAGGGCAAGGTTGTCAATGGTGTCTTCGGTCTCCGGAGCTGCGTCGGTCTCGGGGACGACGTCGGGGTCTAACGAGAGAGAAGAGGGGGAGGAAACAGTATAAATACATAGCAAACATGAGCAACACAGAGCAGGCTACGCTAACGTGCAGTGCAGGGTTGCCTAAAGACATGTCTAAGTCATTTAGTTATTTTAGGAATTTGTTTGGATTTATTTTAAAGCCAGGCGCTATTCATCTATCTGAAACAGGCAAAAAGTTGCATGTTCAGATAGTTAGAGGCATCTAACAGGTATGTCGGTAGCATATTCGGATTCGTCTCATTTTTCTGGTCATTTTTCATATATAAATTATTTTCATCGGAGTTACGGTTTAAAAGATATGATTTTTCAAAGTTTTATTGATTTTTTGGAATTATTTTAATTATTAAATACGAAATATCCAGAATAGTAGCAGCTGACATCAGCATGACGTCAGCATGACATCAGCGGGTCAAACCAGCTGACCAGAGTCAACTTTTACACGTGGGGCCCACATGTCATTCACAGTACTAATTAACAGAGGATTAAACTTAACTAATTAACCTAATTAGCTTGTGGGACCCACTGTCAGTGTCAGCTTTAGTTAACTAATTAGCTTAATTAGGATTAACAGGTTAATCAGTGTTTTATTTATTTATTTTAACAGTTTAAATTCACGGGGCCCGCATGTCAGTGATAGAGCCGCCCAGTCAGCAGGGTTGACTGGGTCAAAGGGGCCAGCGGGGCCCAGGTTCAGTGGCTGAGCGGTGGGGCCCGGGGCTGCCACGTGGGCGCCCGGTCAGCGCCGGTCGCCGGAGCTACTCCGGCGAGCCCGAGCGCGGCGGCGATAGTGGAACTCGCCGTTCCGGCGACCAAACGGGTGGCGGAGCACACCGTTCGAACGGGGCAAAGGAGTCGCATCCACCTAGCCTAGCGACGCGGCCCGGGGTGGCCCTAAATGACGGCGGCATCGAACACGGACGGCGGCCAGAGTTGGGCGCGCACGGGATCTAGCCTACGGGTCGCGGGAGAGAGGGGAGAGAGATCGAGGAGGAAGGGGAGCTCACGGGGGGAGCCGTAGGGGTGGTCAGCGAGCTCGGGGTAGCACGGACGACGGCGTACGGTCGCCGGCGATCTCGGCGGCCGAATCTTGAAGACGAGGTCGAAGACGCCGCCATGGGGCTTGTCCGATCGCGTGGCTCGGTGAGGGGGGTCGTAGGCGATGCGGTGGATCTCGGTGACCCGGTGGTTGTCCGAGGGGAGCTCGGTTGCCACGGTGGATGGCGACGGTGGCGACAGGCGCGCTCGGGCGACGATCAGGGAGGAAGGGGTCAAGGCGATGGAGAGCAAGGAGGGGTGGCTGGGGTGTCCAGAGGGTCGAGGGGGGCCTTAACCGACCAGGGACGGGCGCAGCGACGCGCTGTCGTGCGGGAGAAGGGGGGCCGGCGCGGCGAGCTCTGCAGAGGCGACAGCGGCGCGCGCGGGTGAACAGGGGAAGGGGACGGGAGGTGTTGGGCTGGGCCGGCACTGTGTTGGGCAGGCCGGTAAGTGCATAGTGTCACTTTAATCTCTTCCTCTTTTCTTTACTCTGTTCCTTTCAATTCTTTCGTTTTCTATCTTGTTTTAGCTCCAATGCAATTTGTAAAAATATGTGAACTAGCCACAAAATTTCAGTGCAATATTACCCACTGTTATAAAAAGGATTGAAGTCTAGATAATTTCATTTGGATTTCATTTAAATATAAATGGATTAAATACTTCTGTTTTGCTACTGTTTCTTGCAGTTAGAGTCATTTAAATATTTTAATTAATGTTCCTGTTATTTTTATAAGTGCTTTGGGAATATTTGCAACATGTTGAACATTTTAGTTCCTTGATTAGAATAACTTTTATTATCACTTTTAGTTTGAATTTCCATTTGAATTTGAATTTTTAAGGAGATATGATACTAATGATGATTCGGCACTGTTGATCATGATGACATGGCATAATCAAAATGGTGATTACTGTAGCTTAATACATGGGGTGTTACAGTGTGGAGTAGGACTCCCCCTTCCTTCCCTCTCCCCCTCCCTCTCCTTCCCCCTTCTTCATACAAGGAAAGGGGGGCGCGGGAGGGCAGGAGCCCTAGGGCCGGCTGCCAGCCCCTTGAGGCGCGCCCTGGCTGCCCTAGGCTGCCTCCTCCCCCCTCCCACCTATATATATGTGGGGAGGGGACGCCACACAAGGACACAACATTGTCTTAGCCGTGTGCGGCGCCCCCGTCCACCGTTTACTCCCTCGGTCATATTTTCGTAGTGCTTAGGCGAAGCCCTGCGGAGATCACATCACCATCACCGTCACCACACCGTCGTGCTATCAAAACTCATCTACTACCTCGCCGTCTTGCTGGATCAAGAAGGCGGAGGACGTCACCGAGCTGGACATGTGCAGAACGTGGAGGTGCCGTGCGTTCGGTACTAGATCGGTTGGAGCGCGAAGAAAGTTCGACTACATCAACCGCGTTGTGAAACGCTTCCGCTTATGGTCTACGAGGGTACGTAGACATACTCTCCCCCTTGTTGCTATGCATCTCCATGGATAGATCATTGCGTGTGCGTAGATTTTTTTCCATGCAACGATTCCCAACACTTTTATGAAGAAGACTATTGAATTCTGATGGGATCTTTTGGAAAGAATTAAATGCAACTTCGAATATTGGGAGCTCGACGAAGGCAAGGAGTCCGGTATAAACCTTGAGTTTGATTGTGTTAAATCTTTTATGGATACCGATGCTTTTCGTGAATTTAGCACTAAATATGGACTTGACTCTAAGATAGTAGCTTCTTTATGTGAATCATTTGCTACTCATGTTGATCTCCGTAAGGAAAAGTGGTTTAAATATCATCCTCCCATTGAAGTAAAAATAGTAGAACCTGCTAAAGCTGAAGAAGAAACCACTACTTTTAATGTTGATTCTGTTATTCCTGCTTATATTGAGAAACCACCTTTTCCTGTTAGGATAAAAGAACATGCTAAAGCTTCAGCTGTGGTTCGTAAGATTTATACAAGAACACCTACACCCCCTGAACAGATTAAAGTTGAATCTAATGTTGCTATGGTTAAAGATCTCTTGGCTGAAAATATTGATGGGCATGTTATTTATTTCTGTGATGAAGCCACGGGAATTGCTAAACCCGATGAAAAAGATAAACATAGGCCTGTTGTTGGCATGCCTGTTGTCTCTGTTAAAATAGGAGATCATTGTTATCATGGCTTATGTGATTTGGGTGCTAGTGTGAGTGCAATCCCTTTTACTTTGTATCAAGAAATTATGAATGATATTGCACCTACTGAGATAGAAGATATTGATGTTACTATTAAGCTTGCTAATAGATATACTGCCACACCACTTGGGATTGTTAGAGATGTTCAAGTCTTGTGTGGGAAAATAAAATACCCTACTGGTTTTCTAGTTCTCGGTTCTCCACAAGATGATTTTTGTCCCATTATATTTGGTAGACCTTTCTTGAACACCGTTAATGCTAAGATAGATTGTGAAAAAGAAACTGTTAGTGTAAGTTTCGGGGATGTGTCTCATGAGTTTAATTTCTCCAAATTTCGTAGACAACCCCGTGATAAAGATTTACCTAGTAAGGATGAAATTATTGGTCTTGCTTCTATTGTTGTGCCTCCTACTAATCCTTTAGAACAATACTTGCTAGACCATGAAAATGATATGCATATGAATGAAAGAAATGAAATAGATGAGATATTCTTTAAACAAATGCTTGTTTTGAAACACAATTTTCCTATTGAAACTCTTGGAGATCCTCTACCACCCAAGAGTGATCCTGTGTTTCATCTTAAATAATTACCAGATACATTGAAATACGCTTATCTTGATGAAAAGAAGATATATCTTGTTGTTATTAGTGCTAACCTTTCAGAGCATGAAGAAAAGAGATTATTGAAAACTCTGAGGAAGCACCGTGCCGCTATTGGATATACTCTTGATGATCTTAAAGGCATTAGTCCCACTCTATGTCAGCATAAAATTAATATGGAACCCGATGCTAAACCAGTTGTTGATCACCAACGATGGTTAAATCCAAAGATGAAGGAAGTGGTAAGAAATGAAATATTAAAGCTTCTGGAAGCAGGTATAATTTATCCTATAGCTGATAGTAGATAGGTAAGTCATGTTCATTGTGTCCCTAAGAAGGGAGGTATTACTGTAGTACCTAATGATAAAAATGAATTGTTCCCACAAAGAGTTATCACAGGTTATAGAATGGTAATTGATTTTAGAAAACTAAACAAGGCTACTAGGAAAGATCATTATCCTCTACCTTTCATTGATCAAATGCTAGAAACACTATCAAAACATACACATTTCTGCTTTCTAGATGGATACTCTGGTTTTGCCCAAATACCTGTGTCACAAGAGGATCAAGAAAAAACTACTTTTAAATGCCCTTTTGGTACTTTTGCTTATAGACGTATGCCTTTTGGTTTATGCAATGCACCTGCTACCTTTCAAAGATGTATGACTGCTAAATTCTCTGACTTTTGTGAAAAGATTGTTAAGGTTTTCATGGATGATTTTTCCGTCTACAGAACTTCTTTTGATGATTGCTTAAGCAACCTTGATCGAGTTTTGTAGAGATGTGAAGAAACTAATCTTGTCTTGAATTGGGAAAAGTGCCACTTTATGATTAATGAAGGTATTGTCTTGGGGCATAAAATCTCCGAAAGAGGTATTGAAGTTGATAAAGCTAAGGTTGATGCAATTGAAAAAATGTTGTGTCGCAAAGATATCAAAGGTATAAGAAGTTTCCTTGGTCATGCTGGTTTCTATAGGAGATTTATTAAAGCCTTCTCTAAAATTTCTAGGCCTCTCACTAATCTTTTGCAAAAAGATGTTTCGTTTGTTTTTTATGATGATTGTTTAGAAGCCTTCGAAAGACTTAAGAAAGCCTTAATTTCTGCACCTATTGTTCAACCACCTGATTGGAACCTACCCTTTGAAATTATGTTTGATGCTAGTGATTATGTTGTTGGTGCTGTTCTAGGACAAAGAGTTGATAAGAAATTAAATATTATCCATTATGCTAGTAAAACTCTAGACAGTGCTGAAAGAAATTATGCTACTACTGAAAAAGAATTTTTAGCAGTTGTGTTTGCTTGTGATAAATTTAGATCTTACATTGTAGATTCCAAAGTAATTGTTCACACCGATCATGCTGCTATTAAATACCTTATGGAAAAGAAAGATGCTAAACCTAGACTCATTAGGTGGGTTCTATTGCTACAAGAATTTGATTTACATATTACTGATCGGAAAGGGGCTGAGAACCCCATAGCAGACAACTTGTCTAGGTTAGAAAATATTCTTGATGACCCACTACCTATTGATGATAGCTTTCCTGATGAACAATTAGCTGTCATAAATGCTTCTCGCAGTACTCCCTGGTATGCTGATTATGCTAATTATAGTGTTGCTAAATTTACACCACCTAGTTTCACATACCAACAAAAGAAAAAGTTTTTCTATGATTTAAGACATTACTTCTGGGATGACCCACACATGTATAAATAAGGGGTAGATGGTGTTATTAGACGTTGTGTACCTGAGCATGAACAGGAACAAATCCTACGCAAATGTCACTCCGACGCTTACGGAGGACACCATGCTGGAGATAGAACTGCACACAAGGTATTACAATCTGGTTTTTATTGGCCTGCTCTTTTCAAAGATGCTCCTAAATTTTTCCTGTCTTGTGATGAATGTCAAAGAATTGGTAATATTAGTAGACGTCAGGAAATGCCTATGAATTATTCACTTGTTATTGAACCATTTGATGTTTGGCGATTTGATTATATGGGACCTTTTCCTTCCTCTAATGGGTATACTCATATTTTAGTTGCTGTTAATTATGTTACTAAGTGGGTAGAAGCCATTCCAACTAGTAGTGCTGATCATAACACCTCTATTAAAATGCTTAAATAAGTTATTTTCCCGAGGTTTGGAGTCCCTAGATATTTAATGACTGATGGTGGTTCACATTTTATTCATGGTGCTTTCCATAAATTTCTTGCTAAGTATGATGTTAACCATAGAATTGCATCACCATATCATCCTTAGTCTAGTGGTCAAGTAGAATTAAGTAATAGAGAAATAAAATTGATCTTGCAAAAGACCGTTAATAGATCTAGAAAGAATTGGTCTAAGAAACTTGATGATGCATTATGAGCCTATAGAACTGCTTATAAAAATCCTATGGGTATGCCTCCATATAAAATGGTTTATGGAAAAGCATGTCACTTACCTCTTGAATTAGAACATAAAGCTTATTGGGCAATTAAAGAGCTCAACTATGATTTCAAACTTGCCGGTGAAAAGAGGTTATTTGACATTAGCTCACTTGATGAATGGAGAACCCAAGCCTATGAAAATGCCAAGTTGTTTAAAGAAAAGGTTAAAAGATGGCACAACAAAAGAATACAAAAGTGGGAATTCAATGTAGGTGTAGGAATGAAGTATGTCTACCAGAGGGGAGGTGAAATGGGAGTTTTAAATTTTCTTCGGAAAACTCAAAACTCTCGGAACCCCGCAGCGGAACGAATGAAAAACAAACTACAGCGAGCTAAAACTAAGTACCGAAAGGAAATTAAGTCATGCATTGATACAAATCACATGAATGAAAATTCATCGAAGGTAAACATGGGTGACAGAGGTAAGCGGTGATGCTCGATGGTGACAGGGTATTTGTTCGACCAGTTCGTCCTTCTGCACAAGGACTACGTCTGGTTCGATGGGTTGTGACTTAACACGGAAGATAAACTCTCTTCACCCTATTCTCCTCAACAATTGGTTCGTTAACCAATGCCGATCACTCGTGGTAGATACTTGAAGGCAATCTTCGAACCTTTACAGACTTATTCTTTGAGAACAACAATCACTCTTGGTCTCTGAAGAAATTGACACCTAACCGTCTAGAGAGTTTGCAGCTCTCAAGAGTAATAGGCGGAGCGTACTGGACTTAGATTCTAGTGATGCTGAACCACTATCTAATTCTTCGGCTCTAGGGGTTTTTCTCTCGGTGGATTTTTAAACTCAAATCGCTCAGAGAGGGGGTTGCTCAACAATCTTCTCAGAATCAAACGGAGCAGCCACCGAACAAAGTCTGTGTGGGGTGGCTATTTATAGCCGCAGCCTTCCCAGATGGGAAATGACCATTTTGGACACGCGGTCCAGCCAATGGCCAACCGACACGTTTGCAACGGTCAGATTTTGGAGCAACGGTAACATTACTTGAGGAACAAGTAATGCTAACTCCTCGGTCTGAGTCAAATCTTTCGCAGAGAAGAAGATCACAGTCTCTTGCTGGCAAGTATTTGCTCGAAACACAAAGAGATTTCTCTCGCAACTTTCATAGGATTTGGGTTTAGCATCAGAGAATCAAAGTTTCGAACGCTACACCCCTCTTAATAGTACGGTGATCCTATGACTCAATAAAGAGAAGAAGAACATCGAAATAAATGCTACGTCTTCACTTTGTATTCAATCTCCTCGGACGCAGTCATTTTCCTCGGACATACACCGAACCAATTGCTTTACTTCAGCAAATTTCGAGGGGTAACTCTTGTCATCATAATCTTCGGTGATAACCTTCACTGCAGCGCAGGGAGATTATCTTCGTCGTTTTCATCAAACTCCTCGATACATCAGGGACCTGTTACTCTGTGTGCACTAGCAAACTCATAAGTCCCATACTATTTATGTCAACAAACTCCAAAAACATAAGGGGCCTATCATTGCACCAACAGTAGGTGACCATGTCTTGCTATACAACTCTCGTTTAAGATTTTTTGCAGGAAAACTTCTCTCTAAATGGGAAGGCCCTTACATTGTCGAAAAGTTTATCGTTCCGTGCCATAAAGATCAACAACGCCGAAGGCACTAATCCGAAGGTGGTGAATGGGCAAAGAATCAAACATTATATCTCAGGTACGCCCATAAATGTTGAGACCAACATTATTAATTTAATAACACCGGAGGAATACATAAAGGAAACCTTCCAGCACGCTCCAGAACCCTGAAAAGGAATAGGTATGTGATACGGTAAGTAAACTGACTTCAAAAAATTTCCAAAAGCAATTTTACTCCGTTTTGGAATATTTAAAAAATTAGGAAAATAAAAAGTAGTCCAAAAAGTGCACGAGCAGGCGACAAGCCTGGGGGCACGCCTCCCAAGCTTGTGGCCCACTCGTGTGCCCTCCGGACTCTGTTTTCTCGCAAAATACTTGTTTTGCATGGTAAAAATTCATTATATAATCTCCCGAAGGTTTTGACCACTGTATCACGATAATATCCTCTGTTCTTGTTTCGAGCTAATTTTCTGACAGATCTAGATCGCAATGACGTCTCCAAGCGCCCCCAAGGACAAGTTCTACGAGAAGGTCATCAACCCCTACCTTCCGGAGGTGATGCAACACCCTCAATCCATTGAGATGCGTGAGGGGGTGCTTCACATCCGGGATGTTCAAGGGCCAAGGAGGACCAGAAGCGTGGAGGCCAGGCTCGAAGCGGTGGAGCAGGAGGTCTTCAAGTGCCAAGGGATGGTGGAACGCAGACTCAACGCCAACCACTCCATGATCATGGAATTCACCCGTGACCACAAGTTGGACAACAATGATATTGGAGAGGCCATCTTCAAGCTTCATGAGAAAATTGAGCATCTCCAAGCCCAGATCTATGACCTGCAAAACCAAAACTGTGAGTATGAATACATATTTAAGAGGATGAGTTTGGCTACATATTTGAGGATTCCGTAGACTCGTTCATCCTTCTACGATGGTGAGCCTATGCCTTGGAAGATGGAGGACAAGCTTCCCACATCATCAACTTCATCACCACCACCTCCGAAGAAGGAGACTTGAGTACATGGGTATGGGCACTCCCCTTGGCTTGTGCCAAGCTTGGGGGAGGTGCCCCGGTATCGTATCACCGTCACATCTTTATCTTTATTGTTTATTTTAGTTCGATCCTTTTGGTTAAATCTTGATCTAGTAGAATAAAAAATTTAGTATGATATAGTCTTTGAGTTTTGCTTTGTGTTCTATCTATGTAATCGAGTGCGAGAGTTATATAATAAAGATTAGTTTTGAGTTGAGGGATTTGCTTTCTTGTTTTGATCTAAAAAATATAAAAGAAATAAAAGATTATAAAATAATCTTATGGAGAGTGATGACTTCACATATAAGAAGTATGATGCATGAAATTTGTTGAGGATTGACAAACATAGTATTGGTCATTGTTGCAATTAATAGGAAGTAATAAAGAAAGAGAGTTCTCACATATAAATACACCATCTTGGACATCTTTTGCGATTGTGAGCACTCATTAAAATATTATATGCTAAAAGGTTGATGTTGGACAAGGAAGACAACATAATGTGTTATGTTCTCTTATATCCGAATAGAAGTTATATTGTCATGGATCCTCCAACATGTTGAGCTTGCTTCTCATCCTATGCTAGCCAAATCTTCTGCACCAAGTAGAGATACTACTTGTGCATCCAAAAACCTTTAACCCAGTTTTTGCCATGAGAGTCCACTATATCTAGTTTTTGCAAACATAGTGCTATGAATAGGCCCGATTTATCGGTAGATTCCTGATAAATCGCTTGTCATAGCGATAAATCAGCCCAAATGATAAATGGTGAAGATAAGGCATAATCTTATCGCTCACCCCAAGAGTAGCAATAAATCGGACGATAAATCGCTGAATTGGAAGATTTTTTGAATAGTGATATCTACCTATGGATTGAGTAAGATCCATCAAGTAAGTTGTCATCGGTGCAAGCAATAAAAATTGCTCTTTAAATATGTATGATCTTTTAGTGTGAGGAAAATAAACTTTATACAAACTTGTGATGGGGAAGAAATAAAAGCGATGGACTGCATAATAAAGTTCTCTATCACAAGCGGCAATATAAAGTGACGTTCCTTTTCATTAAGATTTCGTGCATCCAACTATAAAAGCACATGACAACCTCTGCTTCCCTCTGCGAAGGGCCTATCTTTTATTCTACTCTATCTTTATACAAGAGTCAAGGTGATCTTCACCCTTCCTTTTATGTTTTCTCTTTTTGGCAAGCACTATATGTTGGGGATGATCCAGACATGTATACCCACTTGGATGTAGGTGATCATAAATTATTATTGTTGACGTTACCCTTGAGGTAAATGGTTGGGAGGCGAAACTATAAGCCCCTATCTTCCTATGTGTTTGATTGAAGCTTTGATCTCATAAGTATCGTGTGAGTCTTAGCAATTATGAAAGACTAACAGATGGTTGAGTATGTGGACTTGCTGCATAAAAGCTCTTACATTGACCCTTTCCGATATTATGATAAATTGCAATTGTTTCAATGACCGAGATCATAGTTTGTTAGTTTTCAATAAAGTTTTTGGTCTATACTTTACTTTGTGAATGAATTATCACTTTGGCATAAGAAGTTATATGACAATATGTTGCTGTTCTAAAGATGATCATGATGCCCTCATGTCCGTATTTTATTTTATTGACGCCTCTATCTCTAAACATGTTGATGTCAACTACACAACTTGTTCTTGTAGACTCATGTTGGGCCTCCAAGCGCAGAGTTTTGTAGGACAGTAGCAAATTTCCCTCAAGTGAATGACCTAAGGTTTATCAATCTGTGGGAGGCATAGGATGAAGATGGTCTCTCTCAAACAACCCTGCAACCAAATAATAAAAAGTCTCTTGTGTCCCCAACACACCAAATACAATGGAAATTTGTATAGGTGCACTAGTTCGGCGAAGAGATGGTGATACAAGCGTAGTAATGATAGTAGATATTGATTTTTGTAATAGGAACAATAAAAAACAGCAAGGTAGCAATGCTTGAAACGGTATTGTAATGCTTGAAAATGAGGCCTAGGGTCCGTACTTTCGCTAGTGCAATCTCTCAACAATGCTAATCTAATTGTATCATATAACCATCCCTCAACGTGCGATGAAGAATCACTCCAAAGTTCTTATCTAGCGGAGAACATAAGAAGAAATTGTTTGTAGCTATTCTTTCCGATCGATCTATCAAGAGTTCGTACTAAAATAACACCAAAGCAAATTCAGATTCATAATACTCAATCCAACAAAAAGAACCTCAAAGAGTGCCCCAAGATTTCTATCGGAGAAACAAAAGACGAGAACGTGCATCAACCCCTATGCATAGATTACCCCAATGTCACCTCGGGAATCCGCGAGTTGAGTGCCAAAACATATCTCAAGTGAATCAATATAATACCCCATTGTCACAACGGGTATTCATATGCAAGACATATATCAAGTTCTCTCAAATCCATAAAAGTATTCAATCCGATAAAACGAATTCTCAAAGGGAAAACTCAATTCATCACAACAAGATAGAGAGGGAGAAACACCATATGATCCAACTATATTAACAAAGCCCGCGATACATCAAGATCATGCGATCTCAAGAACACGAGAGAGAGAGAGATTAAACACATAGCTACTGGTACAAACCCTCGGCCTCGAGGGTGGACTACTCCCTCCTCATCATGGTGGCCGCCGGGATGATGAAGATGGCCACCGGTGATGATTTCCCCCTCCGGCAGTGTGCCAGAACGGGGTCTAGATTGGTTTTTCGTGGCTACAGAGGCCTGCGGCGGCGGAACTTCTGATCTAGGGTTACCCCGAGGGTTTTTGGAATATTTGGGAATTTATAGGGCGAAGAAGCGGTGCGGGAGGCTACTGAGGTGGGCACAACCCACCTGGGCGCGCCTGGGCCCCCAGGCGCGCCCTGGTGGGTTGTGCTCCCCTCGGAGCTCCCCTCTGGTACTTCTTTGGCCCACCGGGTGTCTTCTGGTCCAGAAAAAATGTCCAAAAAGTTTCGCTGAGTTTGGACTCCATTTGGTATTGATTTTCTGCGATGTAAAAAACAAGCAAAAACAGCAACTGGCACTGGGCACTATGTCGATAGGTTAGTCCCAAAAAATGATATAAAGTTGCTATAAAATGATTGTAAAACATCTAAGAATGATAATATAACGGCATGAATACTTCATAAATTATAGATACGTTGGAGACGTATCAGCATCCCCAAGCTTAATTCCTACTCGTCCTCGAGTAGGTAAATGATAAAAGAAAAAATTTATGAAGTGTGAATGCTAGCAAAATGCATAAGTTTGATCAATGATAATTTCAATCGCTTTTTCTAGCATCATAACAGCAACTCTTTCTCATAAAACTTATCATGATAAAGTAGCAATTGAAAACAGAATTTTTGTTGTGGAAAGCTACCTATCATATTCATCATATACTCTTTCTTTTGAAGCATGGACATTTGGACTTGAATGATTCAAAGCAATAGTCTATAATTTGACATGAAGACATCAATACTCAAGCATATCAACAAGCAACCATGTCTTTCAAAATATCAACACTAAAGAAAGTTATCCCTAGCCCATCATGCTCAATCATTGATCCATTCGCAAAACACACTCGCATATTAGCTACATCCAATACTCAAGTACGATCATAGTGCCCCTTAGTTGGTGCTTTATAAGAGAAGATGGAGACTCAAATAAAAATAAAAATTGCATAAAGTAAATAGATAGGCCCTTCGCAGAGGGAAGTAGGGATTTGTAGAGGTGCCAGAGCTCAAAGCTTAAATTGAGAGATAAAAATTTTGAGAGGCATACTTATACCGTCAACGAAAACGACCGAGTAATTCCCAACACTTTCCATGCTAGATATATCATAGGCGGTTCCCAAACAGAAAATAAAGTTTATTCCTTTTTCCACCATTCTTTCACGATCCATGACTAGCCGTATCCACGGGTGCCCTCCATACCAACACTTTCGAAGGAATTTATTATTTGACAACATAAAGTAAATTCATTTTTCATTTCGGGACTGGGCATCCCTAATACCTTTGTCGTACTCTCGTGCAATGACAAGTGAATAAACACTCATCTTGAGAATAACACATCTAGCATGGAAAATATTGACCACCCCCTGCCGCTTCATGAGCGGTACGAGCACACCGAAAGGAAATTATTTTGAAAATTTAGAGATGGCACATACAAATTTGCTTAGAACGGCATGGAAATACCGCATATAGGTAGGTATGGTGGACTCATATGGCAAAACTTGGTTTAAGGAATTTGGATGCACAAGTAGTATTCCCACTTAGTACAAATGGAGGCTAGAAAAAAGATTGAGAAGCAACCAACCAAGAAACTAAAATTCTCATAAATGAGCATTAAGCATAACTAACACCGAATAATGCACCACAAGTAGGATGTAATTTCATTGCATAACTATTGACTTTCGTACTTGCATAGGGAATCACAAACCTTAACACCAATATTCTTACTAAATCATAATTACTCACCAACATGACTCACATATTATTATCTCCATATCGCAAAACTATTGCAAGGAATCAAACTTATCATATCCAATGATCTTCATGAAAGTTTTTATTATATCCCTCTTGAATATTCATCATATTAGGACCAAATTCATAGCTTGTGCATATTGTCATCACTATTGTCAACTCTCAAAGTAATATAAGTGAAGCACAAGAGTAAATAACAAACGACTCCAAAGAGATATAAATGAAGATCAAGTGAGTAGTTAGGTAAATGGGTAGCTATTTGAGGACTCTCTCTCTTATTTAAAAGTTTCAGATCTAAGTATTTTATTAAAACAGCAAGCAAAACAAAATAAAATGACATTCTAAGAATAACACACATCATGTGAAGAAGCAAAAACTTAGGCTCAACCGAGGCTAACCGATAATTGTTGATGAAGAAAGGTGGGATGCCTATCGGGGCATCCCCAAGCTTAGATGCTTGAGACTTCTTGAAATATTAAGTTAGGATGCCTTGGGCATCCCAAAGCTTGAGCTCTTGTGTCTTCTTCATTCCTCTCAAATCACGGTTTCCCTAATTCTTAAAAACTTCATCCACACAAAACTCAACAAGAACTCGTGAGATAAGTTAGTATAAATCAATGCAAAACCTTATCATTTTCTACTGTAGAAAATCACTAAAATTATTATTCAACATTGCATACTAAATTCCTCTGCATATTTAATACTTCTATCCTCAAATAGAATCATTAAACAAGCAAACAATGCGAACATAACAGCAATCTGTCTAAATAGGACAGTCTGTAAAGAGTGCAATTGTACTCATATTTCCCTAACTCCAAAAATTCTGAAAATTTACCACACTGTAGAAAATTTATCAGATATTATTGTGCAAAAAGTTTAAATATTTTATCACATTCTGACTTTTCTGGAGAATTTTTGCAACAGCTATAAACTTTCTGTTTTGAAACAGCAACTCATAGACTTGCAAAATAAGCATGGTGATGGCTATCCTTGCCACTTTTATTGAAATAAAAGATGCAAAACATCATTATAAATAACAGCAAGGAAATTCTAATAAAATAAAATGACTCTCCAAGCAAAACTCATATCATGTGACGAATGAAAATATAGCTCCAAGTGAGGCTACCGATAATGTTGAAGACGAAAGAGGGGATGCCTTCCGGGGCATCCCCAAGCTTAGTTGCTTGGATCTTCCTTGAATATTGAATTGGGGGTGCCTTGGGCATCCCCAAGCTTAGGGTATTGTCACTCCTTATTCTCCTCATATCGATATCTCACCCAAAACTTGAAAACTTCAATCACACAAAACTTAACGGAACTTCGTGAGATGGGTTAGTATGATAAAGACAAATCATTCACTTTGGTACTGTCAAAGACAAGATTAATAATTGTTCTCACACAATGCCTACTGTACTCTAAAATTTTAACAATTTATATTAAGCAATATAAGCCATAGAAACCATAAAACAAGCAAACTATGCATGGAAAACAGAATCTATCAAAAACAGAACAGTACGTAAAGATCTGAATTAAGGTCATACTTATGTAACTCCAAAAATTCTGAAAAATTAGAAAAACGTAACAAGTTGTATACCCATCAACTTTAAAAAAACTCAGAGTTTTTAGACGATCCAGTGAACTTAAACAATTCAGTTACTAGGCGCAAAAGTTTCTGTTTTTGCACAGAATCAAGTCAACTATCATCCACACTATCCCAAAGGCTTTACTTGGCACTTTATTGAAATAAAAGCTATAAAACATGATTACTACAGTAGCCTAATCATGTGAACACACAAAAACAGTAGGGGTAAATGTTGGGTTGTCTCCCAACAAGCGCTTTTCTTTAATGCCTTTTAGCTAGGCATGATGATTTCAATGATGCTCACATAAAAGATAAGAATTGAAACACAAAGATAGCATCATGAAGCATATGACTAGCACATTTAAGTCTAACGCACTTCCTATGCATAGGTATTTTGTGAGAAAACAAATTATGGGAGCAAGAATCAACTAGCATAGGAAGGCAAAACAAGTGCAACTTCAAAACTTTCAACATAAAGATAGGAAACTTGATGTTGTTGAAATATATATGAGCATATCTTCCCCTCCCATAATAATTTTCAGTAGCATCATGAATGAATTCAACAATATAGCTATCACATAAAGCATTGTTTTCATGAGCCACATGCATATTTTTTTTACTACTCTCCACATATGCAAATTTATTCTCATGAATAGTGGTGGGAGCAAACTCAACAAAATAACTATCATGAGATTGAAAATTAAAATCATGATGACAAGTTTCATGGTTATCATAATTCTTTATAGCATACATGTCATCACCATAATCATCATAGATAGTAACTTTGTTCTCATAACCAATTGAAGCCTCTTCCAAAATAGTGGATTCATCATTAAATAAAGTCATGACCTCTCCAAATCCACTTTCATCAATATAATCATCATAAATAGGAGGCATGCTTTCATCATAATAAATTTTCTCAACAAAACTTGGGGGGCTAAAAATATCATCTTCATCAAACATAGCATCCCCAAGCTTATGCCTTTGCATATCGTTAGCATCATGGATATTCAAAGAGTTCATACCAACAACATTGCAATCATGTTCATCATTCAAAGATTTTATGTCAAACATTTTATTGAATTCTTCTTCTATCAATTGAGCACAATTTTCCTTTCCATCATTTTCACGAAAGACATTATAAAGATGAATAATATGATGCAACCTCAATTCTATTTTTTTTAGTTTTCTTTTATAAACCAAACTAGTGATAAAACAAGAAACTAAAAAATTCAATTGCAAGATCTAAAGATATACCTTCATGCACTCACCTCCCCGGCAACGGCGCCAGAAAAGAGCTTGATGTCTACTAAGTAACTTTATTCTTGTAGACTCGTGTTGGGCCTCCAAGCGCAGCGTTTTGTAGGACAGTAGCAAATTTCCCTCAAGTGGATGACCTAAGGTTTATCAATCCTTGGGAGGCGTAGGATGAAGATGGTCTCTCTCAAACAACCCTGCAACTAAATAATAAAAAGTCTCTTGTGTCCCCAACACACCAAATACAATGGAAATTTGTATATGTGCACTAGTTTGGCGAAGAGATGGTGATACAAGCGTAGTAATGATAGTAGATATTGATTTTTGTAATAGGAACAATAAAAAATAGCAAGGTAGCAATTGATAAAACGGAGCACAAACGGTATTGCAATGCTTGAAAATGAGGCCTAGGGTCCGTACTTTCGCTAGTGCAATCTCTCAACAATGCTAATCTAATTGGATCATATAACCATCCCTCAACGTGCGATGAAGAATCACTCCAAAGTTCTTATCTAGCGGAGAACATAAGAAGAAATTGTTTGTAGCTATTCTTTCCGATCGATCTATCAAGAGTTCGTACTAAAATAACACCAAAGCAAATTCAGATTCATAATACTCAATCCAACACAAAGAACCTCAAAGAATGCCCCAAGATTTCTACCGGAGAAACAAAAGACGAGAACGTGCATCAACCCCTATGCATAGATTACCCCAATGTCACCTCGGGAATCCGCGTATTGAGTGCCAAAACATATCTCAAGTGAATCAATATAATACCCCATTGTCACCACGGGTATTCATATGCAAGACATATATCAAGTGCTCTCAAATCCATAAAAGTATTCAATCCGATAAAACGAAATCTCAAAGGGAAAACTCAATTCATCACAACAAGATAGAGAGAGAGAAACACCATATGATCCAACTATATTAACAAAGCCCGTGATACATCAAGATCGTGCCATCTCAAGAACACGAGAGAGAGAGATTAAACACATAGCTACTGGTACAAACCCTCAGCCCCGAGGGTGGACTACTCCCTCCTCATCATGGTGGCCGCCGGGATGATGAAGATGGCCACCGGTGATGATTTCCCCCTCCGGTAGGGTGCCGGAACGGGGTCTAGATTGGTTTTTCATGGCTACAGAGCCCTGCGGCGGTGGAACTTCTGATCTAGGGTTACCCTGAGGGTTTTTGGAATATTTGGGAATTTATAGGGCGAAGAGGCGATGCGGGAGGCCACCGAGGTGGGCACAACCCACCTGGGCGCGCCTGGGCCCTCAGGCGCGCCCTGGTGGGTTGTGCTCCCCTCAGAGCTCCCCTTTGGTACTTCTTTGGCCCATCGGGTGTCTTCTGGTCCAGAAAAAATCTCCAAAAAGTTTCGCTGCGTTTGGACTCCGTTTGGTATTGATTTTCTGCAATGTAAAAAACAAGCAAAAAACAGCAACTGGCACTGGGCACTATGTCAATAGGTTAGTCCCAAAAAGTGATATAAAGTTGCTATAAAATGATTGTAAAACATCTAAGAATGATAATATAATGGCATGAATACTTCATAAATTATAGATACATTGGAGACGTATCACATGTGGACATGATTATCGATTTCGGTTTTTCGCTTGAGGACAAGCGAGGTCTAAGCTTGGGGGAGTTGATATGTCCATTTTGCATCATGTTTTTATGATCATATTTATTGCATTATGGGCTATTATTACACTTTAGGATACAATTCTTATGCTTTTTCTCTCTTATTTTACAAGGTTTACATGAAGAGGGAGAATGCCGGCAGCTGGAATTCTGTACCGGAAAGGAGCAAATCTGAGATACCTATTCTGCACAACTCCAAATATCCTGAAACTTTACGGAGAATTGTTTTGGAATATATAAAAATATTAGGCGAAGAAACAACAGAAGGGGACCCACCAGGTGGCCACAAGCCTGGGGGGCGCGCCCTACCCCCCAGGGCATGCCCCCTGAGCTTGTGGCCCCCCTGGCTAGCCCCCGGTGCCCATCTTCTGTTATATGGAGGGTTTTGACTTAGAAAAAATCATAATGGAGTTTTCGGGATGAAGCGCCGCCGTCTCGAGGTGAAACCTGGGCAGAAGCAATCTAGGGCTCCGGCGAAGCTATTCCTTGTCGGCCCTCGTGGCCACCGTCTCTTTGTCCCACGGGACGGACAAAGTGACTTGGCACCTGAATGCTTCCGGCCAGTTTTCGGTTAAGTTGCTTTACCACAAACTGTGCCAAGGCACGGTCCAGCTTGCGGCCAAGGGCCTGTGGAAGGTGCGAATCCCACTAAAGTTGAAAGTCTTTATGTGGCAGATGTTCCGGAACCGATTGCCAACATCCGTAAACATGGCCAGACGACATGGCCCGGCCGATGGCCCGTGCGCGGTGTGTGGGTTACCCGAAGATGCAAACCACGTTTTCTTCCACTGCCCTTTGGCAAGGTTTGCCTGGAGCACGGTGTGAGAGGCAGCAGGTGTCCAGTGGGACCCGCGGTCTACTGATGACCTCTTCGGACTCCTCGATTCGGTCCAGGGTCAGGGCAAGCGCGTGATGTGGAGTTGTGCAGGGGCACTTCTTTGGGCATTATGGCAGATTAGAAATAAATTAACAATTGAAGGCATCTTCCCGTCGCATCCGGCTAATGTTATCTTCAAATGCAACCTTTTTCTATAGCACTGGAGTCCGTTGGGGAGGCGAAAGGATGCTGAGCTGATGAAGCGTGCCCAAGAAAGACTTGGGCAAGTTTATGTGTCGGCTAGGGAGCATGCGGCTACCATCTAGGGTGTGTGGCCTCTCTTGTCATCGTGAGCCTGCGTGCTTTGTTCGGGCCTGAGGGCCTTGTAATGCTCGCCGCCTAACGGCTTAGAACCCTATTGTCTTATGCTTGGCCCGAGGGGTTGTTGGTGCGTGAACCTATGTTTGTTACTCTGCCTTGTTGTGGGCTTTATTAAGTTAAAGCCGCACGCCTCTGACGTCTTCGTTCTAAAAAGAAAAAAGAAAAAATATCGCGTCCCAGCTGACTGCGTCTTATATAAGTTGTAGTTCAAGTGCAGCAAGCCAGCAAATACACTGGCAACTCGTGTGGAAAAGAAACAAAGCCAAATCACGATAGCCTCTTGAGTTGCCAATGTATTTGTTGGCTTGCTGCACTTGAACTACAACTTACGTAAGGCGCAGTCAGCTCGGACAGCGATGGTTGATGTTGCGACTAGCTACTTGTAACATCTTCCGTGCAGCACTGGAGTGGTGGGAGCCGGCCGCCAGGTGTTGCGAGACCGGGCGCCTGTGCTGCGAGGGGGAGGGTCCGAAGGAATGCACTTCAACAGCGTTGTTGCGAGCCGGCCAGCCAGCAATGATACTACAAGGTCATCTAGGTGCTATGATGAGTCAGTGGTCGGTGATGCTGGGATGACGGGGCACCGGCGGGCTGCAAGTCACGGCATCTACTGCATGTGTTGTTGGCTACTGCAATGGAGCATCAGCGGACTTCCGAAACCTCATGAGTGTTGTAATGGAGCATCGCCGGGCCGCCGAAGCATCGTCGGTGCCGCAACAGAGCATCGCCAGGCCGACGAAGCATCATCGGCGTTGCAACGAAGCATCGTCGATGCTGCAACGGAGCATCGCCGAGCCACCCGAGCATCGTCGACGCTGCAACGGAGCATCCTTGAGCCGTCGGAGCATCATCGGCCCATCAGAACCTCGCAGGTGCTGCAATGGAGCATCATCGGGCCACAGGAGCATTGTCGATCCTGCAACGGAGCATCGCAGAGCCACCGGAGCATCATCGATGCTACAACAGACATCGTCGATGCTACAACAAAGCATCATCGGTGCTACATCGGAGCATCGTCGGGTTGCTGGAGCATTGGCGACGCTGCACCAGAGCATCGTCGAGTCGACGGAACCTCGCGGGTACTGCAATGGAGCATCGTCGGGCCGCTGGAGCATCGTCAATGCTGCAACGGAGCATCGCCGAGCCATCGGAGCATCATCGATGCTACAACGGAGTATCGTTGCTGCTGTAACGGAGCATCGTCGGGTTGCCGGAGCATCGTCGAGCCGACAGAACCTCGCGGGTGTTGCGATGGAGCATCATCGGGTCGTCGGAGCATCATTGGTGCTGCAACGGAGCATCACCGGTGTTTCAACGGGGGCGTTGTCAAGCTATTGGAACATCACCAATGCTTCAAGGATGGTCGCAACAGCTTCGTTGTTGGTGGTGCAATCCCGGAGCTTGCCGGTGCGCGGCGAGCTCGCCGACGTTGATGTGAGATGACCACCGACGTGGCTGCTGCAACCTGAGCAGTGTGGATGGTGCATGCAATAGTTGGTGCTGCAAGTCGGCCAACTGCGGTTCTCGCCGGAGCTATGTGTGGCACGCGGTAATCAAGAATCTGCGTTGCACACCCCGGTGGTTGGAGTCGCTGCAGGGGAGACATGGACATATTTGTGATGGCGTGGTCCATCCACCGGACATGTATGTATTGTGACGCATGGTCAGATCACGCGGCCCAAATCAACAGCTGGCCAGCCGGCTGATTCCTAGCAGCCCCCATCCTAATTACAAGGTAAGTACGCTATTTGGAAACGTAGGTCACGTATATATACATCTACTTATGTGGCTTGACGCCCAAGTCGATCCGGTACATATTTATCCGCCCGGAGTGCACGCATCCTCTCTCTTATCCCTATCTATATACCCTCTTTCTAGCTCGACCTGAATATACATACAGAGATCGATGGCGACGGTGAGGGCGCTGACTCGGCCGGCGCTGACGAACCTGAGCTGTTTGGCTGGCCTGGCCGTGGGGCTTGGAGTGTACGGCGGGCTGCACCTGTACAAGTTGGAGAAGGAGAAGCGGCAGGTGTACGCGGCCGTCGAGCAGCTGGAGAGGCCCAAACTCGACGCCATGAAGCGCAAGTACGTGGCCGAGAGAAACGCCGCCAGGGCGACCAATGGCGTGAGCTAATTAAGCTATACCTAGCATGCGCTACGTTCGTAGTTACGTGGGTCCTAGCTATAGCAACTTATTATAATCTGTTCTTTCTGGTGGGATTTCTACATATTGTGCACTCGATCTTCAGATTGGTTTCATGATTGTGATCACATGTTTATGGTTATACAGAAAAATATTCGGCTGTTACCTTTTTATGAATTTTCCCCGTGCCGATTTTGTGATTATTTGTTTCACGAATGGAACTTTGTATTTCTCGGGGTTTGCTACTCCTCCGATCCATATTACTTGTTGATGATCAGTACAATTTTAAATCTTTAATATATGTTTATACTGAATTAATCGGAGGGAGTACTAAATTTATTCGTGGGCTGTCGCAGTCAGTTTTTCCTCGGCACCTCCCTTACGAGGGAAAAAGGGGATTTATATTACTCAAGCATATCAACATCTCTGATGGGGTTTTTTACAGGTAAAAAGAGAATTGTATATTACTAACATATCAACTTTTCCGATGGATTGTAACCAGACGTGTCAAACACATTCGTAGCTTTTTATATGGAAAAATGACGGTGTCTTACATTGGATTAATAACGTCAGATCGGTATAAGATATAAAAGTAGGACATAGCTTATACTAAATGAGAAAAAAAATAAGGCTGCAGGAGCGGAAAACAGGCAAAAACTGGAGATGCGGGGTATCGATCCCCGTACCTTTCCTTTTTTTTTGAAACGGTCAGATTGTGTCTAACTTTCATATTGACTAGCAGAATGCCCGTACGTTGCCACGGGCAAAATACAGGAAATTGAATCAAACTGATGACTATGTGACATTAGTGAGTTCTTTGAATATATATCTCCTTTTATCAATTTCTTTAACAAATACCATGAGAGCAACTATGCACCACTCTTTTATTTGTTTTGGTGGTAAAATTCTGTGATCATCATCTTCTTCCTCCTCTTTGTCTTCCTCCTTCCATTCCCACGGCCCATCCTCCGGCAATGGTCGCGGCCTGTGCCGATGTCGTGCGCCACCCTACCCAAGCCACCATCTCCATCGGTTCACCGTTGCCTCGGCACTGGTCCCGGCCAGTGTAGATGCCGCCCTACCCAAGCTACCTTCTCCGTCGATCCACCGTTGCCCCCGATCCACCCTCTAGCACTGGTTGCGGACCAGTGTCGATGTCTGTAGGTCCACCCGTTGCCCTTGACAACTCTATCCCACCCCCCCCCCCCCCCCCCCCCTTTCTAAAATTGCATGAAGTTGCGTCTTTTTCCTCCTTCTGTCGCCATGACCACCTTTTGACACTGGTTGCAGCCGGTGCCGATGTCATGTGCCGCCCTGCCCGAGCAGTCTTCTCTGGCAGTCCAGTGTGCCCCCCACCATACCTCAACCCCCCCCCCCCCCCCCCCCTGTATGGCATCGGTGAGCACCACACACTGCATGATTGATAATGCTACATTTTTGTGCCAAATTTGACAAAGAAAAAATGTCTACTCTTCAATCACAACTTGCACTTTATTTGAATATCAACATGGTATAAGAAAAAACATGCAGTACAATGGCGGTAAAGACAAGAACATGTAGCAAACTTCCTCGAATAGTCTATCACTATCTTTGCACATCACATTGGTCATAATTTTTTGAATCCTTAGCACGACCTATACAAAACAAAAAAGTATGACATATGGTCTCTCCTGCTATAGTATATGACACTACAAAGAAATGTCAGCCCATCAAGTTGTGTTTTTATATTCTCATTAAGTTATGTTGTACGAATAACCTGTTGGATCAAAATAATGGGACAATAAAGAAGCGAGTTGCTACAAGTAATTAGCGAAATTATGTAGAATTTAACTCTAGCGTCATCGCCTTCATCCGGCTAATTCTATAGAAGAATGACCCTCCACTGCCTCCCCAACATTAACTATTGTGGAAAGTCATTAAGAATAATCAACTCCTTCATCTGTAAATTAAATAAAATGAAATTACATGCATCTTCACTAAACCATGTTGAACTTTACTTGTACAGGGCGTGTTTTAGTTATCTATATTGAGTAGTATATGCACTGGTTCATGGAGGCATGCACTGAAGAAGCCCCACATGGTGAAATATGATAACTCTTTTCTTGTATTTAAATTAGACACTTCATATATGCACGATGGCCTTAGCTCTAGTAGAAATCCTAGTCTCTGTAAGGCCACAAGTCATTTAATAATACAATAAGCTTACCTTAGATATCTTTTCAGATCCGATGGTGGCTTGAGGATTTGAGCACCCTTCTTTATACTGTGAACTACCGTACGTGCTCCTCTTGCTCAATCATCTCTGTAGTGAGCTGCAAACTCAGTAGTGTTCCAGCATTGGAGAGAAACTTAACACCCTTTTGGATTAATAATATATAGATAATACCTAAAGTCAACCAAAGTGCACCAACTTTCAATCAAATTAAGCTGCCGAAGGAAACTAATCGATAGTGTGGACAGTGAAGAACTGAATATACCATTAAGTGAACAGCTCATCAAGAGGAATTTGGACTTGAGACAGCTCATTTGTACAACCTGCCCAAGGTTAATTCTCCAGTGATGTCTCAACATTTAAGCATGTACACTCGAATTGTTTTTCAATCAATTGACCTTAATTTGTAGCATACTACTAAAATAATATATACTTCATAGGAACCATTTTTCACATCATTTGTATCCTAGGAACGCTACAACAATGCATCTCCTTAGCTTATGCCCTTGCCAACTGACCCAATCTCTACTTACAGAATTATGTTCACAAATTTGTTAAAAAAATAAGTCGATAGGTTGGGAATGTAAAACCCGCATATTATAGCACTCAAAGACTTAGGTCATATAGTAAAGACAAAAATGTAAATTCGTTATGTCTGATTGACAAAAATGTAAAGAAGCCTACTGCATGAAGAGTGAAAAAGATGTCTCTATGGAAGCTCGTCTCTATGGAAAATCGGAAACATATATTATATTTTGACAGTCCATTTGCCAGCACCATCCAGCCAGGGACTCAACTGCTAAACCATTTGTGCCATTCACATAATTTTCTGCTACCAAGATAGCCCCGGGCTTCACCATCCAAAGCAGCAACAAAAGCTGCAGTACATACGGGATGATGTTAGGTACAAAAACAATGGTTCAGAAATCAGTCACCACACATTTTTATCAAATCAGATGTCAAACACGGAGAAAGATACCACAAGCAGCACACTCGTAATATAGCAAAGGAATATAAATAGGTGGAGAAATACCTACAGGACACCTTTGATAACATGGACCCAGGTAAGAAATTTCGGCCCGGTATTCACAGTACATGTTTCTTTAGTTTGCCTAGATCATGAAGGTGAGAAAGAGCATCAATAGTAGTAAGCAAATGAATCACATTCGCAATATAACAAAGGAATATAAATAGGTAGAGAATACCTACAGGACACCTTTCATAACATGGAACCAGGTAAGAAATTTCGTCCCGGTATTCACAGTACATATTTCTTTAGTTTGCCTAGATCATGAAGGTGAGAAAGAGCATCAACAGTAGTTAGCAAACGAATCAATCCCTGTGTAAAATTTAATACCGATCACACTTGCAATATAGCAAAGGAATATAAATAGGTGGAGAATACCTATAAGGACACGGTTGATAACATGGAACAAACTATGAAAATTCCTGCCAGTTTTCAGTACCTGTTTCTTAAGTTTGCCTAGATCATGAAGGTGAGAAAGAGCATCAACAGTTGTGAGCAAATGAATCAGTCCCTGTGTAACATTTATATAGATCATGAGGTGAGAAAGAGCATCAGCAAGAATCAATCCATGTGCACAATTTAGCATTACTAATGAAGCTCTATAACCAGGTGAATTTCACTCCAGAACTACAACCGTTAGATGTTTTGTAGTGCTTCTGTTGTAGAGAATCAGACCACATTAAGCACGAATGCCGTGCATGGCTGGCCGGAGCAGATCACGACACACATGCCGGGGGAAGGAAGAACACAGCATGCACGTACGCCGTCCACACCACGCACGCAGAAGCGGAACAAGGCGCGCACGCAGACGCCGTACCCTCTGCCTGTAGCCGCCGGCTCGCGTGTAAACCTGCAGACGCTCACCATCTGTGAAGACTCACCGCCGCCAGTTGCCCTCGTACGGCCGGCCACAGCCTCTCGGGCTTGCTCTCAAGCCCCGGCCGCCGCGCTCACCTCTACGGCAATGCGTACAGCGGGCGTGCGGGTCGGTGACGCAGAGGGCCGACGGCAATGCGGCATGTCCACGAGGCATGGAAGGCGCAGTGGGGTGCTGCGTCAAGCGGCGGCACACACCGAACGAGCCGCGAGATGGGATCAAAGAGTGACGCATGAGTTCGTTGACGGTGCATGGTGATTTGAAGTGGAGGCACATCGCAACGGCCATGGAGGAACCCTAGAGGTGTTTGCGTGAGGAACGTCCCTGAAAAAGAGGCAGAGAATCAGGAGCACGAGAGAAGATAAACTGCATTTTTTTTCTCTCCTGGGGAGAGATGTGCAGGTTATTTGTTTCTTTAAAGTCCGTTATTTGTTTCTTTCTCTCCTGGGCAGAGATGTGCAGGTTATTTGTTTCTTTAAAGTCCGTTATTTGTTTTCTTAAAATCTGTTATTTGTTTCCTAAAGCAAATTGCATTGATGAGATGGATCGGTTGATTTGGGTAAATTAGGAAAGTTAGATCTGTGGCTTTTTGTACGGTAGGAAAGTGTTTGTTTACAAGGAAATATTGAAGAACAAATAAACCGGTGGGGTGAGGGGGGACGAAAAATAACCGGTTGAAAAAACCGGACGAAAGTGGTGGGACGAAAAAAACCGTGAACGCAATCCTACCAACTGCTTCATTAGGAGTAGAGATAATTAGCAGAGAGCAGTGGTAAAAGTGACAAAGGCGGTGATCCGAGGATCAAGAAGATAAGAAAAGAAAAGAAAAGGTACATGCCCGTAGGCGCCCAAACTCCATAGCTGATATTCTCACGTATGATCCTCAAAAGAGCTCTCTATGCATCTGACTCCACCTGTCTCCACGCCGGAAGGCTCGCTTGATCGCGGTGACAACATCATGTGACCTGGTTGTTTTGTTTCTGAATGTGCAGTGATTTCTTTCCTGCCAGAGCTCCCAAAGGACTAGCATTGTCAACGCCTTGATCCCCTTTTTGTGAGCAGGCTGCGAGTGGGAGAGGATGGAATGCATCACATCCAGCAGGCTGCAGGCCTGCTCCCAATTTGCATGCGCTAGAGCACTACAGCCATGCCATGTGGCGATCTGATTCCAAACTTGGATGGCAATATTGCAGCGTAGAAACAGATGATCAGTTGACTCTAGATTGCACAGACAGACTTGACAGAAGTAGTTATTGGGCCATCCACACGACGTTGGAGGCGACCGTTGCACCAGAGACAATTTTGATGAAACAGCCATGCAAAAATCTTGAGCTTTGCAGGAGCCCAAGTGTCCCAAATAAACTCTCTGAAATCGGCAGTTTGCGAGCCCACGAATTGTAGTCGGTAGGCCGATCTTGCGCTGTACTCCCCAGATTGCTCGAATGCCCATCTAAGGCCGCGAGCTCCCTCCTGCAGGCTGAACTGACTACTGTTCAGGAGTCTGTGCAGGTCGAGCAACTCACGCACTCTACCGGTTGTGTCACCATGGGCAAGGTCAGTAATCCATGCATCGTTGTTGAGGGCTTGAGCAACCGACCGGTTCTTCCTTCTGGAGGACTTGAAAAGCAGTAGGAAGCTTTCTTCAGGGGTGTCGGACCAAGCCAGCAATCATGCCAGAAGCGGGCTATGTTGTCATCGCCAATCGTCACCACAGTAGCAGCATTGAAAAGAGCCTTGTCCGCGTCATCGCACGGCGGCTCTGAACCCACCCAGGGCCTGTCCGGGTGTCGCCAGGCATGCCAGAGCCAGCGCACCCTCAAGGCCCTGCTGAATTTCTGAATATCGAGGACGCCCAGACCACCGTGCTCCAACAGAGAGCAGACTCGTCTCCAGTTGACCTTGCAGCTGCCGCCCGTCAGTGCTTGATGCCCACAGAAAACGACGCATGATCTTCTCTATCTCCTTGAGCAGCTTGATCGGGGCTTTGATGGCCGTGAGCGCGAACGTCGGCATGGCCGAGAGCACCGAGCGCACCAGCACACGGCGCCCCGCGATGTTGAGCATGCGGCCCTTCCAGCCTGCCAATCTTGCTCGAATTCGGTCGAGGATGAACTAGAGATGCACTAATCGTGGACGTGAGACAGTGATCAGCAGACCAAGGTAGCGCAGAGGGAAACCGACGATCGTGCCGCCAAAATTAACCAACACCGCCTGAAGATTGATATCGCCACAGCTAATTGGAATGGCTGTTGATTTGGCAGGATTGACTCAGAGGCCGGAGGCATCGCCAAAGCTGTACAAGATGTTCATCAGATTATCTACCTCCTGCTTATCTGGGTTTGCGAAGATGACTGCACCATCAGCATATAAGCTAACTCTCATCTTCATCTCACGTCTAGGCAATGGCTCAATCATTCCAAGCTCAGTTGCAGCCTGCAGTAGGCGATGGATGGGGTCGATGGCAAGGATGAAGAGCAGGGGCGACAGGGGGTCACCCTGTCTCGGCCCACGCCGATGCTCTATCCGTTGACCCGGAACGCCGTTGAGCAGGAAGGAAGATGAAGCAATGGACAGCAGTAAAGCAATCCAATCTCGCCATCTATGCTAAAACCTAGCGTAGTCAGGAGCTCTAAAAGATATTCCCAAGATACCTTGTCGAATGCCCGTGCGATATCTAATTTTAGCAGGATCGTCGGCGTTTTCCTACGATGCAGAGACCTAACACAGATCTGAACATACATGTAGTTGTCCTAAATACATTTGGATTTTAGGAAGGCTGTCTGAGCTGGCGAGACAATGGATTGAACTACAACAGCGAGCCTGGTCGATAGGACCTTGGAAATGAGCTTGGCAATGGAGTGTATAATGCTAATCGGTCTGTAATCTCTTAACGACGAGGCTCCATCCTTCTTTGGCAGTAGGGCGACCAGGGCAGAGTTCAGCAGCGAGAAATTTTGCCCAGCCAAATGATAAAACTGGTGAAAAGCTAGCATGACATCTCCTTTTATTACTGGCCATCACGATCTGAAGAAAATGTCGTTAAAGCCGTCCAGTCCGGGTGCTTTCTCCGTCGGCGAGCCCATGATCGCAGCGAAAACTTCATCTTCAGTGAAGGGGTTATCCAGACCCCCCTGCACAGTAGGCATTTGAATCTGCCGCCAGTTTTCCGTGGCTGTTCTGTGCTGGACTGCTCCCAGGATTGGATTGAAGTGGTTGAAGATGGCCTCCTCCTTTGCCACATGAGCAGTCACCAGGTTGCCGTTGACATTCAGAGTGTGCATGAAGCTTTTGCGCCTCCTCGAGCAGATTTTTGAGATGAAGAATTTTGTTGGTGCGTCAGCCGAGCGCAGCCAAGTCAGACTGGACGCCTGCCGCTTTCTACACCTCTCAATCGCTGCCAGGCCCAGAAGTCTTTGCTTGAGAAGCCTCCGCAGTTCAGTTTCTTCTGCAGTTAGTTGTCGGTGCTCTTGGGCTATGTCCAGACGCAGAATCACCTCGCAGGACATGTGGAATTGCATTTTGGCGTCGCCGAACAGAGATCTCCTCCAAATCCTCAGATCCTTCACGGTGCGCGCGAGCTTGATGTGCAGTCTTTTGGAGGTGCAGGCGATGGTGACAGAGCGCTCCCAGGCCGCGGTGACCGTGTCGAGAAATCTTGGGAAACGTGGCCAAAAGGACTCAAAACGGAAGAGGGCGTGACGCCGTGGTGCTGCAATGTTCACTAGCGTCAGGGGGCAATGGTCGGAACAGGCCGTAGAGGCGGCTAGCAGCATGGAGTTGGGGAAGAGACCCTCCCAGTGCGTATTGCAGAAGAATTTATCTAGATTAACTAGCGTAGGGTTCCTTCTCTCGCTGCTCCAGGGGAAGTTTCTATTGCTACAATGGATTTGCCGTAGTCCTGCCGCGTCGATGGCCGATCAGAATCGACCCATAAGGCGCCGGTTAAGGCTGTTGTTGTTCTTGTCCCGCGCCTCATAGATGAGGTTGAAATCTCCATTGATGAGCCATGGCTCAGTGCGCGGCGGTGCAGACCTTTTTTTTTAAAGGAGGTTATCCCCCGGCCTCTGCATCAGAACGATGCATACAGCCATATTATTAAATAAGTAAAAGGTTCAACAAAGTCTTCAGGTCTCAAAAGGTAAACAAAGCTCACAAAGAGCATAAATAGAAAAAAGCCACAACCGGCTGGCATATAGAAGATAGGAAATTAAACACCTATCATATTACATGGCCGCCATCCAAACCGGTTGAAGATAGCTCGTGCTACCGTCTCCCACCGGATAGACCCAGTAACCATACGCTCCCTGGCATCCGTCGGAGTAAGTAGCGACCACATACGGATCAATGCAGTGGCCCAGAAAATAACCTGCAAGAAATGAAAATTTGTTGTTCTGTTAAAAACCATATCATTCCTACAGTTCCATGCTGCCCATAATAAAGCACACACTCCTACACGAATCTGTCTTGCCATTTCCGAATCTATTCCACCTAACCACGTCCCAAACAACGTGTTAATAGTATTCGGAAGAGTAATATTAAATGCTATGTGGATAGACCGCCATAGTATTTTTGCCATTGGGCAAGCAAGAAAGAGGTGTTTGATGGTTTCGTTCTGATCACAGAAGCTACATCTTCTAGATCTTGTCCAGTTGCGTTTTACCAAATTGTCCTTAGTTAGAATGACTTGTTTATGGACAAACCACATAAACACTTTAATTTTTAAAGGCACTTTGACTTTCCAAACATGTTTCGATCGAGGAATATGGTCAGTGTTAATAAGATCCAGATACATGGACTTAACCGAAAACTCTCCATTCTTAGTGAGTTTCCAGTGTAACTGATTTGGCTGTTGAGAGAGGTGAACATCCATCAATCTTCTCACAAGATGGAGCCAAGCTTCCCAACGGTTTCCTGCTAAAGTCCTCCTGAATTGAATATTGAGAGGGTTGGACTGTAATACTGTTGCAACGTAAGCGTCTCTTCGCTGAACAATATTATAGAGAGAAGGATATTGGATAGCAAGGGGCGTCTCCCCTAGCCATGTATCCTCCCAGAATCTCGTGGTAGTACCATTTCCAACTAAATTTTTTGTCCTGTTGAAGAAGACTGATTTCACTCTCATCAGTCCCTTCCAAAATGGCGAATCAGTTGGTCTGACCGTCACCTAGGATAGGGTTTTGGAATGTAGGTACTTATTACGCAGAATCTGGGCCCATGTGGCATTGGTCTCTACAAATAGCTTATACAGCCACTTGCTGAGAAGACATCTGTTCTTCACCTCTAGATTCTCTATGCCGAGGCCCCCTTGGTCTTTTGGTCTACAAATAATGTCCCATTTAGCGAGCATGTACTTTCGCTTTAATTCATCGCTCTGCCAGAAGAAACGTGATCGATAGAAATCTAGTCTTTTCCGAACTCCAACTGGTACCTCGAAAAAGGACAAGAGAAACATAGGCATACTCGTGAGAACCGAATTAATGAGAATAAGTCGGCCTCCGTATGACATAAGCTTGCCCTTCCAGCAGCTTAGTTTCTTTTCAAATCTATCCTCAATGCACTTCCATTCTGCGTTGGAAAGCTTGCGATGGTGAATTGGTATACCCAAGTACGTAAAGGGCAAAGACCCCAATTCGCACCCGAATAGTTGTTTATAAGCTTCTTGTTCGTCTCTAGCTCTTCCAAAGTAGAACAATTCACTTTTATGGAAGTTAATCTTTAACCCCGATAACTGTTCGAATAAGCATAACACAAGCTTCATGTTTCTTGCTTTTGCCAAATCATGCTCCATGAAGATGATAGTATCATCCGTGTACTGTAAGATGGACACACCTCCATCTACTAAATGCGGGACAAGGCCGCCTATCTGGCCATTATCCTTGGCTCTTCCTATTAGGATCGTCAACATGTCTACCACAATGTTGAACAGAATCGGTGACATCGGATCTCCCTGCCTCAGACCCTTGTGTGTCTGGAAATAATGACCTATGTCATCATTCACTTTGATTCCTACACTCCCTTTTTGTGTGAAAGCATCTACCTGGTTTCTCCAGGCCTGGTCGAATCCTTTCATCCGCAAGGCCTGCTGAAGAAATGGCCATTTTACCTTATCGTACGCTTTCTCAAAATCCACTTTAAAAACCACCCCATCTAGTTTTTCGTGTGGATTTCATGGAGCGTTTCATGTAGGACCACAACCCCTTCTAGAATGTATCTATCCGGCATGAAAGCAGTTTGAGATGGCTGCACCACAGAATGCGTAATCTACGTAAGCTTATTAGTTCAAACTTTGGTGAAAATTTTGAAACTGACATTAAGAAGACAGATGGGCCTGAACTGCTCAATCCGCACGGCCTCTGTTTTCTTCGGAAGCAACGTAATCATTCCGAAATTCAGGTGGAATAGCTGCAGATGTCCAGCGAACAAATCATGGAACATCGGGAGCAAGTTGTAACACCCCTGTGTAATAGCCACTGTGGTTACCTGCTAATAATGCCAAGTCATCTCATTTGCAGTGCCTAGTCATAGTGGTTAATCAAAACAATTCAAATTCAATTCTGAAAATCAACTTAAATTCAAAAGTGCAAAATAAATTTGCTCAAACACTATTGGAAAAAATGTTTATTAAATAGCAAATGATCCAGAAGCACTCATAAAATTATAAACAATGATAGTTGAATTAGCTAAATGACTCAAACCACATGAAACAGCACCAAAACAGAATTATTTAATCTATTTATAATTAAATCAAATTCAAATAAATTTCTACTTTGCCCAAACCAATTTTTGGTGGAAGGTAATATTGCATTGTAATATATGGGCCAAGTTTCATATTTTACAAAAGTGCATAAGTGGCCTAACAATTACAAAGCAGAAAAGAAATAAAGAAGAAAAGAAATCAGAAAAAGGAAAATTGGAAAAGGCCCTAGTGCTTACTGTGCACTTAGGTTTTCTGCTACAAGATGCGGCCCAGCCCAGCAGCGCCATCCCACCGCGGTCATCTCCCTCCTCGCGCTGCTGTCGCGCCCGCGCGCTGACACGCCGCCGTTCGTCGCCGTGTCGACGATCCAGCATTTCCCCGTCGACTACAAGTGCTACCCCGAGGCCTCCCGCAACCCTAACCCCCGCAGATCCCTCTCCCTCGCTCTCCTTCTTCTTCCCACATGCACGCCCGAAGTCGCCACCATGGCCGAGCTCGATGCCGACGCTATCATCGTCTTCACCGCCTGAGACCGAGCTCAAACGCTCCGCCAGCCTCTTCTCCTTCTTCTTCAACCACCGGACCGAGCTCTGCGCCACTACAACGCGGGGATCGCGCCCCTCTTCGTCCTCGGTCGCCGGTGCATCTCCGGCGAATGTCGCCGTTCTGCAGCTCCTAAACCACCGTCGGGCCTACGTGTGCCCTCACGGTGAGCTCGTGCCTCCTTCCCCTCATTATTTCGCTCAGATCCGTGTCCGTAGCCACCCCTCCGTCGTTGCCGTAGCTCGGCTCCGCCGCGGTGCTCGTCGCCGTCACTCCCGACGTTGTCGTGCTCAACTGAGCTAGCCGTCGTACTCCACGCGTCTCTAGGACCCTGTAGAGCCACTCCGCTGAGCTTGCCGTGCACCGTTGTGCCACTTCCGATCATGGCCGAACTCCGGCGCCCGCTTCGCCGCTCACCGCCGTCGACCTAGCTCGTCTCCGGTCGAACCGCTAGTACCACACAACGCGCGCGAGCTCTGGCTTTCGAACGCGAGTAGCCGCGCCCCGTTTGGCTCACCACAGCCAAATCCCGAGCTACTCCGGCGAGAGACTGCCACTAGAACGGTCGCCGGAGCAGCTCCGGCGCCGGCTGCCGACATGGCGCAGGTGGGACCCACTCCTGGGTCACTTACCGTGGGCCCTGAGGGCCCCAGTTGACTGGGTTGACCCAGTCAACTGCGCTGACTGGGCAGCCCAGCCACTGGCATGCGGGCCCCACCGCATTTTAGTTAATTAAAAACATTTTTATAATTAAAAGTTAATTAGTTTAGTTAATAAGTCACTGACAGGTGGGGCCAGCTGCTAAATAACTCTCTGGATTAGTTTTAATTAACTCTGTTAATTATCAGAGACTCACATGTGGGTCCCACTGGGCCCACATGTCATATTTGACCCTGGTCAGCTCTGTTGACCTGCTGACGTCATCCACACCTCATGCTGACATCATATATCATTTTCTGATAATAAAAATAATTCCAGGAAATCATTTAAACTTTGAAAATTAATAACTTTTAAACCGTAGCTCAGATCGAAAAACTGAAAACATGAAAGTTGATCAGAACGACGAGATGAATCTGATTGTGTCGTCTGTTTTGATGCCGGAACCCCCTATGTAGGTGAAACCGCAACTTCGAGGCCGTATCCGGTAGATGAATAGTGCTTATACACCGGTTAATGAATCCAACTTAAATCCTAAAATAACTAAAAATTGACTTAGACATACTTTAGGCAACCCTGCACTGCATCTTAGCATAGCATGCCTGTATTGCATCATTTAATGTGCATTTATATGTTTCTTCCCCCTCTTCTCTCTCGATAGACCCCGACGTCGACGTAGCTCCCGAGACTGACGCAGCTCCGGAGGTCGACTACGCTCCAGACGATTAGGCCCTTGCCACCGAGCTTCCAGGCAAGCACCCCCATTTTGAGCATTCCGATATCGCCCACTCTCTTCTCTCTTATGCTTGCATTAGAAGTTACCGCCGCTACTGTTATCCTATATCTGCTGCATAGCCTCTTTATTGTAACCTGCTATTGTTACCTGCCTGCTTATCCTAAACTGTTAAAATAGTTTGGGTAGAGACCAGCAGAGACCCCACTAAATCCCGACTGCCCCGCTGGATTATCAGAAGACCCGAACAACGGGATTGAAGACTAGGCCCCAACACCGCACTGCACTTCCCCCTTAGTTGCCGACACTACTGGGTTACTATCGAGTGCCGAGGGTGATACCTCGTCAGCACTTCTGATGATAACCTTGTAGGTTAGTTAATCGGTCATGGTAAGCAAGGGTGATTCCTCCTACACCACCCCCGATAACGACGTCGTCGTGCAACACTTCAAGTGTGGACCTCGAGGGTGATTCCTCCTTCGTTCACCTTGACGTTAATATCAGGTGGGACTACATCGAGAGTGATTCCTCAGGGTTCCCCCTTGGTGTTAGACACACGGATACCGTTGATACTATGACTTTACACTGAAACATGAAACTAAAGACGGGTCGGCCCTGAGGGGTACCCGCGCGAGCTTAATAGCCAGTGATGTGGGCTCGGGTGGACCTGGATGGTGCCCGAGAGTTCAACACGAGGCGTGGCTGGGCATTCCTCGCCCTTGCCGCAAGTCCTCGAGACGGGGCGACGGGGTCACATCGATCGTGAGTCTCTGCTCGTTACCGCACGCTCCTACTCCACTAACGGTTTGGATATTTGATCCGAGGGGCCTCTGGCCTGATAGCACTAACCATCACGTGGGCATAGTATGGGCGTTCTGCGTCGTATACTTCAGCCGAAGGTTAATAGACGTCAGCGACTGAGCGGCGCGCGTTGGATTGGACTGGTTACGCAACCATGCTTGTATTAAGGGGTTGCTAGGTCTGCTTTCGGCCGCCCACGCAACGCGCAGGAGTTCCCGGGGCGAAGGCCCTAGACCCCTGGGGGCATAGGTTAGTCCGGCGTGGTGACCTCTTTGTTAAGTATTTGGTCGGGTTGCGGCGTGTTGCTTAGCCGAGGCCGGGCATGACCCAGAAAAGTGTGTCCGGCCGGAGTTAAGCGAGCGTGGTGGGTAAGTTGGTGCACCCCTGCAGGGAAGAACTAATCTATCGATAGTCTGTCCTACGGTAACGGACACTCGGAGTTGTATCCCGATCGGTACAACTAGAACTGGTGACTTGAGATGAATTGGATAGTATGGCTCTGGGATTGCTTTCTCGCAGGGAGTCGAGGAAGAATCTCTGGGCGAGGTTGATGACACTACTACTACTTTACATTATGTTAATCTACACTCTTCTAATGCTGCAAGACCGATGAAGATGATTGAAGATGCTAGTCTTCGATAGGACTAGGCTTTCCCCCTCTATTCTGGCATTTCTGCAGCCCAGTCCACATATACAACCCCCTTTGAAAATGTTGCATATGTAGTGTAGATCCTTGCTTGCTGAGTACTTCGGATGAGTACTCACGTTTGCTTTATTTTCTTTTTCTCCCCATATCTATATGTCGCCGCCAGATGACGGAGCCCCTGAGATAGCAGCCCCCGTCGACGACTACGGCTACTACTACTACCCTCCCGGTGAGTACTACTACGAGGAGCCGACTGACGACCAGGAGTAGGTTCGAAGGGTCCTAGGCAGGAGGCCTACGCCTTTCGATCGTAGTGTTTTATTTTGCCCCGCCTTTCTAAAGGCTTATCTCTATTTCTGTAATATATCTGTACCCAGATATCTTATGCTTCCGCTGACACTTGTATGCCATCAAGCTATGTATTCGAGCCCTCGAGGCCCTGGCTTGTAATATAAAGCTTGTATGACTTTATTTATGTTTTAGAGTTGTGTTGTGATATCTTCAAGTGAGTCCTTAGGCTTGATCGTGTGCATTTGCGTGTATGATTAGTGCACGATTAAGCCGGGGTCGTCACAGGTTGGTATCAGAGTCGACTGCCTCTAGGAATCCCCCTATCCAATTCCTTGGCTGAAGTTGAGTCTAGTGGTCGAAAACTGTTTTACTAACTTGGCTGTGTGGCTTACGGGCCCATGTCGCCAACTGGGTGGTATTAGGATCTTTTATTCCTCATCTATACTCTGGGACTCTGATCTCTCGTCTATTCGGGTTTAATAAATTTTCTAACACCGACACTTAAGATCTCGTAAATTCCGTCCACCCGGAGAACTGGAATTCTGTGCGATTTCCCTGTCATTGATCTGATTAGTCTGATAATCATTTTCCTTTCCATTGTTTTGTTTAATCTTTCCTTCCAAGATTTGTTATATTTCTCATCGTCATATGACAACCCTGAACTCCTTTGTTTTAGATGGATCGTCTGTTCCCGCCACGTCCTACGACCCAGCTTGTGCTTCGCACTTGGGCTCGTGATGCCCCTGGGTTTCCAGCTGTTCTAATCGCTCTCTTGACCAGACTGGGTTACCGCTGGTACCCTGAGTACATGGTCTACGAGGTTTACCGCGAGTTCAACCAGGAGCAGTACTATGCTGATGTTCGCATCTATGATCAGCAGGATAACTCAGACACTGAGTTGTACCTTTTCCACGGTATCGGTGTGACGATTGAGATGGCAATCCATGATGCCGCCTACTCTGCTGTTGCACGTCTCCGAGGAGAGCACAACGCTAGCTTGGATGCATCTGAGTTTTGATACATTCCGTATGCCCCTGCTGGAGATGCTACTGGATACTACACGGCTGTCAGTGCCCCGTACGAGCCTCGTCGCTACAATCCGCGAGTTCTGATTCAGTGTACTCAGGCTCTGGATCGCACCGTTAGGGCTCTTGCCATCGAGTTGTTCGCCACTCGAGTACGACTCTACGAGGCTATGACGTAGTTGCTACCAGTTGATCGTGCAGGGATACATCCGGAGCATATCCTTTACCCGTGCAGGACCGAGATGCCACCAGGGATCGATTGGCTTGCTGTGGGAGGTCATACACCTGCACGTGGACCTCTTCTTTCAGCTCGAGATCGGGTTCTGCATCAGAGTGCACATGGAGCGCAGGATCCTTCTGCGACGAACGTCCGTCGTCCGCACTTGCAGCTACCCCGTTTCAGTGGTTTTCTCCGACATTGATGTAGCCTTTGCTATGTCTCATTGTGTACTTCCTTACCGCGTGCCTGCGTGCCGCCTAGTATGTCCAGCTTTTGAATTTTCGCTGTTGTGCTACCCATTTGTAACCGACTCTGTATGGATCTGTATGACTTAATGACTGCTAATAAGCATCTGTTGTACTACTTAAATTCCATCGCGTTACATCATGTATGTCGCTAAACACTCGCATTGGCTTCTGCTAAACTACCCCTGTTGAATTTAGCAGGATGGCTGATAACAATCCACCACCGCCGCCACCGCCTGACTATATGGCAGCTACGATGCAACAATTCGAGCTCAATCGGCAGTTTATGACTGGGATTATGAATTAGTTTCCTCATCCCAATGCCAACCAGCAGCCACCTTCAATTATGCTGCCAGAGTTCGTGCGTCTCAACCCATCAATATTCCGCAACACTGTTAATCCGCTGGATGTTGATGATTGGCTGCGTGACATCTTCTATGAGATGGAGTCAGCTGATGTTCTCCCTGCCAGCTATGTCACCTTT
Organism: Thinopyrum elongatum; assembly: GCA_011799875.1. Taxonomy (NCBI): domain Eukaryota; kingdom Viridiplantae; phylum Streptophyta; class Magnoliopsida; order Poales; family Poaceae; genus Thinopyrum; species Thinopyrum elongatum. The sequence goes on along the minus strand of CM022298.1, from coordinate 401,925,155 downwards.
GCGACATACTTCCTGAAGGGTCCCGCAGCGCAATGGTGGGCCACTCACCGACAGACCCTACCCCCTGGAACTGTTGTCACATGGGAGGAATTCAAGATTGCTTTTCGTGCCTGGTATATTCCTCAAGCTGTTATAGCTCGGAAGAAGGCCAAGTTCCGTAGCCTCGTTCAAGGTAATAAGACCGTGGAAGTCTATCAGCGAGAGTTCCTTGACTTGTCTCGCTACGCTGAAGAAGACATCCCCACTGATGCCCGAAGGCAAGAGAAGTTCCGTGAAGGGCTACACCATGACATTCAGTTAGCCCTGGTCGTCCAAGATTTTCCTGACTTCGCCACCTTGGTGAACAAGGCCATCATGGTCGAGACTGGTATGAAGAAGCACAAGGAAGCGACCAGACGCACTCGTGAAGCGGGCTCATCTTCGGGCTCGTCTTCCCAGAAGCGCCGCATATGGATTCCACAAAGCATGTATCGTCCAGCAGCTCTAGTGTACAGGCCAACATATGCTGCACCTCGTCTGCCTCCTCCACCACCGAGGCAGCCTCTTCGAGCTGCACCACCTCGAGCTCCTGCACCACGTCCTGACAGTGGACTCTGCTTCAAGTGTGGCCAGCCAGGTCACCGGGCCAGAGATTGCTCTCAGAATCAGAATCAGTTAGCACTTCCTTCTGCTGGCCGTGGTAATGGCCGTGGGAATTCTCAGCCTCGCTACAGCAATGTCAGGCCTTCTTATGGCCGTGGGCAGGCCTTCCATATCAACATGAATGAAGACCCGGAACAACCAGCAACTGTGATGGGTACACTTCTTGTTAATTCAGTACCTGCAACTGTTTTATTTGATTCAGGAGCATCGCATTCATTCATGTCAGAACATTTTGCACTCTTGCATGACGTTAAGTGTGAAATGCTACAACATCCGTTAGTAGTAAACACTCCCGCGGGACGATGCCGAACTTCTATATTTAGCCCCCGAGTCACTGTTGAGATTGAAGGGTTGCACTTTCATGCAAACCCCATTATTCTGCAATCTTCAAAAATTGACCTTATTCTGGGAATGGATTGGTTGAAGGCTCACTACGCCTCAATCAATTGTGCCACTAAGGTTGTTCACCTCCTACACCCATCAGATGAGTTAGTGAATTACCGAGCTCATATCACTCAGAACGCCGAGGCTCAGATTTATGCCTTGAATGCATTGAACGCTTCTCCACTTGAGGGGATCGAAAACGTTCCAGTTGTCTACGAATTCCCGGATGTTTTTCCAGAAGAACTTCCAGGAATACCCCCTGCTAGAACTGTCGAGTTTGTCATCGACCTGAAGCCTGGCACCACTCCTATTGCGAAGCGTCCTTACAAGATGCCACCGCATCACCTTCTTGAGCTTAAGGAAGAAATTGATAAATCACTTAAGAAGGGCTTCATCCGTCCTAGTTCCTCTGCCTGGGGAGCACCATCTCTCTTTGTCAAGAAGAAAGATGGTACAAATAGGTTGGTCCAAGATTACCGTCCTATCAACCAGGCAACCATTCAGAATAAATATCCGCTTCCCCGGATCAATGACTTATATGATCAACTTGCTGGATCTTCGGTGTTCTCTAAACTCGACTTGAGGTTGGGTTATCACCAGATCCGTGTCCGCGAAGAGGATATTCCGAAGACTGCATTTGTTACCCATTATGGCTCCTATGAATACACCGTCATGTCATTTGGCCTAACGAATGCTCCAGCTACTTTCTCTCGTCTAATGAATTATATATTCATGGATTACCTCGACAAGTTCATCGTGGTATATCTGGACGATATTCTGGTATATTCGAAGAATAAGGAAGAACATGCCAAACATCTTTGCCTTGTTCTGGAGAGGCTTCGAGAGCACAAGTTGTATGCCAAGTACTCCAAATGTAAATTCTGGCTTTCTGAAGTAACCTACCTTGGACATGTGATTTCCAAGGACGGTATCGCCGTTAACCCGGAGCGTGTTCAGGCTATCCTTGACTGGACCCCTCCGAAGAATACCAAGCAAGTCCAAAGTTTTCTCGGCCTTGCTAGTTATTGCCGTCGATTCGTCGAGAACTTTTCCAAGATTGCCAAGCCCCTGACTAATCTGCTCCACAAAGGTGTTAAGTTTGAGTTGATAGACAAATGTCAGGAGAGTTTCCAGACCCTCAAGGACAAGCTTACTTCTGCTCCAGTGCTTGCTCCTCCCGATTCACGGAAGGACTTTGTGATATATTGTGATGCCTCTCGTCAAGGATTAGGCTGTGTCCTAATGCAAGAACGAAGAGTAATTGCGTATGCTTCACGTCAATTGCGTCCTCATGAAGAAAATTATCCAGTGCATGATCTTGAACTTGCTGCAGTGATCTATGCATTAAAGTTATGGCGACATTACCTTCTTGGTAATCGGTGTGAGATTTATACCGATCATCAGAGTCTGAAATACTTGTTCACTCAACCGGATCTTAATCTCCGTCAGCAATGATGGTTGGAAACAATTACGGACTATGACTGTGGTATTTCTTATACCCCTGGCAAGGCTAACGTTATGGCAGATGCCTTGAGCCGCAAGTCAAATTGCAACAACCTCATGGTTAAACAATCTCAACCCCACCTCTATGAAGAACTGCGCAAGTTGAACCTCTGTATCGTTCCGCATGGTTCTCTTAATAACCTTGTGGTACAGCCAGACCTTGAGAAAGCTGTTAAAGAAGCGCAAGCCAAAGATGCTAAAATCGATCTGATGAAGAAAGAGCTTCATCTTGAGAAGTACAGGGATTTCTCGGTTGCTGAAGATGGAACCTTGTATTTCAGAGATAGAATTGTCGTTCCTCGCTTCGAACTTCTGACTGACAAGGTCATGAAGGAGGCTCATGATACACCATTGTCTATCCATCCGGGTAGCACCAAGATGTATTGGGATCTTCGACAAAGGTACTGGTGGTCCAGAATGAAGCAGGACATTGCTCGATATGTTGCTGAATGTGACGTATGTCGTCGCGTGAAAGCAGAACATCAAAAGCCTGCTGGAATTCTTCAACCACTCTCTATTCCTTTGTGGAAGTGGGATAAAGTGCAAATGGATTTCATTACTGGTCTTCCCAAGTCTCAGAAAGGTCACGATGCTATTCTTGTCGTCGTCGACCAGCTTTCCAAGGTTGCTCATTTTCTGCCTATCAAGGAGACTATCACTGCTAGTCAGTTAGCAGAACTTTACATCTCCAGAATTGTTTCACTCCACGGTATTCCGAAGGAGATCAGTTCGGACCGTGGCGGTCTTTTCACGTCCAAGTTCTGGGAAAGTTTCCAAGAAGCTATGGGGACTCACATTACATGGAGTTCAGCTTATCATCCTCAATCCCAAGGCCAAGTCAAGCGAGTAAATCAAGTGCTTGAAGATATGCTTCGGGCTTGTGTTATATCATTCGGAAAGAAGTGGGAGGAATCTCTCCCGTTTGCTGAATTCTCCTATAATAACAGTTATCAAGCCAGTTTGAAAATGGCCCCCTTCGAAGTGCTTTATGGACGTAAGTGTCGAACCCCTCTGAATTGGTCAGAAACTAGGGAACGGCCACTCGTGGGACCGGACATTATCCAACACACTGAAGAACAAGTCAGAATTGTCCGAGAAAATCTTAAGGCGGCTCAGGACCGCCAGAAGAGCAACTATGATCGCAAGCGATGGGGTCTGACTTATCAACCAAGTGATCAAGCTTATCTTCGTGTCACTCCTATGAAGGGCACCCGTCGATTCGGAATCAAGGGCAAGCTAGCTCCTAGCTATATTGGTCCCTTTCGCATTGTTGCCAGACGTGGACAAGTGGCTTATAAATTGGAGTTGCCGCCGCAATTCTCTCATATCCACGATGTCTTGCATGTGTCACAACTTCGTAAATGCTTCAAGGAATCTCCGTACCGCGCAGTGGATCACGAGATGCTTGAATTGCAAGATGACCTTTCTTATAAGGAGCATCCGATCCGCATCCTCGATGAAGCTGAACGTCGAACTCGTCAGAAGACGACCAAGTTCCTGAAAGTGCAGTGGTCAAATCACACTGAAGATGAAGCCACTTGGGAACGAGAGGATCATCTTCGGGAAGAATATCCCGACCTCTTTCCTTCTACCTCCTAAATTCTCGGGACGAGAATTTCTTTTAGAGGAGGAGAATTTGTAACACCCATGTGTAATAGCCACTGTGGTTACCTGCTAATAATGCTAAGTCATCTCATTTGCAGTGCCTAGTCATAGTGGTTAATCAAAACAATTCAAATTCAATTCTGAAAATCAACTTAAATTCAAAAGTGCAAAATAAATTTGCTCAAACACTATTGGAAAAAATGTTCATTAAATAGCAAATAATCCAGAAGCACTCATAAAATAATAAACAATGATAGTTGAATTAGCTAAATGACTCAAACCACATGAAACAGCACCAAAATAGAATTATTTAATCCATTTATAATTAAATCAAATTCAAATAAATTTCTACTTTGCCCAAACCAATTTTTGGTGGAAGGTAATATTATATTGTAATATATGGGCCAAGTTTCATATTTTACAAAAGTGCATAAGTGGCCTAACAATTACAAAGCAGAAAAGAAATAAAGAAGAAAAGAAAACGGAAAAAGGAAAATTGGAAAAGGCCCTAGTGCTTACTGTGCACTTAGGCCTTCTGCTACAGGATGCGGCTCAGCCCAGCAGCGCCAGCCCACCGCGGTCACCTCCCTCGTCGCGCCCGCGCGCTGACACGCCGCCGTTCTGTTGGGGAACGCAGTAATTTCAAAAATTTCCTACGAACACGCAAGATCTATCTAGGTGATGCATAGCAACGAGCGGGAGAGTGTGTCCACGTACCCTCGTAGACCAAAAGCGGAAGCGTTTAGTAACGCGGTTGATGTAGTCGAACGTCTTCGCGATCCAACCGATCAAGTACCAAACGCACGGCACCTCCGCGATCTACACACGTTCAGCTCGGTGACGTCCCTCGAACTCTTGATCCAGCTGAGGCCGAGGGAGAGTTCCATCAGCACAACGGCGTGGTGACGGTGATGATGAAGTGATTTCGGCAGGGCTTCGCCTAAGCTCTCCGAAAATATGACCGAGGTGGAAATCTGTGGAGGGGGCCACCGCACACGGCTAAAAACAATCAACTTGTGTGTCCTAGGGTGCCCCCCTGCCCCCATATATAAAGGAGCAAGGGGGAGGCCGGCGGCCCTCATAGGGCGCGCCAAGGGGGGAGGAATCCTACTCCTAGTAGGAGTAGGTTTCCCCCTTTCCTAGTCCAACTAGGAGGAGAAGGAAAGGGAGGGAGAGGGAGAGGGAAAGAGGGGCTGCGCCCCCCTCCCCTAGTCCAATTTGGACTCCCCTTGGGGGGGCACGCCACCTCCTGGTTGCTGCCCTCTCTCTCCCCTAAAGCCCACTAAGGGCCCATAACTTCCCGGGGGGGTTCCGGTAACCCTCCGGCACTCCTGTTTTATCCGAAACCTTCCGGAACACTTCCGGTGTCCGAATAACATGGTCCAATATATGAATCTTTATGTCTCGACCATTTCGAGACTCCTCGTCATGTCCGTGATCATATCCGGGATTCCGAACTACCTTTGGTACATCAAAACACATAAACTCATAATACCGATCGTCATCGAACGTTAAGCGTGCGGACCCTACGGGTTCGAGAACTATGTAGACATGACCGAGACTCATCTCCGGTCAATAACCAATAGCGGAACCTGGATGCTCATATTGGCTCCCACATATTCTACGAAGATCTTTATCGGTCAAACCGCATAACAACATACGTTGTTCCCTTTGTCATCGGTATGTTACTTGCCCGAGATTCGATCGTCGGTACCATCATACCTAGTTCAATCTCGTTACCGGCAAGTCTCTTTACTCGTTCCGTAATGCATCATCCCATAACTAACTCATTAGTCACATTGCTTGCAAGGCTTCATATGATGTGCATTACCGAGAGGGCCCAGAGATACCTCTCCGACAATCGGAGTGACAAATCATAATCTCGATCTATGCCAACTCAACAAACACCTTCGGAGACACCTGTAGAGCATCTTTATAATCACCCAGTTACGTTGTGATGTTTGATAGCACACTAAGTGTTCCTCCGGTATTCGGGAGTTGCATAATCTCATAGTCATAGGAACTTGTATAAGTCATGAAGAAAGCAATAGCAACAAACTAAACGATCATCGTGCTAAGCTAACGGATGGGTCTTGTCAATCACATCATTCTCTAATGGTGTGATCCCATTCATCAAATGACAACTCATGTCTATGGCTAGGAAACTTAACCATCTTTGATTAACGAGCTAGTCAAGTAGAGGCATACTAGTGACACTTTGTTTGTCTATGTATTCACACATGTATTAAGTTTCCGGTTAAAACAATTCTAGCACGAATAATAAACATTTATCATGATATAAGGAAATATAAATAACAACTTTATTATTGCCTCTAGGGCATATTTCCTTCAGTCTCCCACTTGCACTAGAGTCAATAATCTAGATTACACAGTAATGATTCTAATACCCATGGAGTCTTGGTGCTGATCATGTTTTGCTCGTGAGAGAGGCTTAGTCAACGGGTCTGCAACATTCAGATCCGTATGTATTTTGCAAATCTCTATGTCTCCCTCCTTGACTTGATCACGGATGGAATTGAAGCGTCTCTTGATGTGCTTGGTTCTCTTGTGAAATCTGGATTCCTTTGCCAAGGCAATTGCACCAGTATTGTCACAAAAGATTTTCATTGGACCCGATGCACTAGGTATGACACCTAGATCAGATATGAACTCCTTCATCCAAACTCCTTCATTTGCTACTTCGGAAGCAGCTATGTACTCCGCTTCACACGTAGATCCCGCCACGACGCTTTGCTTAGAACTGCACCAACTGACAGCTCCACCGTTCAATATAAATACGTATCCGGTTTGTGACTTAGAGTCATCCGGATCAGTGTCAAAACTTGCATCGACGTAACCACTTACGACGAGCTCTTTGTCACCTCCATAAATGAGAAACATATCCTTAGTCCTTTTCAGGTATTTCAGGATGTTCTTGACCGCTGTCCAGTGATCCACTCCTGGATTACTTTGGTACCTCCCTGCTAAACTTATAGCAAGGCACACATCAGGTCTGGTACACAGCATTGCATACATGATAGAACCTATGGCTGAGGCATAGGGAATGACTTTCATTTTCTCTCTATCTTCTACAGTGGTCGAGCATTGAGTCTTACTCAACTTCACACCTTGCAACACTGGCAAGAACCCTTTCTTTGCTTGATCCATTTTGAACTTCTTCAAAACTTTATCAAGGTATGTGCTTTGTGAAAGTCCAATTAAGCGTCTTGATCTATCTCTATAGATCTTGATGCCCAATATATAAGCAGCTTCACCGAGGTCTTTCATTGAAAAACTTTTATTCAAGTATCCTTTTATGCTATCCAGAAATTCTATATCATTTCCAATCAACAATATGTCATCCACATATAATATTAGAAATGCTACAGAGCTCCCACTCACTTTCTTGTAAATACAGGCTTCTCCAAAAGTCTGTATAAAACCATATGCTTTGATCACACTATCAAAACGTTTATTCCAACTCCGAGATGCTTGCACCAGTCCATAAATGGATCGCTGGAGCTTGCACACTTTGTTAGCATCCTTTGGATCGATAAAACCTTCGGGTTGCATCATATACAACTCTTCTTCCAGAAATCCATTTAGGAATGCAGTTTTTACATCCATTTGCCAAATTTCATAATCATAAAATGCGGCAATTGCTAACATGATTCGGACGGACTTAAGCATCGCTACGGGTGAAAAGGTTTCATCGTAGTCAACTCCTTGAACTTGTCAAAAACCTTTTGCAACAAGTCGAGCTTTGTAGACAGTAACATTACCGTCAGCGTCAGTCTTCTTCTTGAAAATCCATTTATTCTCTATGGCTTGCCGATCATCAGGCAAGTCAACCAAAGTCCACACTTTGTTCTCATACATGGATCCCATCTCAGATTTCATGGCCTCAAGCCATTTCGCGGAATCTGGACTCATCATCGCTTCCTCATAGTTCGTAGGTTCGTCATGGTCAAGTAACATGACCTCCAGAACAGGATTACCGTACCACTCTGGTGCGGATCTTACTCTGGTTGACCTACGAGGTTCGGTGGTAACTTGATCTGAAGTTACATGATCATCATCATTAGCTTCCTCACTAATTGGTGTAGGAGTCACAGGAACTGATTTCTGTGATGAACTACTTTCCAATAAGGGAGCAGGTACAGTTACCTAATCAAGTTCTACTTTCCTCCCACTCACTTCTTTCGAGAGAAACTCCTTCTCTAGAAAGGATCCATTCTTAGCAACGAATGTCTTGCCTTCGGATCTGTGATAGAAGGTGTACCCAATAGTCTCCTTTGGGTATCCTATGAAGATACATTTCTCCGATTTGGGTTCGAGCTTATCAGGTTGAAGCTTTTTCACATAAGCATCGCAGCCCCAAACTTTAAGAAACGACAACTTGGGTTTCTTGCCAAACCACAGTTCATAAGGTGTCGTCTCAACGGATTTAGATGGTGCCCTATTTAACATGAATGCAGCCGTCTCTAAAGCATAACCCCAAAACAATAGCGGTAAATCAGTAAGAGACATCATAGATCGCACCATATCTAATAAAGTGCGATTACGACGTTCGGACACACCATTACGCTGTGGTGTTCCTGGTGGCGTGAGTTGCGAAACTATTCCGCATTGTTTCAAATGAAGACCAAACTCGTAACTCAAATATTCTCCTCCACGATCGGATCGCAGAAACTTTATTTTCTTGTTACGATGATTTTCCACTTCACTCTGAAATTCTTTGAACTTTTCAAATGTTTCAGACTTATGTTTCATCAAGTAGATATACCCATATCTGCTCAAATCATCTGTGAAGGTCAGAAAATAACGATACCCGCCGCGAGCCTCAATATTCATCGGACCGCATACATCGGTATGTATTATTTCCAATAAATCTGTTGCTCGCTCCATTGTTCCGGAGAACGGAGTTTTAGTCATCTTGCCCAAGAGGCATGGTTCGCAAGTACCAAGTGCTTCATAATCAAGTGATTCCAAAAGTCCATCAGTATGGAGTTTCTTCATGCGCTTTACACCAATATGACCCAAACGGCAGTGCCACAAATAAGTTGCACTATCATTATCAACTCTGCATCTTTTGGTTTCAATATTATGAATATGTGTATCACTACTATCGAGATTCAACAAAAATAGACCACTCTTCAAGGGTGCATGACCATAAAAGATATTACTCATATAAATAGAACAACCATTATTCTCAGATTTAAATGAATAACCGCCTCGCATCAAACAAGATCCAGATATAATGTTCATGCTTAACGCTGGCACCAAATAACAATTATTCAGGTCTAAAACTAATCCCGAAGGTAGATGTAGAGGTAGCGTGCCGACGGCGATCACATCGACTTTGGAACCATTTCCCACACGCATCGTCACCTCGTCCTTAGCCAATCTTCGCTTAATCCGTAGTCCCTGTTTCGAGTTGCAAATATTAGCAACAGAACCAGTATCAAATACCCAGGCACTACTGCGAGCATTAGTAAGGTACACATCAATAACATGTATATCACATATACCTTTGTTTACTTTGCCATCCTTCTTATCCGCCAAATACTTGGGGCAGTTCCGCTTCCAGTGACCAGTCCCTTTGCAGTAGAAGCACTCAGTATCAGGCTTAGGTTCAGACTTGGGCTTCTTCACTTGAGCAGCAACTTGCTTGCCGTTCTTCTTGAAGTTCCCCTTCTTCCCTTTACCCTTTTTCTTGAAACTGGTGGTCTTGTTGACCATCAACACTTAATGCTCCTTTTTGATTTCTACCTCCGCAGCCTTTAGCATTGCGAAGAGCTCGGGAATTGTCTTATCCATCCCTTGCATATTATAGTTCATCACGAAGCTCTTGTAGCTTGGTGGCAGTGATTGAAGAACTCTGTCAATGACACTATCAACCGGAAGATTAACTCCCAGCTAAGTCAAGAGATTATGATACCCAGACATTTTGAGTATATGCTCACTGACAGAATTATTCTCCTCCATTTTGCAGCTATAGAACTTATTGGAGACTTCATATCTCTCAATCCGGGCATTTGCTTGAAATATTAACTTCAACTCCTGGAACATCTCATATGCTCCATGACGTTCAAAACGTCGTTGAAGTCCCGGTTCTAAGCCGTAAAGCATGGCACACTGAACTATCGAGTAGTCATCAGCTTTGCTCTGCCAGACGTTCTTAACGTCATCAGTAGCGTCTGCAGCAGGCCTAGCACCTAGCGGTGCTTCCAGGACGTAATTCTTCTGTGCAGCAATGAGGATAATCCTCAAGTTACGGACCCAGTCCGTGTAGTTGCTACCATCATCTTTCAACTTAGCTTTCTCTAGGAACGCATTAAAATTTAAAGGAACAGTAGCACGGGCCATTGATCTACAACAACATAGACATGCAAAATACTATCAGGTACTAAGTTCATGATAAATTAAAGTTCAATTAATCATATTACTTAAGAACTCCCACTTAGAAAGACATCCCTCTAATCATCTAAGTGATCACGTGATCCAAATCAACTAAACCATGTCCGATCATCACGTGAGATGGAGTAGTTTTCAATGGTGAACATCACTATGTTGATCATATCTACTATATGATTCACGCTCGACCTTTCGGTCTCAGTGTTCCGAGGCCATATCTGTATATGCTAGGCTCGTCAAGTTTAACCCGAGTATTCTGCGTGTGCAAAACTGGCTTGCACCCGTTGTATGTGAACGTAGAGCTTATCACACCCGATCATCACGTGGTGTCTCGGCACGACGAACTGTAGCAACGGTGCATACTCAGGGAGAACACTTGTACCTTGAAATTTAGTGAGAGATCATCTTATAATGCTACCGCCGTACTAAGCAAAATAAGATGCATAAAAGGATTAACATCACATGCAATTCAATATGTGACATGATATGGCCATCATCATCTTGTGCTCTTGATCTCCATCATCGAAGCACCGTCATGATCTTCATCGTCACCGGCGCCCCAGCTTGATCTCCATCGTCACCGGCGCCACAGCATGATCTCCATCGTAGCATCATTGTTGTCTCGCCAACTATTGCTTCTACGACTATTGCTACCGCTTAGTGATAAAGTAAAAACAATTACATGGCGATTGCATTGCATACAATAAAGCGACAACCATATGGCTCCTGCCGGTTGCCGATAACTTTGTTACAAAACATGATCATCTCATACAACAAATTATATCACATCATGTCTTGACCATATCACATCACAGCAAGCCCTGCAAAAACAAGTTAGACGTCCTCTACTTTGTTGTTGCAAGTTTTACGTGGCTGCTACGGGCTTAGAAGAACCGTTCTTACTTACGCAAAACCACAACGTGGTGTAGTGATTGCTTTTTGATCTTCTAAAAGAACCCTCTTCATTGAAACCGATTCAACTAAAGTGAGAGAGACAGACACCCGCCAGTCACCTTTAAGCAACGAGTGCTCACAGCGGTGAAACCAGTCTCGCGTAAGCGTACGCGTAATGTCGGTCCGGTCCGCTTCATCTCACAATACCGCTGAACCAAGTAACAACTAGTAACGGCAAGCAATATGTATACACCCACGCCCACAACTCCTTTGTGTTCTACTCGTGCATATCATCTACGCATAGACCTGGCTCTGATACCACTGTTGGGGAACGCAATAATTTCAAAAATTTCCTACGAACACGCAAGATCTATCTAGGTGATGCATAGTAACAAGCGGGAGAGTGTGTCCACGTACCCTCGTAGACCGAAAGCGGAAGCGTTTAGTAACGCGGTTGATGTAGTCGAACGTCTTCGTGATCCAACCGATCAAGTACCGAACGCACGGCACCTCCGCGATCTGCACACGTTCAGCTCGGTGACGTTCCTCGAACTCTTGATCCAGCTGAGGCCGAGGGAGAATTCCGTCAGCACGACGGCGTGGTGATGGTGATGATGAAGTGATTCCGGCAGGGTTTCGCCTAAGCTCTCCGAAAATATGACCGAGGTGGAAATCTGTGGAGGGGGGCACCGCACACGGCTAAAAACAATCAACTTGTGTGTCCTAGGGTGCCCCCCTGCCCCCGTATATAAAGGAGAAAGGGGGAGGCCGGCCGGCCCTCATAGGGCGCGCCAAGGGGGGAGGAATCCTACTCCTAGTAGGAGTAGGTTTCCCCCTTTCCTAGTCCAACTAGGAGGAGAAGGAAAGGGAGGGAGAGGGAAAGAGGGGCTGCGCCCCCTCCCCTAGTCCAATTCGGACTCCCCTTGGGGGGGGGGGGGGGCGCGCCACCTCCTGGCTGCTGCCCTCTCTCTCCCCTAAAGCCCACTAAGGGCCCATAACTTCCCGGGGGGGTTCCGGTAACCCTCCGGCACTCCTGTTTTATCCGAAACCTTCCGGAACACTTCCGATGTCCGAATAACATGGTCCAATATATCAATCTGTATGTCTCGACCATTTTGAGACTCCTCGTCATGTCCGTGATCATATCCGGGATTTCGAACTACCTTCGGTACATCAAAACACATAAACTCATAATACCGATCGTCATCGAACGTTAAGCGTGCGGACCCTACGGGTTCGAGAACTATGTAGACATGACCAAGACTTATCTCTGGTCAATAACCAATAGCGGAACCTGGATGCTCATATTGGCTCCCACATATTCTACGAAGATCTTTATCCACTTCCGGTGTCCGAATAACATGGTCCAATATATCAATCTTTATGTCTCGACCATTTCGAGACTCCTCGTCATGTCCGTGATCATATCCGGGATTCCGAACTACCTTCGGTACATCAAAACACATAAACTCATAATACCGATCGTCATCGAACGTTAAGCGTGCGGACCCTACGGGTTCGAGAACTATGTAGACATGACCAAGACTCATCTCTGGTCAATAACCAATAGCGGAACCTGGATGCTCATATTGGCTCCCACATATTCTACGAAGATCTTTATCGGTCAAACCGCATAACAACATACGTTGTTCCCTTTGTCATCGGTATGTTACTTGCCCGAGATTCGATCGTCGGTATCATCATACCTAGTTCAATCTCGTTACCGGCAAGTCTCTTTACTCGTTCCGTAATGCATCATCCCATAACTAACTCATTAGTCACATTGCTTGCAAGGCTTCATATGATGTGCATTACCGAGAGGGCCCAGAGATACCTCTCCGACAATCGGAGTGACAAATCCTAATCTCGATCTATGCCAACTCAACAAACACCTTCGGAGACACCTGTAGAGCATCTTTATAATCACCCAGTTACGTTGTGACGTTTGATAGCACACTAAGTGTTCCTCCGGTATTCGGGAGTTGCATAATCTCATAGTCATAGGAACTTGTATAAGTCATGAAGAAAGCAATAGCAACAAACTAAACGATCATCGTGCTAAGCTAACGGATGGGTCTTGTCAATCACATCATTCTCTAATGATGTGATCCCGTTCATCAAATGACAACTCATGTCTATGGCTAGGAAACTTAACCATCTTTGATTAACGAGCTAGTCAAGTAGAGGCATACTAGTGACACTCTGTTTGTCTATGTATTCACACATGTATTAAGTTTCCAGTTAATACAATTCTAGCATGAATAATAAACATTTATCATGATATAAGGAAATATAAATAACAACTTTATTATTGCCTCTAGGGCATATTTCCTTCACGTTCGTCGCCGTGTCGACGATCCAGCGGTTCCCTGTCGACTACAAGTGCTACCCCGAGACCTCTCGCAACCCTAACCCCCGCAGATCCCTCTCCCTCGCACTCCTTCCTCTTCCCACACGGACTCCCGAAGTCGCCACCATGGCCGAGCTCGATGCCGACGCTATCATCGTCTTCACCGCCTGAGACCGAGCTCAAACGCTCCGCCGGCCTCTTCTCCTTCTTCTTCAACCACCGGACCGAGCTTTGCGCCACTACAACGCGGGGATCGCGCCCCTCTTCGTCCTCGGTCGCCGGCGCATCTCCGGCGAATTACGCCGTTCTGCAGCTCCTAAACCACCGCCGGGCCTACGTGTGCCCTCACGGTGAGCTCGCGCCTCCTTCCCCTCATTATTCCGCGCAAATCCATGTCTGTAGCCACCCCGCCGTCGTTGCCGTAGCTAGGCTCCGCCGCGGTGCTCGTCGTCGTCGCTCCCGACGTTGTCGTGCTCCACTGAGCTCGCCGTCGTATCCACGCGTCTCTAGGACCCTGTAGAGCCACTCCGCTGAGCTTGTCGTGCACCGTTGTGCCACTTCCGATCGTGGCCGAACTCCGGCGCCCGCTTCGCCGCTCACCGCCGTCGACCTAACTCGTCTCTGGTCGAACCGCTAGTACCACACAACGCGCGCGAGCTCTGGCTTTCGAACGCGAGTAGCCGCGCCCCGTTTGGCTCACCACAGCCAAATCCCGAGCTACTCCGGCGAGAGACCGCCGCTAGAACGGTCGCCGGAGCAGCTCCGGCGCCGGCTACCGACGTGGCGCAGGTGGGACCCACTCCTGGGTCACTGACTGTGGGCCCTGGGGGCCCCAGTTGACTGGGTTGACCCAGTCAACTGTGCTGACTGGGCAGCCCAGCCACTGACATGCGGGCCCCACCGCATTTTAGTTAATTAAAAACGTTTTTATAATTAAAAGTTAATTTGTTTAGTTAATAAGTCATTGACAGGTGGGGCCAGCTGCTAAATAACTCTCTGGATTAGTTTTAATTAACTCTGTTAATTATCAGAGACTGGCATGTGGGTCCCACTGGGCCCACATGTCATATTTGTCAGCTCTGTTGACCTGCTGACATCATCCACACCTCATGCTGACATCATATATCATTTTCTGATAATAAAAATAATTCCAGAAAATCATTTAAACTTTGAAAATTAATAACTTTTAAACCGTAGCTCAGATCGAAAAACTTAAAACATGAAAGTTGATCAGAACGACGAGACGAATCTAATCGTGTCGTCTGTTTCGATGCCGGAACCCCCTATGTAGGTGAAACCGCAACTTCGAGGCCGTATCCGGTAGATGAATAGTGCTTATACACCGGTTAATGAATCCAACTTAAATCCTAAAATAACTAAATATTGACTTAGACATACTTTAGGCAACCCAGCACTGCATCTTAGCATAGCATGCCTGTATTGCATCGTTTGCTGTGCATTTATATGTTTCTTCCCCCTCTTCTCTCTCGATAGACCCCGACGTCGACGTAGCTCCCGAGACTGACACAGCTCCGGAGGTCGACTACGCTCCAGACGATCAGGCCCTTGCCACCGAGCTTCCAGGCAAGCACCCCCATTTTGAGCATTCCGATATCGCCCACTCTCTTCTCTCTTATGCTTGCATTAGAAGTTACCGCCGCTACTGTTATCCTATATCTGCTGCATAGCCTGTTTATTGTAACCTGCTATTGTTACCTGCCTGCTTATCCTAAACTATTAGAATAGTTTGGGTAGAGACCAACAGAGACCCCACTAAATCCCGACTGCCCCGCTGGATTATCAGAAGACCCGAACAACGGGATTGAAGACCAGGCCCCAACACCGCACGTCACTTCCCCCTTAGTTGCCGACACTACTGGGTTACTATCGAGTGCCGAGGGTGATACCTCGTCAGCACTTCTGATGATAACCTTGTAGGTTAGTTAATCGGTCGTGGTAAGCGAGGGTGATTCCTCCTACACCACCCCCGATAACGACGTCGTCGTGCAACACTTCAGGTGTGGACCTCGAGGGTGATTCCTCCTTCGTTCACCTTGACGTTAATATCAGGTGGGACTCCATCGAGGGTGATTCCTCAGGGTTCCCCCTTGGTGTTAGACACACGGATACCGTTGATACTATGACTTTACACTGAAACATGAAACTAAAGAAGGGTCGGCCCTGAGGGGTACCCGCGCGAGCTTAATAGCCAGTGATGTGGGCTCGGGTGGACCTGGATGGTGCCCGAGAGTTGAACACGAGGCGTGGCCAGGCATTCCTCGCCCTTGCCGCAAGTCCTCGAGACGGGGCGACGGGGTCACATCGATCATGAGTCTCTGCTCGTTACTGCGCGCTCCTACTCCACTAACGGTTTGGATATTTGATCCGAGGGGCCTCTGGCCTGATAGCACTAACCATCACGTGGGCATAGTATGGGCGTTCTGCGTCGTATACTTCAGCCAAAGCTTAATAGACGTCAGCGACTGAGCGGCGCGCGCTGGATTGGACTGGTTACGCAACTGCGCTTGTATTAAGGGGTTGCTAGGTCTGCTTCCAGCTGCCCACGCAACGCGCAGGAGTTCCCGAGGCAAAGGCCCAAGACCCCTGGGGGCATAGGTTAGTCCGGCGTGCTGACCTCTTTGTTAAGTATTTGGTCGGGTTGCGGCGTGTTGCTTAGCCGAGGTCGGGCATGATCCAGAAAAGTGTGTCCAGCCGGAGTTAAGCGAGCGTGGTGGGTAAGTTGGTTCACCCCTGCAGGGAAGAACTAATCTATCGATAGTCTGTCCTACGGTAACGGACACTCGGAGTTGTATCCCAATCGGTACAACTAGAACTGGTGACTTGAGATGAATTGGATAGTATGGCTCTGGGATTGCTTTCTCACAGGGAGTCGAGGAAGAATCTCTGGGCGAGGTTGATGACACTACTACTACTTTACATTATGTTAATCTGCACTCTTCTAATGCTGCAAGACCAATGAAGATGATTGAAGATGCTAGTCTTCGATAGGACTAGGCTTTCCCCCTCTATTCTGGCATTTCTGCAGCCCAGTCCACATATACAGCCCCCTTTGAAAATGTTGCATATGTAGTGTAGATCCTTGCTTGCTGAGTACTTCGAATGAGTACTCACGTTTGCTTTATTTTCTTTTTCTCCCCATATCTATATGTCGCCGCCAGATGACGGAGCCCCTGAGATAGCAACCCCCGTCGACGACTACGGCTACTACTACTACCCTCCCGGCGAGTACTACTACGAGGAGCCGACTGACGACCAGGAGTAGGTTCGGAGGGTCCTAGGCAGGAGGCCTACGCCTTTCGATCGTAGTGTTTTATTTTGCCCCGCCTTTCTAAAGGCTTATCTCTATTTCTGTAATATATCTGTACCCAGATATCTGATGCTTCCGCTGACACTTGTATGCCATCGAGCTATGTATTCGAGCCCTCGAGGCCCTGGCTTGTAATATAAAGCTTGTATGACTTTATTTATGTTTTAGAGTTGTGTTGTGATATCTTCAAGTGAGTCCTTAGGCTTGATTATGTGCATTTGCGTGTATGATTAGTGCACGATTAAGCCGGGGTCGTCACACAAGTCACCCTTAATGATATGCCAGCACTTTTTATAAAACTCAGCCGGAAAGCCATCTGGCCCCGGCGCTTTATTATTCTTCATTTGTGAAATTTCCTCAAACACCTCTTTCTCCGAAAATGGGGCGGTTAAAATATCATTCTCATCCGCTGCTAGTTGGGGGACATCCTCAATCCTCGACTCATCTAAGGACACGAAATTATCCTCAGGTGGCCCAAAAAGCTGCTTATAATAATTGGTGATGTAAAGTTTTAGGTTCTCCTGACCTACAATCGTCCCCTCATCTTGCTCTAACTGAAAGATTCTCTTCTTTCGATGCTTGCCATTCGCTATCATATGGAAGAATTAAGTATTATCGTCCCCTTGGACGACTTTGCGGACTTTAGCTCTTAGTGCCCACTTCAATTCCTCCTCTCGAAGCAGTTCTTTCAATCTCATTTCCGCCTCCACTTTAGTTTCCAGCTCCCTGGTATCTAGAATGGAGGACTCGGCCTTTAATTCGAGGGAATTGATAAGGATAAGGAGCCTTTCCTTTTCAGCCTTATATATCCCACTCAAATGTTTGGCCCAGCCACGTAAGAACTGCCTGAGGTGCCTAATTTTATTCCGCCATCTTTCTACATTCGACCTCCCTCCTGAATCTTTAGCCCATTCCCGTGCTATCAGATCCAAGAACCCTTCTCTTTCAAACCATGCTAATTCGAAAGAGAACGTGTTTTTGTTTCCCACGTGAGTTGCCTCTCCAGAGTCAACAAGCAATGGGGTATGATCGGAGATCGCGCGTGACAACGCTTGGACCGTCACCATAGGAAACTTCTGCTCCCATTCGACACTGGCGAGGACACGATCCAACTTCTCAAACATTGGATTTGGTAACGTATTCGCCCAAGTGAATTTTCTACCAGAAAGCTCGATTTCTCGAAGATCCATGCTTTCAATGATAGTATTAAACATAAACGACCATCTGCCGTCAAAGTTATCATTGTTTTTTTTCTCCCGTCTTCAAATAATGTTAAAATCACCCCCAACCAGAATTGGGAGCTGCTCACTACCGCAAATACGAACTAGGTCTGCCAAAAAATCAGGTTTAAGTTCAGGCTGTGCGGCGCCATACACCCCCACCAATGCTCATTGAAACCCATCTATCTTCGATCTGACCCGAAACTTAACCGCAAAATCTCCCATAACCACATTCCGGACTTCCAAAGTGTCGCATTTAACCCCAAGTAAAATCCCACCGGATCGTCCTCTTGGAGGTAGGCAATGCCAATTGAAATCAACTCCTCCCGACAAAGTGCTAAGAAACTGAGGGGTAAAGTTGTCCCTTCCAGTTTAAGAGAGGGCGATAAAATCTAACTTGTGCTCTATAGAAGCGTCTGCTAGAAACCTACGTTTAGCCTAGTCCTTAAGACCTCTGCTATTCCAAAAGATTCCTTTCATATTTCATCATGAAATTTTTTAGTGGTCCGAATCCTAGCACTTCTGCGCACAGCCGAATCCGGATAAATCTTTCATTTCCACTTGCGCTTAGGCTTGCTTTGGTCCTCTACCCGGTCCTTACAACCAAGTTCAGTAGACCTAGCCGACTGAGTTTCTGCAGGGTTTGACTCATCCTCCTCAGTCTCGGGGAGTGAGGGTACAAGATCCGCACAAAAGCTATCAAGTACCCTGACCCCCAGCGCATCTATATCCAAATCATTCATAGGTTTGACAGCCGCTAAGTTTCGAATCATTTCTAAGGCACGTTCCGCTTCAAGATCAAGGATATCATTGATAGAATTAGATATTTCACTATCATTACTACCCAACGACACTCCCAATTGATTTGCATTATGTATAATCTCATCATCGGAAAAATGCAAGATAGAATTGGAAGTGTTGACTGACATACCGGTAGTGACCTCAATGTCACGAAGTTTGGCCGCCCGCATGGCGCACCGTAGCTGTATGTCGTCGACATCCGGCTGATCCTGGAGGCGGCAGCTCATCCGTCAGCCTTCGGACACAGGATCCGGAATCCCTCCGAAGGCCATGATCTCGTCCCGCGTCGCCCCGATCAGGGTAAGGCCTCCTGCCTAACCCCCAACAGGGCTCAACTGAGCTGAACCAGTCAGGCCGCGGCCCTCTGCCGTCAGCCCTACCTGCGTAGCCCCATCCGCCACCACCGTCGCCGGGTCCGAAGCGCCCTTCGGTGTCGACCGAGGGCTGCAGCTAGGGAAGGCTGCATCAGTCGTCCTCTGCCGGGGCGCCTTGGGAGAAGTAGGAGCGGGGGCCACCTGCCCACGCACCCCCCTGGCCCGGCACCCCCTCCGACGCGCGGCACAACACCGGCCGCGCAAGGTATCGCCGTGCTCATCCGCTGCTGCGAAGCGCCCCTCTGAGTGCGACCAGTGAGGGAACCGGGGGCCACCTGCCCACGTGAGTCCCCACCGTCGAGGCCAAGCTCGGCAGTCTGACCGATCACTGCCGCAGGTAGCACCGAAGTAGGTGTACACTCCACCGGAATCACCTCTGTCGTTCGCATAACGGAGCAACCACTAACTATAGCATCAAGCCCAACAGGATCAAGAGGAGGTAGCGAGCGCTCGAACATATCATCCCGCTCCACCCGATCACTCCACAATCTAGGAGGAGCAGAAGCAGGCTCAAAAGAACCAAACCTCAGTGAGTTCATCGGCGTAGAGGTAGATGATGGAGCTCCTTTCCCTGGCGCCACCGATGCGTGCTTAACACCCGGGGTGTTGGACATATCTCGTCCACTGTCCTCCTCTCGCAGCTCCTTGTTACCCGAGCCGTCATTCTTATCGACCATATCCACATCATCCCCACCCATGGCCTCAGTGAAAAGATCGGTGTCCTCAAACTCAATCTCTAGGTTGTATATCATACCGGCATGCGCCCATCTAACCACATCCGGTACGAACTCAATATCCAGGACACTCACGAGCAACCTCGCCACCCCGTTTGCACGGGTAAACGGCATGTCCACCCGCTCGGTCTTTCCAACAAGTGTGCCCAAACTAGCCGCAACCCGTACATCCTTCAGAGGCTTCGAAGGCGCCCCCGAGAAACGTAACCAAACTTGGGTAAGAGGTTTGCCCTTCGGCTCGACCTTCTTCCACTCGAGGAACTCAAGTATGCACTCTGTGCCAGGCACTCTACACATCCCAAAGCTCAGAATTTTCTTCAAGTCCTCTGCTGATGGAAAGTCAACTTTGTAAACATTAGCCTCGAGTCTAATAAGCTCCCACTGAAAGTTGCCTGGAGCAAGCTCATTCAGCCTCTGTAGAATATGTGCCTCAGACAAGTCTCCTTTAGTCACTTTGACCAGCCCCGTAGTCGCGCTCTGTGGCGCCTCTAGGACCTCCATCGCACAAGGAGACTCAAAGAACATCAACTCGGCGCAGCAAACTCCATACATGATGACTCCCGGCATCGGTTCACGCAACAACGGGCACTCCCCCATATCGTGCACCGGTTTGAGGCAAGTGTCACAGAGCTCAGTGACACACTCAACAATAAAGTGCCCCTGCTCTCCACAGCGATAACATAGCATTTTCTCCTTCTTACGGGCCCACTTGGTAGCTCTATCTCCATCTGGTTTTTCAGCCCCTCTGACAGTCCCCGCCGCACTGGGCTCGGCCTCGGGCACTGCCGCATTTGCCAAAGCCGTCACCGCGGCCATGACCTGGCCAGTCAACTCTGGAGTCCGCGAAGAAACAACCACCTCCGAAGTAGCAGTCGGCTCCGCAACATCGGTAACTGTCGCGGCAGGCGGTGGAGGTTGCCGGTGGCGGTTCTTGCCTCCCCGGCCACCATGATGACCACGGTAACCACCTCTCTGTTGGTAGTCCGGACCTGATGCACCCTCCACGAAACCACCCGGAGGTCCATAGAACGGGCGTTCTGCCGTCCCGTCACTTTGCCATGCATAGCCGTGCCCGCCGCCCAACGACGAGGAGCCCCGATGTTGGCCCTCACCATACAGATGGTAACCATCGTCACCCCATTGTCCATGCGGAGGACCACGGCCGCCATCCCGACCACGGCCCACCGCAAAGCGCTGCGGCCCCGTGCCGACGACCCCTCTTGGCGCTGCCGGAGCCGCCTTGGCCGCGGGCATTGGCGCCGCCGGTGCAGCCCTAGCCGCAGGCGGGGGGTTTTGCGTCTGTACGGCCGCCGGCGCAGCCCTAGCCGCAGGCGGGGGCGCTGCACGGTGTTGCGTCTGCTGATGCGGCTGAGCCACATGGTGAGGCGGCAGAGCCGGCCTCGGAGCAGCCTTCGGCTGGGACGGCGCAGCTTTGGGAGGCGGCAGCGCGGACTTGGGAGGCGGCCCGACGCCCCGTCCGGCCATAACAGCCCTTCCCGCAGCGGCCGGCCGAATCCGTCTAGCGCGACCTTGAGCGAGCTTAGGAAATCCCGGCGTGGCAATCCGGCGAACCCTAGCTCTTGTAGATGAACGAACAAACGATCTCACGAGACAAGGAGACGGCGGCTCGCACATCGCTGCAGTCTCATGCACGTCGATCGCGGCGCCCACCCTCCGATTTGTTTCCTGACTAGGCACCTGGGCCTCATACCCAGTCCTAGCGAGGTCCACCTCGGTAACGCAGGGCGACGGCCCAACCAGGCCCAACAAACAATTCAAACGCGCCTGCCGCATCTCCCTGATCTGGCGAGGCACGCCGCACCCCGGCGGCGTCCTCCCGATCGCCGGCGCCGGCGCCCCCTTTTTCTTCTTTCTCCATGTGACCTTCGTCCACACATCCGGCGGAAAGAAATCAGACAAAGTAACAATCGACGAACTCACCTTTGGAAGAGGGCCGCACCACGGCTTCATCTTCGGCTGCGGCAGTGGTGATCTGGGACCAAAATCCCCATCCTTCTTGCGCCTGCCTCCGATCCTCAACTGCGGCGAGGTAACACGTGGTTGCGTCGCCGGCCGCGCCGGGCACTCTTCGTCAACCAGCGTCACCTCATCATCCTCGTCAGCCAAAACCCAAAATCGGCCCCCGAACTGCGGTTTCGAGGGCTTGGGCTCTTCTGTGAGATCGACCATATCGATATGATCAAGCACCTCCTGTTCTTCCTGCAAAAACAAACTAACGGTAACATCAAAGACATCAATTAACAGCCGCATACCTTCGTTAATCTCCACATCAGCGCTAAGGTAACACCCGCCGAGGATGTCTCCTTCCAGATCGCGCACCACCGTCCATCTCGATGGGTAGTACGCATAAAGAACTCCCTCCGATCGGTGCCCGACGGCCCGGACATCTTCGAAAAGGATTTTCCATTTCGCTGGATGAAGGAAACCCCCGATTTGCGTCAAAGTCTTCGGATCGGGTGATCCGGTACCCTCCGGTGGCCGCGCCGCCACCAGAGGCACCGGCGACCCCTCCCGAGCAAGCGGCGGCAGCCCAGATCACACCGCCGGAGGCGGCTCAGGGGGCGGCAGGGTCGCCGCCCCGTCGCCCGTGTCGCCTGTCATCCCTGTTTGGTTTGCTAGCTGCTCTTCTCTTAAAATTGGGGGAGAATTTCACTTCCCCGGCCTCTGCACCAACTAGGGATGCATACGGGCCAAGAAGTCATCCTTGTTGGCGTCGTCGACCGGTCCATAGAGGATGGTGAACCAATAGCTGACCCTTGTAGCCCTGATCGTCACCTTGGCCATGATCGCAAACTGGCTGACCGCGTGGGACTCCACGGTGACCATGTCCTTGCTCCACAGGATCGCTACCCGCGTCTCGATGGCCGGCAGCACAATACGTCCATCTAAAATAGCCCCGCCGATCTCACGCACTAGGTCCAGTGTCCAGGCATCAATCTTCGTCTCCTAAATGTAAAGGATGGACGTGCAGTGCGCGGCGACTACCTCGCGCACGGCCTCGCGCTTGGCTGGCGAGTTTAGCCCACGCATGTTCCAGCTCATTATCAGGGGGTTTTGGATGTCACTCATGGGGGCACAGTAAGTAACTCGGACAGCTAATAGCACTACGAACACACAGGTACACATCCCAACTCGTCGGGGGACGCCGTCGACCACCAATAGGCCCCAAACCTCGAAGGCGGCAGCTACGCCTCCTACCACTACGGATACAGGGGAGAACAAGACCTAACTCGAGCCGACCTAGTGTCGACCGCTGCCGGGAGCAACTACAGAATGAATGGCATACTACCATGACTACACAGTGGCCTCTTCGGCAACAGCATCAGGGCCGACCAGGCTAGCCGCGACCCTCATAGCGTCCTTGTTGAGCCGGGTCAGCTTGGCGATGACGTTGATGTCGTCGTCGGAGAGCGGCTCGTCGAATCTGAGGATGAAGGCTTCTGTCGCCCTTGCCGTCATCTTCTCCTTGGGACCCAGCAGTCCCAGCCCTTGCACTAGACGAAGCGTGGCGCGCTGGGTCACGGGGCAGTGTTGTTCTGCGCGGCCTAGCGCACGCTCTGGCGTGGCGGTGGCACGGAAGTTGCATGAGACTTGGGCGGGGCAGAACGACGCTTGGACGGCGGCGACGGCAGCAGCGCCGGGGGGTTGTTGGTGAAGAAATGGCGAGGGGCAGCACTGGTGTCCTCGATCTCCAGTTGGCATACCTGCTCGGTCACCTCTCCGAGCTGCACCGCCACCGTGGTCGCTGCAGTGGGCGTGCGGCAGTTGAAACTAGCCGGGTTGCAGCTTGGCCCGGACAGAGTGGGCCCAAAGACGTCTGGGATCATCATCATTGCTTCGCCGTCTTGCGCCTTGGTCTTGTCGAAGAACTCCAGCGGGGTCACGAGCGTAGCCTCTATCTCGGGGTCGAGGAGCGTGTAAGGCGCAGAGCGGCTTCTTGGCGGTGGAGAAGAACTGCGCGATGACGTCGTCGTGTGCACTAGTGACGATCTGGGCTGGTGGCACTGGTGTAGCAGCGACCCGATCCTTGCCGCGGTTCACCGGCGCGGTAGTGCCCTCCTTGGCCGCCGGGCGTGCGCCCCTCCGTCTCTGGCCCCTAGAGCTGCTGGAGCGGTGGCGTGCTGGAGGAGAGCGGCTGCGGTTGGGGCGCTCCTTGGAGGTGACCTCCGCCTGGGCTTGGTGGCCGCGGCCCCAACCCAGGACCTCTTGCCGACGCCGTCGTTGTCGTGGTCGCGCCTGGGGCCGCCAAGGGGCATGCCTCGACAGCCCGTGACCGCCACCGGGGCGCGAGCCTGCCTCCTTTTCCGTTCTTCGCGTTGGCCGTCCTACACGTGCATGGTCCATGTCCCCGGGAAGATGCGCGGCAGGGGGTCGTCGTCGTCGGAACCAGAAGAGGGCATGCCGCTCTGCGGCGAGTGGGAGGAGCGCGGTGAGCGTGGCGACCAGTCTTCGACGCGGTCAACATGGATGAGGAGGTCGAACCACGATGCGCCCGGTGGCGGCGCCACCCTGCGGTCCGGCGGCGAGAAGCCCTCCGTCTCCTCCACGTGCCCAGCACCGCGGGGGAGCTTCCAGTAGGTGTGCCTGGTGGGGATGAAGGCCATGTCCCACACCCAGAACCAGCAGGTGAAGGTCTTGGTATGTCGCGCTCCAGTGTGCGGCTGTCGAGGCGGTCGACACGCACCTTGTCGCCGAACACCTCCTGTGCCCCCTCGATGGACCAGTATTGCATCGGCATGTTCTCGATGACGCATCGAACATGCAGGTTGAAGGTGGCGAAGCCGGCGTGGTCGTTCTTGCGCCACGGCGAGATGGTGAAGTTGGCGCCATCGACGTGCAGAGTGCCGCGGCGTACAGTGTTGTCGTGGTGGGCTGGCTGGGTGAAGATGACGAGGAAGTCTTCAGGGTGGTGCACCGTCACCCATAGCTGATGAGGCGGGACGCAGAGCTGGGCCTCCATGGCGCGCCCAACGGCCATGGGCGACGTGGCCGCAACCCCCTCGAAAGCATGCAGCGTGACTGGTGCTGCGTGAGGAAGAAGATGGTCTGCTCCACCTCCGGCGTGGAGACGCCCGCTTTGTGGCTGGAGCGAGGCCGGCGCGCAGGGTCGACCAGGCTGAGCTCGGCCATCGAAGGAGCTGGGAGCGGTGGGGGGTGGCGGTGTCGGGAAATGCAGGCGAGAGCTAACTAGAGGACGATGCGCCAATGGACCTAGCCTAGCAGCAGTCGGACCACCAGGGCCATTGCGTGGGTTTTGAGGGCACTCGCGGCCAAAGTGCCCTCGGCGCTTGCAGATGATGCAATGGAGTGGATCACAGCAGTCTTTCCGATGATGGCGGTCGCTGAGGCACAGAAAACAGCGACCGCGGAAGGGGCTTAAGAGCATGGTTAATAGTATAGCCAACTGTTGGCTATAAGAAAGTGCTATGTCATCTATAGTCAACCTTATAGCCAACATGTATAACAATTAGCTATAAGTATGTGCTACTTTATTAATAAATGGCCGATCTTCCACTCTCACATAGTGTCTAGGAGCACGTGCTGCAGCTGGCTCTTGCATGAGAGTCCGCTTACATTCTTTCTCCTATCCTCTCTCCTCCAACTAAGTATAGAAATATTATTTTACTCCTTACAGCCTGCTGACTGTACCTTATTATACTTGCTCTAAGAAGGCCTTCCGGCCATCTGCCACATTGAACGCCCGTCGGCGGTCCAAGGGAGGAGGCGGAGGAGCCCTGCTATGGACCGGCAGATCGATGCCACGCCCGCGATTCTAAAATACATCTGTCCACCCACCGTCCGACCCTGAAGAGGAAAGGTTGACTGCGGGGTGCTGTGCAACAATGATGGACTGAAGGCGACGAGGGGGCAGCTCCTCCGGATCCGTCGTACAAGCTGCAGCATCTACTATGATGGACTGGAGGCGACGAGACGGGTGCACTACCGGATCCACTGCACCAACAGTTGTAACACTCGACGAGCATTCACCCCGGAGCAGGAGACGCGGCGGGGAAACCGGATCTGGAGAGGATAGGGTGCAGCAGCGAGGCGTGGGCGGTGTGACACTCGACGAACTGAAGGGAAAACCCCGCACCTCCCTCCCGTCCGCGGAGCGCCCATGCCGCTAGGAAACTAGGGGCGGTGAGGTGGCCGCCTCATCCGGAGCGGCCAGCGGCGCGGGAGCGGGGGAGGGGCGAGCTAAGCTAGGAGCTAATTTCCTGGTCGGTGGGAAACCCGTATCTGGACCTGGTAGTATGGTGTTGATTGAGCATGCTTGAGTTCAGTATCTTGCGACACATACAGAATTACAGATTAGGTATCTCTACTCCTAATGGAGCAGTTGGTAGTCTCGCTTTCATGTTTTTTTTCGTCCCACCTCCCATGGTTTTTTTTGGTACCTCCTCCCACCTTCGCTGGTTTTTTTTCGTAGATTTTTTTCGTTCCCTCCCCCCACTTCATCGGTTTATTTTCGCGTCACCCTCTCACACAACGAAAGAAATCTGAACAGATCAGAACTTTCCATACTGGTGCAAGTTATATTTAGTAATGTAGAATCAATCACGAACAATCTCTAAAGATCAAATCTAAATTAATTAACCTTACCTTAAATCACTCAATCACATTAATTGATTTTCAGAAAAATCGCTCAATCACATTAACCTTACCTTAACTCACGGATGGTAATCAATCTCCAAACAAAGGAAACAATACATCGAGGGAGCAGTAAATAAACTCCCTTTCTTATGACATGTATATGATCTTCCCTTACCTCTCCGTTGTCGAGCGTTCTTGATTCTCGAGGCCGATGCTTGGGCTGCGTCACTGGGTCGCGACGGTGCCGGAGGACGAGGACGGCGAGGTCGGGTGCCGCGGCCGGTGAAGGGGGCGAAGAAGGGCGGCTTCCCTGGCCCTGGCCGTGTCCGTGGCCCTGGGAGTTGGTGCGGTGGAAGCGGCACTTGAAGGACCCGGCGTGGGTGGCCGGCGCGCAGACACACTTGGAAGCGGGCCCGTGGCCCGCGCCGGACGGCGCCGACGCCGACCCGGGCCACCTCCTCCCCGTATTCTTGGAGCTGTGGCTGGCCGATTTACATGAAATTAATTCCCTCAGTTATGGTGGCAAATATAATACACATAATCCATATTGTTATGCACTAGCGTGTGTGTGTGAAATAGATGGATTATGGTTCCGTACCCAATAAGATGAATATGTGTGTGTGTGTTAGAGAGAGAGAGGGAGAGGGGGGGAGAGTGTGTGTGTGAGGATTTGATGGTAAAAAGATCGCCAATGTCACTTAATATGTATGAGAATATTAATATTGAACTCTTAAAGTTAATGTGGCCTCGTTGCAACGCACGGGCGTTCTTTTAGTAAAACTAAAATGCGGGTTTGTCCAATATCACAGATCTAGCAATGATTGTGCATTAGTGCAACGCAAGTTGCCATAATTCAGTACAAGGACGTTGATCATCTACTGATCTTAAATAATAGTGCAAAAGTGGACAAGAAAAATATGATACAGGTGTGTCGGGGACATCGTCTTTGGCAGCTAGTCGTAAAGGATGGTTGGCGTTGCTCGGAATGGTCTGGCGGTGGGTTCGGAGCTGGCGCATCAAACACAATAAGCTGCGGGTAAGGCGCGGACGCTCACGCTATCCACCTCATCACTTTTTACTGTGCTACCCAGAGAGAAAATATTGTGCTAGGTCTGCCCTTCGCTGCCACAACGCGTTATTTGCTTTGCCCCACACCCCCACCCCTTCTCCCTTGAAGCACGCGACCTCTCTTTTCCCCTCCCAAAATTTTCTCTCTCGTTTGCCGCCGCCGCCATCGCCTCGCCCCGTCGGCCCATCCCAGGTCCTCCGGCTACCGGAGAAGGAAGCAAACTCCACATCTAGTCCTCCTCCTCTAGACCAAGGCACGTCGCCTCCTTCACTCCCTGCCCCTTCTCTGTCGCTCCTACCCCTTTCTCTTCTCAATCCGAATCCGTGGAGGTGGCCGGCAGGGAGGACGGCCATGGCAGGAGTGCTCAACGCGGGAGATGGCAGATCGATCCGCCGAGCTGCCTCATGTCAGCTTCCTCACCATGCTGCAACTACCGCCTCCGTAGGCCAGTCGTGTTGATGTTACTTCGACAGAGGCGAGATTCTGTAGGATCACGAGCGAGTGGGAGGCGAGGTGTTGCGAAGATGTGGGACACGTCACAGAAAGGAAGAGGGTGTGGTGTGAGGAGACGGGCGGCAACACCATTTGTTGGCTCATGTAGTAGTCGGAGCAGGCCATCGTTGCCCCCATGGGCACAGGGACGATGCCCTCGATCGCCAGTACCCTCAACGGCTTGCTCCGCATCCCATCGACCAATCGAATCGCCATCAGCCGGAGGGATCAATCTGTTCTTCCTACCCCTGCATTTATTGTCCTTGTCGAGATGCTAAATCCAGTTGACAATTTCTTGTCGAGCTTTGATTTTCATGCGACACATGTGCTGGTAAAGGAAAAAAGGAGTATGAGTTTGTACTGTGAAGTACATAAACTCACATATGCTCTCTTGTAAAATACAGATTGAAGCTGAGTCAATGACCTATTTGTGATGTATGTAGATAACTATCTGTGTACCAGTTGCTGCAGCATATTCCTACAAGTTCCACTGTTTTTCTCATTTTGCTTGGTTAATGCACTTCTATATGAAGACGGGATTTTGTAAGTTTATTGAAAGATGCAAGTTTCACCATCCAGTTGATTGATCTACACCTAATTGCATTGCAAAATGGAAGGAGAGAGGTAACATCTAGAAATAATCCCAATAAACTGTTGTCAATTTAGGATATAAATGTATCTGTGCTTTTTTTCATACATTTGCTGTTTGTTGTATGCTTAAGAATTAGCTTGTGATGTGTTTACTTTGTAGCAAACTTTAGCCTGCCCTTTTTACATTGTACGTTCCAATCTTGTATTCAATTTGAACAATCAAGTTCGGATTGCCATCTGCAAGATTGAGTAAATCTGTATATCATCACAACTCAAAGTTTAAAAATATTGTTCTGCTAAATACTCCCGATCGTCTCAGTGGTTTGTGGTTCATTAGGATCAGCATTTGTGATTCACATCAAAATTGTTTATGCATGGAGAAAATTACTCGGATCAAGTTGGTTTGGAGTTGGACAACCAGACCTTTTGTGCATTTAAGTGTCTTGACATTGATTGGTGTTCCAGTTTCATCTAATTCTCCACGTGTCGAGTACTGAAAGGATGGTCATTTTGTTAAATTAACAAAGATAATTGTTGCCTATAACTAATGTTGTGTCTTCACCAATTCTAAATACACGGAGCTGGTTCAGTTGTACGAGAAGTAGAAGGACCATGGTATGATTTATTTGCATATAATTAGTCCTTGATTTTCGGGTATGATAGATTATGCTAACAATTTGATGTGACTACAGGTTTCGAGAATTGAGATCCTTGATTTCCCATGCAACCAGTTTGGTGGGTAGGTATCTGGTACTGATGAGAAAGATTGCTTGCGCTCGTAAGTCCGACTCTCTGATTTTTGACAAGGCAATTGCGTGCTTGATACTTCCTCCTTCCTTTGTTTTTTTTGGTGTCTCTGTTTCAAGCCGAAAGAAACAATTGCTTCAGTGTACAATGTACACTACGACTGCTTCCATGAACAGTTATTATAATCATGTTTGCCCGGGCACTTCTGTTGTCTCCACCCCGTCCCACTGAGGTAACAACAGCAAGATTGTATTCATCCAGCAAACAATCAGTTCTCTGCATTGCCAAATCAATCAATCCAACAAGGGTAGGGAGGGATCCTTCACAATTTCATCTAGATCCGCCCATGTATGTGTTAGTGTTCAAGATCACTGAGGTTGTTTTTGTTGTACTATTAGGAACTTGTTAATCGGCGGCACTCTTCGGTCAAGCTCAAAAAAATGTCGGGCACAAGCCTACCTTCTTATGATTGTAATTTAGTAGTTTTTCTTACTAATGGGAGATAATAATAATTAATAAAAGCTTACTGATGATTCATGTTTTCTTACTAATTGTTCATGATTTATTTACTGAAATAGCCGACTATTAGTCAAGTTTATTGGTAGGAAGCTTGTTTGACGATGCTGGTATATTGGTTGTATTCTGCAGTGTGGGTGTTGTTAACTTGTTGCAGTGGATAGTATCCAAACGGCGGAGTGATCAGACGAGCCGAGCCCCCCCCCCCCCCCTCCCCCCTCTCTCTGCTCCCTCCCGTGTAGCCCCCGCGCGGCGACCGGGGGGCTCCAAATCCGGCGCTCCTAGCCCCCTTCCCTCCCTCCCCCGCCTCCCCCGCCGCCGCCCCGGGGCTCGGACGGGCAAAGCCCGACCGGAGCCGGCGGCGGCGGGGCCCTCGCGTTCCCATGGTGGCTAGGGTTGGCGCGGCGCAGCCCCTCCATCCTGGGCGCGGCGCGGGCGCCGGGCGTCGCGGCGCGGCGGCGCACGGGGTCGTGGTGGGCTCCCGTGTTCCTGTCGGGCTTCGGGCGGCGTGGTTCGTGGCGGGGCGTGAGGTGGTTGCTGCGGCGGCGGGGATGGCTGGCCAGATCTGCGCTGTGGCGGCTGCTCGCGGCGCGAGCCGGTAGCGGCCGAGGCGGCAAGGGCCTGCCGGCGGCGCGTGGCGGCTGATTCGCTCGTCGTCGGCGGCATGGTGCCGGTGGTGGTGTTGCGTGCCGGTCGGATTTTGCCTTTTTCCGGCCGGCGGCGCGGGTTTGGGGCCCCGGCCTGGGGCGGCTGCGGTCCCGGTTGTGGGCGGCGGCGGCGTGGTGGCTTCGCCGTGCCGGCTCCACAGCAGCTCGGCGGGTCGTCTGGGGCGGCGGCTGGCTTTCCGGCCTCGGCTTGTCTGTAGGCGGCCCGTTTCGACCTTCGGCCCTCTCCTCGTCGGCTGGTTGCTACCTTCGTCGAAGGTTCGGCCCTCCCCCGACTTCGGTCCATCGCTCGTCTCGCGCTCGGCAGCAGGACTGACCTCGTCTCGCGCCCGGCAGCAGGACCGACCTCGTCTCGCGCCCGACAGCAGGGCCGACCTCGTCTCGCGCCCGGCAGCAGGATCATGCTCGTCTCGCGCCCGGCAGCAGGACCGTGCTCGTCTCGCGCCCGGCAGCAGGACGGGTCGATGGCGGCCAATTTTGGCCGGCCTCTGGGTTTCGGCGTTGGGGGCAGCCCAGGGGTGCGAAAGGCGGTTCCTTTCCGCTCGTATCTTTGGTTGGGGTAGCGGTGGGTCTCGAGTGAGGTGGTGTCCAGGTCTTGGATGCCAGGGCGGCGGCCCTGGTGGTGGCTCCGAGGAGCTCTTGGGCAGAGCCCGTGGTTAGGTGCTGCCGGTGGCCATGGCCGTGTGGGCGGCGTGGTCAATGGGATGTGGCGTCCGGTGGTGGTGAGTGTTGGCCGGGGTGAAAACCTGTTCTATCTTTGGACGGACTGGCGGCGGCGAAGCTCGCTCCCTTCTTGAAGGCGTCGTCGCGGCTCTCATTGCCCGTCGTGTTACTCCAGGGGAAACTCTGATCCTCGGGTCGGGCGGTGACGGCGCTCTGGTGTCGTAACCTTCCTGAAGGCGCCGCTTTGGAGCACACGGTTCGTCATATGCGGCCTCTTCTCTTCGCGTTGGCGTGTCCACGGTTGAGGACTCCGGTTGCTCTTGTAGTACTAGGGGTTGTGTTGCTGCGCTCAGCGCCTATGTATCCAGCCTTGGGTGTGTGCGTGTGTTGTGGTGGTGTGCGTTTGTATCTGAACTGTGGTCGGTCATTGCTTTACATATAAAGCGGGGCGAAAGCCTTTTTCGGTAACTTGTTGCAGTGTCATACTGGAATAATTTTGCATCACGTCTTGTCCATTCTTTTTTTATATTTTAACCGATCTGTTAAATAACATGCCCTTTGCTAATCTCCATCTGTTTTGCCTTCTTCAAAAATAGGTTAGCATATGGGACATGAAATCCGTGAGCAAAGACAACCAAAATGTTGATTCCAACCAAAGATTGTTGGCTACAATGTGAGACCATTTTGGGTCAGTAAACTGTGTGAGATGGGCCAAGAATGGACGCTATCTTGCTTCAGGATCAGATGATCAAGCTATCCCAATTCATGAAAGGAAAGCTGGTTCCAGTACATCTGAGTTTGGAAGTGGAGAGCTAGCAGATATAGGAAATTGCAAGGTCGTTATGATCTTAAGGGGGCATACTGCGAACGTGGTAATTATCTTCCAAAGTTTTAGTCTGGTTGTTTTTCTTTCCAATTTTTGGCAACACAATCAGAACTCGAATTGTTACCTGCAATCCTTAGGTCTTTCCTATTAAACATCTTTCTGTTTCTTATGCCTAAAGTAGGTAGATCTAAATGTTGTAATTATCTGGCAAAATTTCAGAGTTGTCTTTCTTTCCAAAATTTTGAATTGTTACATGCAATCCTTAATCTTTTGTATTAATCATATACTCCTATTTGTTTCTTATATATTTTCATGCAGCTGCAAAAGACGGAGGCGAAGATGTTGTTATTTGCAGATGTCGTGCATGTGGCCCTGCGCACAAGAGAATACAGTGAGTCAGCATGTGATCTCTATTTTGTATGCATATCAAATCAGACTTTAGTTGTACCAACTGACTGTCCGTCACCCCGACAGCCTCGCCATTAGTGTCCCCGTGCTCCTGTGTTCGTGGGGCTACGATGACCTCCTTGTGTACTACTCAGCATTAATGAACTAACACTGGTCCAATTCTTATAATTTGCTTAGTGGTTCCCACTGAATTTTCTAAAGGTATATGTCTAATTTTGTTGTGCTTATTCAATTAGCATTTCACATGTTGCAGCTAAGCATCCTTGACGTGCTGCCATGCTCTTAGTGTTATCTTGATCTGAAGTTAATATTTATGTTCAAGAAAAAAAAAGAGTAACCTACACATCTTGGTGATGCCGAGACGTGTAGAAATTTAATATTGCTTATTCTTGATTGAAATGGCATCAAATCGAGTAAAAACGAGTATTCGTTGATCCATGCCACATCTGTTGAATGTAACCTCTTGGCACTCCCTACTTTTCAATATATTTTTGGTGTTGTTACCAGGTTAGGAAAGGCTAAAACTCTGAAGTTAAAATGTTAAATTTAAACCTGAGCTCCATGTAAGTTTCACTGGTATTAAGTTGCTGATAATTGAGTTGTTTATACGAAGTAACTTTATTGTGCGATCCATTTGCCATTTATTGGTTTTTCTATAATGTATTCCCCATTTTATTTTTGCAAGTCATTCCCACTTTCTTACCTATACATGATGGTCCTAATATCCTTTTTTTTTAGATCTAGAGCAGGAAAGCTCTACTCAGAGGGAGCATTACATTCAGAGAGCATCAGAGGCCGTAAACTATTTGGCACATCAGCAATCAAACTCTGCTCCCCTTCGCTCCTGGTTAGCTCAGCAAGGCCGTGGGCCAGCGCGTTGCAGCGTCGCTTCACACACCGGACGCTGCAAGTAGAGAAAGCAGCCATGGATTTCTTTATGTTCATGATTAGTCCATAATGGGGTGAACGCGTTGGGTTTTGGGACGCCAGTTCATTGGCTATGACTTGGTTATCCATCTCAAGCACTACCTACCACTAAATAAACCAGCCATGGCCTGAATCCCAACGAGAGCAGTGGGCTTCGGCTTCCTCAACACTGTGACAGAATGGCAGCTTTTTGCAGATTGTCGTGAGGACAGAACCTCGATGATCCCGTCCGACTGCTCCTGCGGCGCTTTCTCCTGTTTCAGCCAGGAAAGCAGCATCAGTGTTGATTTTGACTTCACCTCGTACTGGTGGTGTCCATTGGTCGTCAGGGGTAACAGCCGGTCGACCATTGGTCTTGTCTCTTTTTTTCGTGTCCTTCCTGCCTCTGTCCATTCAGCAGATTCCCCTGCTGTTTTTAATTCTTCCTCATATTGTTGCACGAAGCGGTAAAAGCTGCTGAGACATGAGGTTACGGTTCTAAGTCCTGGAAACAGTCTCTTATAGAAATGTAGGGAAAGGTTGCGTACAATAAACCCAAAGTGGTCGGACCCTTCCCCGGACCCTGCGCAAGCGGGAGCTACATGCACCAGGCTGCCCTTTTTTTATTGTTGCAAAAAGCGCATTGAGTTACTGATTGTCTCCCTACCACTGTTACGCAGACAGTCTTCTCTTCAGAGGATAAGCATGATTTTGGCTCGCGTGTCGTCGGTTTCCGAGTCCAGCGGGTTTTGGAGCCAATCATCGCCTGTATACCAGAATCTGTTTTCCGCAAGTAAACTCCAAACCTCTCTCATGGCAGCTCTCAGAACTCTGCTTTTTGTGCACATAACCACTGCATGGTGTTCGTTCTCAATAACGTTTCCACAAATGCTGCAAGGGTTCTTTTCCATTTGTTCTCTTTGGTGGCCAGGGTGTTTGTTGCCACCCTCCATCCGAATATCCGTACTTTCCCGGGGACTTTTGATTTCCATATTAGAATCCCAAATGCTCCTGTCATTTGGTTCTCTAGCCGAGCTCGACAGGTTTTGAGTCTCTCAGAGCTCTGCTTTTTGTGCACATAACCACTGCATGGTGTTCGTTCTCAATACTGTTTCCACAAATGCTGCAAGTTGCGTCCAGTTCAAGGGTTCTTTTCCATTTGTTCTCTTTGGTGGCCAGGGTGTTTGTTGCCACCCTCCATCCGAATATCCGTACTTTCCTGGGGACTTTTGATTTCCATATTAGATCCCAAATGCTCCTGTCATTTGGTTCTCTAGCCGATCTCGACGGGTTTTGAGTCATGTGAGGGAGGCTAGGTGTTGCACGTTTATACGCACTCCTTACCGAAAAGACTCCATTCTTCTCATAGTGCCAAGCAATGCAGTCTTCCACATCCGATGCCGGGATGTTCAACTTGCAGATTTCGTCGGCATCAAAAGGATAGAAAATTTGCCTTATCAAACCCTCATTCCATTCTTTTCTATCAGGGTGCATGAGTTGGCTAACCCATCTGATCCGGGATCTCCGAATGAAAGCAGCCGTCTTCAAGCCTTCCTTCCTTGGAATCCACTGATCTCTTTGAATTTGAATGTTTTTTTTCCATTGCCCACTCTCTAGATTAAGCCCTTCTTTAAGAGCTCTAGCCCAAACTCAATGGCTCTCCAAACCGGGGATGCGTCCGACGCAAACACGGTGTCCAGGAGGTTACCGTTAGGATAATATTTGGATTTTAAGACCCTTGCACATAGGCTATCTGGATTCTGAATGAGTCTCCATCCTTGCTTAGCTAGGAGCGCTTGGTTAAAAAGGTTCATATCTCTGAGCCCAATCCCTCCCGCTCTTTTTGGCTTTATCATTCGCTCCCACGACATCCAAT
Source organism: Thinopyrum elongatum (assembly GCA_011799875.1). Taxonomy (NCBI): domain Eukaryota; kingdom Viridiplantae; phylum Streptophyta; class Magnoliopsida; order Poales; family Poaceae; genus Thinopyrum; species Thinopyrum elongatum. Next base: position 401,889,529 of record CM022298.1, on the reverse strand, counting down.
GGACCTTTCGGTGTCCTTCCTCATCTCCCCACCAGAAGTCCCTTATCATTCTTTCATATTTCTCGCAGAAGCCTTTTGAGAGCATGAAGACACTCATGATGAAGGTTGGTAGTTCCTGGACCACTGACTTTACATGTACCTCCTTCGCTGCATATGACATAAATTTTTCCGACCAGCATCTTTTCCGGAATCTATCCATGATCGGCTAGAATTGATCATCCTTCATTCTTCCTTCCGGGGTCAGCAAGCCAAGATACTTGCTCTCAAACATGTCTGACATCACCCCAAGAATGTTTTTGATTTCTTCTCTTGTTTCCTCTGGGCACACTTCACTGAAAAGGAGGGAGCATTTTCTTACACTTAGTAACTGGCCCGTGCACTTCTGGAATGTGAGTAAGACTCTCTTTATTACCTCAGCTTGTTCCGGTACTGCCTTGAAAAATATCAAACTGTCATCTGCAAACAATAGGTTAGAGATACCCGGACTGTTTCTAACAGTTTTAATAGGAGTCAACCTGTTCTCTGCCATTTCCTTCCTCAACAAGTGAACTAGACCATCCGCAACAAAAAGGAAAAGATATGGGCTGAGAGGATCCCCTTGCCGCAAGCCACGAGATGGCGCAAACTGCTCAAGTAATTCACCGTTGCATCTTATTGAGTACCTTACTGACCGAACACACTGCATTACCCATCCGGTCCACTTGTTGCAGAAGCCAACTTTCCGAAGCACACCCTCCAGGAACCTCCAATCCACTCTATCGTAATCCTTCGCAAGGTCCAATTTGTACGCACAGTAGTTGTCCCTTGCGTTCTTGCAGTGTTGAATCTTGTGGAAGCATTCAAACGCGATAATAGCATTGTCCGTGATCATTCTGCCCGGGATAAAAGCGCTCTGGGTCTCCGAGATGATCTCATCAAGAATGGGGCGCAAACGGTTAACTAGGCATTTGGAGACCACCTTGTATATGATGTTGCAGAGGCTTATTGGTCTGTAATCCTTGAGAGACTGCGGGTCATTTCCTTTAGGAATGAGGACTATCACCGTATCATTAATTCCTTCTGGAAAAATTCCCTTCTCAAAAAACTCCAGAACTCCCTTCACCACATCTTCTTTCAGTATATCCCAGTTTCTTTGGTAAAAATGTGTTGGAAATCCATCAGGGCCTGGGGCTTTTAGGGGACCTATTTGGAATAAGGCATAGCTGATTTCTATAGCAGAGAATGGTTTACTTGCTCGGCGACTAGTTCCAGAATATCACTTGGGCCTAGCCCATCCTCAACTTCGTACAACTTCTTGAAGGAGTTTGTCATATCATGTAATCTGCTAGCCTCTTCAACCCAGGCGCCCCTTTCATCTTTCAATTTCATGATGGTATTTTTCTTCCTCCTCCACGTTGCTTTTTGCTGAAACCATTTGGTATTTTTGTCGCCCTCTCAGATATAAGTAGCGCGTGACCGTTGTCTCCACATAATTTCCTCCTTCAATAGCATTTCATCCAGCTCTCTTGCCAATCTATTCTCTTCCTGTTTCCAGCGATCCGTGGGGGTAGGTTCCAAAGCCTGCTCAATTTCTTTCGAATTTCCGCAGTCTTTTTTATAACTAATCCGAAGTCCTGTTGGGCCGAGCCTCTCAATTCTGACTGCATGTGTTGAAGCTTTGCGCCAACCTCCTGTAGACTAACCGCAGGGCCATCTGCTCGCCAAGTTTTCTCAATGGTATTATTCAGAGACTCCACCCTCTCCCACATCTATTCATATCTGAAAATGCTCTTGTTACTCCCTCCCACCGGTCTCCATTCTTTTCTATTTCCAACCCGAAGAAGGATAGGAAGGTGATCTGATCTGGAGGAACATATATGCTCAACCGAGGCATTTTTAAAGTGCTCCGACCACTCCGGTGACGCTACATGATACGTCTCCAATGTATCTATAATTTTTTATTGTTCCATGCTGTTATATTATCATTTTTGGATGTTTTACAATCATTTTATATCAACTTTATATTATTTTTTGGGACTAACCTATTGACATAGTGCCCAGTGCCAGTTGTTGTTTTCTGCTTATTTTTACTTCGCAGGAAATCAATACTAAACAAAGTCCAAACGCAGCGAAACTTTTTGGAGATTTTTTTTGGACCAGAAGACATCCAGTGGGCCAAAGAAATACCGAAGAGGGAGCCCGAGGTGAGCACAAGACACCAGGGCGCGCCTGGGCCCTCAGGCGCGCCCTGGTGGGTTGTGCCCATCTCGGAGACCTCCCGCACTGCCTCTTTGCTCTATAAATACCCCAATATTCCAGAAACCCTAGGGGAGTCGACGAAAATCAATTCCAGCCGCCGCAAGTTCTAGAAACCACAGATCCAATCTAGACACCATCACGGAGGGGTTCATCATCCTCATTGGTGCCTCTCCGATGATGCGTGAGTAGTTTATTGTAGACCTACGGGTCCGTAGTTAGTAGCTAGATGGCTTTCTCTCTCTTGTTTGATTCTCAATACAATGGTCTCTTGGAGATCTATTTGATGTAACTCTTTTTGCGGTGTGTTTGTTGGGATCCGATGAACTTTGAATTTATGATCAGATCTATGTTTTTATTCATGAAAATTATTTGAGTCTTCTTTGATCTCTTATATGCATGATTGCTTATAGCCTCGTATTTCTTCTCCGATATTTGGGTTTTGTTTGGCCAACTTGATCTATTTATCTTGCAATGGGAAGAGGTGCTTTGTGATGGGTTCGATCTTACGGTGCTTGATCCCAGTGACAGAAGGGGAAACGACACGTATGTATCGTTGCTATTAAGGATAACAAGATGGGGTCTATTTCTACATAAATAGATCTTGTCTACATCATGTCATCGTTCTTATTGCATTACTCCGTTTTTCCATGAACTTAATACACTAGATGCATGCTGGATAGCGGTCGATGTGTGGAGTAATAGTAGTAGATGCAGGCAGGAGTCGGTCTACTAATCTTGGACGTGATGCCTATATAATGATCATTGCCTGGATATCGTCATGAGTATTTGAAGTTCTATCAATTGCCCAACAGTAATTTGTTTACCCATCGTTTGCTATTTTTCTCGAGAGAAGCCACTAGTGAAACCTACGCCCCCGGGTCTATTTTCTCATCATATATTTTCAGATCTATTTGCTATTTGCCTTTGCGATCTATTTTTATTTGCTTTTATTTTCAGATCTATTAATCCAAAAATACAAAAATACCTTGCTGCAATTTTTACTAATTTATTTTATCTCGCGTTCCCGCGAGATCTATTTATCCAATCTACTATAATTTTACCTATCCTTTTACCCGTGAGGGATTGACAACCCCTCTCTTACGTCAGGTTGCAAGTATTTGTTCTTTGTGTGCAGGAGCTGTTTACGTGGTGTTGCGTGGTTCTCCTACTGGTTTGATAACCTTGGTCTCATCACTGAGGGAAATACCTACCATTGTTGTGCTGCATCATCCCTTCCTCTTTGGGGAAATACCGACGTAGTTCAAGCAAACATCAAAAGGAATTTCTGGCTCCGTTGCCGGGGAGACATCATCAACATCTACCAGGTTCCTAATCACAAATCTCATCTCCTTGCAATTTACATTATTTGCCATTTGCCTCTCGTTTTCCTCTCCCCCCCCCCCCCCCACTTCATAAAAATTTGCCGTTTTATTCGCCCTCTTTTTCGTTCGCCGTTTTTCTCGTCAGATCTCATGTTTGCTTGTGTTGCCATGTGCCTTCTATTTACTTGCATCTTCGCTTGCTAAAAATCTATTGTTATGGATCCTCATCCACTTGCTAATCTTTTCAAAAGATCCAATTATGATGAACCAATTGCTAGTGAATTGAGTTCACTAGATTATCTTTATGAAGTTTTGCTTGAGATTTATGAATCTGAAAATTGTGATGAAGTGTTAAACGAAAGAATTTATAAAGTGGTTCATGATAGCGCCTTGAATGAAAAACATGATTGCAATGATGTTATTATAAATTCTATTAATGTCAATTGTGCTAATAATATGCAAAACCCTAAGCTTGGGGATGCTAATTTTGATATGTCCACTACTTTTTGCAATGATCATGATTGGGGTGATTCTTCTTATGATCTTGAAAATTTATTTATGCCTCATGATGAATATGCTATAATAATTTTTGCAATAGTATTGAAAGTGGGTTTGGAAGAGTGTCAACTTTAGGTAAAAAGAATCCCACATACTCGGAGAGTGTTCAATCTTATGAGAATTTTGATAAAAGTGGGTTCGGCGAGGTCATGACTTTAGTTGATGTTAATCCCACTATATTGGAAGAGTGTCAACTCTGCATGCATGTGGATCATGAAGAGAAAATTTTATATGATAGCTATATTATTGAATTTGAATATGATCCCACATGTAATTATTATGATAGAGGAAAATATGGTTGTGGAAATTTTCATATTACTAAATTACCTCTCTTCATGTTGAGATTGCTATTGTTTCTTTCTTCTTCCTTGCATGTGCTAGATCTTGCTAATTTGTTTTCCTATAAAATTCCTATGCATAGGAAGTATGTTAGACTTAAATGTGTTTGTAACATGTCCTATGATGCTCTCTTTGTGTTTCAATTATTATCTTTCTTGTGAGCATCATTTAATCTTATGCCTAGCTAGGGGCGTAAAATGATAGCGCTCGTTGGGAGGCAACCCAACTTGTATCTTTTTACTTTTTGGTTTTCTTGCTGTTTTCAATAAAATACCCAATTAATGCCTCTGGTTAGATGTGTTTTTGTGGTTTAAATTAATGTTTGTGCCAAGCAAAGCCTTTAGGATGATTTGGGTGATAGTTGATTTGATCTTGTTGGAAAACAGAAATTTTTTCGTCCAGTAATTTTTTTTTGAAAATTTACAGAAGAGACGAAAAATTCTGAATTTTTTTACACAATATTGATATACAAATTTTCTATGTTGTCCTAATTTTTCATAATTTTTGGAGTTACAGAAGTATGAGAACAATTCGTATCTTTGCAGACTGTTCTGTTTTTGACATATTCTATTTTCTTTGCATTGTGTGCTTATTTTAATGAATCTATGGTTTTCTTTGAAGAGTTTTTGCCATAGAAAAGTTGGAATACAGTAGATATAATGCAAGTACAAAAATTGAATGGGTTTTCTACAGTACTTAAAGTAAAGATTGGTTTTCTTATACTAACGGATCTCACGAAGGTTTTGTTGAGTTTTGTGTGATTGAAGTTTTCAAGTTTCGGGTGAGATCGTGATGGATGAAGGAATAAAGATTAGCAAAAGGCTAAGCTTGGGGATGCCCGAGGCACCCCAAGATAATATTCAAAGAAGTATCAAGCAACTAAGCTTGGGGATGCCCCCGAGTGGCATCCCCTCTTTTTTCTAACGACCATCGGTATTTTACTTGGAGCTATATTTTTATTCGTCACATATTATGAGTTTCGCTTGGAGCGTCTTGTATGATATGAGTCTTTGCTTGTTTTGCTTTTTATTTTAAGTCTTGAATCCTTGCTGGACACACCTTTTTAGAAGAGCCAAAAATTATGCTATGCTTGCTCCTATGCTTCACTTAAATTTTTATGAGCTATGGAATTGCTCTAGTGCTTCACTTATATCTTTTTGAGCATGGTGTGCTTTGTTATTTTTGAAGAAATGCTCTCATGCTTCACTTAGATTTATTTGGGAGTTAGTAAAATTTTAAAGAAATTCTCTCTTGCTTCACTTAGATTAATTTGAGAGAAAGAAATATTATGCTCATGTTCTTCACTTATATTTGTTTGAGCTTATTAAAAGCAACATATGAAACTAGTCCCAAAGTGATAGATATCCAAGGAGGATATAATAAAAACTTTCATGAAGATCATTGGACAAAATAAACTTGATTCTTAGTAATAGTTTTGAGATATGATGATAGTGATATGTGAGTCATGTTGATGACTAATTATGCTTTAGTAAGAATATTGGTGTTAAGGTTTGTGATTCCCTATGCAAGCACGAAAGTCAATAGTTATGCAATGAAATTATATCCTACTTGTGGTGCATTATTCGGTGTTAATTATGCTTAATGCTTGCTTACGAGATTTTTTGTTTCTTGGTTGGACGCTTCTCAATCTTTTTGCTAGCCTTCATTTGCACTAAGTATGATCACTACTTGTGCATCCAAAACCATTTAAACCAGTTTTGCCATATGAGTCCACTATACCTACCTATATGCGGTATTTCCGTGCCGTTCTAAGCAAATTTGTATGTGCCATCTCTAATTTTCAAAATAAATTTCTCTTTTGTGTGCTCGTACCGCTCGCGAGGCGGTGAGGGGTGGCCGATATTTTTCCATGCTAGATGTGTTATTCTCATGATAAGTGTTTAGTCACTTGTCATTGCACGAGAGTACGGCAAAGGTATTAGGGATGCCCAGTCCCAAAATGAAAAATGAATTTACTTTATGTTGTCAAATAATAAATTTCTTGGAAAGTGTTGGTATGGAGGGCACCCGTGGATACGGTTAGCCATGGAAAGTCAAAGTATGGTGGAAAAACGAAAAAACTTTAATTTCTGTTTGGGAACCGCCTATGATATATCTAGCATGGAAAGTATTGGGAACTCTAAGTCGTTTTCGTTGGTGGGAAAAGTATGCCTCTCAAAATGTTTTTATCTCTCAATTTAAGCTTTGAGCTCTGGCACCTCTACAAATCCCTACTTCCCTCCGCGAAGGGCCTTTCTTTTACTTTATGCAATTTTTATGTTTACTTGAGTCTCCGTCTTCTCTTATAAAGCACCAACTAAGGGGCACTATGATCGTACTTGAGCATTGGGTGTAGCTAATATTCGAGTGTGTTTCATGAATGGATCAATGATTGAGCATAATAGGCTAGGGATAACTTGCTTTAGTGTTGATATTTTGAAAGACATGGTTGCTTGTTGATATGCTTGAGTATTAAAGTCCTCATGTCAAAACTAGACTATTGCTTTGAACCACATAAAAGTCCAAATGTCCATGCCACAAAGAAAAGAATATGTGATGAACATGTTAGGCAGCATTCCACATCAAAAATTCTATTTTTATCATTTACCTACTCGAGGACGAGCAGGAATTAAGCTTGGGGATGCTGATACGTCTCCAACGTATCTATATTTTTTTATTGTTTCATGCTGTTATATTATCATTTTTGGATGTTTTACAATCATTTTATATCAACTTTATATCATTTTTTGGGACTAACCTATTGACATAGTGCCCAGTGCCAGTAGCTGTTTTCTGCTTGTTTTTTACTTCGCAGGAAATCAATAACAAACGGAGTCCAAACGCAGCGAAACTTTTTGGAGATTTTTTTTTGGACCAGAAGACATCCAGTGGGTCAAAGAAGTACCGAAGAGGGAGCCCGAGGTGAGCACAAGACACTAGGGCGCGCTTGGGCCCCCAGGCGCGCCCTGGTGGGTTGTGCCCATCTCGGAGATCTCTCGCACCGCCTCTTTGCTCTATAAATACCCCAATATTCCAGAAACCCTAGGGGAGTCGATGAAAATCAATTCCAGCCGCCGCAAGTTCCAGAAACCACATATCCAATCTAGACACCATCACGGAGGGTTTCATCATCCTCATTGGTGCCTCTCCGATGATGCGTGAGTAGTTCATTGTAGACCTACGGGTCCGTAGTTAGTAGCTAGATGGCTTTCTCTCTCTCGTTTGATTCTCAATACAATGGTCTCTTGGAGATCTATTTGATGTAACTCTTTTTGCGGTGTGTTTGTTGGGATCCGATGAACTTTGAGTTTATGATCAGATCTATGTTTTTATCCATGAAAGTTATTTGAGTCTTCTTTGATCTCTTATATGCGTGATTGCTTATTGCCTCGTATTTCTTCTCTGATATTTGGGTTTTGTTTGGCCAACTTGATCTATTTATCTTGCAATGGGAAGAGGTGCTTTGTGATGGGTTCGATCTTACGGTGCTTGATCCCAGTGACAGAAGGGGAAACGACACGTATGTATCGTTGCTATTAAGGATAACAAGATGGGGTCTATTTCTACATAAATAGATCTTGTCTACATCATGTCATCGTTCTTATTGCATTACTCCGTTTTTCCATGAACTTAATACACTAGATGCATGCTGGATAGCAGTCGATGTGTGGAATAATAGTAGTAGATGCAGGCAGGAGTCGGTCTACTAATCTTGGACGTGATGCCTATATAATGATCATTGCCTGGATATCGTCATGAGTATTTGAAGTTCTATCAATTGCCCAACAGTAATTTGTTTACCCACCGTTTGCTATTTTTCTCGAGAGAAGCCACTAGTGAAACCTACGGCCCCCGGGTCTATTTTCTTATCATATATTTTCATATCTATTTGCTATTTGCCTTTGCGATCTATTTTTATTTGCTTTTATTTTCAGATCTATTAATCCAAAAATACAAAAATACCTTGCTGCAATTTTTACTTATTTATTTTATCTCGCGTTCCCGCGAGATCTATTTATCCAGTCTACTACAATTTTACCTATCCTTTTACCCGTGAGGGATTGACAACCCCTCTCTTACGTCGGGTTGCAAGTATTTGTTCTTTGTGTGCAGGAGCTGTTTACGTGGTGTTGCATGGTTCTCCTACTGGTTCGATAATCTTGGTCTCATCACTGAGGGAAATACCTACCGTTGCTGTGCTGCAGCATCCCTTCCTCTTTGGGGAAATACCGACGTAGTTCAAGCAAACATCACTACACATCTGTCCAAACGTGCACGCACATTATTCCTGCCCTCCTGCTTATTATTGTATGTCCAGCCCGGCCCTTTGAAACCCAAATCAAACAGGTTGCACTCTGAGAGGACCTTGCGAAATTTTTCCATATTATTTTGAGATCTTTTTGAGGATGAGTAGCGCTCCATTTGCCACAGTCTCATTGAAATCACCCATCATTATCCATGAGAGGTTACTCGTATCCTTAATTCTCCTCAACAACGTCCACATAAGATGCCATTCGTGAGCTTTAGGTTCCCCATACACAAAGGTATCTCGCCATTGGAGGCCATTAGGATTTAGCCGGATCAACACATCGATGTATCTCGCCCCTGCGGCAATCTTTTTTATTTCCACCCTCTCATCATAAAAGAGGGCAATGCCGGCACCTTTACCAATGACGGGTTGCATGATACAATGACGGAGGCCTAGTCTCCACTTAAGATTCTTAACGTACTTATTATTTTGTCGCGTTTCAGAGATGAAGACGAGCTTGGGCTTATATGTGTGCACGAGGCACACGAGTTCTTGAACTGTGCGAGGCTGCCCGAGGCCTCGACAGTTCCATGCTAGGATCGTCATGGCTTCTGGTGGGTGCCCTTCTTAGCACCCACCAGTAGACTAGGAGCCCCTGGCCCGGTTGCTTCCTTGTTGTCATCTCTCCCTTTGCTTTCCATGCCCTCTGCCTTTTCCCTCTCCACAAACCTTCTTGTTCTGCTCTGAGTTCTCACCTACAGCTGAAGTTTCTGTAGCCTTCTTGGCCCCCTCCTCTCGCCCTCCTCTTTCCCCAGCACCGAGATGACCTGCGCAGAGACCTTCATACTCCCCCTGTCAGTTTTCAGGTTCCTCTTCTTCGGACGTCCATGAGCTCTCACTCTCGGTACCAGCAATGCCAACACCCACCAAAGCAGCAGGCGGATCAGCAGGATTTGGAGCAGCCTTCTCGTTCACTCCAATCACAGCATCACCCTCGTGCAGCAGCGCCGTCTGCATGTAAGGAATGGCGAGGTTGCTCTCTTGGCCAATCCCAGTTGCGAGCATGTGGTCAGGCGACTTCGCTCCCGTCGCGTTCCAACTAGGCTCAAAACCCGGCGGGAACTCCAAAGACCCCTCGCTGGTTTCCATGTTCTTGACTGCAGTACAGTTCTCTGTTGTTATGCCCAAGGGAGGGGTTTTGTCAGTGAAATCCCCCTCCCCCGCGCACGCCTCTGTCTCAGCTGCCATCGTCTTCATGTCCAATGGGTTCGGGCCCTTCTTGTCCTCCCTAGCAGGGCCAAGTTTGATGGGCCCAACAACTGCGATCGCCTCCTGTACCAGCGGGTCTGCGAGGACATCCTCCGTCACCTCTCTGATTTTCTGTGCTGCGAGTTTGGGTGGTGCTGATCTTGTTTCACCTCTGGTCTCTGAATCAAAGTGGAGGAATCGTCTGGCGTTAGCTGTCTCTGGCACTATAAATCCTCCTCTACTGCTACTTCTCTTGAAAGGGGATGCACGCATTGCCGCCGAGAACCTCATCTCTTGGAGGTCTGCAGGCAGCTTACATTCGCATTGTCCATGCCCAAGGTGACCACAGAAGCTACAGAAGCAGGGAAGCCTCTCATATTTTACATTGAGGCGGTACACTACGTTTACAGCATAATCATGGAACTCTATCTTGCTACGTAGGGGTTCGTCAACGTCATGATTAACTCTAACCCTGATGGATTCACCCCAAATTCTGTCCTCCTCATCTGCATCTACCTCCAGAACTTCTCCTAACTCCTCTCCCAACTTCCGGGCGACGGGTTCGAAGAACATGATCGGGGGAGCATCAAAGATGCGTGCCCAGATCGACATGTAGGCGACCTCCACATCGCCTGGCCTGGCGCTCCCGTACACTGCAACCATCAGGAACGGATCCCCCCGGTGAGTCCAGGGGCCGTTGTTGAGGATGAACCGGCGATCTCCTTCGCGCTCGAACTCAAGGAGGAACCTATTGTTCTTGAGCGGCGAGTAGTTGAGGCGGCCTCGCAGCCCCCACTTGTTCTTCAGTTCCTGGAAGAGCCCACTGACGCTAAACAGCTGCACAGAGAAGAACAAACCAATGGCTATCCATCGTGACCTCATGGCCGCCCTTTCCTTTGACAGGTCCATGGCAACCACATTGGGAGTCTGCCTCCCCATGCTGACGGGAAACACCGGGGCAACCACATTACCAGCATCCCCGTACCTCTCTTGCTGCATCGTCGTCGTCACCCGTTCCGCCGGCGTGCGGAACAGGTCACCACGGTCACGGGAGGAGCCACAGTGCACCAGCGTCCTTTCGCCCATCCCGTTCTTGCCGCTGGACGCCACCTCCTCATCCTGGTTCAACATCGCCTTGTCCTTGCGGGGCACCTGGTTCGCCATTCTTGGGGATTGGAGCGCAAAAACAGTGGGATGTTTCTGTAGGCATAGCCTCACCTCGTTTTGATCCTTTATACCCATAGATTCATCCTTAAGAGACAACGCACCCGATTTGATTTCCCTCCCCTGTTGATTTACTGCCTCTTCTTGACCCAACGTATCTTCCCCAATTGGACTCAATCCTCCTCCCCGATCACGTATCTTCCCCATCAGGCGGATCGGCAAGCTGAGGTGCTCTGGTGATTCTTTCCTTTCCTCCCCGATCTCTTTCCTGCAACCTGTTACTCAAATCCTCTCTCAGCTGCCTCATCTTACTTCTGATCGACCACAGCCCACGGCCCCGCTGATCCATATCAACGGTGTGTTGATTTTCTTTGCTCACCTTCCTATTCTCCATATACCTCTGGATCACACTCCTAATTTTGATCCGGGATTCCCTCGATTCCTTTGATTCCACTGGGTACTCCCATCTGTCGAGATCCCAAACCTCATCGTCAAACTCGCCATCACGCTCTGCCCCTCGTGATCCTGCCGGAGATCCTATCAGATCGGGTCTGGCCAGGGATCGCCTCTGGATCGCCCCGACAGGGGCTCCATGATTCCCGCGGTGGGTCATTTCCTGGTCTTCTAGCAAACATTTAGAGTGGGGTGGAATTTGGCCAAAGGAGGTCTAATTTTGCTTTTTAGATCAGACCCTGTTCCAAATATGATCGAAATGAATCCAATACTCATTATGATTTGCAAACAGAATATTGATGTAATAACTATAACTCTTCAGTACAACAATGGTCAAGTTCAAAATAGGCCATTTTAGCTACTGAAGTGTTCTTTTACAGTTTACATTCCGTAGTACATTTGGTCTAAATAAATGAAGAGACCCCGTGTACAAGCAACTTTTGATAAACACTAGTCGAATCATTCTTGTGAAATCTGTAGAGTATTTGTGTTGTTTCTTGCTGTAGGCATATTTTATTACCGAGTTATTTTGGTGTATGCCCAATCTTCTATTTCAAGCTGAGGCATACAATCGAAATTCATAATGTGCTGCGATATGGCTGGTGTTGAGATAGTATGTGGATGCGATTCAGTCGCTTAGTGTCATTCTAGATTTGCGATTTAATCTCCCAAAGATGTTTACAATTTCATGCAGATAGTGCCCACTAACGCTGCTACCTTTGGGAACTCGCCCTGGTATAGATTGACGACCACGGGGCGTGTTTCTTCCCTCTGCCAGAGAGCGGGAAGACTTAGAGTAGGGCCAACCCGAGCTAGATGACAGGGTGTCATCGGAGGCAGAAGAGAGGTCCGACGAGAGCAGTGACATGATGGGTCCGTCAGGGTCAATAAGGTGACCCGCAGGGCTTGGCAAGATGGGTGAGACATCGTCGCAGGAGCGGAGCATAGCTTCGGAAGGACGAACAAACACGACAACGGCATGCACCTCTTTGCTGCCTCAATGTCCTTGCATCAGGCCAGTTCAGGCTTCCGAATTTGTGGTTTTGATCGATGGCAAGCATGTACATAGCCGTAGCAGAATTCATTAGGCGGGGTTATCAGTTATGCATTCATTGCAATATTTTTTATCTTATCAATATATTTGATGTTCGTTTGTGTAGCCTTTGGTTTCTATATATTGATTAAAGGTTGTACCTACGCTGAAAATTCATACAGGTGATAAATACGTAGTAATTCTAGCTGAAAAGGAAGGGAGACAAGCTTGCCATCACTGGTACTATTTATAATGCAGTAGTTTGACTTAAACCTGATCATTCTCGGGTCGGGTCGGGTTCGGGAAAAATAGGTTCGAATCCATCAGGGATATTTGAAAAAATCCCAAGCCCGAGCCCGGTCCGAAGTACATGAACAGTGGCGTTTCCCAATGAAATTAATCATATTTGGGATATTATATTAGTTTATTATACCTATATTTCGAATAAAAATAGTATATATAGTCATTTCAGGCTTATTTCGGGCTTTCAGGCCAGGCTTCGGGCGAGAAACTGAAGCCCAAGCCCGGCCCGAATGTCGGGCTTCGGGTTCAGGCCTCCGGGCCGGATTGTCCATGAACAGGTTTAGTTTGACTTTGACTATGCAATGATTTGTGGAAGGGATTAAGATGAGCAGATAACCTGGTAGTGCAGAGGAACAGTCCTAGGACGGTTGACAACCTGGCAGCGCGTAGGAACTTCTCAGGAGGCGCGCCCCCGCCTCTAGTAGGAAGATCAAGGGAGGGAGAAATGATGTTGCGCCAATTTTGGCTCTGTCCACTTGCGAAGTTCGTCACACGTGCCCCTCTCTCTGCTCCACCGTGTATGCTTCCTCCCCAACATGTTCGGTATTGGTTTCCTCCCCAACATGTTCGAAATTGGTTTCTGGACTGGTTAAAGCAGACCCCTTAAAACTACAAAGTGTAAAACTAAGATAAGGGTCGGAAAAAAGACATTTTAAAGGTTTATTTTAACTACGGCCGAACAGATACTGTAAAAATAAACTGTAAAACTCGGATAAGAGCTTCTTCCTCCAGCCCAGCCGGCGCCGCCCCTTCCCCAGCCGGCCACGCCGGTCACGCCTAGCCCTGTCAGCCGCCGAGTGCGCCCTGCTCTGCGATGGCTAGGCTGAGGTCACGGGAGGCCACGATGAGGTCGAGCTCGTCCAATTCGAACAAACGGCGATCGATTCTGGCGTCCAGCAGCCTTGCAGGTGTGCGGTGACAAATCGACGAGTTTCGGGCGGATTCCGGCAAATTCCGCGACAGCGTGTTTGCTTGTTTGACCGGTATACAGGGCCCCCTCGGTTCGGCCTTTCAACCTTAAAAAATAAGGGTCTCGGCTGTGAATATTTGATGTCCTTTAAAAATTTTATTTTATGATTTCTATTGTGGACACTTTTTTCGACCAGGCTGCTGGAGATGCAAGGCAAGATCTGTAGAATGGCAAGCTGCGAATTCCACCGAGGTGGCGCCCAAGCCTAGCCCTCCAAAGGAACACTGGCTCCCTACGAGGATGGCTGGGTGAAGGCCAAGGTTGACGGCGCAATGTTGAAACTAAGGGGCAAAGGCGGCACAAGAGTGGTTCTTCAAAACCACCATGAAATTTATTATGTTCACATTTGTGGAAATTAGCCTTTCAATCAGTCTTTCTACAAAAGAGGAGAAATTTCGTGAAATATTAATCGTTTTAATGCCACTCTAGGCAGTTCTCCTCGCATCAACGCTATCACCATTCCGTCCGACGAGTTGTGCTACAAGTGAAGTAGGAAGATCAGGTTTAAAAATGTGAAGCCCTGATGTACACGAGCCGCGATTGGATAAACACGGCGCATGTAACGAAGGGCACGCGTCCATCTTCCAGGCGTGTAACCGCGGCAGCTCATCCGATTAGGGTAGCCCGCTGCCACTTGACTTACACCTGGTAAACATAAAATACTTTTTCCTCTGTTGCCAATATATAAAAACCATGATCAAAAAATAACGAAACAAAGGGGGGAAAAGGTCGTGCTGCAAAGCGGATGTGGCAGCCAGGTCGTGACCAAACGCGGTTGTGAACATGAACCGCGTACGCCCGTGGAATACCGGCCGCCGAGAAAATCCAATCGAATACTCTTCGTCTCGCTGGGTATGGGAGGTGGCCAAGGAACCGGGGTCATCCCTGGCACCACATCACCAGCTCAACTCACGAGAGAAGGACGAGATACCAGCTCAACTCACGAAAGAAGGAACCTCAACTCACGAGAGAAGACGAGATACCAGCTCAACTCACGAGAGAAGGACGAGAGAGAGAAGAAAACCCAAAATCGGTAGCACGATTCGGCGGTGGGATGTGTCAGATCTCGACAAGAGCGAATCCGTGTGGAAAACCCGAAGAGACGCTCGGTCAGATGATCGACTGGTTCGCGTGTGGCTGATGGTCAGAAGGCGCTGGGCCACCGCCGAAGCCGGCCGCGCGCCGCTGAACCAGCGAACCCAAAAACGAAACAACGGTCAGCAAACAAGAGAGATCCAAACAAAACGCCGGCGATAAGAGAGGAAGAGGGGAGATTCTTCTACTGCCGAAGCGAAACACGGGGAGAGGTTGCGGCGGCGCTGGTTATATATATAGGGCGCATGGAGAGGTTCTCGCGCTAGGGTTTTCTGACGACTCCCCCCGTTGGCGTGAATGGGCCTGCTACCTAGGGAGCTCAGTTTTTTGTAGCCCCAACCCAACCATGCGACCTAGGCCCAGGAAGAGGCCCGTGCATTCGTATTACCGGGACGGGACCTCATTTTTGTTTTTTGTTTTTTGTTTTCGTTCTTATTATTACCTTTTTTTCTTCGAGTTTATTTTCAATTTAACAGAAAGTGTTCAGAAATTTAAGAGAAGTTTATGTTCTCAAAGTTTGTTCATAAATTCAAAAAATATTCATGTTTCAATTACGGTTCAGGGATATCAAAAAATGTTCGCGGTTTAAAACAAATCATAATTTCAAAAAATGTTCCTGCCTTTCAGAAAAAATTAACAAATTTAAAAATGTTTGGGGGTTTGCCGTTTCAGAATTAAAAAAAAATGTCGTCGGCTATCTGTGCATCGCCCCGCCAATGTGCCTCAAAGATCGACAGATAGGAGCTCCCGGAAGATTGTTCATTTAATCCTCTCTGCATCACTCTGTTCAATCCTCTCCACCATAAACACTACTCCCTCCTATCCAAATTAATTCATGCAATTTTAGTACAAATTTGCGAGCATTGACCACACTGACGGGCATGAGCCCCTGCTGTAGCTGCTAGGCAGGCAATGCTCGCAAAGGTGGACTGGGCGCTGTGTGTTACACGCGGAGGTCGATTGGGCGGGTGGGACTAGGCAATGTGTGTTGTACGCAAAGGTCTAAGGATGAAAGTGGTTAGGATAATTTCCTTCCAAACCATTTTTCTGAAACCGTTTTTAGAACAAAGAAGGTATTCGCCAAGGGGATCCTCTATCGCCGTACTTGTTTCTTATTCGTGCAGATGCGTTATCAAGCCTATTGTTGTTTGAAGAGGAAATTGGTGGCATGGATGGGATCAGGGTGTGCAGAAATGCACCATCAGTATCACATCTTTTTATTCGCTGATGATTCCCTGGTTCTCATGAAGGCAGATATGACTAATGCAACTTCTCTACGGCAAGCTCTTATACGTATTGCAAAAATTGAGGCCAAATGATGAGTGTAGCAAAGTGTTTTTTCAGCCACAATACGGATGCAACGATGAGAACTGATATTTGTGGATGCCTCAATATTAAGACCGAAGCTCTATCAGATAAATACTACCTTGGTTCACCAGCTCTAGTTGGAGCAGGCAGGAGTGACTGTTTTAATCATTTTGTTGAAAGAGTTTGTTCACGAACATGTGGTTGGAATAAGAAGCACTTATCCATAGAAGGAAAGGAGATTCTATAAAAGTCAATTGCTCAGTCAATCCCTGTTTATGCAATGTCCGTATTTAAAATTTCTAAAGGGGTGTGCAAAGAAATCACAGATGCAATCGCAAGATTTAGGTTGGGGGATGATGAAAATCAAAGAGAATGCATTGGTGGGCTTGGTGGAAATTACGTTTTCCCAAAAAAGATGGAGGGGTGGCTTTCGTGGCCTCCACTCCTTCAACTTAGCAATGTTTGCAAAGCAATGGTGACGCCTACTTGATGATCCAGAGTCCTTATGTGCCACAGTTCTTCATGCAAAATACTACCCCTCCGGAGACTTATTATCCGTGGGACTGAAAAAGGGCGCCTTGTTCACTTGGCAGAGCATATATGCCGGCATTAAAACATTTAAACAAATTAGGAACGACGAGAAAGTGAATATATGGGATGACCACTGGGTTCCATCGATCCCGTCAAGGAAAGTCGTTACCCCTAGAGCAGGTGTCTTGATTACAAAGGTTAATGAGCTCACAGACCCTACTACTAAAAGGAGGGATGAAGAACTTCTCCGTGATATTTTTAGCCCAATAGATGTTAACCGTATTCTCCAAATTCCGTTAAGCTATAGCTCCTTTGATGACTTTGTAGCTTGGCATGGTACACAATCAGGACACTATCTGTTAAAGCGACATACCATTTGCAGTGGAAACATCAATTTCAGCATACTGGAATATCGCAGTCTGGGCCATCCTCAGAGAACCCAATATGATCGATTCTATGGAAAATAAAAATTCCGGGCAAGGTCAAAAAAAAAATGCTAGCGTGCGCTACATGGGATCCTACAACTTAAGCTATACTTCCTCCGTCCCAAAATAAGTGTCTCAACTTTGTACTAACTCTAATACAAAGTTGTACTAAGTTTGAGACACTTATTTCGGGAAGGAGGAAGTACTTGCTAATAGACATGTTGAAAGTATTGGCCAATGCCCAATCTGTGCGCAAGGAGTTGAGGATGTCAATCACCTGCTATTTCAGTGCAGCCATGCTGTGAAGTTGTGGCGATTACTCGGATTTTCGGAGCTGATCTCACAGGCAGCGTTGGTTGACCTATCGGGTTCAGCAGTTTTAGAGCACTTGCTATGTTTGCCTGACAGAAATATGCCTAATTTACCTTCTGTTGGTCTTAAGGAGGGCATTGATGTAACATGTGGTGGCTAAGGAGACAGCAGACTCACCAGAATCAAGGTCCCCCAAGTAATAGAAGCTCTTTAGCTATACATGTTTAAATTTCCAGAGAGCAAAAACTTTCAGTTCGGGAAGAATAAAACAAGCTGGGTTAACATGAAAGAAACCAACAGGTGGTTCAGTTAAAGTGAACATGGATGCATCGTTCCATACTGAGGAGAATAGAGGCGCCACTGGAGCAATTGTAAGAGATGATCATAGAGTATTTCTGGAGCGTCATGTTCCCCTATACCTTACATTAGTGATGCATACTCGGCTAAAGAATTGGTGATGTACCAAGGACTGCTACTTGCAAATGACATGGGCTATCACTCAATTCAGATTGAGTCAGACTCAACAAAGGTCACCAATGCATGTGCAGGACAGGATAGGATATGGAGCGAAACATCGGCTATCTACGCAGACTGTTTTTATCCTGGCTGGTATGGTAGGATCTATAGAATTTATGCATTGTGTTCGTGAAACTAATGAGGCATCCCACTCGTTAGCAAAATTTGCTTATGATAGAAATTCTTCTTGTAAGTGGGTCAATGAACCCCCAAATTTTCTGGTGAATGCCATTGCAAACGATGGCATTCCCTAAAAATAAGAAGATTGAACGAACAATCATCCAGGAGCTCCTATCTGCCTGTCTTTGCGGCAGATTGGCGGGGCAACGCACAGACAACGAACACCCTGGGACGAAGCAGACCGCATATCCGCTACCACCCACAAAGCAAAAATTACACTAATCATCATTACTTTAATAATCATGTTGGTTTAACTTTTTGCTTCGCACACATGTGGACTCTGTCCGCTTGCATCCCTAGATCACCATGACACAAGACAGTGTGAGCTGAGGCTGCTTAATTTTCTGAGATTAATTAATTTCAACACCTTGTTTCTTTCTCTATGATCAACCTCTCTTGTAAATAGATTCCTAACATGTCAGCTCAAAAGAAAAACATTCCGAACAAGGGCTGAGCATGAAAACAGATGAAATTTAAAACCTTTACACTGAGCAACGCAACACTGAAATACTAATTGAAGAATCTCAACTCTATGACTAATAGTGCCAGTTTCCAATAAAAAAAGGCGTAATAATAGTATACAGCGAGAACATCACCGCAGCTTCAACAGCACGGATACCTCATCAGTTAATCAGCTGGTCTGGCCAGGAAAGCATGCAGACCAGATAAACAACAGCAGTCTAATAATCTTACAGCAACATGCCATTACAAGAGACACCGCATTGTTGTACCTGTACCACTGCTTTCCAAGATATGCCAAACTTGCAGATGAGCAAAAACCTACCACATCTCCCTGCTTTTCTACATTGTACTCCAGGGACATTGCCCTACGCTCTGGATTCCAAGGCAAGGGTAATCTTCTTCCTAGGACCCTGAAAGAACATGCAACTTAAGCTTGACCTTTGCAACTCGAGGCAAAGTATACGCATGCACAAATAAGAATGCAGACTTACAAAAGAGTTACTTTACATTCAATTTGGCATTAACGTACGTCTAAAAAGCACGGACACGGGGACGGAAAGACGGGGATACGCATACGGGGATACGGGATACGGCATTTTTCAAAAACAGCCATTCGGGGATACGGCGAGTATATATAAAATAAAATAAAAATATGCCATATAATATACAATTAAGACAGAAAATTAATGAGAAAGAGATCATAATAGAGGACAGTGCCCCATTTGGTGTCTCTTTTATCAAGTGATGATTGATTGATCCTCATCCCCCCATGTCATGTTGTCATTGCAAGCTGCATCTATCTTGCAAAACACATCAAACACAGACAGTACAGAAGATTAGAATTTAGAAGACAAGACATAATTGGAAGACAATGCAAGCATGAGCAGCAGCACCACTAGCATAAGCGGCAGCACAAGCAAGCAGCAAGCCAGCAAGCAACATCCAGCAGCACAAGCAAATCTGAAGGATAAAAGAGGAAGAGGTTGAGGAAAGAGGAGAGGGGAGAGGGGAGAGGCTGCTGGGTTACCTGCGAGGCTGGGGGTAGCACCAGCGGTCGCCGGTCGAATCCAGGCGTCGCCGCCGGCGGTGGTGACGAGTCAAGGCGGCAGCGGCGCGGGGAGGCTGGGAGGGAACACCTCGTCCTTGAGACGAGAGCGTGCGGGAGTTCCTGCAAATAGGTTAGGTATACTGGGTTGGGCCGAGGCTGTTTTGGGCCAGGCCGTGTCCCAAACGTATTCCGCACGTGTCCCAGCGTATCCCTGTGTTTTTTTTCTTTTTTCAAAATCGAATTTCGGGGGATACTGCAAAGTTCGCATATCCCGCCGTATCCCCGTATCCTGCCGTATCAGAATGGCAGTTCGGCACTTCCAGCCGTGTCCATGCTTTGTAGACGTACGTGCCATATCCCCGGACAAAAAATATAAGTGCAGGCAGTAGTTCTGTAAAGCAGGTTCAGTCCAGTTCCTCAGCAAAATGATGCATTCTAACTACGTACTTATGTGTCCTTGTTTAACAGTTGAGTCTGCAGTTTATGCAAAATATAGCCAAACCATACTGAAATTACTCTTTAGATGAAGGATGTGAGAAGCCAAGAAATGCCTATTTTTGCAAAATTAAAAATCCGGCATGATGTGATGCTCTTACCATCGGGATGCCCAACGCCTTGAGATCACTTTCAGTCATGTGACGTAGGGCCGCCATGTCAACCTGCAAAACAACAATTGTCAACTAAACAGACGGAAAAACAATGTAATTATTTAGGTAAATAGTCAAACCTCCTCCGCCTGGAAGGTAATAGAATACTTCTCAAGTCCTAGTGATTTCAGAAAACTGTCAAGTGGACTTTCAGCCTACAAGCATTCCCAAAAGAAAAGATGTTAGATCAGAAAGCAAAACAAGCCAGAAAGTATATTTAAAAAAATGGTATATCACACATTCCCCAAAATAAGCAAGCTTACTAACGAGCTACATCACATCCATACAGTACATTTAAAGTTTTATATAACGTGTTCCACATTGAACTCTCTAGTCTTAACCTACATACAACAACACCAGAATTGAAGCAAACTAGAGACGTGGTAATAGTTAATTCTGCACATTCCCAAGCCAAAGATGAGTAATTTCAATATATGTCGCCAAGGGACAACTAGAGGAGATAAACCTGTTCTGAAAGGTACCTACATTCAGCAACCCATTGTTGGTTAACTAGGGCAGAGGTTTTGAACAGAACGATTCAACAGACCCTCATCACGAGTTCTTCATACTAAAATGTAGCATGACCACTTGACAGATAATAGAGCTAATGTGACTGTTGCTTTCTTGGAAGTATAACAAAGTGTAAAGCACCATTATCCCTTCATTAAAAGCTTGTATTATGGAAACCAGACTATATATACACACAAGTTCAGGCACACATTCGCCTATAGCAAATCCTGCTACCAGGAGGTACCAAACTTCCATGGGGTCCAGCTATAGAAGTACCTATGCTTACATGACAGTGGCTAATGGGATTTCTCAAAATTCTATCAAGGTCGGCATAAGTGATCCAAGGGAAATGCTGAATATGCACAACATGTTATCCTAGTAATCTTTGTAGGAAGAAAGCTGTTCTTTGGAAATGAAATGCTAATGAGAGAGTTTAAAATAAAACACACACATAAACTCAAGAAATAAAGGCTCAAACCTATGTAATGTAGACAAATATATCACCAGGATCAAGTGTTATGATACTCTGTACGGAATAGAAAAACATAGCAAGCTAAGCAAAAATAGTGTCACAACATTATCCAAAAGAGTTACTAAAAATTTCATGCTGGGCATCATTTAGAAAGATCAGTTCCAGCCATTGATCTTTCAAGCTATTCATCAACCACCAAATAAAGCCTAGCATCAAATGACAAATTCTGGCACATGTGGAAAGCAAGAAACTGGGAAACTGTGTATCACCAACAGAATTCATACCTTTGGCTGAGAAGTCTTCTTGGATGTTGATGGTTTTGATACTTTCTTACTTAGGCATACAGGCCTTTCATCAACATTTTCACGCCTTGTGACTTTCACAACCTCTGACACCGGTTTCCTCTTTTGAGGGTCAACATTTGATGGTTGTGCGTGCATTGTTCCAGATAACATCTCACGTAGATCACGTACCCCGGAACCCTTTTGGCCAGCAAACCCTTGCTGAGAGCTTTTCCTCTGAAGCTTGAATCGCAAATCCCGTGGATCAACTGATCCTTAAGTGCAGACAGATAGTGTTAAATGGGGCCAAAATAAAAGGTAGCTTGCCTTACTTCATTTAAGATACATCAACAAATAGATTACTTGAAGCTGATTCATCATCCCGGTAAAGATCATGCTTCCATTTATCATCAGTTTGTCGTTGCCTACAGATAGTATACGTCAAGAAATCAATACGCGTGAAATTAGCTAGTCTAGTGAAGTGGGGAAACATGAACAGTACAATGCTCGCAAGAACTATATATCCCTTAATAACTTATTAAACCATGCGTGCTAGCAAAGAGCATTGATCTTTCTTTTACAAGCAGGCTTGAATACATCAAGGCTCGTGTCAGCAAGCTTTACAAA
This sequence comes from Thinopyrum elongatum, assembly GCA_011799875.1. Lineage (NCBI taxonomy): Eukaryota > Viridiplantae > Streptophyta > Magnoliopsida > Poales > Poaceae > Thinopyrum > Thinopyrum elongatum. The sequence continues at coordinate 401,867,238 of CM022298.1, read as the reverse complement.
GTATGAGTTTATACATGAGGATAGAAGTGAACCAACATGTTATCCACCCTCGATGCTTTCAGACTAAAAAGCAGGACTATTTTGTTTAGAAATAACAAATTATCTAATAAAAAATCAATAGCAATGCATTGGTGATTGATTCTGCAACAGTTCATACCTCAGTTACGTAAGTTACTGCTAGATTGAGTAAAACACTGTGTCCAAGGTTACATCACTAGCTTCTAGCTCCCACAAGCGTTATCAACTAGTATTATCCAAGCTCATTCCATAGTCCATACCATGATACTCAACATATGAAATCACAAATCCTCAGGTAAAACAGTAAAGCAAGTGCTTGACCAAAAGAAAAAGGATTATTCAGAAACCTACGCTGCAATTCCCATGTTATGCTGCATAATGACATAGCGTCCAACAGACCAATTCATGATATTTGACATGCTGAATCATTGAATCTGACACCACAATTTCCATCGCTCAGACAAACAACACACATCACGCGGCTCAAAGCTCATCCTTACTCTCCAGAACCTCAATTCTAATATGAACGAAGTCATGGAATCTAGGGGCCCGCCCTCAACCCGAGCAACCTAAGACAAGGCCCTAATTTCCACCATCCCTAAGCACATAGGAGCGCACAGAGCGAGAAGCCCCAAGCTAAGGTTACAGAGGGAGCCGTGTCAACGATATGGAAGGAGCAGGTGGGAGCGGAGCTTAAGCTGACCTCTTGGACAACGCGTTACGAGCCCGGCCGGCGACGTCCGCGCCGCCGCGGTCGGAGGGGAGGTCGGCGTCAAGGCGGTCATGGATGGAGCGCTTGCGGCCGGTGGAGATCTGGTCCGCATACATCTCTGTCCCTGTTCCTACGTACGAGGGGAGGGTGGTTGGTCTAGGGTTTCGACTTTCGAGCCGACACGAGATGAGGGAGGGGAGAGAGGAGGAGACGGTGGCGAGGCGGAGGAGATGAGCGAACGGAGGAAAATGGCAGGTGGGGCTGGGATGCGGGCCCCAGCTGTCTGTACACGATTTATTGGAGAACGAGGGCTTTTTGAGACTTGGGGATATATAATACAAAGCTAATTGTCTACCACTAGTAAGCTTGCACGTGCAACGCACGTTCTCGGCTAATGCTCTTCTCAAAGATGCATCTATTCCCAATCAAATATAGTTATTGATGGTAGTGTAAGAAAATGACACACACACACACAAAAAGTCAAGGTAACGTTCATCATATAGGCTCTAAACCATGTTTTCAGGCCCTTAGATCTAGCGAGAGTGAGGTTTAAGGTTGTTGAATTTCATTTTTTTTCATAACTTATCTCCATATAAACAGAGATCATTCATGGTGCTTTCAAAAACTCCGAACATTCTGGTTGATCACAAACTACATAAAATAGATATGTGTGAACACCACGAATTTTGGGATCAATGTTGCAACTTGCAAATTGCAAGTTATACTTTTCCTCCCCAAGAGAATTTACAAAGGTATGCTTAGCAAGGGAGCATCAATGTTTGATTCTGTCAGATGGCAAGAAAGCACTCATACATTTTCAAGGCAATATTATTTCCAATCAAACGTCATGCATGGCTTCTTTTACCCAGGAGATGAATTTGTCAAGATAATCTTGTAGACCATCCATCACTTTGTTTTGCATGCAATTGCAATTCCAGTATGTATACCATTCAACAGGGTGCACATGCACAGAAAAAGAAATCAACAAGACAAGTTGGGAGGTGTACATTACTAACTGAAAATGATCTTTTATCTGTTTTCTTAAAATATTCATTTATTGTTGATTCTTCTTGGTAAGTAAAAGCAAGTAGGAAGACAAGATTGTGGCGGAAGGTTTTCTTCCTTGTCTCTGTCCCTATGGACTGTAGGAGTGATAAAAATGGTTTCTTTTCCTTTAAGCATTAACATTTTACTTGAGCACACAAGCGATAATATTTGCATTTAGAATATATAAATATTGACATTGTTTGCTTTGGGCAAAAAGATTGTGAAGTATTGGTTGAGCCACGATATGAGTATTCATTCATATGGTTCGACGAATGATACAAGCAAAAAAATCTCATCAATTGATGATCGGACTTCTTGGATTGAGGTTAGCTGGAAAAAAAATCAAGAGCACTCATTATTTACTATTTTGCAAAATAAAATGTTCTCATTTAATGAGAGCAATCTCCAATTTTGCTCTCTAAGTGCTAAAAAGGCAATGAGACATGTGTGAATGAAAAATAAACATACATAGAATATATAAACTTTAGCCCTTGGATATGTTTGTTCACTTATATGATCACAATAAGTAAACGTATCTTGTTGTCCATAAGTAAAGCGAAACATATCATGTGCTGAAGTACATGCTAACTATGAAATAAATGCCAATTATGTCATCAGATACGATAATCCCACAAGCAAAGATAAATGGAATGACATGCCATGAAATCTCTAGCCAGGTTCTCTTTTTAATACCCGGAAGAAGAATATGGCTGGTCTCTTTCAATTGTGCCTCTAACTTTGTTATGTGACAGCGATGTGGAGTTTGGACCAGATTTCCTGGGAGCATAAGAGAAGTCGTGAAGAAATGATCTTTACCTATGCAGTAGTTCGAACATGGTCCTATTGATCAGTTCTAAGATGAAGCCCTGCTACTTGGTGTTGCTGCCTAAATGGACACCTAAAATGATCATCGAGAACATTCTATTAATCCTTCTATTTTCTAAATGACATCAAGAAGTAACTTCCTGGAATGGTATGATAGTTCTAGTACTTAGGAATCTATTATCCTTTTCATTTTCTAGGCATATATTTTATCACGTACAGCCTGATCCTTCTATTTTCTGTACAAGAAAACTGAATTCCAGTTTGAATCAGATTTATCATCATATTCCAATAGTAAAAATGAATTTTGAACAAGCAGTAGAAAAGCAAGCACATCTAAAATGTATTTTCGAAATAGCATGACCAGAAACCTTGTACACACAGACATCAGAAACCTTGCAAATTGCAGTACAACCATAATATTAACATCATTTATGATTTCCAAAAATTACCAAAAAGGAAACCTACATGTATATCGTCATAACATAAAAAGGAGATATTGGGGCAATGATCATGGTGCCCAGCTGCGACGTATCTGCAATGTTGTCTGCTGTCCCATCTATGACCTCTAAGAATTTTTCGTAAGTAACTACTGTAAAATATACCCAGCAAGCTACATGTGTAATATCAGTCGAATTTAAACAAATGATAACACAATCTTCAGATGGATAAAATCACATCACCATTGGATAAAGAATGCTGTTGTCTGAGAGCGTGGAAAGTCCACGACCTGTTTGGAATCATTGAATACTAACAGATGTTTCAGGAAGCAAACCCTCATTTCATTAGTATTATCAAAGCATGCAGATCGGAGTCCTTCTCTCGATCATAACTAATTCTAAAAATTAGCATAAGTCTAAAAGCTTTCGAGGTGGTATGTTAAAAAGAGGGAGAGAGAGAACAAGGTAATAAACAAAGAACAGTTGCTCCCATTGACTGGTTTTACCTGTAGTCAAATGTAGGGAAAATATAATGAAAAGCATTCACTACTAAATTCACGGTGGCGATATCTATTACAGAAGTATGTACCAAGTGGTCGTGTTGAATCTGTAAGCCAAAACAGGGTCAAAAAAGTGAAAGACAGACAGCAAGCGGGTTAAATTTGAACTCTGATGTCATAATTTAGGAGTTCAAAATTAACATAAGTGAACTCGAAATGAACTGCAATCTTTTCTTATATAATAACAACAACCTTGACAGCGACTTTTTTTCACATCATGTGTTGTGGCGGCATGGACTTGCACAAGAGAAGCACTTGCAAGCGGGACAAGGAAGAATTGTGCAAAAACATACACCACCGGGAATAGGGGGAAGCCAAATTTTATGTCAGAGTTTCTTCTAAACTAAAAACAAGCTGAGCATAAATCCAGGTTATGATTCAAGATGAATACTCTGTTGGCCAACAACTAAACTAAGCACGCTCAGTCTGATTGTTTGGTTTTGCTAATCAATACAACAACCAAGTTACTTCAGCAGGGTGTAGGACAACGTTGTAATGCAATGAAGGAACTAACAGTTTGTGGCAATTCTCCAATCTCTTTCTTGAAGACTCCGCAGACATCCTCGTATGAGGAAACTGGGCACCTCTTGAGCATCGGCACCCTCATCGTGTGCACATACACATGTGGTAGTACAAGCAAACAAGCAGCTGTTCCTCAGCCACAAAATTATGCAATCTTACAACAGATGAATCCAAAGCGAATTCAGGCGTATCCACACAAAGTTGGGAATTCCTTTCCGTACCAGTTGTGCGGTGTGCTGGCCGAGCTTGATGTAGATGCCGCTGTTGCGGAAGCAGAGCTCTGGAGGCGGTTGGCGGAGAGGCCGCCCTGCGTGCACCCACTTCGTAGGAAGGGAGGAGACGTGCGCCCGGAGAGGCGAGGGATGCGGGCGCCGCCGGGCCGCTGGATCGCGCGCGGCCGCGTTCGCTGGATCCCACCCCGCGTGCGCCCACTTCGTGGTTAGGGAAGCGACGTGCGACCGGAGAGGCGAGGGATACGGGCGCCGCCGGGCCGCTGGATCGCGCGCGGCCGCGTTCGCCGGAGCCCGCACCGCGTGTGCCCACTTCGTGGTTAGGGAGGAGACCGGTGCGGCCGGAGAGGAGGGGGGTGCGGGCGCCGCCGCGCCGCGGGCTGGAGCGCGGCATCCTTCGCCGGTGGCCGCCCACGCTCGAGGGAGGGGTGAGATTAGGGGCATTAGGTGGGTGGTTAGCGTTAATTTCGGGGTGGGAATACGTGGGTGCGGCACTTCTGTGTGGCAGAGTTTTCGTCCGCCCTGTGAAATTGCTAAGCATACTTTTAATGAGGGTTATTTATTATCTTAATGGTTAGATCTAAATGAGTGGATCCCATCGTGTGGCTTGAATTAATCTAGGATGTTGTGTGTACGTTAGGCGAGATGCACTTAGCGATGAATATGTTTGCTTGTTTAATAGTAGTATAGACTAGCAAAATGTACCGTCATGGATTATAGACGATGTAATCAGTATTTTTAACTAGCAAAATGGCCCATACGTTGCAATGGGAGGGAAAAAAATTATAATCTCCAATGACGACCACATTTTGTTCACATCTCATCGCATGATTTTGAAAATTTGTTCACAAATACAAGAAAATATTTCTTTTTTCAAAATTTATTCACAAATTGAAGCAATGTTCACATTTTCTAAAATATATTGTGGTTGTAAACACTTGGTAATTCAAAGAATTATTCTGAATTTCAAGAAAGGTTTTTAAAAAAACATATTATAATATTCTGATCCACCCCGGCAGTTAATTCTTCAAAATTCATGCGAGTATATAGTCACAAAGAGTCAGAAGCATTACTGTTTAACTACATACCTTCGATCATTCGTGAACATTTTACAAAATTGGAAACATTTTTAAAAATCATGAACATTTTTTACTATTTACAAACATTTTCTTAAATTATGACCATTTTTTTATATTGCAAATGGTTTTTAAGCAATTTTTTTTTTAATCAGTGAACAATTCTAGAATAGACAAACATCTTTTTTCGAAATTGGTGGATTTTTTAAAAATTCACAAACATTTTTTGAAATGCATGAACATTTTTTTGAATCAGCAAACATTTTATGAATCAATAAACTCTTTTGTAATTCACGAACTGTTTTTAAAATGTTAGGACATTTTTAAAGTGCATGAACATTTTTTGAATTAGCAAACAGTTGGTTCAATTTCATTAATAATTTTTAATACACGGTCTTTTTTTCAAAATCTTGGACTTTTTTGATTTTACAAACATTTGTTTCAAAATTTCAAACATTTTTTTGAATATGCGAACATTTTTAGAAAAATCCCAAGCATTTTTTTAATTCACTAACATTTTACGTTTTCTTGAACATTTTATTTCAAAATTATCATTTTTTCAAAATTCAAAAGTTTTTTGAAGTTCCAAATTATTTAAAGTAGAAAAAACTAAAACAGAACAAAAAAATAAAAATAAAAAAACAGGCGCCCGCACATGGGCCGGGCCAAACGGGCGCGTTGTGTATTCTCCGATGCGCAGAACGCAGTATAGTAGGTCCCTATGCTTGGGCCGGCCCAGGCGGGTGATTCACTGCAAAACGTTTTTTGTCACTTATAGGTGGCATTGGTGGGTAATATTTTGTAACTTTGGGGCAATTTTAATGACGCACTGCCGGAAGCAAATAGCCCCTTTATTATTAGGTATAGATTAATAAAGTTGATGATGTTTTTTAAGTTAATTGTCTACCACGATATATGCCCCGGCGTTGCAATTGGTTATATTTTAGTGGTTCACCACCAATCGTGTTTGAAATAAACTTTGCACATATCATATTCTAGGTTTTAGTAAGATTAAATTTGATTTGAGTAAGGATAGGGTATGGTAAGGAAAATTTTAATTTAGTTGAAGTTTTGGTAAGATTCGATTTGGGTAGAGGAAGGCAAGATTTTTTTTTTTTTGATTTAGGTAAGGTTTGCCAAGATTTGATTTGATTTTGGTGTGGGTATGGAAATGTAAGGAAATTTTGATTTAACTGAGATTTTGATAAAATTTGATTTGTTTGACTGAGTTAATGTAGGACGTGGAGGGAAGTTGGGCGTACGAACATACAATCTTTCAACTCAAAAGATACAAATGTGATTAATCCAAATGATCTCGGACCTCCTTTGGTTGATAGGGTAGTAAAATCATAGGAATATGAAACTTGTAGGAAATGAGATGTCATGTATCTCTTATCCTATGAGTAGGAATAGGAAGAGAGAATCATTTGATTCACATCATAAGAATTTTTCCATTGAGTCTATGTTAATGTTTATTTTCATTTGAAATGTGGAGGTTATGAAGAACTCCTCCATAGGAATATGATTCAATTCCTACAAACCAAAGTCCTGTAAAGGAAAATTTTCTATAGAAATCATATCTTGTAGGATTCTTACAAAATTCCTCCAAACCAAAGGAGGTCTCAGTTTTTTCCTTTTTATTATATTATAAAAATATTAAAGGAAGGATTGTTTCTCCACTTTTTTTAGTCCAAGCTGGTTTTTCGTCCGTTGTCCGTTTTAGGAAGAAAAAAAATGAAAATTGAGCCGGCTGAGACTCGAACCGTGGTGGCAAGGATCAGCTCATAACGCACTAGCCAATTGATCCAATGGTCGTTGTTTCCTTTTGAAAGAAAACTCCCTTCTTATTGCGTAGCAAGTAGTAAGTCTTGACAGAATTTTTTTTCAAATAAACAGCAAAGTCCGTTCGTAATATTTTTGTACGTTATATCCTTCGATTGTGCTGGGATTCATACGTCATCCCGTGCACCGCAAGCTGCGTAAAAAATCACCCTGCATATTAAAAATTAAACACATGAAGCGGGAATCGAGCCTACACAAATCATGTAGGTAATAGCATGAGCTAGCCAGCACACCAACGTTGCTCTATTGTTTTGTTGGCATAACTTATCTATCTAGATATATAAGCAAAAAAGAATTCGTACATCACCACATTGGCCCGTTGCTATAATGGCCACATCAATGGTCCTCCTCAGCTTCCAGGCCAGAGAAAAATAGTTTCATGGAGGGTATGGTCAGTTTCGCTTAGCAGTTAAATAGTACCACCTCGCTCCATCATAGCAAGTCGCATAGGTTTATATATGCTGCGAGTTGTCCAGAGAATCAACAAGGTGCCTTGACAAATAACAAAAGACGATGAGGCATGGGTTCGGTGGCTGCATTTGCAAATATTAAAGAGACCCAAGGTCAAGTTCCTTGAGAAATAAATTGAGAAATAACAAAAGAGGATGGTGTTTTGGTTCGATGGTTGCATTTGCAAATATACGGAAATACAGAGACCCAAGGTCTCTGAAAGAGCTGAGGCACAAAGGCCCATGATGCCGTGTGAGGATGTGCGGCCGTTGCTGATCTTGAGTATGGAGACAAAAATAATGGGTAAAGGAAGGAGAAGGAGAAGAGTACTACGGCTCCGAGCCTAATTGTCATGCATTTTATTCTCCCGTTGCAATGCACGGGCACATTTGCTAGTATTATATTATAACAGATCGCAATGCATGAATAGGACTAAAAGTCCCAAATTAAAGAAGGAACCTTACGAAAAGAAACCGATGAAGGACAGTTCACGCGTCATTATTTTGCACAATGGTTTGCTTCGAGCTTGGAAACGACTTTCCTATCACGGCCGCTGCACATCCGCCACCACCGTGGCCTGATTCAAGCCTCACCCGATCTCGTGCTGTCGTCGCACCGCCCGCCGACTGCACCACGCTGCACCCCCCAGTCGCCAGATCCGGCCTCTCCACCGCCCCGTTCATCGGCTCCGTCGCATCTCTGCCGCTGCCCGCCTCTAAATCGGCCCAATCGACCGCTCTTCCGCCGCGCCACCGTCGCCGTGCCGCCGCCCGATTCAAGCCCCTCACCGCCCAGCCACCGCCCAACCATCGCCCGCCGCACGGCCGCACCGCTGCCGCCCGATTCAAGCACCTCTAGACGCCGCGTCTGTTGGAAATATGCCCTAGAGGCAATAATATTTATATTATTATATTTCCGTATTCATAATTATAGAGTTTATATTTCATGTTATAACTGCGGTGATCTTGGAATATGCGATTTAGTGAAAAAATCATATGCACGTGTGAAATGATAAACAAAAAAAATAAAGGTTCCTAACCGACAACTGAAATGAATGTGTGAATATGAATGCAATGTCGGTGGGAAATACGTACTTCCCCAAGAATATGCGACCAGAATAATAATCATAATAATAGCTCGTGGAGGCATCCTGTGTTGCCTCCTCAGCAAGACGGGCAGCCTCTACTACAGCGTTATATTCACGTGCCTCATTCTTATAGACAAAATATCTTTGTTTGTTCTAAAAAATCAAAGAGAATAGGCGCAGGCAAAATAACAGAGACAACACAGTATTTATCAAATATCAAGTTATAGTCATATATGTGAGTGTTGTTCTTAATAAAGTCATGATGCTGCATCGCCTTGAAATCTAGATATTTATGAGGTAATATGGGATCATTAGGTCGAGGGGAGACCCCAAGCCTTGCAGCTACGCGGGGAGGCATAAATCTCTCCACACAAATCACCATTGCCCGTGTTGTGGTGCAACCTACGCGCAACTGTTGCCCCAAGACTATACTGTTTATGGCCTGTTAGGGCAGTGTGAATAATGCTCTAGTCAGGGGCACATAGTGCACTACAATCTTGCTTACCAACAATACATTTCCCATTAAACAGTGCAAAATATTAATAGAGGGAAAATGAATACTTATTATTCTAGCTTGTGTAACTCCCGTATCCTCATCATTGCAAAGACTACTAAGAAACATAGCATAATCAGATTTCTGCGATTTGCTATTTGAACCCAAATACGGAATTTGCATGCATCACAGAATTCTTCTGGAGGCATACCATAGGATCTATCATAAAGATGAAACAAAACTCTAGAGTTATGGGATACTAAAACCTCTGAGTGAATGACTGGGTGAGGGTATAGTGTTGAGTGCACTTATCTGCAATGAAGGCAGAGAGCTCAGTGTTCTGAATGTATTGATCAAATTCTTTCGTAATGCCTGCACATATCATGAACTCATTGCAAGGCCAGCGGCATGATTTTGCTTCGGCAACTCGCGCCGAACTTGCCTTTGGTTCAACATACACCTGCTGTGCCGAGCTTTTGCTCGTCGATCCTTCCGAGGACCTCCTCCTTGAAGAACTCCTCCTAAAGAAGTTCATTTTCCTAAGAACAAATTCCTGAAATTTTTGGACCACAAAAAGATGTTAACAAAACTTCACAGGATTGATAGCAACTACTCATATGAATGTCTAGAGGCTATATCAAGCATTCAAATTACTTAGAACTCAAAGAACTCAACATGCAAGCTCATTTTCAGTAGCACCAAGAGCAGCAAAATATGCAAAATATAATCCAGTAAAACAAAAACTAATTGGAGCAATGGAGGAGTCACATACCAAGGAGCAATTCCCCAAAACAGTTTCAGAAACAGAGCTCCGAGCAAAGAGATCGAAAATCTCAGGTTTGGGAGCAAAAACACGAGGGAGGGAGCTACAAAGATTTTTTTTCTGGAGGTCAGAGATCAAGTGTGCTTAATGGATAAGTGAGTGGGGTCCTGTGGACCTCATAAGGCATCTTGGCGTGGCCAGGGGTGGATGCGCCCTGTTGCCTTGTGAGAAACAAGGGCACCCCCCGTGGATGTATTCAGTGCCAAAAATTCTTAAATATTCAGAAAAAATCATGTTAAAATTTTACGACATTTTGAACACTTTAGTTTTCGGGCCATTTTTTATTGCACGGATAACTCAGAAAACAGGATAATCATGGCATTTTGCTTTATTAGAATATAAATAACAAAGAGCAAACTAAGATTATAGAAGGTTGTGCTTACTAGATTCATCGACCACATGCCCCTAAAAAAGAATCCATTAATAAGGTTGATCAAGTCTTATTAACAAACTATTTTCGGGTAACATGAAACCAAAGAATTTTCGTATAACACTAAGTTACCTCAACAGGGATATGCATCTCCCCAACAATAAGAGTCTCATATTTCTTTTTGACAGTAGGAAGAGGGAATTTGAAACCTCCAATAGTGATTGTCGAAACCTCCAATAGTGATTGTCGAAACCTTTTCAATTCAATTGATACCATTCACCGAACTTTGTTTCTTCGGAAAATAAATTGTATGCTCATTACCACTAACATGAAAAGTGACATTTCTTTTGTTGCAATCAATAACCTGCATTATTCAAAAAGGATCTACCAAGGATAATCAATATGTTGTCGTCCTCGGGCATATCAAGAATAACAAAGTCCGTTAAGATAGTAACATTTGCAGCTACAATAGGCACATCCTCACAAATACTGATAGGTATAGCAGTTGATTTATCAGCCATTTGCAAAGATATTTCAGTAGGTGTGAGTTTATTCAAATCAAGTCTTCTATATAAAGAAAAAGACATAACACTAACACCAGCTCCCAAGTCACATAAAGTAGTTTTGACATAACTTATTTTAATGGAGCAAGGTATAGTAGGTATTCCTGGATCTCCTAGCTTCTTAGGTACTCTACCCTTAAAAGAATAATTTGCAAGCATGGTGGAAATTTCAGCTTCAGGTATCTTTATTTTATTAGTTACAATATCTTTCATGTATTTAGCATATGGAGGCATTTTCAAAATATCAGTGAAGCGAGTGCGCAAAAAAACAGGTCTAAGCATTTCAACAAAGCGCTCAAAATCCTCCTCGTCCTTATTATTTGGTGGTTTAGTCGGAAAAGGCATGGGTTTCTGAACCCATGGTTCTCTTTCCTTACCATGTTTTCTAGCAATGAAATCACTTTTATCATATTTTTGTTTTTAGGAGGTGGGTTATCAAGATCAACAACAGGTTTTATTTCTACATACATGAACATCATTATTATTAACATCATCACTTGGTGGATGTTCATTACCAGATTGTGTCTCAGCATCAGAAATAGAAACATCATTACTATTCTCAGAAGGTTTTTCTATCTCAAGTTGACTAGAAGCATGCAAAGTTCTATCATTTTTCTTTTTATTTTTCTTCTTAGATGAACTAGGCACGTCAATATTAATTCTATTGAGAATCTTGCTCAATTCTTTTGGGATGACCTTTAGGATACAGCGGCTCCTGAGTCATTCTACCTCCTCTAGTCATTACCCCAACAACATTATCATTCATTTTATTATTCATCTCATTAAGCAAATCATTCTGTGACTTAGCGACTCGTTCTAACTGGGTATGAACCATGGATGCATGTTTACCTAGACCTTTAACATCATTAGCAATTCTAAACACCAAGTCACTCAAGCGATCAATCATGATAACATTCTATTTCAATTGATTCTTAACATACATATTGAAGTGTTCTTGCTTAACAATGTAATTATCAAATTCATCCATGCATTGACTAGAAGATTTATTATAAGGAATATCACCTTCATCAAATCTAATAAGAGAATTTACCTCTACTATCTGTGTTAGGATATCGAGTCCATGTATTTCTTCAATAGGTGGTAAATTCTAAACATCTTCAGCTTTAATACCCTTTTCTTTCATAGATTTCTTTGCCTCTTGCATATCTTCAGGACCGAGGAACGGAATACCTCTCTTCTTTGAAGTCATTTTAGGCGGTGGTTCAGGAAGTGTGCAATCATTGGATTTTCTCAATATATTATTCAATAGTTCTTCTGCCTTCTCAATAGTTTGTTCCCTGAAAACACAACCAGCACAACTATCTAGGTAGTCCCTAAAAGCATCGGTTAGTCCATTATAAAAGATATCAAGTATTTCATTTTTCTTAAGAGGACGATTAGGCAAAGCATTAAGTAATTGGAGAAGTCTCCCCCAAGATTGAGGGAGATTCTCTTCTTCAATTTGCACATAGTTAAATATTTCCTGTAAGGCGGCTTGTTCTTTATGAGCAGGAAAATAATTCTGAGAAGTAATATATCATATCCTGGGGACTATGCACACAACTAGGAGCAAGGGTATTAAACTATTTCTTAGCATCGCCCTTTAATGAGAAAGGAAACAACTTAAGAATATAGTAGTAGCGAATTTTTTCCTCATAAGCAAATAGGGTGGCTATACCATCAGTTTAGTAAGGTGTGCCGCAACAGTTTCAGATTCATAACCATGAAAAGGATCAGATTCAACCTAAGTAATTAACTCGGGATCAATAGAGAATTCATAATCCTTATCGGTAACAAATATAGGAGAAGTAGCAAACTTAGGATCATATTTCATTCTCGCTATCATAGACTTTTCTTTCAGCTTAATTAGTAATTTCTTAACATCATCTCTATCATTACAAGCAAGGATTTCCCTAGCTATCTCCCCATCCATAACATAACCATCAGGTATCTCAAGGTGGACGGACCGGAGCCAACAACAATAGAGGTCCCAATGCGAAGGACCGGAAGCGATTGGATGACGGACCGCCATAACTGGGAGCCACCAGACCGCTGGCAGAATGCCCGTGGCTAACCGCGGAGGTATTTGTTTCGAATAATGTGCAGCCAGAGACCGCCCTCCCCGTTCACAATCCGCCACAGCAGTGCGTCAGGAGGGCAATGTTCACGCGTTTGGAGGACATGATCCCGAGGCCGCCCTGCTCACACATGTTGTGTATAGGATGACAAGCTATTCCTACCCACTCGACAGAGCTGGGCAAGGCGGGGGTGGTGCTCGGGGAGAGGAGTGGCGGCCGAAACTTATGATGAAGTTTATATAAACTAATTCATGAAAGATGGTAACATATTTAGTCATGACCAGCTTACAAGAAATGCCAAGCACAATATTTGGCATGCTCACTTTTTATTTGGTGACTGTTGTAGACATAACTAACACACAACAAACAAAGATATCCAACATACAACAATCAAAGATATACCGACATTACTGCTATACATTATAATTAACTATGCAAGTAAAAACTGAATATGTTTGATTATCGTATTTGTGCCCATTTTTTCACCCAGGACAAGTGTTACCTTAATGTTCTGATGATTTCTAGATATACGTAGAAGAGAGCAACAACAACAACACAACAGTAGTTAGCTGCAGTTAATCGGTCGATAATTTGTAAAAATGCAATAAACTTCCTCCGGCCCATAATATAAGATGTTAATTCATCCAATATGTGAGTATATTGGATGTTATAAGATATTATATAATGGGACGGAGGGAGTGTTGTACTACATCATTGTTCAATTGTTGTTTAGCTTCTAATATTAACTTGGTGCTTTTATGTACATATGTCATTGGTAAAGATCCGCGCTTCGACCCTTTCTGCGTATAGGGCAATGAGATATTGATGAATCATCATCAAGTGAGGAAGCTGATAAAGATTGTTAGTAAAATGCATCAAAATATGGCAATTAAACTATTTGTTTACACTTTATCTAAGACAACAGCGAACTGCAAGATGGTAGGTAAGAACTCTGCAGCCTTCTTTTTACTGCCCATAATGAGTTGTGTTAGATGACAATGTCTGAATTTTTTTCCTTTGTAGTGGTTCCCAAAGCAGTTTACTCAACATTACCTCTCAAACTATATGATTGGTGGGCATGCAAAGGTTAAAGTATTTCTACCAGAACACGATGACTATGTAGATGTGTTCATGAAGACAGTGAAGGATGGGCGGTCGGCCATCACAAGGGGTTGGACTAGAGTCGTGCGTGCCTTTTGCATGGAGGAGGGCACATTATGGGTATTCCGCCTCACCTTGTTCAGCAACTAAAATGTCTTTCACCTCTTTCTTTACCGTCTTTAATAGTACAAGTATATAACTGTGGTTCATCATTCTTTATTTTGTGCTTATGTAATTATTGAACATATGTACCTGTCAATCGAATAATGCATTGGTTGTTTGAACCTGAAGGATCTGAATAAAGCTATAGCATACTTTCAAATTCAAATTCGGTACAATTTTAAATGGCAGCAATTAAATTAGGGTGAAATTATGCTCTGCAGGTCGTTACGGTGCACACGGTCGGTAAAACACAAACGTGTGTGATGTACAACACAATCCGACACGGTTCACAGAGAGAAAACATGTGCGAGCATGCACACAGTTGCCGTTTGCAAAGCGTGTGTGATGTCAGACAATATCACAAACGGTGCGAGCAAACTAAATATTTGTGATAGTCACCTTATCGTACACGATTTACAATCATAAATTGTTTCTGATGTGGTACGCATCATAAACGTTGCACCACAGAATAGCGTGTGCGATAGTTATCCTGTATGGCACTATTACGACGGTCCGACATTTGGTAATCATATCCGACACTCGTACGATGATTAGCTAATCTTCTTAATTAGTTATCGCATACGGTTCGGGAAAAGTGAATGTGTGATTGTCTGCTTATCATACACGTTCTATAATCATGAACTGTTTGTGATGGACCGCGCATCGTAAATGTAGCACCACAGAATACCGACTGCGATGGTAATGCCAGCACACACGAGTAGCAAGGATAGAGCGTTTGGGATATTAGATATATTCCAAATAGTTTTGTGAAGAATCGCGTTTGGGATAGGTTCGGACATCGCATACGCTTTGTTCTGGAAAACGTATGCATTCCTACTCCCTATCCCCGACGGTTTCTGGGTCATGTGGGAAGGACCCCCCTATCGCCCACACTAGTAAGGCGACGGTTTAAAATGCCGTCGCGGAAAGGGGTTAAAAACCGTTTGTATTGCAGCTCGTTGTACCAGTGTTGAGGAGAGGAAGCTTGAGATGAAGATCGCTTTTGAGAAGTCCAAAAATTTGAGGTTTTGGCATGGACAACCGATTCTTGTATTTTTGGAATAGATGGATATAAAAAAACTTGCTGGACATCCAGCGCTTTTAGATTTTTAAAATATGCGGTTGAATTGCTATTGATCACACACATTTGTCAAAGAAGGTCAGATCAGTAATGAACATTTTTTACATCATTCTTTACAATTGAATGACCGGAACTAAAGCTGGCTAAATGAGCCGTCCTAGCTGGGCCAACACGGTAGCACGCCGACACAGCATGACCCAGGCTAAACGGGCAGTGCCCGGCACGCGGCACGCCAGGGGCCATGCTTGGACCTGAAGGTTGGGTACGCAGGCCGGCACGACACGACATGTTTATTTATTTTACTTTTACTATCACATATGCCCGTGCGTTACAACGACAACAATAATTGACGTGTCCATTGAAATATCCATAAGCACGGCCCAACAACATATCGATTGTGCCCGACCATGGCAGAGAGGCGCACACTGAGGTCTAGCAGAAATTCATATTAATAATGATGGAAATATGCCCTAGAGGCAATAATAAAGTTGTTATTATTATATTTCCTTATTCATGATAAAGGTTTATTATTCATGCTAGAATTGTATTGACCGGAAACTTAAATACATGTGTGAATACATAAACAAATACCGTGTCCCTAGTGAGCCTCTACTAGACTAGCTCGTTGATTAAAAGTTGGTTAAGGTTTCCTAACCATAGACATGTGTTGTCACTTGATAATGGGATCACATCATTAGGAGAATGATGTGATGGACAAGACCCAACCGTTAGCATAGCATATGACTGTTCAGTTTATTGCTACTGCTTTCTTAATGTCAAATACATGTTTCTTCGACCATGAGATCATGCAACTCCTGGACTCCGGAGGAATACCTTGTGTGCTATCAAATGTCACAACGTAACTGGGTGATCATAAAGATGCTCTACAGGTATCTCCGAAGGTGTCTGTTGAGTTGGCATGGATCGAGATTGGGATTTGTCACTCCGTGTATCGGAGAGGTATCTCTGGGCCCTCTCGGTAATATAGCATCACAAGAAGCTTGCAAGCAAAGTGACTAAGGAGTTAGTTACGAGATGATGTATTACAGAACGAGTAAAGAGACTTGCCAGTAACGAGATTGAACTAGGTATAAAGATACCGACGATCGAATCTCGGGCAAGTAACATACCGACAGACAAAGGGAATTACGAATGTTGTCATAAAGGTTCAACCGATAAAAGATCTTCGTGGAATGTGTAGGAATCAATATGGGCATCCAGGTCCCGCTATTGGTTATTGACCGGAGAGGTGTCTCGGTCATGACTACATAATTCCCGAACCGCAGGGTCACACGCTTAACATTCGTTGACGCTAGAGTAGTATTGGGATATTTGATGAGTGGTAACCAAATGTTGTTTGGAGTCCCGGATGAGATCCCGGACGTCACGAGGAGTCTCGTAATGGTCAAGAGGTAAAGACTTATATATGGGAAGTCATATTTTGGGTTCCGGAAAAAGGTGCAGGTTTTTCGGTATTGTACCGGGAAGCTTCCAGAAGGTTCCGGAGGATTCCGAAGGGGTCCGGAAGTCCACAAGTGGGTCCACCACGACCCAAGGGCTAGAATGGGCTACGGGGAGGCTCCCTGGCCTTATTGGGCTAGGCGCACCAAGTCCTCAAAAGCCCATGTGGCTAGGAAAGGCAAAAAAGGAAGGAGTCCTAGTAGGAATAGGATTGGACTTGGAGTCCAAGTCCTCTCCACCTTAGCTGCGCCCTAGGGCTTGGAGGGGATGTTTCCCACGTCCCTCCACCTATATATAGAGGGGAGGGGGTGCTCCAAGAGCACACACCAAGCCCTTGGCGCCCCTCTCTCTCCCGTTACTTCGTAGTTCCACCGCCTCGTCCCGGCGACGCTTAGCGAAGCGCCGTCGGTGCTCCATCACCACCACACCGTCGTGTTGGTTGGGATCCCATCTACTTCTCCTCTCCCGCTGGCTGGATCAATAAGGAGGAGACATCATCGAGCTGCATGTGTGCTAAACTCGGAGGTGCCATCCGTTCGGCACTAGATTGGTTGGATCGTGAAGTGTACGACTACATCAATCGCGTGATAAACGCTTCCACTTAGCGATCTACAAGGGTATGTAGATGCTCTCCCCCTTTCGTAGCTATGCATCTCCATGGATAGATCTTGCGTGTGCGTAGATTTTTTTTTGTTTTCCATGCAACGTTCCCCAACAGTGGTATCAGAGCCAGGTCTATCCGTAGATGACATGCACGAGTAGAACACAAAGGAGTTGTGGGCGATGATGTTCATACTGCTTACCACCAACGTCTTATTTTGATTCGGCGGTATTGTGGGATGAAGCGTCCTGGACCAACCTTACATGTCCACGTACATGAGACCGGTTCCACCGACTAACATGCAACTTGTTTTGCATAAAGGTGACTGGCGGGTGTCTGTTTCTCCTACTTTAGTTGAATCGAATTTGACTACGGCTGGTCCTTGTAGAAGGTTAAAACATCAAACTTGATAATCACCGTTGTGATTTTGCATAGGTAAGAACGGTTCTTGCTAGTTGCATGTAGCAGCCACGTAAAACTTGCAACAACAAAGTAGAGGACGTCTAACTTGTTTTTATAGGGTATGTTGTGATGTGATATGGTCAAGACGTGATTTGATATATGTTGATGTATGAGATGATCATGTTTTGTAATAAGTTCACGACTTGCATGTCGATGAGTTCGACAACCGGTAGGAGCCTTAGGGTTGTCTTTAATTATTGTATGACCTGCGTGTCAATCACTTAAGCGCCATGTAATTGCTTTACTTTATCGCTATGCGTTAGCAATAGTTGTAGAAGCAATAGTTGGCGAGACGACCCCGACGCTACGATGGAGATCAAGGTGTCATGTCGGTGACGATGGAAATCGTGCCAATGCTTTGGAGATGGAGATCAAAAGCACAAGATGATGATGGCCATATCATGTCACATATTTTGATTGCATGTGATGTTTATCCTTTATGCATCTTATTTTGCTTAGAATGACAAGGGGGTACAATAGTGATCCAGGAGTGGATCACTGGACAACGGTCAAAATTATCCTTAAAGAGGACTAAGGAAATGATTCTCGGTTATGGAGGTGATGAAGAGTTCGTCGTAAAGGGTTGCGTCGATGCAAGCTTTGACAACGATCTGGATGACTCTGAGTCTCAATCTGGATATGTATTGAACGTGGGAGCAATTAGCTAGAGTAGCTACATGCAGAGCATTGTAGACATAGAAATTTGCAAAATACATACAGATCTGAATGTGGCAGACCCGTTGACTAAACCTCTTTCACGAACAAAACATGATCACACCTTAAGTACTCTTTGGGTGTTAATCACATGGCGATGTGAACTAGATTATTGACTCTAGTAAACTCTTTGGGTGTTAGTCACATGACGATGTGAACTATGGGTGTTAATCACATGGCGATGTGAACTAGATTATTGACTCTAGTGCAAGTGGGAGACTGATGGAAATATGCCCTAGAGGCAATAATAAAGTTGTTATTATTATATTTCCTTATTCATGATAACTATTTATTATTCATGCTAGAATTGTATTGACCAGAAACTTAAATACATGTGTGAATACATAAACAAATATCATGTCCCTAGTGAGCCTTTACTAGACTAGCTCGTTGATCAAAAGATGGTTAAGGTTTCCTAACCATAGACATGTGTTGTCAAAAGATGGTTAAGGTTTCCTAATCAAAAGATCCGTTAGCTTAGCACGATGATCGTTTAGTTTGTTGCTATTGCTTTCTTCATGACTTATACAAGTTCCTATGACTATGAGATTATGCAACTCCCGAATACCGGAGGAACACTTTGTGTGCTACCAAACGTCACAACGTAACTGGGTGATTATAAAGGTGCTCTGCAGGTGTCTCCGAAGGTACTTGTTGAGTTGGCGTATTTCGAGATTAGGATTTGTCACTCCGATTATCGGAGAGGTATCTCTGGGCCCACTCGGTAATGCACATCACTATAAGCCTTGCAAGCATTGTAACTAATGAGTTAGTTGCGGGATGATGTATTACGGAACGAGTAAAGAGACTTGCCGGTAACGAGATTGAGCTAGGTATTGAGATACCGATGATCGAATCTCGGGCAAGTAACATACCGATGACAAAGGGAACAACGTATGTTGTTATGCGGTTTGACCGATAAAGATCTTCGTAGAATATGTAGGAACCAATATAAGCATCCAGGTTCCGCTATTGGTTATTGACCAGAGACGTGTCTCGGTCATGTCTACATAGTTCTCGAACCCGTAGGGTCCGCACGCTTAAAGTTCTATGACGATTTGTATTATGAGTTTATGTGTTTTGATGTACCGAAGGTAGTTCGGAGTCCCGGATGAGATCGGGGACCTGACGAGGAGTCTCGAAATGGTCGAGACGTAAAGATCGATATATTGGACGACTATATTCGGACATCGGAAAGGTTCCGAGTGGTTCGGGTATTTTTCGGAGTACCGGGGAGTTACGGGAATACGGGGAAGAAGTATATGGGCCTTATTGGGCTTTAGGGGAGAGAGAGAGGCAGGCCGCGCGCCCCCCCCAAGGCCTAGTCCGAATTGGACTAGGGGGAGGGGCTGCGCCCCCTCCTTCCTTCTCTTCTCTCTTCCCCTTCCTTCTCTCCTACTCCTACTACTTGGAAGGGGGGGAATCGTACTCCCGGTGGGAGTAGGACTCCTCCAGGGCGCGCCATAGCTAGGCCGGCCCTCCCCCCTCCTCCACTCCTTTATATACGTGGCCAGGGGGCACCCCATAGACACAACAATTGATCATTGATCTCTTAGCCGTGTGCGGTGCCCCCCTCCACCATAATCCACCTCGATCATATCATAGCGGTGCGTAGGCGAAGCCCTGCGTCGGTAGCATCATCATCACCGTCACCACGCCGTCGTGCTGACGAAACTCTCCTGTGAAGCTTTGCTGGAACGGAGCTCGCGGGATGTCATCAAGTTGAACGTGTGCTGAACTCGGAGGTGCCGTGCGTTCGGTACTTGGATCGGTCGGATCATGAAGACGTACGACTACATCAACCGCGTTGTGCTCACGCTTCCGCTTTCGGTCTACGAGGGTACATGGACACACTCTCCTCTCTCGTTGTTATGCATCACCATGATCCTGTGTGTGCGTAGGAAATTTTTGAAATTACTACGTTCCCCAACACACAAGTGGGTCCACCACGACCCAAGGGCTAGCATGGGCCGCGGGGAGGTGCCCTGGCCTTATTAGGCTAGGCGCACTGATACGTCTCCAACGTATCTATAATTTTTTATTGTTCCATGCTATTATATTATCTGTTTTGGATGTTTTATATGCATTAATATGCTATTTTATATTATTTTTGGGACTAACCTATTAACCTAGAGCCCAGTGCCAGTTTCTGTTTTTTCCTTGTTTTTGAGCTTCGCAGAAAAGAAATACCAAACGGAGTCCAAACGGAATAAAACTTCACGATGATTTTTCTTGGACCAGAAGACACCCAGGGGACTTGGAGTCCAAGTCAGAAGAGCCGCGAGGCGGCGACAAGGGTGGAGGGCACGCCCTAGGGGGGCGCGCCCCCCTGCCTTGTGGGCCCCTCGGGACTCCTCTGACCTAGCCCTTCCTCCTATATATTCACATATATTCCAGAACCACCAGAAAAAGCCACGAAAACACTTTTCCACCGCAGCAACCTTCTGTTCCCATGAGATCCCATCTTGGGGCCTTTTCTGGCATCCTGCCAGAGGGGGAATCGATCACGAAGGGCTTCTACATCAACTCCATTGCCCTTCCGATGATGCGTGAGTAGTTTACCTCAGACCTACGGGTCCATAGCTAGTAGCTAGATGGCTTCTTCTCTCTCTTTGATTCTCAATACAACGTTCTCCTTGATGTTCTTGGAGATCTATCCGATGTAATCTTCTTTTGCGGTGTGTTTGTCGAGATCCGATGAATTGTGGATTTATGATCAGCTTATCTATGAATATTATTTGAATCTTCTCTGAATTCTTTTATGCATGATTTAATATCTTTGTATTTCTCTTCAAATTATCGGTTTGGTTTGGCCAACTAGATTGGTTTTTCTTGCAATGGGAGAGGTGCTTAGCTTTGGGTTCAATCTTACGGTGTCCTCACCCAGTGACAGTAGGGGTAGCGAGGCACGTATTGTATTGTTGCCATCGAGGATAAAAAGATGGGGTTTTCATCATATTGCTTGAGTTTATTCCTCTACATCATGTCATCTTACTTAATGCGTTACTCTGTTCTTTATGAACTTAATAATCTAGATGCAGGGAGGAGTCGGTTGATGTGTGGAGTAATAGTAGTATATGCAGGCAGGAGTCGGTCTACTTGACACGGACGTGATGCCTATATTGCATAATCATTGTCTTGGATATCGTCATAACTTTGCGCTTTTCTATCAATTGCTCGACAGTAATTTGTTCACCCATCGTATTATTTGCCTTCATGAGAGAAGCCTCTAGTGAAACCTATGGCCCCCGGGTCTATTTTCCACCATATTAGTTTCCGATCTACTATTTTCCATCATATTAGTTTCCGATCTACTATTTTGCAATCTTTTATTTTCAGATCTATAAATCAAAAAACCCAAAAATATTTTATCTTTTGTTTATCTATCTCTATCAGATCTCACTTTTGCAAGTGACCGTGAAGGGATTGACAACCCCTTTATCGCGTTGGGTGCAAGTGTTTGATTGTTTGTGCAGGTATTGGTGATTTCCGTGTTCTTCTCCTACTGGATTGATACCTTGGTTCTCAAACTGAGGGAAATACTTGTCTCTACTTTGCTGCATCACCCTTTCCTCTTCAAGGGAAAAACCAACGCAAGCTCAAGAAGTAGCAGGAAGAATTTCTGGCGCCGTTGCCGGGGAGATCTACGTCAAGTCAAGACATACCAAGTATCCATCATAAACTCTCATCTCTTGCATTACATTATTCGCCATTTGCCTCTCGTTTTCCTCTCCCCCACTTCTAAAACAATTTTCGAAAAGATTTGCCTTTTTATTCGCCCTTCTTCCGTTCGTCTTTTTCGTTTGCTTTTTGTTTGCTCGTGTGTTAGATTGCTTGCTTTGTCACGATGACTCAAGAGAATACCGAATTGTGTGATTTTTCCAATACTAATAAAAATGATTTTATTAGTACTCCGATTGCTCCCGCCACTAGTGCGGAATCTTATGAAATTAATGTTGCTTTGCTGAATCTTGTTATGAAAGATCAATTTTCCGGCCTTCCTAGTGAAGATGTCGCATCCCATCTAAATAATTTCGTTGAGTTGTGTGATATGCAAAAGAAGAAAGATGTGGATAATGATAATATTAAATTGAAGCTATTTCCGTTCTCGCTACGAGATCGTGCTAAAACTTGGTTTTCGTCTTTGCCTAAAAATAGTATTGATTCATGGAACAAGTGTAAAGGTGCTTTTTATTTCCAAGTATTTTCCTCCCGCTAAGATCATCTCCCTTAGG
Source organism: Thinopyrum elongatum (assembly GCA_011799875.1). NCBI lineage: Eukaryota > Viridiplantae > Streptophyta > Magnoliopsida > Poales > Poaceae > Thinopyrum > Thinopyrum elongatum. Next base: position 401,844,288 of record CM022298.1, on the reverse strand, counting down.
AACGATATTATGAATTTTAAGCAACTTGATCATGAACATGGTGCACAATCTTGGGAAAGGATGAAATTGATGATACGAAATTGCCCTACTCATGGTTTAAATTTGTGGATGATCATACAAAAATTTTATGCCGGATTGAATTTTGCTTCTAGAAATCTTTTAGATTCAGCCGCGGGAGGTACTTTTATGGAAATTACTTTAGGAGAAGCTACTAAACTCCTAGATAATATTATGGTTAATTATTCGCAATGGCATACCGAAAGATCTTCTACTAATAAAAAAGTGCATGCGATTGAAGAGATTAATGTTTTGAGTGGAAAGATGGATGAACTTATGAAATTGTTTGCTAGTAGGAGTGCTCCTATTGATCCTAATGATATGCCTTTGTCTACTTTGATTTAGAACAATAATGAATCTATGGATGTGAATTTTGTTGGTAGGAACAATTTAGGTAATAATGCGTATAGAGGTAATTTCAATCCTAGGCCGTTTCCTAGTAATTCCTCTAATAATTATGGTAATTCTTACAACAATTCTTATGGAAATTATAATAAGTTGTCCTCTGATTTTGAGAATAGTATTAAAGAATTTATGAGTTCGCAAAAAAGTTTCAATGATTTGATTGAAGAAAAATTGCTTAAGGTTGATGATTTGGCTAGGAACATGGATAGAATTTCTCTTGAGATTGATTCTTTGAAAATTAGATCTATTCCACCCAAGCATGATATTAATGAGTCTTTAAAATCTATGAGAATTTTTATTGATGAATGTAAGGGGAGAACCGCTAAGATTCGTGCTAAGCGAGATTGGTTTGCGAAAGCGTGTTCTTCTAGTTCGTGTGAAAATAATGATGAAGACCTTAAAGTGATTGATGTGACTCCTATTGAATCTTTGTTTTATAAAATAAATCTTGACAAAGATGGGACTGGAGATGAGTCAACTTTAGTTAGAAGGCGTCTCAATGATTCGGAGTTTATAGATCTTGATGCAAAAATTGATAAAAGTGGGATTGGAGAGGTCAAAACTTTAAGTAGCAATGAACCCACTCTTTTGGATTTCAAGGACTTTAATTATGATAATTGTTCTTTAATAGATTGTATTTCCTTGTTGCAATCCATGTTGAATTCTCCTCATGCTTATAATCAAAATAAAGCTTTTACTAAACATATTATTGATGCTTTGATGAAATCTTTTGAAGAAAAGCTTGAATTGGAAGTTTCTATCCCTAGAAAACTTTATGATGAGTGGGAACCTACTATTAAAATTAAAATAAAAGATTATGAGTGCCACGCTTTGTGTGATTTGGGTAATAGCGTTTCCACAATTCCAAATACTTTATGTGATGTGTTAGGTTTCCGCGAATTGGATGATTGTTCTTTAAATTTGCATCTTGCGGATTCCACTATTAAGAAACCTATGGGAAGGATTAATGATGTTCTTATTGTTGCAAATAGGAATTATGTGCCTGTAGATTTCATTGTTCTTGATATAGATTGCAATCCTATATGTCCTATTATTCTTCGTAGACCTTTCCTTAGAACGATTGGTGCAATTATTGATATGAAAGAAGGAAACATTAGATTTCGATTTCCGTTAAGGAAGGGCATGGAACACTTTCCTAGAAATAAAATTAAGTTGCCATATTAATCTATTATGAGATCTACTTATGGATTGCATACCAAAGATGACAATACCTAGATTTATGTGTTTTTATGCCTAGCTAAGGGCGTTAAACAATAGCGCTTGTTGGGAGGCAACCCAATTTTATTTTTGTTTCTACTTTTTTTTGGTTCTGTTTTTCAATAAATTTTTCATCTAGCCTCTGGTTAGATGTGTTTTGGTTTTTTAATTAGTGTTTGTGCCAAGTAAGACCTTTGGGATGGCTTACGGTGATAATTGATTTGATCTTGCTGAAAAATAGAAACTTTTGCGTTCAGTCACAGAATTTTAATAATTCACTGGAGCGTTCAAATACCATGAATTTTTTACACGAGATTTATATAAAAATTTACTCTGTTATACTAATTTTTCAGAATTTTTAGAGTTACATAAGTATTAGAACAATTCGGATATTCACAGACTGTTCTGTTTTTGACAGATTCTGTTTTCTTTGTGTTGCTTGCTTATTTTGATGAATCTATGGGTAGTATCGGGGGGTATGAATCATGGAGAAATTGGAATACAGTATATATTACACCAATATAAATAAAGAATGAGTTCACAACAGTACACAAAGTGGTGATTTTATTTTCTTGTACTAACGGATCTCACGAGTTTTCTGTTGAGTTTTGTGTTGTGAAGTTTTCAAGTTTTGGGTAAAGATTTGATGGACTATGGAATAAGGAGTGGCAAGAGCTTAAGCTTGGGGATTCCCAAGGCATCCCAAGGTAATATTCAAGTACAACCAAGAGGCTAAGCTTGGGGATGCCCCGGAAGGCATCCCCTTTTTCGTCTTCGTCTATCGGTAAATTTATTTGAGGCTATATTTTTATTCACCACATGATATGTGTTTTACTTGGAGTGTCTTGTATGATATGAGTCTTTGCTTTTTAGTTTGCCACAATCATCCTTGCTGTACACAACTTTAGAGAGGGACACGCATGAATCGTGATTTATTAGAATACTCTATGTGCTTCACTTATATCTTTTGAGCTAGGCAATTTTTCTCTAGTGCTTCACTTATATCTTTTTAGAGCACGGCGGTGGTTTTATTTTATAGAAATTATTGAACTCTCATGCTTCACTTATATTATTTTGAGAGTCTTTCTAAACAGCATGGTAATTTGCTTTGGTTATAAATTTAGTCCTAATATGATAGGCATCCAAGAGGGATATAATAAAAACTTTCATATAAAGTGCATTGAATACTATGTGAAGTTTGATTCCTTATGATTGTTTTGAGATATAAAGATGGTGATATTAGAGTCATGCTAGTGAGTAATTGTGGATTGTATAAATACTTGTGTTAAAGTTTGTGATTCCCGTAACATGCACGTATGGTGAACCGTTATGTGATGAAGTCGGAGCATGATTTATTTATTGATTGTCTTCCTTATGAGTGGCGGTCGGGGACGAGCGATGGTCTTTTCCTACCAATCTATCCCCCTAGGAGCATGCACGTAGTACTTCGTTTCGATAACTAATAGATTTTTGCAATAAGTATGTGAGTTCTTTATAACTAATGTTGAGTCCATGGATTATACACACTCTCACCCTTCCACCTTTGCTAGTCTCTCTAGTACCGCGCAACTTTCGTCAGTATCATACACCTACCTTTTACCTTCCTCAAAACAGCCACCATACCTACCTATTATGGCATTTCCATAGCCATTCCGAGACATATTGCCATGCAACTTTCCACCGTTCCGTTTTATTATGACACGTTCCATCATTGTCATATTGCTTTGCATGATCATGTAGTTGACATAGTATTTGTGGCAAAGCCACCGTTCATAATTTTTATACATGTCACTCTTGAATCATTGCACATCCCGGTACACCGCCGGAGGCATTCATATAGAGTCATATTTTGTTCTAAGTATCGAGTTGTAATTTTTGAGTTGTAAGTAAATAAAAGTGTGATGATCTTCATTATTAGAGCATTGTCCCATGTGAGGAAAAAATAAAAGAGGCCAACGAAGCCCACAAATAAAATAAAAGAGGCCAAAGAAGCCCACCAAAAAAAAAGAAAAAAATGAGAGAAAAGAAAGAAGGGGCAATGTTACTATCCTTTTTCCACACTTGTGCTTCAAAGTAGCACCATGATCTTCATGATAGAGAGTCTCCTATGTTGTCACTTTCATATACTAGTGGGAATTTTTCGTTATAGAACTTGGCTTGTATATTCCAATGTTGGGCTTCATCAAATTACCCTAGGTCTTCGTGAGCAAGCAAGTTGGATGCACACCCACTTAATTTCTTTTTGAGCATTCATAAACTTATAGCTCTAGTGCATCTGTTGCATGGCAATCTCTACTCACTCACATTGATATCTATTGATGGGCATCTCCATAGCCCGTTGATACGCCTAGTTGATGTGAGACTAACTCCTTCTTTTTGTATTCTCCACAACCACCATATTCTATTCCACCTATAGTGCTATGTCCATGGCTCACGCTCATGTATTGCGTAAAAGTTGAAAAAGTTTGAGAACATCAAACGTATGAAACAATTGCTTGGCTTGTCATCGGGGTTGTGCATGATTTGAATACTTTGTGTGGTGAAGATGGAGCATAGCCAGACTATATGATTTTGTAGGGATAACTTTCTTTGGCCATGTTATTTGGAGAAGACATGATTGCTTTATTAGTATGCTTGAAGTATTATCGTTTTTATGTCAATATTAAACTTTTGTTTTGAATCTTATGGATCTGAACATTCATGCCACAATAAAGAAAATTACATGGATAAATATGTTAGGTAGCATTCCACATCAGAAATTCTGTTTTTATCATTTACCTACTCGAGGACGAGCAGGAATTAAGCTTGGGGATGCTTGATACGTCTTCAACGTATCTATAATTTTTTATTGTTCCATGCTATTATATTATCTGTTTTGGATATTTTATATGCATTAATATGCTATTTTATATTATTTTTGGGACTAACCTATTAACCTAGAGCCCAGTGCCAGTTTTTGTTTTTTCCTTGTTTTTGAGCTTCACAGAAAAGGAATACCAAACGGAGTCCAAACGGAATAGAACTTCATGATGATTTTTCTTGGACCAGAAGACACCCAGGGGACTTGGAGTCCAAGTCAGAAGAGCCGCGAGGCGGCGGCAAGGGTGGAGGACGCGCCCTAGGGGGGGCGCCCCCTGCCTTGTGGGCCCCTCGGGACTCCTCTAAGCTAGCCCTTCCTCCTATATATTCACATATATTCCAGAACCACCAGAAAAAGCCACGAAAACACTTTTCCACCGCCGCAACCTTCTGTTCCCGTGAGATCCCATCTTGGGGCCTTTTCCGGCATCCTGCCGGAGGGGGAATCGATCACGGAGGGCTTCTACATCAACTCCATTGCCCTTCCGATGATGATGCATGAGTAGTTTACCTCAGACATACGGGTCCATAGCTAGTAGCTAGATGGCTTCTTCTCTCTCTTTGATTCTCAATACAACGTTCTCCTTGATGTTCTTGGAGATCTATCCGATGTAATCTTTTTTTGCGGTGTGTTTGTCGAGATCCGATGAATTGTGGATTTATGATCAGCTTATCTATGAATATTATTTGAATCTTCTCTGAATTCTTTTATGCATGATTTAATATCTTTGTATTTCTCTTCGAATTATCGGTTTGGTTTGGCCAACTAGATTGTTTTTTTTTTTGCAATGGGAGAGGTGCTTAGCTTTGGGTTCAATCTTGTGGTGTCCTTACCCAGTGACAGTAGGGGTAGCGAGGCACGTATTGTATTGTTGCCATCGAGGATAAAAAGATGGGGTTTTCATCATATTGCTTGAGTTTATTCCTTTACATCATGTCATCTTACTTAATGCGTTACTCTGTTCTTTATGAACTTAATAATCTAGATGCAGGCAGGAGTCGGTCGATGTGTGGAGTAATAATAGTAGATGCAGGTAGGAGTCGGTCTACTTGACACGTACGTAATGCCTATATTGCATAATCATTGCCTTGGATATCGTCATAACTTTGCGTTTTTCTATCAATTGCTCGACAGTAATTTGTTCACCCACCGTATTATTTGCCTTCATGAGAGAAACCTTTAGTGAAACCTATGCCCCCCGGGTCTATTTTCCATCATATTAGTTTCCGATCTACTATTTTACAATCTTTTATTTTCAGATCTATAAATCAAAAAACCAAAAAAAAATTATCTTTTGTTTATCTATCTCTATCAGATCTCACTTTTGCAAGTGATCGTGAAGGGATTGACAACCCCTTTATCGCGTTGGGTGCAAGTGTTTGATTGTTTGTGCAGGTATTAGTGATTTGCGTGTTCTTATCCTACTGGATTGATACCTTGGTTTTCAAACTGAGGGAAATACTTATCTCTACTTTGCTGCATCACCCTTTCCTCTTCAAGGAAAAAACCAACGCAAACTTAAGAAGTAGCACGCACCAAGTCCTCAAAAGCCCATGTGGCTAGGGAAGGCAAAAAAGTAGGGAGTCCTAGTAGAAATAGGATTGGACTTGGAGTCCAAGTCCTCTCCACCTTAGCTGCGCCCTAAGGCTTGGAGGGACTGTTTCCCACGTCCCTCCACCTATATATAAAGGGGAGGGGGCGCCCCAAGAGCACACACCAAGCCCTTGGCGCCCCTCTCTCTCCCGTTACTCCGTAGTTCCACCGCCTCGTCCTGGCGACGCTTAGCGAAGCGCTGTCGATGCTCCACCACCACCATCACCACCACACCATCGTGTTGGTTGTGATTCCATCTACTTCTACTCTCCCGCTTGCTGGATCAAGGAGGAGACGTCATCGAGCTGCATGTGTGCTAAACTCGGAGGTGCCGTCCGTTCGGCACTAGATCGGTTGGGTCGTGATCGGATCGCGAAGAGTACGACTACATCAACCGCATGATGAACGCTTCCGCTTAGCGATCTACAAGAGTATATAGATGTCCTCCACCTCTCGTAGCTATGCATCCCCATGGATAGATCTTGCGTGTGCGTAGATTTTTTTTTTGTTTTCCATGCAACGTTCCTCAACAAATAATACGTTAAGAAGCTTGGTACACATACAATACTTTTGGTACTGCTTTTGTACGATGATTCTGATCTAAAAAAAGAATTCTATTAAATGTGTTCTAGGTCATCTCTGCATACGCTTGAAGATTAATAAAAAATGTGTCTACATGTGAGCGAAACGACCCTAGTTCGTTGCATACAACTCAGCGCTCTTATTTCTGTTGCGTATAACTGTCGCACAGTGCAGAACAACACATATATACGTGCCCTCCCATGTCTCTCGGTATTAATTTCTTTTCATTATTGATTGCATGTATGCCACACCCTTGATATTAATACCAATTTCATTGTGTTATTCTCTTCTTCATTTTTTAACGAATCTCTCATTCTTTTTTTATCTCTACTGATCACGCCATTTATTCTCTTCTTTCTTTATTACTCCTATATGCCCATTGAAATTCGTCGTTGATACTCCTCTGGTCCATATAGGCCCTCGTAACATATTTTATATGTATAAAGATGATATAAAAAATATATTGTGTGTTAGCATTTTCTAAAATACACCATAGCAATTAATTAGGTTAATTAAGTTTAGGAACTTAACATCATTTAAAAGTGGTTAACAGGAACAAATAATAGCATGGTTGAAAACTACACATTATTCTGATCAAATTACATTATTTTAATCCGAGTTACAGTAGCAAAGTAATAGCATAATCATGTTTAACATATTCCGTGTAAATAATAAAAGTCAGGGACCTAACTGGGAATACTGCAACTGAACATGGAATACTAACTGGCTCGCGCCACAGTTGGGCCGAAGCCCAACAGAGAAATGACACTTAATGTTGGACCACGGTTGCCTAGCGTGCCGTCGTGCCGGCCCGGCTCGTATTGACAAGTGACGCGCTACATGTGCGTCACTTGTCGCAACCTGGGAGTTTTTTTTTCGTAGATCCGTTTATTCAAAACGTTTTATCTCTTAAACCGTGCGTCCAAATCTCGAACCGTTTTCACCGTTGGATTCCTCGCGTCGAGATCTTCAAAACTAGATCTTATGTTAATAGGTTTTGACAAACTTTTTTTCATGAAAAGGCGGACGAAAAAACCAAACCGAGAGCACTTTTTTCCTTTCCGGAAGCCGTTTTCGAGGGGCACGGCCGTGCCTCTCGTGAAAGCGAAAGCAAAAAAGCATGCCTCTCACAGAAGAGAAAAAAAAAGAGAAAACACATTTTTTACATTTCCGAGAGGCACGCGAAGCAAAACCGTGCCCCTCGTAGAAGAAAAAAGAAAGAGAAAATGTGTTTTTTTTTTCGTTTCCGAGAGGGTTGTGCTTCTCGCGGAAGCAAAACCGTGCCTCTCACAAAAAAAACTATTTTTTTCGTTTCCGAGAGGCATAGCCGTACCTCTCGTGGAAGCAAAATCATGCCTCTCACGCAAGAAAAAAAGAGAAAATATATTTTTTTTCGTTTTCGCAGAAGCAAAATCGTGCCTCTCGTGGAAGCAAAATCATGCCTCTCACAGAAAAAAGTGTTTCTTCGCGCAAATTTTTTTCTTTGATTTTTTTTCAAAAAAGCTAAGAAAGACCGGTGAAAAATCGAAAAAAAAAATGAAAAAAAACATTTAAAAGGCTAAAAACATGTGCGATTTAAAAAAAATGAAGAGAGCGCCCAGAGCGCGACACGTGGCGGCGGCAGAAAGCGTGCCAAGTGGCGCGCTCTCAGCCCACCCCATGTGATCGTTGGGAGCCTCCCGAAGATGTGCAGCACGTGGGCCGACACGCCCTCGCGGGCCGTGCTGTGGCAGGCACGACGGCGTGCCAGGCCGGACTGTTTGGCCAGGGACCTCCTATACGACGCATTCTGCGTCAAATAGAAGCTCGACGCACACGGGCGACGAACGACTGGGCCAGCCCATCGACGCGAAAGCCACTTATGTTTCCTGTATCGCGCACGTAGTAAAATCACACCACAGAGCATACCGCAACCAGTTAGCCACTCCACCACAAAGGTCCTACTTGATTATTGAAGCGTGAAACACTATAACAACAGACAACAGGGTTGAGATTTTAGAAAAAACATTTTACAAACACTTCTTAAAAATTTCAAACAATTCGAAATGGCGCAAATATTTTCTGATATTCTAAGCTTTTTTTCTAAAAAATGTGAACAATTTTTGTTATCCGAATTTAGAAAAAAGGGATATTTTTTGCAAAACATAACCGTTTTCCAACACATGAACAGTTTTGGAAAAATTGAAAATTTTCGGACATTGTGAATTTTATAAAAATAAGAAACATTTTCTGAAATTATTGACATTTTTTGAAACAACAACATTTTTCTGAAATTGTGAGGAAATTTTGGAAATGAGAACATATTTTGAAATTCCTGTACATTTTCTGAAACATAAACATTTTATGAATGACATTCTGAACAAATTTTAATAAAGAGAATTTTTTTTCAAAACATGAACATAACAAAGATTTGAAAACGAGAACATTTTTTAAAATTAATAAACATTTTTTAAAACATGAACATTTTTTGAAATTGTGAACAAAATTTAAAACAAGAACATTTTTTGAAATTTCTGAAAGACTTTTTGAAACACGAACATTTTTTGAAATTGTGAACAAAATTTGAAAACAGGAACATTTTATGAAATTCCTAAACATTTTTTCAAAACATGAAAATAACAAAGAATTGAAAACGAGAACATTTTTTTGAATTTACTGAACATTTTTTCAAACACGAACATTTTCTGAAATTGTGAATTAAACAAGAATATTTTTTAAAATTCCTGAAAGACTTTTTGAAACACGAACATTTTTTGAAATTGTGAACAAAATTTGAAAACAAGAACATTTTATGAAATTCGTTAATATTTTTTGAAATTGAGAACAAATTTCGAAAACAAGGACATGTTATAAAATTCCAAATAAACATTTGAAATTATCAAATAAAAGAAACATGAAAAAGGAAAAAAACGAAAGATCAAAGAAAAGAAAAGAACACAGAAAGTGAAAAGAAAACTTTTAAACAAAAAAGAAAAAGAAAAGAAACGAAAAGGGAAAAGGGGGAAATAGAAAAACCGGTTCAGGAACCTTCTAGAAGGTTCCCCAAACCAGAAAAAACCGGCTGGGAACCTCCTAGAAGATTCCCAAAACCAGATTCGCATAAATGTTTGAACAGGCCGGCCCATCCGAACGCTCGTCGATATGCCCCTGTGCATCGCGTCGACTACTTGCCGCAACGAGCGGCAAATAGGAATTTCCGTTTGGCCAGCTCTGACCGGCACCCACCCGGTGTCATCTAAGAGCATCTCCAGCCGCGCCCCCAACAGACCCCCAGGGCGACTTTTTTCGCGCCGGCGCCGAAAAAAACCCCCAGTCGCGCCCCCAAGACGCCGAAATCCGCCGGCTCGGCCCGTTTTTGGGCCCGGCGATCCCAGGCCGAACCCAGCGCACTAGGGGGCACTTGGGGGCTCCGGCGGAAGGGAAAAGAGCGTCTGGGCCACCACTATCAGGCGAAAATGCATCTTTGCACGTTCAGATTCGACCTCCCCCGCGGGCACGCCCTCCCGCCGCCTTGCCGATCCCGGCGCCGACCAGCCCCACCACCGCTAGATAGGCCTTTCCCCCGCCGCAAAAAGGAAGAGGGTTCCGCTGCGGCATCCTCCACCCCGTTCCTGGGCAAACTTTCCGGCGCTCCGGCCGCGCAGGGCGGGATACCGGCGGGTGCGCGCCTACCACGCCCGCCAGGTGTTCGGCGATTTGTCTACTCGGCGATGGACTCAGATGACGAGGAGGCGCTCGCGACGCTGCTAGAGGAGGAAGCCAATGCCGACGCCCAGGACGAAGAGCATCTCATGGTCGTCGCCGCCCTGGCCAGCCTGCTCACGAGCAATGCAAAACCGCGGCGAGGTGGCTCGGCGCCGGGCGGGCTGAAGGCGAAGCAGAGGCATCGACTGGAAGGCTATTGCTTGCTCTACTCCGACTACTTCGCCGACGCTCCACTGCACGGCGACAAAGTATTTCGGCGCCGTTATCGGATGAGCCGAAAGCTCTTCCTCTGGATTTGTTGTTGAACTGTTTGATCTCTATTGATTTTCTGTGATGAACTATGTGATAAAAAATAGCTTCTGTTGAATTTGCGCCGAAGCACGGCGAATATGGCCCGACATTAGTCAATTTGTGCCCATAGCGGACCAATTTTGCGCTGAAAGTGGGCTGAAAAGAGGGCAAATTTGCGCCAAAAGTGGGCCGAAATCAGCGCCTGGGGGCGACCTGGGGGCGGCGGCTGGGAACCCAATCGCCCCCACGCCGATTTTAGCGCCGGTTCGCCCCCAGGCGGCGATATTTCAGCCCCCTAGGGGGCGAACGGCTGGAGATGCTCTAAGAGCAACTCCAACGCGCCGACCCAAACGGACGGCGCTTCTGTCCGCTTTTTGTCCGTTTGGGTCGGCCGCCCGCTCGGCGTCCGCCCCGTTTGAGATTTGGGTCGGTAGTGCGCCCAACGCGCTGACCCATTTCATGTCCGTACGCAAATTTTGAAAAAGGCCCGCGGCCATAGTTCATGCCAGCGGCCATGTCGTCGCCCGAAGTTCATGCCGGCACCATGCCAGCTTCAGAAAACACCACACAGTTCGGCTGACGCACTTGCCAACGGCCGGCACACATGCCAGCACACAAAAAGGGGCGGGAGTTCGACCACGCCATCACGGTCGTGGTCATGCCAGCACACTTGCCGGCATACAAAAAAGGATGGCGCTCGCCGCCATAGGTCACTCGTCGTCGAACTTGAGCATGTCGGCCTGCATCTTCTCGAACCACGGCCTCTTCCTTGCGACACGGTGTTGAGATCCACCTTCATGATCTCCACCCCGGTCATCATGCTCGCGAGAGCCACTTCTTTCGCCTTGGTCTTGGCGTTGCCGGCCTAGATCTCTAGCATCTTGGCTTGCTTCTCCGCATCCATCTCAAGCCTCCTCCTTTGGATCTTCATGAAGGCGTTCATTTGTTCTTCTTTGTATCGCCGGCGCTCCTCCTCCCTTGAGTCCTTCTTGGTCATCATGCCCTCCACGCTTGTGATCAAGGCGTTCGACGCCGCATCCCGCTTGTCCTCCTTCTTGGAGTTGGTCTTCCCCCGCGGCCGTGGCTTCTCGCCGTCTTCCTCCTCCACGGCCCTCTTCCCCCCACGCGACTTGAGGGCGGCATATTGCGCCTTGAACTTCTCCTCGTCTTTGATGACCCTCCAACAATGGGAGAGGTTGAAGCACTTGCCATCGTGTTGGACCTTGAATGCCTCCAAAGCTTGGAATGCCTACAAATGTATTGCATGCAAGCATATTGACAAATGGATATGGAAATGGACATGCAAGCATAAACGGAATGACACAAAAGAGGGACGCTTGCTAGCATACCATGTCTTGCATGCTGATGCCGCTCACGGGGCGTGCCTTGATGCTCTCAAGAGTGGCACAAAACTTGTTGCATTCTTGTTGGATCACCCTCCATCGCTTCGAAATGGACACCCACCCGCGCGTGCTTTGCATTTGGTACGGCGGAAACTTCTTGTGCTCATGGAACTCACGGTGGACACGAATCCAAAAGGTTGATGCCTTTTGTTCGGCGCCGACCTTGGGGTCTTGCCCAATGTCCCTCCAACACTCACAAAGGAGCTTGTCCTCGGCCACCGTGTATGCCTTCGTCCGCTTGCTCTTGCGCTTCGGCTTCGCCCCGGCGGCTTGGCTGGCGAGCTCGTCCTCGAACAAAGGCTCCCCTTCGATGTCCAACTCATCCTCTTGCTCTTGTCTATAGTCCTCCGGAAACTCGTGGTCAAGCGGGAAGCCGTCTAGGTCGAGGCCGACCTGATCATGCATGAAGGCGACCTGATCTTGATCAAAGGTGGACGGTGTGAACGCCCCTCAGCCGTCCTGGCTTTGTGTCTCTTTGGGATCGTAGCCGGCCCCGGCGGCACCGGCAGTGGTTGCCGCACCACCCTCGAAGATGATGTTCTGCATGTAGTCGTCGTCGCCGGAGGCCGGCATTCCGTCGAACAGGTTGCGTGCGCCCGGCAGCACGTCGGCCGGCATGTGCCGCGCGCGTTTCCTCGCCCCTTCGGATGACGAGCCACCGGCCACCGGTGTGGCGTTGAGGTCGATGGGCGCGGGCGCGGGCGTGGAAGGCGCCACCACGCTCACCTCGGGCGAGCACTCCCCGGAGAGTCGGGATGCCTGCGGGTAGACGTGGAAGCCGGGTATCGGCTGCGTCGCCGACGCGCGGGGCGAGTCGGGCAGCACCATCCGAGGGAACGCAGATGAGCCGGTGCTGGCCGCGGCCACGGCGGCATTGACGAGGCCGTGCTGGCCAGGGCTTAACCCTAGCAGAATTAGCGCCTCCCTCGTTGCCGCCGCGACGCGGGCGTTGGTGGCCTCCTGCTGCGCAGCGGCGACGATGGCGGCCGCCGCGATGGCTTCCTCCATAGCGTCCGCCGCATGCCTCCGGCCCTTTCTCTTCGCCGACTCCCTTGCCCGCTCTTCGGCCGTCAGCTTCTTCTTCGGCTTGGGCGCGGCGGCGGTCTTGCGGGGGGCGCGAGGCTTGCCTTTACCGGAGGGGACGGACATGATGCCGGACGAGGCGAGGGAGGCGAGGCCGGCGGCGGCATCGAGGTCGGCGTCCATGGCGAGCGGCGGGAGCGCGCGCGGGCGGGAGGGTTTTGGGGGGAAATTGAGGGAAATGGTGGAGGCTGGCACCGACCAGCGGGCCAGGGGGAAGAGAAGGCGGGCGCGCGCGTTCGTCTCGTGTCCGTGCCGACGCAAATCCGGCTCAAAACTGGGCCGGGAATGGGTCGGCAGGCGGACGAAAAGCGGACGCGTGTCTGTTTGGGTCGGCGTGTTGGGCCGACTTTTCTGTCCGCGCCGATCCAAACGAACGCGCGCAGACGAAATGGGTCGCCGCGTTGGAGTTGCTCTAACACGCGGGACATGTCCGGCTGTCCATTCGGTGGTCCGGTTGCCTGAGGAAACCAGATAGCCCTCGAGGAGTCCATCTTCCCCAATCGAAACAACCCGCTGTTTGGCCGAAGCAGACCGCCTACGCGGCAGATTCTGCGGGCTCCGGGGGCCCCGGCCACCTCCGGCGACATCTACGTGCTCCTCTCGACCTCCTCCACAAATCCCCTTTGCTTGGTTGGTCCGCCTCCAGCCCTCCACGTATATCGACGACACCACCAAACCCTACTTGCCGCCGCCCTCCTTAGTCGTTGACATCGCGGGAGTGGCGTTCTGCGGCGTCTCTTCTTCTCCATCTCCCTCAACCATCGCGTTCCTCAGCCGATCCAGAAGCCTCTAGAAGCGTCGCGAGCGCCGAATCCCGCGGCCATGGCGGAGAGGCTGGCACCCGAGAAGCGCCATGCCTTCGTCCACAATGGTAAGCCTCCACGGTCTAACGCTCCACTTTCTTCTAGAGCGTTCCAGAGCCTGCCCTCACCTATGATTTCTCCCCTCCTCTCCCCCAATGGATTGCGTGGGGGCGCAGGGCAGAAGGTTTTCGAATGGGACCAGTCGCTGGAGGAGGTGAACATGTACATCGAGCTCCCCAAGAACGTGCCCACCAAGCTGATTCAGTGTGTGATCCAGGCCGGCCACGTTGAGGTCGGCATTCGCGGCCACCCGCCCTACCTCAACGTCCGTGATTTACTCTCTCTCTCTCTCTCTCTCTTCCAATTCGATTCCACTCGAGCTCGTGCTAAATATTGAGCTCTTTCTTGATTTGTGTTTGTATCTTTAAATTTGATATGTGGATTGTTTTGCAGCATGACCTTGTGCACCCCGTGAAGACCGATTCGTCTTTCTGGACGATAGGTATGACTCATTTCTCTCCCACCTGGAATTATTGGTCTCCCATCTGCAGAGTTCTGGCGGATTTTAGGTATCTATTTGGGTTAGTGCAGAACTAGAAAGCGCAATCAGCTCATCCAGTGCACTCTGCAGTGGCACATTTAGTGCAGAACTCGGCTACAAGTTTTACTGGATTTAGCTCTTCTTCACTCTGCAGTGAATTATTTAATGGCATAAAACCTTTTTCTCTGGTCCATTTACAAAATATCAATGTAGGAAAAGGAAAAACACACTACACTTATTCAGTGCACCATATGCTGCAGTAATTTTGTGGAGTGCCATTATTTTGTGGGCTAGTTTGCATATGGGTATGCTGCCATGGGTGAGAAGTCACCGCTATGAGGTTTATCAAGCATTAGGAGACATCTATATCAACCGTTTAGTCATTAGCGCCTTCTGCTGCTCTATATTTTTAATATGGATCATTGTGATTACAATGCAGAGGACGGTGAATTGCATATCACTCTGCAAAAAAGGGAAAAGGGGAAAACATGGGCATCTCCAATAAAAGGCCAAGGTAGCTTAGATCCATATGCTGCAGACCAGGAACAGAAACGGCTTATGCTGCAAAGGTTTCAAGAAGAGGTATAATCAATTTACTGTGCAGACATAGTTTCCCTTCTGTTTACTGTGCATTCCTTTTTCTGTGTAGTCAGTTCCGCCTCACTCGTGGATCCCTGTATGTCTAAATAGTTATTTTCTCAATTTTGCACATGCTTATTGCCTTACCGATAATATGTGATATGAAGCAGAGCCTGATGTCAATTGGATTGGTACTGTAATGCACTAATGCCTCGAAGTCAAATTACAGAAATGGTCGAAAGAACTCTGATTTTGGTCTTGCTCTGCTGTGTACCACTGAACATTGGTTCTCCGATCCTTCCTGGAAAAATAGAGCAATTGTAGGGTTTGGAAATTATCCAAATGAGCTGGCTATAGGATTACAGGCCTTGGTTGTATGGGAAACTATTGGTGGTTATCTAATAGTGATCTTGCTTATCATGCATCCATGTGTTTG
Organism: Thinopyrum elongatum; assembly: GCA_011799875.1. Classification (NCBI taxonomy): domain Eukaryota; kingdom Viridiplantae; phylum Streptophyta; class Magnoliopsida; order Poales; family Poaceae; genus Thinopyrum; species Thinopyrum elongatum. Next base: position 401,828,732 of record CM022298.1, on the reverse strand, counting down.
TGTTATATTGCAAATAGGCAATGTCGCACTATACATTGGCCTTGGACATGGTAGCATCAGCCATTTTGCCAAACGTTTTAGAAACCGAACACCTATGATTTATTGCCCACTTGTCATGATGAGAAAAACATAAGAGTTACTGAAAAAGTTATTGTCTTGTTTTAAGAAAGTGTAGCTGCGAGTTGAAACTACTAACAATCATGCAGGATCTTTTTGCAAACTGGAGTTTTATGAGCCAGTACTATTCTGAAGAAAATATACTTGGGTAACATTAACAACCATATGAAATGCTCCTGTGGCTTTATAGCGGTGCTTTATTCATCATTAAATATAACTGACCGTGGGGTTAGTGCTATAAATCTTTTGCAACTTTGTCCATTAACAGTTTAAAAGTATATATATTTACTACATAAGTAGTGCCAGATTATCTTGCAAAAATACTTCTGTAATCTGTATTATTGTTGTTATTTCGACCAGGATACTACAATAGAAATTCAGTCAAAGTTTTGCACGGGAGACTGAATAGGCAAAGACCAACTTGCATTTGTGAATGGATGGTGTGTGTGTGTTTTGAGTTATCCATGGCATGTGCATTAATGTTGCCCTTCATTTCTATGTTATGTGTATGCAGAATCCAGGGTTTGACTTCTCGCAGGCTCAGTTCAGTGGTACCTGCCCTGACCCAAGGACCTTCATGGGTGGAATTCACACTGATTGAAGAAGCTCAGCTCAAAAAATCTTGCTGGATCATCGATGCATCTTGTCAAATGCGACAACTGTACCTATCGCACATGTAAATTGTGAAAACAATGTGTTTTCGGATTATTTAGTGTTTACCCTGGAAATAATGGTGATGTATGACGTTGACCTTCTCGCCGATCATGCCAAGGTGAAACTTTGTTGCTGAACCTGCTCTATCCACTGAAATCTTGTAAGAGTCCCTTGATGATGGCAACCTTATGCATATGTGGTATTATAGTTGTGACCATGCATTGGCTTTGAAGTTCAAATGCAGCGTGAGAATTGTATCTATGATGCGTCTGTCTTGCTTGGTAAAACTTTCTCTATTAAAATAGCATCAATTTCACTGGATTGTTTGTCTTTGCTAGGATAAGGATTCTCCATTTTTGTTTTATTGATCCAAGATCACATTGAGTCCATACGCATTGCTGATACTATCAAAAGGGGATGAGGATGTCGTGATGAGTTTCTTTCTCCATATGTTTAAAAATCAAACTCCAATGCCCTCAAAAGCCTACACAATTCCTCCACTATTTATCCAACTTCCATACTTTGGAGTTGCTGAGCCCTTCCGTCGGAACCGTCGAGAAATTCACCAAATATAGTTGTTGCAAACTCTAGCGATTCAGAGCTACCAAGACCTCCGCTCGAAGCCGCCAACGCATATGGCAAACCTTATGTTCTTCCCTTAGAATTGAAACCCCTCGCTTAGAATTTTTGAAGCAGTAATAGATTGTGTGCCACTTCTGCGGTGTTCACCACGGGGCCTCTGAATGGCTTCTGGTCAGACTGTCCAAGATGTTTGAAAATCGCCACCTTTTGTATAGGTTGAAGCCTCCAAGCTGTGTCAAAAAGTGTGTGGTTGTTAGATTTCTGATCCAGTCACCCATCCCACATGTTCACTCGAAGCAAAACCCACTTCCATCATATGTTCTGAGAGAGAACTCCACCTTCCTGTGCCGATTTCAAAGGGCTTTCCACAAAACAATCCAAGTCAATCCTTTGAGATATAATACCCTCTTGCTTTCAACTCCTATTCCAAAAGCCGAGAGTTTGAGTGTTGAGGATATTATCTTTTTGAAGCATAAGAGCAACGCATTCATCCCCAAGTAGCCTCGATCTTGTTACTTTTGGAAGGTTTGTGCCTTGTAGATCGGCTAGGTGCTTGGGAGTCTTGAAGCTTGTGAAGAAACCAAGAATTTTGTAAGGGCTCGGAGATTGCCTACTTCATGAAGATATACCCTTAGTGAGGGTAGTCTTTGTGGCCGTACACCGTGGTGGCATAGGTTGGTTATTCCTTCGTGGGTGTGTGTCTTTCATGGACCATTCCTTAGTAGGATCTCACAACATGGGTCCTTGTAGTCTTAGATCATCTGTGGATCAAAGCCTCCCATCAACGTGGATGTAGAATAACACCAACTATCTGAACCACAGGAAAAATCTTCACCAAGCCAGCCCGTGTTTGCATATCTCTAACTCTACTTTGTTACTTACACTTGCATGCCTTTATTTTTTGCTGCATATACTCTTGTTGACTGGCATGTGTAGGGTGCTTGATAGATTACTAGAAAAGCATAAAATTGCCATGGAAACTAAAATTTGGGCCAAGAGTTCATCTTTTGGCTTAGTAGTCTATCCACCCACCACCACTAGACATACTTAATAGATCCTAGACCTACGAACGCAAAAGCATTTAATGATTTGCCGAGTTGGTAAAAAAATCCTCCCTTATCTTTTGATTTGTTCACTTCAATGTAATGTGATAGTGGAACAATGGTTGAAATTGTTCAATCTTTGTGTGCAGTGATGCTTTTATGCACTTGGAAGGTTTGGCAGTTAATAATGAATCTTTCTCCACAAGTATGATGGGTGATTCATTGAGACCAGTGATTTTGATAGCCGAGACTTCTCTCTTGACGACACCTCGGCATTGCACTTTCAGGAATCGGATTAGGTGAGCAAACAAGTGGAATTGGATCAATTCCATGCCTCCCACGCTTCGAGAAAGAAAGCACTTCGGCTTGTGAACTACACCAATGAAGAGAACATTGCTCTGGTGATGGCATGACAGGATATCACTCTTGATGCGGTCGTCAAGAAAGATCAAACCAATGCAAAGTATTGAAAGCGCATTGAGAAAGGTTCTGTCAATACATTGGGCATAAATTCAACTGTATGCTCAAATCTCTCACAAACAGATGGGGTACAATTCAAGAGATGTGCAAACACTGGGCCGGTTGTGGAGCAAGTGAGAAACTCGCCTCCTAGTGGTGTCACAATTGGCGGATATGTGAGCACTCTTGTCGTATTTCTCAGCATCGCCTTTGCATATAGCTTTCAACCTTACATCATTGCCCATTTGTATGATGTATGATGGGATAAGCCAGGAAAAGTACAAGCAAATACCCAATCCAAAGGTCAAAGCATTTGCCCCTAACATTGTTGGAAATAATTGGATGGTGATGAGAAGTAGAAAAAGGAGGAATGAGGAGGCTCCTCCAAAAAATATTGAGGTCGTGGATCTCTTCCTCTCTAGAATTGGATGATGGTGGGGATGAAGATGATAGGAGGCCTAGAAGTACCACTTTGGCGTAGGGCTACCAGACGGGAGGAAGAGATCGAAGGAGGTGGTCAAGAGATAGGTGAGGTTGAGGCTATGGAAGTCAAGATCGATGAGTGGATCACGTCAAGGAATGAATTGATGGAGAGAGGAAACAAGAAAAGTTGGAGATGGAGGAGAGGAGGCTAGAAGAGAAGGCGAGGTGGAAGGTTATGCACGAAAGTAATAAAACACAAGGAAAAGATGGAGGCGTGTATGCTTCAACTTAAGGAGAATCAGTTGCTGCAAGAGAATGTGGTTGAGGTGAACCGGTTGATGATGTTTGATCCAAATACCACGGCTGAAACATCGAGATCATTTTGGGAGATATGCGAGCAGAGCTCGTGCATTTTAGGATGGCATGGAGCGGCCAATGCACGGGAGGGGTGGACGGTGCACACATGGGAGTTGGCGACATGTCATTTGTACATGTCGATAGAATGTGTGCATGATGCTTCGTCTTTTGTTCCTGCAATTTCCTTGTTTTTTTTAAGAATATGTGCATGGTTAAAGGAGGTGCAATATGAATGAAATGTTGCTCATACAAATGTGACGTTAAATGACGAAATAAGAGAAAAAGATTGAAGACTGAGATATGACGACTTTGTGTTTGCCCTTCATATTTTTTTGTAGATTGTGAATACGACGGCTCTGCTATAGTTGCTCTTAAAAGTGCATGTTTTTTCGTTGTAAAACTGTAGATCACTCTGCTCCCTATACTGAAATTGCACGTATTCTTTTCGTGCGCATCTTGCTGCAAGCAAAGGTTATACTGCCCCAAGAGTATTATGAAGGAAAGATGTAAAGATTCTTCTATAATGCCATATTTCAAATTTCTGTGGTGTGTGCAAGGCTTAGACTCTTGTGGGGAGAAAATCAAAGACTAGAGAGCAAACATTCCGTATGCAGCTCAGGAAATGATGTCGATATTTTTTTTTAAACGAATGGTGTCGATATTTGGTATCTCAGGCACGCTATACTTTTTGAGAAAATTTGCCAAGTTGCCTTTTGCTGCTCTCTACAAGAAAAAAAAGGTGTTATCTCTGAGAGAGCAGCAGAATAGGCTGTCTGACGTGTTCATACATTGAGCAAATGAAACGAGACACTATTGAGAATGGCGTTTTGCCTCCCGGGAGCGCGCGCTCTCACATGAATAGTAAAAAAAATACAGTAAATGTTTACAAAAAGTTTTGAATTTTTTTGTAGATGTTCGTGTTAGTCTCACAAGCATCCTTGGAAATTTTCATGCAAAAAGGAGCAGCGGTGTTTCGTCGATGAAAAAAATAAATTTAGGATGACATTTTGGGGTAACATTTGGTGTTTTTTTTTTCACAGGCCAAAATGTTTATTTTTTTTGCCTACAAATTTGTATGTAGCATTTGAATGTGACAAAGAACACATAGAATTTTTGTTGAATTTTTTTTGACATTTCAAATAATATTTTCGCAATCAAGAGCGCGCAGTCCCGGGAGCACCAACGGATTACCAGACACCTATTCTTCTTGTTTTGGATTTCAATTAAGCAAATATTGTTTCCAAGGGATCACCGTACATAGTCCTTTTCGTTTCTTAGAAAATCCCTTGTCCACCGTATATGTTTGGTAATCCTATTGTCAACATAATTTATTTTACAAATATTCAGAAGGTGTTTACAATTTTTGAATGCTCCCTGCAATGCCGCTTATTTGCTAAGCTCAGTTTAAAAGAAGAGTCCCACTTGCAATTATACTAAAACAATGACATCTCAAATAGCAATTATTTGTCCAGATAAAAAATGCATTGCTGGCAAAATTTCCAAAAATTATCAGCAAATTTGACAGCCCACATAATATGGATCTATGTGATCTTTGGAGTTTTTCAAATGCCACAGTTTTGGCACCAAAAGAACTTTCAGTAGTTCTTATAACTAATGATATGACTACTAAAAGAACAGCAAGCTTTAACAGGCATACATTACACGATAAACAATGGGTCAAAAGAGTGTATGGATATTCATTTACAGATTTAACGCGTCATCTCTGGACAGCGGACTACCATAGAAACAACATTGGAAACAAAAAGAGCAAATCATTCAGCAGGGAACTAGCCCACGTAATTTATTAGCAATATGTAACAAGTGGTCGATGTTTGTGGGTGGGTAATTCTGGAGAAGCTTGAGGTTTGCAGTGAAGTCGCCAGCCAAGAGGCGTCTTCGAACAAGAATTAGCATTGCACAGCAGATCCTTAACAAGGTGGCCTGCATTCAAAACAAGATGAGTTAATCTATTGCCTCGGAAATGTATCACACGGGACAAAAATATGAATGGCAGTTCTCTAACCTGAGGCCCCTCTGGATCACCTAATAACGCGTCCCACAGGTGGATGCAGTCACGGAACTTAAACTCCTGTGTCAATAGCAGGGTGATCCATCTGAACGCATAGAACTGTGGGTTAACCTGGAATTAATGGAGGAGTGTCACAATGGAGGCAATACATAATTCTGAGCAGTTAAAAATGAGTAAGTACATAAGATCCATACCTTGGTTACGACCTCTAAATGCCGCCAGAGCTCTTCATCATGCCTTTTCAGGAGCTGGGATAGTTTACTGATTGTGGAGCGTATACCAACAACACTGTTGTCAAGCTGCTTGCAAAAGTTATCTCGAAATCCACTTAGCACCTCAACAAAACAGAAAAAAGCATCTGACTCTGCTGAAGCCTGTTCATACAAAAGAAAAATGGAAAGTGCAGAGTCATCAAGCTTCCATGGTGCATAATGCAACACATAACGCATGGTACAAGGGCTAAAGCTATTTTATATTAGCAGCCACAAATCGATTGATTTTCCCTTTGGAAAATTCAGGAGCAGGGTGGCCTTGTGAAATATAGCCTCACAAAGAAGGAAACGCATAGTTGTACTATATAGGCCATAAGAAAAACCTTGTTCCTTGCAATGGGTCTACAAGACAACAGTTGGCAAATCTATGTCAGATTTAGTTACTACAATCATCCTTATTAACTAAAACATGGAGTCTAAGCGTACATATTAACCAGACTGTAAAGGAGAGAATTCCAGAAGTTCATGGGTTAGGTTGAGCCTAATCTGTAAACTCCACAAGAAACTCCTCTAGAAGTTTGTGGTAGGATTTATATACTCTAAAATCTAATGATGCATTTTGACTCATTCGAAATTATCGACCGCCAAACTGCATCAGAGATGATTCTTTCTTAGCTCTTATTTTTGTTGGAAGATAAAGATGTACTGTCACTGTTTTCAATACATGGCACTTTTGAGCGCATGTTTCGGCAAAAAAAATGCAAGGGTTAGATCTAAATCCCCCTCGTAACAAAGATGTGGGAGAAAAGTCTAAGAAAACAAACAACGAGAATGCATAATCAACTATGGGCAAGATGATAAAAGATGAATGCAAAGGTGCAAAGCTCCAAGCATTTGGGAAGGATATCTTGGTTGAAAATACCAGCTGTTCAGCAAGCATGTCATCATCATGACCAAAAGTGCCAAACATTGTGAAATAAAGTGAGTATATACAGATGCATCACATCATTTACTATACGATTCAAAGATTCAAACTCCAATACTCGTTGCATCACCACGGGTGCATATTACATCAATATTAAGAAAAATGAAATTTAAGACAATTAATACTTTGAAGCTATAAGGAAAATCACACACTCTTTAGCATGGTCAGTTTGTTTCATCACCACAAAAACTAAAAAAAATTAAGCAAATGGGGCCACTAAGAGAACTTACAGAATTACTTTGGTCTGGATCATTCTTGAAGACATAGTAGAGAGGTGCCAAAACTTCATTCATTCCTTGTACATATCTTATACCCGGGTTTAATTTTGCAAAGATGGTAAGTATTCGCTTCAGTGACTCCTGTTAAAAATGCATCACAATTTAGATTTATACTAAATAGAAGTACCAGAAACAATCAAGAACTGGCATCATGTGAAGACAATAAATGACTACCTGATTAGACAAGGCATCAGAAGAACCGCCATTGAAAAACTGCATCTCAGGATGGGTACGCTTAACATCTCTATCAATCTGCTCTACAGTTTCAGATTCCTGAAAGTATTTCGATAACATTTACATTTTAGTAGCTAAGACACTAACATATTTATCACAACATTAACTAACAAGCGGAATGCAGGGAGGTCTTTCACAAGCAAATCAGTTGCAAGTTGCAAAACCAAATAAAATGAATTAATAGACACAATGTACAGAGTATGGCAAACAGCCAGAAAGTACAGTTAAACATTACCTGGAAGTGTTGGTTCCAAACACTAGTTTTCCCAAGGCTTAGAGGATGTTCGTCCTGGACGATTTCCGCCCTTGGGAGAAATCCAGTTCCTTCAGAACTATGTTCCTTCCTTTTTGAAATAGTCATTTCCATTCTTCGGGTAACTTCTGACTGACCAGAACCAAAATATATTGTTGTGCAGGTTGGTTAAAAATGGGTAAAGGAACCACCACAAAGTAGGTAAATTAAAGAATCTACATCACAGTAAAGCACATAATTAATTTAATGTATGGTGTGTGCGCACACGTGTGGTTCTGGGGTGGGGTTTTCTAATTCTGGATCGTGCTAGCTGAAGATTGATGTTTTCTAGTCAAATATTCCATACGGTCTACTTTATCTGTCGTTTTAGATCACCAATCTCTTTACACCAGTATGAATCAGAATTTAGTTCAGGTATTTGAGGAAAATGCCATCTCGACAATAAAAATGTCTGCCATTTGCAGGCCAAAACAAACTTGCTAAAATATCATCTATTTTTGACTGATTCTAATACAAAGTTAGAAGGGAAAAATTGTGGCAGCCAGCATGAGGTGATTGTCTAGCAGCCTGGCACCAAAACCAACAAAATCTTAAGATGTTAAGGGCTAGGTTGGGCTTCTAGAATAAGCTGGGTAGGGGGCTGCTTATTTCCACAGCCAGTCATAAGCCCCAAAAGAACTGGCCCTTAAGGAGTGTGTTTCATGCCCGTAAATGATTTGGATTTTTTTTTTTCAATATATAGCTACCAACACCGGTGCTCTCCAAGCCCTCCTAGGGAAGGAAAGCGTTGCTCCTTCTATTTAAACACATAGTAAGTGGTGAACAACTAAAGAACTCGTGCATCTGCAATGGTAAAGAACTAAAGAACTCATGCATCTGTGATGGTAAAGAACTTACAACGCAATGTGCATTAAAAACTTACAGGGTTAACCAGAAGCTCGTCTTTGAAAGCACTGTACTGGGAGCGCTTTTTTTCCAGTTCGTACGCCCACAGAGCATGATCCATTGGCAAGTACCCCAAGAGAAGCTGCTAACTATCAAAAAAGTCAAATAAATTTGTAACATATTAAAAAGGAAAAAATAAATATCGACACCGCCAACAGACTAAAATGCATGCACAATATCCATTTTAACTCAAACACTTGCCGTTTGTTCAACAGTTTCTTCTAATCTAAACCTATAACAGTAGCTATTCTCAAACCTCTACATAAAAATTAGAGCATGGTTCCAAATTATGATGTGCAATGAAATAAATTCATAAAAAACAGCAAAGAATGCAAACAGAAGGAAAAAAACTCCAGACTCGTTTATTTTGGCTTCTGGGGAGATCTCAACAAGCTTGCGATTTTTTTTCTCCTACTTGAGAACTTGGCATGAGAAGTCTACTCATGAAACAATATTACTACTCCCAGTCTGGAACATTTGAAAATCGTATTCTATTTGTGAATCAATCGTTCAAGGACTTATTCGTGGAGTACAAGTAAATTCCATGAGCGCTTCATGTACTATGCGAGTCCATGGTGGAGTAAGCATACATGTTCGTATTTCATTATAAATGATGCATAAGTTTGAAGTCCAATCACATGGAGGCTAATTTTTGTCATAAATCTAATGTGTGTCATGCTGTTCAAAAGATACTATCCTGATTTAGGTGAACCAACCATGGCAACCCCGTCCTAGACTCAATTGGGGCATCATGCCATATATGGAATCAACAATGATCATACGAGGTCATCAACAAGCATCAGGACATAAAAATGTAACTCTTGAACTTTCTTGCCAATGTCATATCACTAGCATGTGAATGAGAGAGCAAACACTCGGCCAGGCCCAAGCAAACTGCACGAACACATAGTGAAAAAGTTATACGAAGAAAATGGGAGAATTCCCAGACCTTCCAGACAACAGGCCGCACGGCGGGGTCGTCAGGCACGCCCTGGCACGCGAGCCTCCGCAGCTCCGCCAGATCCACCACCTTCCTTTCCAGCTACACGCACCGAAACACAAACAGACGAACGAACAAGTTACAAACCAAAGCTAAACAGCGAAGTCCCGTGACTCGACCGCGAGAGGCCAACACTCACCGCCGCTTTGAACTCCGCGACGAGGTGGGTCCGAGACGAGGTGGCCGCGACCTCGTCGCCGCCGCCGCTGTCGGAGTCGGAGTCAGAGCTTGCACCGTCGGGCCGCGCGGGTTGACGAGGGGGCGGCGGGGTCGGATCGTGCTGCGGCTTGGGAGGGGGAGGTGGGGGAGGGGAGGGGGAGCGGTGGCGCGGGGTAGGGGCAGGGGCGGACCAGATCGGGCTGTTGAGCCAGTCCGGGACTGCCTTCTGCCTGGGTGTGGATGTCGGGTTTGGGTTGGCGCCGTCGGCCATGGCGGCTGCTGAGGCCGGGGGAGATGGTGCCTGTGGCGGCGATGGGTTTAGGAGTTGGGAAAGGGGAGGAGTCCCCCGGATCGGAGGGGACGGCTGGGTTGAACTTCGACCGGTCGGTGCCTCGGTGTTCTTCTCTTCTCTAGCTTTCTTTTCCTCTTTTTCCTTTTTGCTTTTCTTTTGATTTGAGATGAGAAGAAAGCTGCTGCTTGGCTGACACAGTCATCTGATGTTTTTCCCTCGGAAAAAAAGGTCACATGATGTTTTATTGTTTTCGTGTCACACAAAGTTACACAATATTTGACCGGAATCTAGAGAAAATTTAGAGGCATTAAAACGTTACACTAAAAGAGTCCTTTTAAACCATTAGCTTTTTGAACTGTTAGATCCGGCGGGGTTTTTTTTTTCGTTCGTGGCTGTTAGATCTTCGCGTGAGGTTTGTACGTTAAAGCACCAAGTGCCGAATGAAACCTAGTTGCTGCTCTAAGAAACAAATTCGGACGTCTCTTGTAATTTTGGGCAATTGAACTATGATGTAATGTGTCGGTGAATTTATGAGTCGATTTGCATGTGGAAAAAAAAAAGGCAAAGCCTCCTCACAGGCGCAACCCTTTGCATCTCGACGGACACACTCAAGGTGACCATCCTGCTCATCCTGCTCCTCACCGACAGACCAAGCATATGGTCAAGGCTTGCTCGCATGGTAACTGAACCTGCAGTCCAACAAAATCGAGGGATAGGGACGCGTCTCCGGGCGACGCCAGCGAAGCGTCGGCTGTGATTGGAGTCGACCCACCGGTGATTAACGACGCAGGTCGCACTTGCTGCAATCCTGAAACCCATTTAATGGAAATCGATGTGCGAGCAACCAAAAATCGCAGGTTACTTAGGATTCTGATTCACTTCTTCCTTTACTTGATTCGTGTATATAATCTCCACCATGTCGTCGCTCCTTCCACACCATTATCAATACTCGTCTAGTTGATGATCTTTTTTAATTTTTTCAGGCGCTATCAGTCAAATTGTTTGTCGGTTCCCGGCCTGGTGGGCCTGACTATGACCCCTCTAGACTGGTTCTTCCTCGGCCACTTTGGGTGGCCTATAGTTGATTAAATGGAGAACAAGAGACTTGGAGTACAATTCGATGATACCGAAGTCGTGGGGGGTCTCTGCCTCCACCGACGTAACCGACCTAGTTGTGTAAACCCTAGGACCCCCGGTGTGTATATAAGCTGGGGGTCAGGGTTGATGTAGATTAGATTGAATCCCTTGGTACTTAGCATGTACTTTGTACACATTCAAACGCAAGCAGGATGCAGGGTATTATCTCCTCTGGAGAGTCTGAACCTGGATAAACTTCGTCTCCTATTAGCATCGTGTCAAGTCGCCTAGTTAGGATACCCTACCAAGGGATTTGTCGGATTTAGCTCCAATAGTGGTGACCCATGCAGGTCCTGGTAAGTGAACGTCGCGGCTCGACGGCGGTTCGTATCAACGCTTAGACCGGCTCCAGCACGATCTTCCCGCCGGGTCGTATGTTCGTCTTCGGCGGCATCATCCTCATCGCCAACTCGATTGGCAACCTCGGCCAGGGCGAGGCTTTCACTCTAGGTCGGATCGTAAGATTCGGCAAGATGGATTATACCGCGGACTGCCGTGGAGAGCTAATCTTCTTGGACGTCCAGCCAGATCCTGGAACAGCAGACGTCGGTTCTACCAATCTCGATGTCAGATCAGATCTAGGAGTTACTGGAGAAGTCTATTTTTTTGACCCACCCACCACTCATATCGTCGCCAATGTTGAAGATCTCACTAACGTCCTTAAAGGAGCCACCGAGGAGTCATAAGACACAGAAGAAGAAGTCTGCGAATCTGCGGAAAGCCGACCGCCAGCCACAGTTCCCTTGCGCAAGTGGCAAGTGACTTTGACCTATGAGTGCTATATGGTGAACATGCTAACGCCAGTCCGGACAATGTCAATGGCAACGACAACAGCAATACCAATGGCAACGACAACGATAACGGCAATGACAATGTCGACGGTGTCGAGGACGACCCCCACTATGATCCTGAGAGGGAGAGAGCCAGCCACGTGATACACCGCGTGACGAGGAACCGTGGTCGTTAAGCGAGTTTTGTCCTTATGATGAGGACATACTAAAAGAATCGCTGGGCAGCCCCCAACATGATGAGGCTCATCTAAGGCTGCTCAAGTCGGCATGTAAGGTGGCCATGGACAACAATCAATTGCCTGGGGGAATTCAGTACCTCGAAGATCAAATTTAGGACCTCAAAGATTGCTAGCAGCTGGTCCTCGCATGCGAGGAGAATCTAAAAGGTGATTGAGTAGAGGGCGGCCAAGAGGGCACCGGCCAGGCACACCTAGGACCTGATAAAAGACATGGATGTCATTGCGGACCACAGTGTGGTTTCTAAACGCACATGGGCAAAGAATCTACACCCAGTGCAGGAGATCGGCCGCCCCGTCATGACGACCGGTGGATTGATGGCCTGTAAGTGCACAAGGTTTAGTTGTAGCCTTTTCGAAGTAAGAGTATCGATCCCACAGGGAGCACAGGAATTAGGTGTTGCCACTTGTAGTGAATTATGGATTTGTGTCTACAAGTAATTATAGACTCCAAAGTGAAGGGCGGAAATAAATGATTGTTTTGGTGAAGAGTGAACTGAAAGTAAATAACATAAAAAGTAGTAAAAACAGTAGCACAAGTAACAAGTGGAATTGACAGAGGAGTAAGGCATTCTTAGGGAGTCTGGAATTCCCATTGGTATGTTTCCAACGTAACCTATCCGTTAGCATCATATTGTCTGGATACTTGAGCCACTCTTGACGAGTATGCTAGGCGGAGCCGGGTACAAAACATGTTCTACTCTAGGCAGACTTCGTGCCATGCACGCCACTATCGTAGTCTTCCCCTGCAGGTTACAACTGTGGTAATTAAGGGTTGCCCCGTGGACGCAACCTCTCTAAGGGTTCTCCTTAATTGCCCTATCAATTGCAAAAGCGAGGGGTGAAGGCTTTTACTGTAACCTCGAATTACCTTCATGTCCTAACCTTTACAATGACAGTGATACACTTCATGGCCTTACGACGATAATGCTGAGTGGGGCCCCTTCACAACATTCACGAAGTTTATTAAACTAAGCATTCAACAGAGGATCTCATATCCAATATAATGTTTCAGATCCTATACATACCAAGGTCCATCCATATCCCCAAGAACTAAGGGGTTTACTCGCACATGGAGACAACAATCATCATGGAAACGGTGATGACAAACATGGACGAATCACAAAAGTAACACACAGGATGATCCACTAGGGTTCCTGATGTTACAATGAGATGGAGATGGAGATGGTGTGGATGATGATGAAAGTGGTGATGATGTCGGCATCCCCTTGCACATGGTGGTGAAGATGGCAATCTCCTCCTTGTCAACCCCTCCTCCAGATGACTCTGGAGGCTAGGGTTCTGCCTTCTAGACGTGTTTCTGGTGCGTTTGTTTGCCTGTTCCCAGATCCGATTTCACGAGGTGGAAGTAGTGGACGAGGCGACAGCATTGGCGCTTCATACGACCACGCACACGAGTAGACGCGCTCGTATGCTAGGCCGTCTTTTGCTTTGGAACCATCGTGTGGAATTCTCCTTTATCCCTTTGCTTCATTCTTTTTATGGTAGTCAATTATCACATTGAATAACATGATCCCACCATAATTTCCTGGGATTCCTTTCATAGAACTTCATTTACTCCAAAAGCCATTTCTTGGGGAATATCGACAAAAAGTAGTGCGCGAACGCGGTAAAATTCCAGATAGCCTACCGTGTAGGCACAAAGTAACTATCAAAATCATCACATATTTTGGACTCATCAACTCCCCGAAGCTTAAGTCTTTCTCGTCCCCGAGCAAATACCGTAGCTTGTAAAGAACAAGGTCAACTTGGAATTTATGAGATGCGGATATTTATAGAGGTATGAGTCCATTACTGGTTATCGAAACGATTGGAGATAAAGAAAATTGTGACAAGTGATAGCACATCTCCGCCATTAGGATGATCATGATGGCTTCAACACATTGTTACTTAGGGTGTGTTTGGTTGGGGATCCATCTATCATGGAATGTGGAATGGTCCCATTCCTGAGGAATGGGTTGGTTCCATTCTTGTGTTTGGTAGGAGCAAAAAAGTAGAACGGGTTGGTTCAGTTCAGGTGTGGTTGGAAGCACGGAATGAAAAATGGAATGACATAAAATTCAAAATTTTGGCAGCATTTCATTTGCATTTTCAAGAAAGACAAGATAACAATATATATTGACAAGCTTGACAACATGTATTTTGGTACAAATTAGGAGAGTGCACACGTATTCGGCCCACTAGGCGGCCCACTGGTTTTAACAACATAAATCAACAAAACTGAAAAAACAACCATGAGTCATCACAAGGGGAAGGATTAACAGCAGCATATCCATCTATCTTTCTCTCGGCTGGGAATATCCATGAGGAGCATCATATACAAGGGGAAGGACTAGTGTTTGTACGTTCAGGACTCGGGAGAGGATGTTGTGCTGCGCCTCTGCCACCGCTGTCAGCCCGATGGAGGCCGCCGCCGCTATGCTAATCCTCGGCAAGACCCGCCGATCTAGATCAAGACAGGTTGATTCCCGACCTAGCTTCCCCTGTATTGCTACACAACAAGAGAGGGAAGAAAGGAGTCAGCCGGCAATAACGAAGGAAGGAATCGGCCACCATGAAGGAAGGAATTGGAGTGGAGCAGCTGAAATCGATGGAGGGAGAGAGAGACGGGGGAGGCGGCGCACTAGGGGAGAGGAGTGCTAGGGCTGCGGGAGTGCGAGTGGGGTGACCGGTTCCGCGTCTTCTGCCCATTTTGGAGGTATCACCTTGTTCCACATCTGGGCTGAATATTTGGTCCACGGGAACGAGTGGGTGACCGTTCCAGTAACAACTAAACATGGGAACGAGGCCTCAGAACGGGTCGACCCGTGACATTCCGGTCCATGATTGCAACCAAACACACCCTTAATTCTCTAGTAGACAAATCATAGCTCTATGCCCTAATTCATATTTGATTCAACTCAGCAAGTAGTAAGGAATTTTCCCCTCTTTTTAGAAAACTATCAATTTGATTGTTTTATCTCTTTTCACCAGAACATGTTTATACGCCCATGTCACACTTTAGTCTCATGTGACATGTAAGCTAAACATATTCCTCGTGAGAACTTTGAAAAGCATTTTTAATTTGAGAGGGCTCTTATTTGCCCTCCTGCTTGCACTTTTGAATTTATCAGTTGAACCTCTAATGAATTAGCATATATAGTTATGTCTCTCCCTTAAAAATAATATAACAACTATGTGGAGGACTTGTGATCATCACACTAGTGATTATGCCCTGCCACTTAGATCATGACCATCATCACATGCGTTCTCACAAAGCCATAATGATACGACACATGAAGACACCCAAATACTCATCAGAAATAATCCCCCCTCGTTCAAAGAGGAATTTGATAGTTCAACCTTATTGGAATAAAAACTGTGAGCTAATCTCGACTTGCAGAAAGTAAATGCATAAAGGTAAAGTTACAAAGTATGCTAGGATCTCCCCCAAGCAATCAAGTGATACGTCTCCGTCATATCTATAATTTTTTATTGTTTCATGCCAATATTCTACAACTTTCATATACTTTTGGCAACATTTTATATTATTTTTGGGACTAACATATTGATCCAGTGCCTAGTGCCAGTTCCTGTTTGTTGCATGTTTTTTGTTTCATAGAATATCCATATCAAACAAAGTCCAAACATGATAAAATTTTACTGAGAATTATTTTGGAATATATGTGATTTTTGGGAAGTGGAATCAACACGAGACGATGCCCGAGGGGCCCATAAGCTCAAGGGGGGCGCCCCCTACCCAGGGCGCGCCTGGCAAGCTTGTGGCCACCCCGTAGGTCATTTGGAGGTGTCCTTCAGCCACAAGGAAGCTTATATACGGATAAAAATCGTGTTAAAATTTCAGCCCAATCGGAGTTACGGATCTTTGGGAATTTAAGAAACAGTGAAAGGCCAGAAAACAGGGACGCGAAACAAAGAGAGGGATCCAATCTCGAAGGGGCTCTCGCCCCTCTGCCGCCATGGAGGCCACAGACCAGAGGGGAAACCCTCCTCCAATCTAGGGGGAGGCCAAGGAAGAAGAAGAAGGAGGGGGCTCTCTCCCCCTCTCTCCCGGTGGCGCCGGAACGCCACCGGGGCCATCATCGTGATGGCGATCTACACCAACAACTTCGCCGCCGCCATCACCAACTCCCCCCCCTCTATGTAGCAGTGTAACCTCTCTTTTACCCACTGTAATCTCTACTTAAACATGGTGCTCAACTCTATATATTATTATCCAATGATATGTGGTTATCCTATGATGTTTGAGTAGATCCGTTTTGTCCTATGGGTTGATTGATGACCGTGATTGGTTTGAGTTGTATGTTTTATTTTGGTGCTCTCCTATGGTGCCCTCCGTGTCGCGCAAGCGTATAGGATTCCCACTATAGGGTGTTGCAATATGTTCATGATTCACTTATAGTGGGTTGCGTGAGTGACTAAAACACAAACCCGAGTAAGTGGGTTGTTGGGTATGGGAGTAAAGAGGACTTGATACTTAATGCTATGGTTGGGTTTTACCTTAATGATCTTTGGTAGTTGCAGATGCTTGCTAGAGTTCCAATCATAAGTGCATATGATCCAAGTAGAGAAAATATGTTAGCTCATGCCTCTCCCTCATATAAAATTGCAATAATGATTACCGGTCTAGTTATCGATTGCCTATGGACAAATAACTTTCTTGTGACAAAAAGCTCTCTACTAAAACTAACTTAATTGTTTATTTATCTAAACAGCCCCTAGCTTTTATTTACGTGTTCTTTATTTTCTTGCAAACCTATCCCTTTACACCTACAAAGTACTTCTAGTTTCATACTTGTTCTAGGTAAAGCGAACATTAAGCGTGCGTAGAGTTGTATCGGTGGTCGATAGAACTTGAAGGGAATATAAATTCTATCTTTAGCTCCTCATTGGGTTCGACACTCTTACTTATCGAGAAAGGCTACAATTGATCCCTTATACTTGTGGGTTATCAAGACCTTTTTCTGGCGCCGTTGCCCGGGAGCAATAGCGTGGGGTGAATATTCTCGTGTGTGCTTGTTTGCTTTATCACTAAGTAGATTTTATTTGCTGTTCTAAGTTGTTTTCTATCTTTAGGTATCGATATGGAACACGAAATACCAAAAAAATAGGTGTACTTGCTACTCATGGAGATGGGGAACCTCCTAAAACCCTCGATGCTCGTTATGTGAAAAATATTAAACACCACTTTGATAATCCTGAGAAAACCCCATTCAACTTGATGATGGGAGACACGTTGGATCAACGTGAATACTTTAGGGATTATCGCTTGACTCAAAAAGGGAAACTCTTGTGGGATCAAATTGAAATGTTGCGTTGGTATGCTTGGAATTTATGCTTGAGATATGATTATACTTGTTGCTCTAGGGTGAAGGCTCCACACCTTCCCTTTTCATGTAAATTTAGTGATAATGAAACCTTGGCTTCTTATGCTAATGGTATATATGATTACTATGATGTGGAACAAATAGAAGAATTTGTTACTTTTAAGGGTGCTTATGAAATTGAATCTTTGTTTGAAAAGTGTGAAAATTATGATGATGCTGTTTACAGACCTAAAAATTATGCTATACTTAAATAGTGCTATGAAAATTATGAATATAATGCCGATATTAATGAGTTTATTGATAAAGTCTCCGCTGTCCAAGAAGAGACTAATATTTTGCAGGAAACTATGGAAGAAGAAATTGCTGAAACTGTGAGCTCATTAGATGAAAAAGATGACGAGGAGAGCGAAGAACAAAAGGAGGAAGAGCGGATTAGCTACCAGTGCCCACCTTCTAATGAGAGTAACTCTTCAACTCATGCATTGTTTAATTTCCCTTCGTGCTTATCAAATGATGAATGCTATGATCCCTTGGATTCTTTTGAAATATCCCTTTTTGATGAAATTGATGCTTGCTATGCTTGTGGCCAAGATACCAATTTGAATTATGCTTATGGAGATGAACTTGCTATAGTTCCTTATGTTAAGAATGAGATTGTTGCTATTGTACCCACACATGATAGTCCTATTATCTTTTTGAATTCTCCCAACTACACTATATCAGAGAAGTTTGCGCTTATTAAGGATTATATTGATGGGTTGTGTTTTACTACTACACATGATGATTTTGATAGATATAATATGCATGTGCTTGCTGCTCCTACTTGCAATTATTATGAGAGAGGAACTACATCTCCACCTCTCTATGTTTCCAATACGATGAAATTGCAAGAAACTGTTTATGCTATGTATCGGCCTTTACTTTGTGTGCATGAATTGTTCTTTTATGACATGCCGGTGCATAGGAAGAGAGTTAGACTTCGTTGTTGCATGATATATATTACTTTGTGCTCACTACTAAATTACAAATCGTTGTTAATTAAAATTGGCTTTGATATACCTTGGGATCCGGGTGGATCAATTACTTGAGCACTATATGCCTAGCTTAATGGCTTTAAAGAAAGCGCTGCCAGGGAGACAACCCGGAAGTTTTAGAGAGTCATTTTATTCTGTTATGTGCTTTTAAAAAGTTAAAAAAAATATAGAGGGTAACCTAAAACTTTTCAAAAAGAAAAGTGAAAGTAAGAAAGACGAGCACCGTTGAAGTGGGGGAGCTCCTTGAACTTTGTTCATGCCCATGGAAACTTTGCAAATCTTGGATTACAAAAACTTTTCAACAAAAATAATTATCCCCTTGTACAAATCCATTGTATTGTAAAAATAATGTGCCAAGATTTGCCTTTAGGATGATTAGATTGCTTGTTTGGTATGTGCAGTGCAAAAACAGAAACTTTGGCTGTGGTGCGTGAATTTACATTTTTTTACTGGAACGTCAAAAGTTTCTGCAATTATTACACAGTACTGCTATGCAAATTTTTTATTTTTTCCTAATTTTTGGAATTTTTGGAGTTACAGAAGTATGGTCAATGTTCAGATTGCTACAAACTGTTCTGTTTTTTATAGATTCTATTTTTGATGCATTGTTTTGCGTGTTTTGATGAATCTATGGATTTTATCGGTGATATAAGCCGTGGTGAAGTTAGAGTACAGTAGTTATAATGCAAAAATAAAATATGAATGGGTTTTCAACAGTACTTAAAGTGGTGATTTGCTTTATTATACTAACGGATCTCACGAGGGTTTTGTTACGTTTTGTGTGATTGAAGTTTTCAAGTTTTGGGTGAGATCACGATGGATGAAGGAATAAGGAGTGGCAACATCCTAAGCTTGGGGATGCCCGAGGCACCCCAAGGTAATATTCAAGGACTCCCAAGCAACTAAGCTTGGGGATGCCCCGTAAGGTATCCCCTCTTTCTTCTAACGACCATCGGTAATTTTACTTGGAGCTATATTTTTATTCGTCACATGATATGCGTAAATTCTTGGAGCGTCGTGTGCTTTTTTTTCTTTTTTTAATAATGCACCATGCTAGTATGAGAAAGTCCTTGGTTGATTTATAGAATGCTCTTTGCACTTCACTTATGTCTTTTGAGTATGGCTTTATAGAATGCTTCATGTGCGTCACTTATATCTTTTGAAGTTTGGATTGCCTGTTTCTCTATCTTGGTAACCCACAAGTATAGGGGATCGCAACAGCTTTCGAGGGTAGAGTATTCAACCCAAATTTATTGATTCGACACAAGGGGAGCCAAAGAATATTCTCAAGTATTAGCAGCTGAGTTGTCAATTCAACCACACCTGAAAGACTTAATATCTGCAGCAAAGTATTTAGTAGCAAAGTAGTATGGAAGTAACGGTAACGGTGGCAAAAGTAACAGTAGCAGTTTTGTAGCAATTGTAACAGTGGTAACGGAAAAGTAACAAAGCAAAGATCAATATATGAAAAGCTCGTAGGCAATGGATCAATGATGGATAATTATGTCGGATGGCATTCATCATGCAACAGTTATAACATAGGGTGACACAGAACTAGCTCCAATTCATCAATATAATGTAGGCATGTATTCCGAATATAGTCATACATGCTTATGGAAAAGAACTTGCATGACATCTTTTGTCCTACCCTCCCGTGGCAGCGGGGTCCTATTGGAAACTAAGGGATATTAAGGCCTCCTTTTAATAGAGTACCGGACCAAAGCATCAGCACTTAGTGAATACATGAACTCCTCAAACTACGGTCATCACCGGGAAGTGTCCCGACTATTGTCACTGCGGGGTTGACGGATCATAACACGTAGTAGGTGACTATAACTTGCAAGATAGGATTAAGAACACAAATATATTCATGGAAACATAAAGGGTTCAGATCTGAAATCATGGCACTCGGGCCCTCGTGACAAGCATTAAGCATAGCAAAGTCATAGCAACATCAATCTTAGAACATAGTGGATACTAGGGATCAGACCCTAACAAAACTAACTCGATTACATGGTAAATCTCATCCAACCCATCACCGTCCAGCAAGCCTACGATGGGATTACCACGCACGGCGGTGAGCATCATGAAATTGGTGATGGAGGATGGTTGATGATGACGACGGCGACGATTTCCCCTCTTCGAAGCGCCGAACGAACTCCAGATCTGGTCTCCCGAGGAAGAACAGGAGGTGGCGGCGGCTCCATATCGTAAAACGCGATGAATCCTTCTCTTTGATTTTTTTCTCCCCGAACGTGAATATATGGAGTTGGAGTTGAGGTCGGTGGAGGTCCAGGGGGCCCACAAGGACAGAGGGCGCGCCCCCCACCCTTGTGGACAGGGTGTGGGCCCCCTTTGGTTGATTCTTTCGCCAATATTTTTTATTTATTCCAAAACTAATCTCCGTGAAGTTTCAGGTCATTCCGAGAACTTTTATTTCTGCACAAAAATAACACCATGGCAATTCTGCTGAAAACAGCGCCAGTCCGGGTTAGTTCCATTCAAATCATGCAAATTAGAGTCCAAAACAAGGGTAAAAGAGTTTGGAAAAGTAGATACGATGGAGACGTATCAACTCCCCCAAGCTTAGCCCATTGCTTGTCCTCAAGCAATTCAGTTGACAAACTGAAAGTGATAAAGAAAAACTTTTACAAACTCTGTTTGATCTTGTTGTTGCAAATATGTATAGCCAACATTCAGGTTTTCAGCAAAGATTATGAACTAACCATATTCACAATAACATTTAGGTCTCACATTTACTCACATCAATGGCATAATCAACTAGCGAGCAATAATAATAAATCTTGGATGACAACACTTTTCCAAAACAATCATGATATGATATAACAAGATGGTATCTCGCTAGCCCTTTCTGAGACCGCAAAACATAAATGCAGAGCACCCCTGAAGATCAAGGACTGACTAGACATTGTAATTCATGGTAAAAGAGATCGAGTCATAGTCATACTCAATATCAATTAATAGCAAAGCATACAAATGACAGTGGTGCTCTCTAACTGGTGCTTTTTATAAGAGAATGATGACTCAACATAAAAGTAAATAGATAGGCCCTTCGCAGAGGGAAGCAGGGATTTGCAGAGGTGCCAGAGCTCGAGCTTTTTGAAACAGAGATGAATATAATTTTGAGCGGTATGCTTTCATTGTCAACATAACGACCAAGAGATCTCAATATCTTCCATGCTACATACATTATAGGCGGTTCCCAAACAGAATGGTAAAGTTTTTTTACTCCCCCTCAACCAACAAGCACACTCCACGGCTGATCCAAAACAACGGGTACCGTCCATACAAGCAACAATCCTGGGGGAGTTTTGTTTTAATTTATTTTGATTTGATTTGAGCATGGGACTGGGCATCCCGATTACTAGCCATTTTCTCGTGAATGATGAGCGGAGTCCACTCATCGTGAGAATAACCCACCTAGCATGGAAGATACTGACAGCCCCTAGTCGCTACATGAGCGATTCGGGCATAAAAAATAGATTATCATTTGAAGGTTTAGAGTTTGGCACATGCAAATTTACTTGGAACGGCAGGTAAATACCGCATATAGGAAGATATGGTGGACTCATATGGAATAACTTTGGGTTTATGGAAGTGGATGCACAAGCAGTATTCCCGCTTAGTACAAGTGAAGGCTAGCAAAAGACTGGGGAGCGACCAACTAGAGAGCGACAACTGTCATAAACATGCATTGAGAGTAACCAACATTGAGTGCAAGCATGAGTAGGATATTAATCACCATGAACATAAATATCGTGGAGGCTATGTTGATCTTGTTTCAACTACATGCGTGAACATGTGCCAAGTCAAGCCACTCGAATCATTCAAAGGAGGATACCATCCTATCATACTACATCACAACCATTTTAAAAGCATGTTGGCACGCAAGGTAAACCATTATAAACCCCCTAGCTAATTAAGCATGGCATGAGTAACTATAATCTCTAATTGTCATTGTAAACATGTTTCATTCATAATAGGCTGAATCAAGAACGATGAACTAATCATATTTACAAAAACAAGATAGGTCGAGTTCATACCAACTTTTCCTCATCTCAGTCATTTCATCATATATCGTCATTATTGCCTTTCACTTGCACGACCGAACGATGTGAATAATAATAATAGTGCACGTGCATTGGACTAAGCTGAAATCTGCAAACATTTATTCAAAGGAGAAGACAAGGTAATATGGGCTCTTCGTTAGATCAACAATAATACAGATGAGAGCCACTCAACATTTTCATCATGGTCTTCTCTCCTCGACCCCAAAGAAAAGAAAAGAATTTCAAAGAAACACACTGAAATGTTTTTGGAGTTTTTGTTTTTCTGAAGAAAGTAAAACAAGAACGAGAAAAACTATCTACACGGGAAAGCTCCCAACAAGTAAAAGAAGAACAAGAAATCTTTTGGGTTTTCTTTAATACTACAACTAAGCATGGAATCCGAAATCGTAGTTGGGGTCGTATTGTGTTGCGACAGCTACTGCTTGGCGAGCTGTTTCCTAGAGGCGAGCAGTGCCGCTGTTCTCTCATACTCGTTTGCCTCCTCTCTAGTTATAAAATATCTCCCATTTACCTAAAAGTTAAAGAAGGCAGGAGCAGGAAGGGTAATATGGACGACACGCCGTCTTTCAAAGATTAGCCGGTACTGGAGGGACTGTTCGTTCCTCTCAAGAAACTAATAACGCACCAAAGCATCATAATCAAGAAAAGCAGGTGGCAACTCCATGTCATTCTCCCTTATGGGTACTCCAAGATAATTAGCTAAACGAGTTGCATAAATCCCACCAAATAAATCTCCCTCTTTAGCATTATGATGTAACCTCCTCGCAATAATAACCCCCAAGTTATATCGCTTATCACCTAACACCGCACACTTGAGGATACTAACATCTGGAACGCAAAGGTGGCAGTGATCATGTTTATCGTTAATGCATCTACCTACAAAGAGAGCAAAATAATGTATGGCAGGAAAGTGAATGCTCCCTATGGTAGCTTGTGTGATATTTCTAGTTTCTCCCACAGTGATGCTAGCAAGGAAATCATTGTATTCAGCTTTGTGAGGCTCACTAAGAAGGCCCCATTGTGGGATTTTGCAAGCAGTATTAAAATCTTCAAGGTCCATGGTATATGATTCATCATAAAGATCAAATAAAACAGTATGGGTATTACGCTTAGATGAAAATTCAAACCTCCGCACAAAGGAATCGGTGAGGTAGTAGTAGCACCCCCGGTGATTAGCAACAGTAATCACTTTTGATAATGACATGTCAGCGAGATTAACAGTGCATAATCATCATTAGCATCATATTGCATTTCAACTCCTAAGTCAAATTCAATTTTAAATGAAAGTGAAATATAAAAGTTGTCCAACATAAAAACTAAAATGTTCAGTAAATAACAAATATTGTAGAGACCATTCTAAAATTGTAACCAACATTTGATAAATTAATTAGGTGACCCAAACCTCTTTTAGCAGTGGCTGAAAATAATATCTACAAGCCTTTTAATTAATCTAAAACAATTATGAAATGATATTTTGCCCAAACTAGTTTTTGGTGTTAGGGTATAGTGCACTGGTATTTAAGGACTAGCTCACACTTTTTACAAAATCCATTTGGGGCCTAAACAATTAACAGAACAGAAAAGAAAAAGAAACAGAAAAGAGAAAAAGGAAAAGGCCTAAACGATCTACTGTGTACGCGGCCTGCTCGCTACAGCGCCGGCCCAGCCCACCCCCGCGCCGTCCCCCACCTCTCGCACTGCTCCTCGCCTCGCCGTCGAACACCCCGCGCGCGCCGCACGCACGCGCCCGGCCCCCCCTCTCCCCCTGCTCGACAACGCGCCGCGCCCGCCGCGAGGATAAGGGCAAGCCCCGCAGCCCTCTGGTGCCTCCCTCGCCCCACTCTTTCCCCTCCCTCGCTCGCTTGCCGCCATGGCCGACGCGGCCATCGCCATTGCTCCATCGCCCGCGTAGCCTCCGCCTCTGCCTCGCCACTGCGACGTGCCCACGAGCTCCGCCGTGCTCCTCTACGCCTCCTGCGCCGACGAACCGAAGCCGAACGCCTCTGCATCGCCGGCCTGCGTCGTCTTCTTCCTCGGATCCCCGCCACCGTTCGCCGTCGATTCCGGCTACTCCAGGCCTTCCCCGAGCCCACTTTGAACGGCTACGCCCCACTGTGAGCTCCTGCTCCTCCTCCCCCTCTCCATTAGCTCGCTAGCGTACCGTAGCCGCCGCTCCGCGTTCGGCCGAACCCTCCGCCGCCTGGCCTCATCGCCGGCGTGGCCACGGCGACCATTTGGTCCCGTGCGTGCCTCCATTGTATCTGTCGCATCGCGTAGGCCTCGCCTAGCTGCTCCGCTTGCTCGCATTCGCACCGCAGCCCCGCTCCCGTCGACGGCCGAACTCCGGCGTCCGCCTCGCTGCTCGCCGCGGTCGCTACACGCCGTCTCCGGCCGCGCCTCCACCACCACTCGACGCAGCGTGGAGTTGCCGTTCCAAATCACCAAACCGCGCGCCCAACGGTGCACCCTAGCCAAATCCCGAGCTCGCCGGAGCTCGGCGCCGCGTTCGGGCTCGCCGAAGCGCTCTCCGACGGCCGGTCCGACGTGGCACTGGCGGGCCCCGCCCTGTGCCACTGACTGTGGGGCCCCGCGGGCCCCGTTGACCCCGCTGACCGGGGTCAACGCTGACGTGGCCGCCCGGTCTCACTGACATGTGGGGCCCGGCCGTTTAATTGGATTTAAATAAATAGAAAATCTGTTAATTAGCTAATTAAATACTAATCAGTCACTGACTGCTGGGCCCCACCTGTTAATTAACTCAAATAATTAAATTAACCTCTCTGATTAAGCCACAGTGTATGACATGTGGGTCCCACCTGTCAGGTTTGACTCTGGTCAGCCAGAGTTGACCTGCTGACGTCATGCTTAGGTCATGCTGATGTCATCGCAACACTGTTTCGGATAATGTTGATTTAAATAATTAAATAAATTCCAGAAATTAATAAAAACTTTAGAAAATCATATTAAATAAACCGTAACTCCGATGAAAATAATTTATATATGAAACTTGCTCAGAATTTCGATACGAACCCGAATACGTCCTCCGTATTCCCGTCAGACGCCCGTAGCTATAAGAACATTGAACTTTTAGACCGATTTCAGTAAATGAATAGTGCCCAACTTTAATTAAATAAATCCAAATAAATTCCTAAATTAACTAAATCATTTAGTTAGGTAGTAGAACACCCCGGCATATCATTTAGGCATGTCATACATATTGTTTGCATTATTGCCGTGAATTTATTGTTTCTCTCCCCCTCCTTCTCTCTCTCGATAGACGCTGAGACCGACGGCGCTGCACCAGGATACGACTACTCTACCGACGAGCAGCCCGTTGACGACCTTCCCCTCTTGCCAGAGCAACCAGGCAAGCCCCCCCCCCCTTGAGCATCCAGATATCGCCCATTCTATTCTCCTGCTTGCATTAGATTTTGCTACTGTTAATGTATGCTCCTATTCTGATGCATAGCCTGATGTTGTAACCTGTTCATTGCTACCTTACATGCCTATGATAAACTGTTTAGTACAGGTTGGTAATGAACCATCAGTGACCCCACCACCTTTTCCATGATGCCCCTGCTTGATCATCGATGACTCGATCAATGTGATCGTCGACTCGATCAATGTGATCGTCGACCAGAGACCGACACCTCACTTCACACCCCCTTAGTTGTACGACTCTGCATAGTTACTATCGAGTGCCGAGGGTGATACCTCGTAACGCACTCCCGATGAATACTCTGTAGTGTAGCTGTTCGGTCGTGGTCATCGAGGGTGATTCCTCCTTCTCCACTTCCGATACGACTCTATCGTGCAACCCTTAGTGTGAACCTCGAGGGTGATACCTCATACGTTCACCCTGATGATTTCGTCGAGTGGAATCCGCCGAGGGTGATTCCTCGGGTTTCCCGCTTGATGTTATGACCACACGATTACTTGACCTCTGTTACAGGCGGGTCCACCCTGGTGGGTACCCGCTGGGGATCTATGATTTCGGGTGTGCCGGAAGGGCACTCGAGTGTGACATTGTGGCGGAGCATCAGAGACTCTGATTGTCTCCGCTTGATACTAATTGAGCCTATTGGATTTGGGTGTGTGATCTGAGTGGGTCGACGTGCCCTATACGCACTACCACCACGCGGGATAATGGTTATGGGACCCTCTGCGAAGTACGTTTCTCCAAAAGCTCGTCTGACGTCACGATTCACCGTGCGGGCTGATTGTCGGGATTGGGCTGGATACTTCACTGACGAGTTCAGTGTCGCGCCTGCACCCCGGCCAGTCTCGCAACGCGCAGGGTGCCCAGGGCGATGGCCCGAGACCTCTGGGTGCATAGGTTAGTCCGGCATGCTGACCTCTCTGCCGAGCCTAGGTAGGGCGCTGCTTTGTGTTGATCTTCCGAGGACGGGCATTACCCAGCAAGTGTGTCCGGCCAGAGTTGATCGAGCGTGTTGGGTAACAGTAGTGCACCCCTGCAGGGATGAATCTTCTATCGATAGCCGGTCCTACGGTAAAGGACGCTCAGTTTGTGTATCCCGATCTACTACTTAAACTGGATACTTGTTACTTAATTGAAGCTTCGGGATCGCTTTCTCGCTTGGGAGTCGAGGAAGGATCTTTAAGCTGTACTTCAACATGTTTGCTAAATAAAATGTTATTCTACTCTCTTCTACTGCTGCAAGATGATGGCCTTGTGAAGATGTTTGAAGATGCTAGTCTTCGATAGGACTAGGCCTTCTCCCTATTCTGGCATTTCTGCAACCCAGTCCACATATACAGCCTTTCTCCATTGATAATGTTGCATATGTAGTATAGATCCTTGCTTGCTGAGTACTTCGGATGAGTACTCACGGTTGCTTTATTTTCTCTTTTCCCCATATACCCCACATTGATGATACAAACAGACGATGGAGTCCAGGAGTCAGATGCCACCACCGAAGCCTACTACCAGGAGGGTCCAGAGGGTACTTACTACTGGATCGAGCCAGATGACCAGGAGTAGGATCGGAGGCTCCCAGGCAGGAGGCCAGCGCCTTTTGATCTAGTGTCGCTGTTTGTGCTAGCCTTCTTAAGGCAAAACTTGTCTAACTATGTCTGTACTCAGATAATATTTGTATGACTGAATTATGTATTCGGATCTTCGGATCCCTGGTCTGTAATATTGTGGACCTCCGTTTAAATTGTGTTAGAGTTGTGTTGTGATATCTTCCCGTGAGTCCCTATGCTTGATCGTACACGTTTGCGTGTATGATTAGTGTACGATTGAGCAGGGGGCGCCACATAGTAGTATTGTCGGCACTTATCTGACACGAAGTCCTCAAGGCCGGCATTTTGTACGTATGCATCAAACTCATCCTTGAAACCTACATGAACCATGAATTCATCCGATGGCCATTCACAAGGCCGCACTTGAGCTTCCCTTGGTGGTTCAAGGTCTAGCTCACGTATCGCGAGCCTAGGTGCTTGCTTCCTCGAAGAACCACCTTGGTACATTTTCCTAGACATTTTTCTTCCTCTGAAAAATTTCTGAAATTTTTAGTGACTCAAAATAAAAGTGAACCAAACTCAACAAAATTGATAGCAACTACTCCTACAAGTGTCTAGAGGCTATATCATGCATCAAAACTACTTTGGACCATATAAATTTGACATGCAAGCTCAAGAACATGGTCACTACAGCAGCAAAAAGTTGCAATATATAAAGCACTAGAACAAAAACTAATTGGACCATTGGAGGAGTCACATACCGAAGAACAATCCCCCAAAACGGTTTTGCAAATGGAGCTTTACACAAGGAGATCGAAAATGGCAGCAAGATGAGCTAGAACACGGGTTTGAGCACTAGGATGATTTTTTCTGGAGGAAGACGAAGTGGATGGGTGCTGGAATAAGTGGAGGGGGGCCACATGGGACCCACAAGACTGGGGGCTCGCCCAGGGGGTAGGGCGCGTCCTCCACCCTTGTGGCCCACTGGTGCATCCCCCTGGTGCATGCTCAGTGCCAGAAATTATAAAATATTCTATAAAAAATCATACTAAATTTTCAGGGCATTTGGAGAACTTTTATTTTTGGGACATTTTTTATTTCACGGATAATTCAGAAAACAGACAGAAAATACTATTTTTGATTTATTAAATCTAAATAACAGAAAGTAAGAGGTGGGTACAGCAGGTTGTGCCTTCTAAATTCATCCATCTCATGCTCATCAAAAGGAATCCGTTAACAAGGTTGATCAAGTCTCATTAACAAACTTCTTTCGAATAACATGGAATCGGAGAATTTTCGAATAACACTAAGTTACCTCAATGGGGATATGCATGTCCCCAACAATAAGAATATCTTATTTCTTTTTGACAGTATGGTGAGGGAATTCAAAACCTTCGATAGTAATAGTTGAATTTTTTCCAATAGAATTGATACTATGAACTTGAGGTTGTTTCTTCGGAAAGTGTACCGTATGCTCATTACCATTAATATGAAAAGTGACATTGCCTTTATTGCAATCAATAACAGCCCCTGCAGTATTCAAAAAGGGTCGACCAAGGATGATCGACATACTGTCGTCCTCGGGAATATCAAGAATAACAAAGTCTGTTAAGATAGTAACGTCTGCAACCACAACAGGCACATCCTCACAAATATCGATGGGTATAGCATTGGATTTATCAGCCATTTGTAAAGAGATTTCAGTAGGTGTCAACTTATTCAATTCAAGTCTACGATATAAAGAGAAAGGCATAACACTAACACCGGCTCCAAGATCACATAAAGCAGTTTTAACATAGTTTCTTCTAATGGAGCATGGTATAGTTGGTACTCCTGGATCCCCAAGTTTCTTTGGTATTCCACCCTTAAAAGTGTAATTAGCAAGCATGGTGGAAATTTCAGCCTCCGGTATCTTTCTTTTATTTGTAACAATATCTTTCATATACTTAGCATAAGGAGGCATTTTAAGCATATCAGTTAAACGCATACGCAAAAAGATAGGACTAATCATTTCAGCAAAGTGCTCAAAATCCTCATCATCCCTTTTCTTGGATGGCTTAGGAGGAAAGGGCATGGGTTTCTGAACCCATGGTTCTCTTTCTCTACCATGTTTTCTAGCAACAAAGTCTCTCTTATCATAACATTGTTTCTTTGATTGTGGGTTATCAAGATCAACAGCAGGTTCAATCTCTACATCATTATCATTACTAGGTTGAGAATCAACATGAACATCATCATTAACATTATCACTAGGTTCATGTTCATCACCAGATTGTGTCTCAGCATCAGAAATAGAAATATCATTTGGATTCTCAGGTGTGTCTATAACAGGTTCACTAGAAGTATGCAAAGTCCTATCAGTTTTCTTTTTCTTTTTATTACTAGGACTAGATGCATCAGTATTAATTCTCTAAGAATCTTGCTCAACTCTCTTAGGATGGCCCTCAGGATAAAAAGGTTCCTGGGTCATTTTACCACCTCTAGTCATAACCCTAACAACATTATCATTGTTCTTACTATTCAACTCATTAAGCAAATCATCTTGTGCCTTAAGTACTTGTTCTACTTGAGTTGTAACCATGGAAGCATGTTTATTAATTAGCTTAAGATCATTAACAGTTCTACTCATATAATTACCCAAGTGGTCAAGCATGTAAGCATTACGTTTCAATTGTCTACTAACATAAGCATTGAAATTTTCTTGTTTAACAATAAAATTATCAAACTCATCCAAGCATTGACTAGCAGACTTATTATGAGGAATATCACCTTCATCAAATCTATAAAGAGAATTTACCTCTACTACCTATGTCGGGTTATCAAGACCATGTATTTCTTCAATAGGCGGTAAATTCTTAACATCTTCAGCTTTAATACCTTTTTCTTTCATAGATTTCTTTGCCTCTTGCATATCTTCAGGACTGAGAAATAGAATACCTCTTTTCTTCGGAGTTGGCTTAGGAGTTGGTTCAGGAAGTGTCCAATCATTATCATTACTCAATATATTATTCAGTAGCAATTCAGCTTGCTCAACAGTTCGTTCCCTGAAAATACAACCAGCACAACTATCTAGGTGGTCCCTAGAAGCATCGGTTAGTCCATTATAAAAGATATCAAGCATTTCATTTTTCTTGAGAGGATGATCAGGCAAAGCATTAAGTAATTAGAGAAGCCTCCCCAAGCTTGTGGGAGACTCTCTTCTTCAGATTGCACAAAGTTAAATATTTCCTGTAAGGCAGCTTGTTTCTTATGAGCAGGGAAATATTTTTGAGAGAAGTAATAAATCATATCCTGGGGACTACGCACACAACCAGGAGCAAGAGAATTAAACCATAACTTAGCATCACCCTTTAACGAGAAAGGAAAAAATTTAAGAATATAATAGTAACGAATTTTTTCCTCATGAGCAAATAGGGTGGCTATATCATTCAGTTTAGTAAGATGTGCCACAACTGTTTCAGATTCATAACCATAGAAGGGATCAGATTCAACCAAAGTAATTAACTCAGGATCGACAGAGAATTCATAATCCTTATCAGTAACAAAGATAGGTGAAGTAGCAAAATTGGGATCATATTTCATTCTAGCATTCAAGGATTTTTCTTTCAGCTTAGCTAACAGTTTCTTAAGATCATCTCTATTATTGCAAGCAAAGAAGTCTCTAGCAGTTTCTTCATCCGTAACATAACCCTCTGGTACAATAGGCAATTCATATCTAGGGGGAGAATCATAATCTTCAGTTTCAATAATATCATCAGTTTCAGCAATTTCATTTTCTCTAACCCTAGCAAGTTGTTCATCAAGAAATTCACCTAGCGGCACAGTATTATCAAGCAAAGTAGTAGTATCATCATTAGCATCATGCATAGCAGAAGTGGCATCATCAATTACTTGCGACATATCAGAATTACTAGCAGGTGTAGGTGTCGCAAGCTTACTCAAAACGGAACGTGAATCAAGTGCAGAGCTAGATGGCAGTTCCTTACCTCCCCTCGTAGTAGAGGGAAAAATCTTGGTTCTAGTATCTTTCAAATTCCTCATAGTGATCAACAGATATAAATCCCAAGTGACTCAGAGAATAGAGCTATGCTCCCCGGCAACGGTGCCAGAAAAAGGTCTTGATAACCCACAAGTATAGGGGATCGCAATAGTTTTCAAGGGTAGAGTATTCAACCCAAATTTATTGATTCGACACAAGGGGAGCCAAAGAATATCCTCAAGTATTAGCAGCTGAGTTGTCAATTCAACCACACCTGAAAGACTTAATATCTGCAGCAAAGTATTTAGTAGCAAAGTAGTATGGAAGTAACGGTAACGGTGGCAAAAGTAACAGTAGCAGCTTTGTAGCAATTGTAACAGTGGCAATGGAAAAGTAACAAAGCAAAGATCAATATATGAAAAGCTCATAGGCAATGGATCAATGATGGATAATTATGTCGGATGGCATTCATCATGCAACAGTTATAACATAGGGTGACACAGAACTAGCTCCAATTCATCAATATAATGTAGGCATGTATTCCGAATATAGTCATACGTGCTTATGGAAAAGAACTTGCATGACATCATTTGTCCTACCCTCCCGTGGCAGCGGGGCCCTATTGGAAACTAAGGGATATTAAGGCCTCCTTTTAATAGAGTACCGGACCAAAGCATCAGCACTTAGTGAATACATGAACTCCTCAAACTACGGTCATCACCGGGAAGTGTCCCGACTATTGTCACTCCGGGGTTGCCGGATCATAACACGTAGTAGGTGACTATAACTTGCAAGATAGGATCAAGAACACAAATATATTCATGGAAACATAAAGGGTTCAGATCTGAAATCATGGCACTCGGGCCCTAGTGACAAGCATTAAGCATAGCAAAGTCATAGCAACATCAATCTTAGAACATAGTGGATACTAGGGATCAAACCCTAACAAAACTAACTCGATTACATGGTAAATCTCATCCAACCCATCACCGTCCAGCAAGCCTACGATGGGATTACTCACGCACGGCGGTGAGCATCTTGAAATTGGTGATGGAGGATGGTTGATGATGACGACGGCGATGATTTCCCCTCTCCGGAGCCCCGAACGGACTCCAGATCTGGTCTCCCGAGGAAGAACAGGAGGTGGTGGCAGCTCCGTATCGTAAAACGCGATGAATCCTTCTCTTCGATTTTTTTTCTCCCCGAACGTGAATGTATGGAGTTGGAGTTGAGGTCGGTGGAGGTCCAGGGGGCCCACAAGGACAGAGGGCGCGCCCCAGGGGGGTGGGCGCGCCCCCCACCCTTGTGGATAGGGTGTGGGCCCCCTTCGGTTGATTCTTTCGCCAATATTTTTTATTTATTCCAAAACTGATCTCCGTGAAGTTTCAGGTCATTCCGAGAACTTTTATTTCTGCACAAAAATAACACCATGGCAATTCTGCTGAAAACAGCGTCTGTCCGGGTTAGTTCCATTCAAATCATGCAAATTAGAGTCCAAAACAAGGGCAAAAGAGTTTGGAAAAGTAGATACGATGGAGACGTATCACTCTACACATAGAAAACCGCCATTTGCAGAATGCTCTTTTGCTTCACTTATATTTGTTAGAGCGTGGGAAAATCTTTTGTAGAAAGAATTAAACTCTCACGCTTCACTTATATCTATTTAGAGAGTTAACAGGAATTGGTCATTCACATGGTTAGTCATAAAATCCTACATAAAACTTCTAGATCACTGAATATGATATGTTTGATTTCTTGCAATAGTTTTGCGATATAGAGATGGTAATATGTGGGAGGTACTAGTGAATGATTGTGGTTTAGTAAGAATATTGGCGTTAAAGTTTGTGATTCCCGAAGCATGCATGTATAGTCTCTCGTTATGCTATGAAATTGGAGCATGATTTATTATTGATTGTCTTCCTTATGAGTGGCGGTCGGGGATGAGTGATGGTCTTTTCCTACCAATCTATCCCCCTAGAGGCATGCGTAGTAGTACTTTGCTTCGAGGGCTAATAAATTTTCTCAATAAGTATGTGAGTTCTTTATGACTAATGTGAGTCCATGGATTATACGCACTCTCACCTTTTCACAATTTGCTAGCCTCTTCGGTACCATGCATTGCCCTTTCTCACCTCGAGAGTTGGTGCAAACTTCCCCGGTGCATCCAAACCCCGTGATATGATACACTCTATCACACATAAGCCTCATTATATCTTCCTCAACAGCCACCATACCTACCTATTATGGCATTTCCATAGCCATTCCGAGATATATTGCCATGCAACTTCCATCATCATCATATACATGACTTGAGCATTCATTGTCATATTGCTTTGCATGATTGTAAGATAGCTAGCACGATATTTTCATGGCTTGTCTGTTTTTTGATATCTTTGCTATGCTAGATCATTGCACATCCTGGTACACTACCAGATACATTCATATAGAGTCATCATGTATTAGTTTTATCGAGTTGTAATATCGAGTTGTAAGTAAATAAAAGTGTGATGATCATCATTGTTAGAGCATTGCCCCAGTGAGGAAAGGATGATGGAGACTATGATTCCCCCACAAGTCGGGATGAGACTTCGGACAAAAAAAAAAGAGGGCAAAAAGAGCCCAACAAAAAGAAGAGAAAAAAAAGAAGAAAGAAAGAAAGAAAAAGAGAAAAGAAAAAAAAAAGAAAAAAAGAGAGAAAAAGAGAGAAGGGGAAATGTTACTATCCTTTTCCACACTTGTGCTTCAGAGTAGCACCATGTTTTTCATATAGAGAGTCTCCTATGTTGTCACTTTCATATACTAGTGGGAATTTTCTTATAAAACTTGGCTTGTATATTCCGATGATGGGCTTCCTCAAATGCCCGAGGTCTTCATGAGCAAGCAAGTTGGATGCACACCCACTTAGTTTAAAGTTTGAGCTTTCATACACTTATAGCTCTTAGTGCATCCGTTGCATGGCAATCCCTACTCCTCGCATTGACATCAATTGATGGGCATCTCCATAGCCCGTTGATTAGCCGCGTCGATGTGAGACTTTCTCCTTTTTTGTCTTCTCCACACAACCTCCAACATCATATTCTATTCCACCCGTAATGCTATCCATGGCTTGCGCTCATGCATTACGTGGGGGTTGAAAAAGCTGAAGCGCGTTAAAAAATATGAACCAATTGCTCGACTTGTCATCGGGGTTGTGCATGATAAATACTTTGTGTTAAGAAGATGGAGCATGACAAGGCTATATGATTTTGTAGGGATAACGTTCTTTAGCATTGATATTTCGAAAGAAATGATTGTTTGTTGGGATGCCTAAGTATTAATGTCTTTATGTCAAACTATAGGCTATTGCTTTGAATCACTCGGGTCTCAATATTCATGCCATGATTAGATTATATGATCAAGATTATGCTAGGTAGCATTCCACATCAAAAATTATCTTTTTTATCATTTACCTACTCGAGGACGAGTAGGAATTAAGCTTGGGGATGTTGATACGTCTTCATTGTATCTATAATTTTTGATTATTTCATGCCAATATTCTACAACTTTCATATACTTTTGGCAACATTTTATATTATTTCTGGGACTAACATATTGATCTAGTGCCCAGTGCCAGTTCCTATTTGTTGCATGTTTTTTGTTTCACAGAATATCCATATCAAACGAAGTCCAAACACGATAAAATTTTACGGAGATTTTTTTGGAATATATGTGATTTTTGGGAAGTGGAATCAA
This sequence comes from Thinopyrum elongatum, assembly GCA_011799875.1. Taxonomy (NCBI): domain Eukaryota; kingdom Viridiplantae; phylum Streptophyta; class Magnoliopsida; order Poales; family Poaceae; genus Thinopyrum; species Thinopyrum elongatum. The sequence goes on along the minus strand of CM022298.1, from coordinate 401,793,376 downwards.
CGCGAGACTATTCCCGAGGGGCCCACAAGCTCAAGGGGCGCCCCCCTACCAATGGCGCGCCTGGTAAGCTAGTGGCCACCGCGTAGGTAGGTTGGAGGTGTCCTTCGGCCACAAGGAAGCTTATATCCAGATAAAAATGTGTTAAAATTTCAGCCCAATCAGAGTTACAGATCTCCGGGAATTTAAGAAACGGTGAAAGGCCAGAAAACAGGGACGCGAAACAAAAGAGAAACAGAGAGAGAGAGAGAGAGAGATCCAATCTCGAAGGGGATCTAGCCCCTCCGCCGCCATGGAGGCCATGGACCAGAGGACAAACCCTCCTCCCATCTAGGGGAGGCCAAGGAAGAATAAGAAGGAGGGGGTCTCTCTCCCCCTCTCTCCCGGTGGCCCCGGAACGCCACTGGGGCCATCATCGTGATGGCGATCTACACCAACAACTTCGCCGCCGCCATCACCAACTCTCCCCCCCTCTATGCAGTGGTGTAACCTCTCTTTTACCCGCCGTAATCTCTACTTAAACATGGTGCTCAATGCTATATATTATTATCCAATGATATGTGGTTATCCTATGATGTTTGAGTAGATCCGTTTTGTCCTATGGGTTGATTGATGATCGTGATTGGTTTGAGTTGTATGTTTTATTTTGGTGCTGTCCTATGGTACCCTCCGTGTCGCACAAGCGTGTGGGGTTCCCACTGTAGGGTGTTGCAATATGTTCATGATTCGCTTATAGTGGGTTGCATGAGTGACTGAAACACAAACCTGAGTAAGTGGGTTGTTGCGTATGGGAGTAAAGAGGACTTGATACTTAATGCTATGGTTGGGTTTTACCTTAATAATCTTTGGTAGTTGCGGATGCTTGCTAGAGTTCCAATCATAAGTGCATATGATCCAAGTAGAGAAAGTATGTTAGCTCATGCCTCTCCCTCATATAAAATTGCAATAATGATTACCGGTCTAGTTATCGATTGCCTAGGGACAAATAACTTTCTTGTGACAAAAAGCTCTCTACTAAAACTAACTTAATTGTTTCTTTATCTAAACAGCTCCTAGCTTTTATTTACGTGTTCTTTATTTTCTTGCAAACCTATCCCTTTACACCTACAAAGTACTTCTAGTTTCATACTTGTTCTAGGTAAAGCGAACATTAAGCATGCGTAGAGTTGTATCGGTGGTCGATAGAACTTGAAGGGAATATAAATTCTACCTTTAGCTCCTCGTTCGGTTCGACACTCTTACTTATCAAGAAAGGCTACAATTGATACCCTATACTTGTGGGTTATCATCAAGCCATGGAGATCCTGGTACCTAGTGTTTTATGCTCACTCCTAGGTATCCTTGCAAACGGTGGAGATGTTCTTGAAGTGTCCCTTGATCTCCTCAGTCACCTTCTGCTGCTTATCCACAACCCTGCTCAAGAACTCAAGTTGTGAAGTGTTTTGATTAAGAGTTTCAACCATGAGACTTACCTTATGGAAGAGACCCATCGACTCATGCTTCCAAGTCTTTGCTGCTCATTAACCAATAAGGATCAATCCCCTCACCGATGGTATTCGCACAGGCTTTAGAGACTTGCTCAAGAGTCTTGATATTTTTCTTTATCTCCCCTGGGGTTGGTGGCTCCTTTCCCCACTCCTTTTGAGGTGGCCCAAGAGGAATAACGGAATAGATCCGCGGATATTGAATTGGTAAGGATTTGGAGGATACTCATCTGGAGTGGATTCATCATCCCCCTCTTGTTCTGGCTCTTCCTCCTTACTCTCTAAAACCTTCTTCTTCTTGAAGGTCTCCTCCTAAGGGCGTGCTTCTTCCTTGAGACTCATCTTCCTCAAGTCCTCCCATCCAGCGGGAACTACCTCCTCCAAGTTAGGAAAAGTGATGTTGCGACGAAGGATGAGGAAGACCCGTTGCTCATGGCGGCGGCCGTGTTCTTCAACCTGTAGCTAGAAGTCTTCGGTGGAGGTGACATGCAAAAGAAACTTGAGATTAGATTGGTTTATGGCCAAGGGACATGACCCTTAGTCTTTTATAATAGTATGGAACCCTGCTAATCTCGAGATTAGGCTTAGAGAGGAAGTTGGAAATATATCAAACAAAATCAGGAAAGAATTGCACATAACAGACCGGTCGATGACCTTCCATGCGAGCGGGCGGGCTCGTATGGTCGGTCGTATGATTGGTGGTCGAGGCCTTTCTCTTTTTTTCAAACCTATCGCAGAGACTGCTGCATCATATGAGCGCGCGCATGAGCAGTCACGCTCGTACGGAACACCATTGTTGTCTCTATCGTGGAAGCGCCAGGGGTTGAGGGATCATATGAGCATCCATATGACCGCATATGGTCGTATGCTATGTCGTCGCCTGTTTTCTTCTCGAAGTCGTCTCCGTCCTCCTCGCATACGATCTCTCATACGACCGCATGTGGTCTTATGATATGTCATCTTTGGTTCTATTGACCTGCTCATTAAATTTTTCCTTAGAGAAATTTCTTCACTGTAAGGTTAGTAACGAGGCAACCCAACTCCATACAAAAACTTAGCAATTTAGCGCCTAATAAAATAGGTCAAAACCAAAAAAAATGAAGCTTCTAACAAGACCAAAATTTACACCTACTTAAGAACGCGAGACTTACTCTATCATACCTTTCCTTTTTCTCCTTAATGCCTCAACTTCTTCCATCGTTACAAAGCTCAGTGAGGTATAGTTTTAGACATTGACCATTCATTATCCACGGGGCATATTTTCCTCCTTTCAATCAAGTGGCCCTGGAATTGTAGACTGATGTTTGCTTGAACTACGTCGATATTTCCCCAAAGAGGAAAGGATGATGCAGCACATCAACGGTAGGTATTTCCCTCAGTGATGAGACCAAGGTTATCGAACCAGTAGGAGAACCACGCAACACCACGTAAACAGCTCCTGCACACAAAGAACAAATACTTGCAACCCGACGTAAGAGAGGGGTTGTCAATCCCTCACGGGTAAAAGGATAGGTAAAATTGTAGTAGATTGGATAAATAGATCTCGCGGGAACGCGAGATAGAATAAATGAATAAAAATTGCAGCAAGGTATTTTAAGGTTTTTGATAATATAGATCTAGAAATAAAAGTGGCAAATAAACGAAAAGGCAAATAGGAAAATAGATCCGAAAATATATGATGAGAAAATAGACCCGGCGGCCGTAGATTTCACTAGTGGCTTCTCTCGAGAAAAATAGCAAACGGTGGGTAAACAAATTACTGTTGGGCAATTGATAGAACTTCAAATAATCATGACGATATCCAGGCAATGATCATTATATAGGCATCACGTCCAAGATTAGTAGACCGACTCCTGTCTGCATCTACTACTATTACTCCACACATCGACCGCTATCTAGCATGCATCTAGTGTATTAAGTTCATGGAAAAACGGAGTAATGCAATAAGAACGATGACATGATGTAGACAAGATCTATTTATGTAGAAATAGACCCCATCTTGTTATCCTTAATGGCAACGATACATACGTGTCGTTTCCCCTTCTGTCACTGGGATCAAGCACCGTAAGATCGAACCCATCACAAAGCACCTCTTCCCATTGCAAGATAAATAGATCAAGTTGGCCAAACAAAACCCAAATATCGGAGAAGAAATACGAGGCTATAAGCAATCATGCATATAAGAGATCAAAGAAGACTCAAATAACTTTCATGGATAAAAACATAGATCTGATCATAAACTCAAAGTTCATCGGATCCCAACAAACACACCGCAAAAAGAGTTACATCAAATAGATCTCCAAGAGACCATTGTATTGAGAATCAAACGAGAGAGAGAAAGCCATCTAGCTACTAACTACGGACCCATAGGTCTATAATGAACTACTCACGCATCATCGGAGAGGCACCAATGAGGATGATGAGCCCCTCCGTGATGGTGTCTAGATTGGATTTGTGGTTTCTAGAACTTGCGGCGGCTGGAGTTGATTTTCGTTGACTCCCCTAGGGTTTCTGGAATATTGGGGTATTTATAGCGCAAAGAGGCGGTACGGGAGGTCTCCAAGATGGGCACAACCCACCAGGGCGCGCCTGGGGGCCCAGGCGTGCCCTGGTGTCTTGTGCTCACCTCGGGCCCCCTCTTCGGTACTTCTTTGGCCCACTGGATGTCTTCTGGTCCAAAAAATATCTCCAAAAAGTTTCGCTGCGTTTGGACTCCGTTTGGTATTGATTTCCTGCGAAGTAAAAAACAAGCAGAAAACAGCAACTGGCATTGGGCACTATGTCAATTGGTTAGTCCCAAAAAATGATATAAAGTTGATATAAAATGATTGTAAAACATCCAAAAATGATAATATAACAGCATGGAACAATAAAAAATTATAGATATGTTGGAGACGTATCAGCATCCCCAAGCTTAATTCCTGCTCGTCCTCGAGTAGGTAAATGATAAAAACAGAATTTTTGATGTGGAATGCTGCCTAACATGTTCATCACATATTCTTTTCTTTGTAGCATGGACATTTGGACTTTTATATGGTTCAAAGCTATAGTCTAGTTTTAACATGAGGACTTTAATACTCAAGCATATCAACAAGCAACCATGTCTTTCAAAATATCAACACTAAAGCAAGTTATCCCTAGCCCATTTTGCTCAATCATTGATCCATTCATGAAACACACTCGAATATTAGCTACACCCAATGCTCAAGTACGATCATAGTGCCCCTTAGTTGGTGCTTTATAAGAGAAGATTGAGACTCAAATAAAAATAAAAATTGCATAAAGTAAAAGAAAGGCCCTTCACGGAGGGAAGTAGGGATTTGTAGAGGTGCCAGAGCTCAAAGCTTAAATTGAGAGATAAAAACATTTTGAGAGGTATACTTTTCCCACCAACGAAAACGACTTAGAGTTCCCAATACTTTCCATGCTAGATATATCATAGGCGGTTCCCAAACAGAAATTAAAGTTTATTCCTTTTTCCACCATACTTTCACTTTCCATGGCTAACCGTATCCACGGGTGCCCTCCATACCAACACTTTCCAAGGAATTTATTATTTGACAACATAAAGTAAATTCATTTTTCATTTCGGGACTGGGCATCCCTAATACCTTTGCCGTACTCTCGTGCAATGACAAGTGAATAAACACTCATCGTGAGAATAACACATCTAGCATGGAAAAATATCGGCCACCCCTCACCGCCTCGCGAGCGGTACGAGCACACAAAAGAGAAATTTATTTTGAAAATTAGAGATGGCACATACAAATTTTCTTAGAACAGCACGGAAATACCGCATATAGGTAGGTATAGTGGACTCATATGGCAAAACTGGTTTAAAGGGTTTTGGATGCACAAGTAGTGATCATACTTAGAGCAAATGAAGGCTAGCAAAAAGATTGAGAAGCGTCCAACCAAGAAACGAAAAATCTCGTAAGCAAGCATTAAGCATAATTAACACCGAATAATGCACACAAGTAGGATATAATTTCATTGCATAACTATTAACTTTCGTGCTTGCATAGGGAATCGCAAACCTTAACACCAATATTCTTACTAAAGCATAATTACTCATCAACATGACTCACATATCACTATCATCATATCTCAAAACTATTACTAAGAATCAAGTTTATTTTGTCCAATGATCTTCATGAAATTTTTTATTATATCCTTCTTGGATATCTATCACTTTGGGACTAGTTTCATATGTTGCTTTTAATAAGCTCAAACAAATATAAGTGAAGAACATGAGCATAATATTTCTTTCTCTCAAATTAATCTAAGTGAAGCAAGAGAGAATTTCTTTAAAATTTTACTAACTCCCAAATAAATCTAAGTGAAGCATGAGAGCATTTCTTCAAAAATAACAAAGCACACCGTGCTAAAAAAGATATAAGTGAAGCACTAGAGCAATTCCATAGCTCATAAAAATTTAAGTGAAGCATAGGAGCAAGCATAGCATAATTTTTGGCTCTCGCAAAAGGTGTGTCCAGCAAGGATTCAAGACTTAAAATAAAAAGCAAAACAAGCAAGGACTCATATCATACAAGACGCTCCAAGCAAAACTCATAATATGTGACGAATAAAAATATAGCTCCAAGTAAAATACCGATGGTCGTTAGAAGAAAGAGGGGATGCCACTCGGGGGCATCCCCAAGCTTAGTTGCTTGATACTTCTTGAATATTATCTTGGGGTGCCTCGGGCATCCCCAATCTTAGCCTTTTGCTAATCCTTATTCCTTCATCCATCGCGATCTCACCCAAAACTTGAAAACTTCAATCACACAAAACTCAACAAAACCTTCGTGAGATCCGTTAGTATAAGAAAACCAATCTTTACTTTAAGTACTATAGAAAACCCATTCAAATTTTGTTCTTCCATTATATCTACTGTATTCCAACTTTTCTATGGCAAAAACTCTTCAAAGAAAACCATAGATTCATCAAAATAAGCACACAATGCAAAGAAAACAGAATCTGTCAAAAACAGAACAGTCTTCAAAGATATGAATTGTTCTCATACTTATGTAACTGAAAAAATTCTGAAAAATTAGTAAAACAGAGGAAATTTGTATATAAATCTTGTGTAAAAAAATTCAGAATTTTTCGTCTCTGATGTGAATTTTCAAAATTGTTTTACTGGACACAAAAGTTTCTGTTTTCCAACAAGATCAAATCAACTATCACCCAAATCATCCCAAAGGCTTTGCTTGGGACAAACACTAATTTAAACAACAAAAACACATCTAAACAGAGGCATAATTGGGCATTTTATTGAAAACAGCAAGAAAACCAAAAAGCAAAAAGATACAAGTTGGGTTGTCTCCCAAGGAGCGCTATCGTTTTACGCCCCTAGCTAGGCATAAGATTTTATTGATGCTCACATGAAAGATAATAATGAAAACACAAAGAGAGCATCATAAAATATGTGACAAACATATTTAAGTCTAACATATTTCTGATGCATAGGAATTTTATAGGAAAACAAATTAGCAAGACAAGCAAGATCTAGCGTATGCATGGAAGAAAACAATAGCAATCTCAACATGAAGAGAGGTAATTTAGTAACATGAAAATTTCTACAACCATATTTCCCTCTCTCATAATAATTACATGTGGGATCATATTAAAACTCAACAATATAGCTATCACATAACATACTCTCTACATGATCCACATGCATGCAAAGTTGACACTCTTCCAAAATAGTGGGATTATCATCAAATAAAGTCATGACCTCTCCAAGCCCACTTTTATCAAAAATTTCATAAGATTGACCACTCTCCAAATATGTGGGATTATTTTTACCTAAAGTTGACACTCTTACAAACCCACTTTCAATATTATTGCAAACATATTCATCATGAGGCTTAAATAAATTTTCAAGATCATAAGAAAAATCACCCCAATCATGATCATTGCAATAAGTAGTGGACATATCAAAATTAGTATCCCCAAGCTTGGGGTTTTGCATATTATTAGCACAATTTACATTAATAGAATTTATAATAACATCATTGCAATCATGCTTTTCATTCAAGGAGCTATCATGAATCACTTTATAAATTCCTTCGTTTAACACTTCATCACAATTTTCAGATTCATAAATCTCAAGCAAAACTTCATAAAGATAATCTAGTGAACTTAATTCACTAGCGAAGGCACATGGTAACACAAGTAGAGATGGCAAAACAAGAGATCTGATGAGAAAAAGGCGAACAAAAAAGAGGGCGAATAAAACGGCAAATTTTTGTGAAGTGGGGGAGAGGAAAACGAGAGGCAAATGGCAAATAATGGAAATTGCAAGGAGATGAGATTTGTGATTAGGAACATGGTAGATGTTGATGATGTCTCCCCGGCAACGGCGCCAGAATTTGGCACGTCGCCGAGAGACTATCTTGACTTGATCCTCCCCGACAACGGCGCCAGAAATTCCTTTTGATGTTTGCTTGAACTACGTCGGTATTTCCGCAAAGAGGAAGGGATGATGCAGCACAACAACGGTAGGTATTTCCCTCAGTGATGAGACCAAGGTTATCGAACCAGTAGGAGAACCATGCAACACCACGTAAACAGCTCCTGCACACAAAGAACAAATACTTGCAACCCGACGTAAGAGAGGGGTTGTCAATCCCTCACGGGTAAAAGGATAGGTAAAATTGTAGTAGATTGGATAAATAGAACTCGCGGGAACACGAGATAGAATAAATGAATAAAAATTGCAGCAAGGTATTTTAGGGTTTTTGATAATATAGATCTGGAAATAAAAGTGGCAAATAAATGAAAAGGCAAATAGCAAAATAGATCTGAAAATATATGATGAGAAAATAGACCCGGGGGCCGTAGGTTTCACTAGTGGCTTCTCTCGAGAAAAATAGCAAACGGTGGGTAAAAAAATTACTGTTGGGCAATTGATAGAACTTCAAATAATCATGACGATATCCAGGCAATGATCATTATATAGGCATCACGTCCAAGATTAGTAGACCGACTCCTGCCTGCATCTACTACTATTACTCCACACATCGACCGCTATCCAGCATGCATCTAGTGTATTAAGTTCATGGAAAAACGGAGTAATGCAATAAGAACGATGACATGATGTAGACAAGATCTATTTATGTAGAAATAAACCCCATCTTGTTATCCTTAATGGCTATGATACATACGTGTCGTTTCCCCTTCTGTCACTGGGATCAAGCACCGTAAGATCGAACCCATCACAAAGCACCTCTTCCCATTGCAAGATAAATAGATCAAGTTGGCCAAACAAAACCCAAATATCGGAGAAGAAATATGAGGCTATAAGCAATCATGCATATAAGAGATCAAAGAAGACTCAAATAACTTTCATGGATAAAAACATAGATCTGATCATAAACTCAAAGTTCATCGGATCCCAACAAACACACCGCAAAAAGAGTTACATCAAAAAGATCTCAAAGAGACCATTGTATTGAGAATCAAACGAGAGAGAGAAAGCCATCTAGCTACTAACTACAGACCCGTAGGTCTACAATGAACTACTCACGCATCATCGGAGAGGCACCAATGAGGATGATGAACCCCTCCGTGATGGTTTCTAGATTGGATTTGTGGTTTCTGGAACTTGAAGTGGCTAGAATTGATTTTCGTCGACTCCCCTAGGGTTTCTGGAATATTGGGGTATTTATAGAGCAAAGAGGCAGTGCGGGAGGTCTCCGAGATGGGCACAACCCACCAGGGCATGCCTGGGGGCCCAGGCGCGCCCTGGTGTCTTGTGCTCACCTTGGGCCCCCTCTTCGGTACTTCTTTTGCCCACTGGATGTCTTCTGGTCCAAAAAAAATCTCCAAAAAGTTTCGCTGCGTTTGGACTCCATTGGTATTGATTTCCTGCAAAGTAAAAAACAAGCAGAAAACAACAACTGGCACTGGGCACTATGTCAATAGGTTAGTCCCAAAAAATGATATAAAGTTGATATAAAATGATTGTAAAACATCCAAAAATGATAATATAACAGCATGGAACAATAAAAAATTATAGATACGTTGGAGACGTATCATATTCTTCTTCAATAACGTAAGGCCCTTGCCATCTGGATCTAAGTTCTCCTAGAAACAACTTAAGATGAGAGTTAAATAGGAGGACCTTGTCCCCGCATTAAAGATTCGTTAGATTTTCCTGTCATGCCACTTCTTAACTTTACTATCTTTAAACAGACGAGCACTTTCATAAGCATTATTCCGGAGTTCTCCTAATGCCTGCATGTCTAATAGTTTCTTCTCCCCTGCTTCTTTAAGATCAAAATTTATATTTTTGACTACCTAATAATCGTTATGCTCTAGCTCTAGAGGTAAATGGCATGCCTTACCATAAACCATTTTAAATGGCGTCATATCCATTGGATTCTTGTAAGCGGTTCAGTAAGCCCATATGGTCTCATTTAACTTCCTTGCCTAGTCCTTCCTGGACTTTTGCATTGTCTTCTGAAGTATTGTATTCACTTCTGGTTTGAGAGCTCAGCTTGGCCACTTGTTTGAGGATGATATGGAGAAGCTATTCGGTGAGTGACTCCATACTTACGGAGGATCCTCCTGAAAATACCATGTATAAAATGAGATCCAACATCAGTAATAAGAACTTTATGCACTCCAGACCTGGGAAGAATGATGTCCTTTATCATTTTCAATAAGGTAGCTGCATCGACGTGGTGTGTTGGGATTGCTTCAGCCTATTTGGTAGCATAGTCTACAGCCACAAGAATGTGAGTATGCCCATCTAAGTTCGGAAACGGTCCCAAATAATCTAGACCCCAAACATCAAATGGTCCGCAAACTAGATTATAACTCATAGGTATTTCTCGTTTCCTACATATATTACCTATTAGTTGACATGCATCACACCTTTTAACAAACCTGTGTGCATCTCTGAAAAGTGTAGGCCAATAAAATCCTGATTGAAGTACTTTGGTGGCGGTTCGATCTCCAGCATGATGCTCCGCATAAGGACTACAATGACATTTGTCGAGCATGACATTCATCTCATGTTCGAGGACACACGGCCTAATCATGTGTATCTGGCCCATGCCGATAAAGGAAAGGATCATCCCAGAAGTAGTACCTCAACTCAATGAAGAATTTATTCCTATGGTTATAATTTAAATCCGGCGGCATATACTTTTCTACAAGAAAGTTAGCATAATCTGCAAACCAAGGTTCTATATCAGAGCCAAACTCTCACATGGAAAGGACTCATTTATTGGAACGGGATCATGAGACATCCTTTCCATGTGTGATAAATGATCTTGCACCAGGTTGACTTCGCCTCTTCGATATATGATCTGCAAATCAAACTCTTGAAGTAACAATATCCATCGGATCAATCAAGGCTTAGTGTCCTCTTAGAGAGAAGATAACATAAGGCGCGATAACCTGTGTGCATGATTACTTTAGAGTTAATAATGTAGGGCATGAATTTATCACAAGCAAAGACAATAGCAAGTAACTCTTTCTTAGTGGTGGCTAAGTGTTTCTGATCATCATCCAGACTCCTGCTACCATAAAAGATAATGTTAAGTTTTCTTTCATCTTGCTGTCCTAGAACAGCTCCTACAGCATAATTGCTAGCATCACACATTATCTCAAAAGGTTCATCCCTCTTAGGAGGTTGGATGATGGGAGCAGTTATCAAAGCATCCCTTAGCTTTTCATAAGCCAAGATACATTTTTCATCGAAATAGTATGGCACGTCCTTCTGTAAGAGGCCAGTCAACGGTTTTGAAAGCTTAGAAAAATCTTTAATAAACCTCATATAGAAACTTGCATGCTCCATAAAAGTTTGCATTCCCTTTACATCTTGGGGGTAAGCCAAATTTTCTATTACCTCAATTCTTTCTTGATCTATTTTGATGCTCTTACTAGAAACTCTGTGCCACAAAACTACTCCATGAAGTGGCTCTTTTCCCAATTCAATACGAAACCTATTTCTTCACATCTCTGCAAAACTTTTGTAAGATTGTAGAGACAATGATAAAAGGAAGTTCCTTGGACTGAGTTGTCCATGAACACTTCAAGAATTTTCTCAAAAAAATCAGGGAAAATTTTAGAAACACACTTTTAAAAAGAAGGTGGTCCATTAAATAAACCAAATTGCATTATACGATAAGCATAGGTACCGTAAGGACAAGTGAAGGTGGTCTTTTCTTGATCTTCCGGTCGAATGGGTATCTGAGAGAATCTAGAACATCCATCGAGATAGCAAAAATAAGAACCGTTGGCCAGTCTCTCCAGTATTTCATTTTTGAATGGCAATGGGTAGTGATCCTTCCTAGTCCATTTGTTCAGTTTCCTGAAATCAACACACATACCATATCCAATAAGGGCCCTAGTAGGAACTAGGTCATTATTTGCATTAGTTACCAAAGAAACTCCTTCATTTTTAGGAATACAATGGACCAGACTAACCCATTTACTATCAGAGATTGGATAAATGACTCCAGCATCAAGGAGGTAGATCACCTCTTTTCTTACTGATGGCCTACAAGACACACAAGGTTATGTAGCACTTTCGTGGAAGTATCCCAATTAGTTATCATCCCAACAAAGAGTAGAGGAGAATATTTATATTAGTGTCATCGGAATCGGGGCTCCGGGGACCCAAGAAATGTTCGAACTCTGGGGTGTGCTCACAGATATTCGCCAAGCTCCAGCTCGTTGCCCACTACCTCACGGTGATGCTTCGGTGTGCTCAAGCTAAAGGAAAGAAGAACGCATACACGACAGTTTACCCAGGTTCGGGCCACCTTGCGGTGTAAGACCCTACTCCTGCTTGTGGATGGATTGCCTCATGAGGGAGGATGAGTATGTGAGTACAAGGAAGACGAACTGCCTCGGGAGGCTCGGATGGCTCGAGGGATATCCCAGGTTTCGACCCTTCTCTATGGTGGAGCCCTAGCTATACTTATACTAGCCCTGGTCCTCTTCCCCCAAAAACACTAGACGGGAAGGGTTGCCACAACGGCGAGTACAACTTATCCTGACTAAAGGTGGTCTTCACCTGCCAAAGCTCCCTGCCATGAGCCCATGATGCGTCGGTGGGCTCGGTGATTGATACGTCTCCAACGTATCTATAATTTTTGCTTGGTCCATGCTGTTATATTATCATTCTTGGATGTTTTACAATCATTTTATAGCAACTTTATATCTTTTTTGGGACTAACCTATTGACATAGTGCCCAGTGCCAGTTGCTATTTTTTGCTTGTTTTTACTTTGCAGAATATCAGTACCAAACGGAGTCCAAACGCAGCGAAACTTTTTGGAGAATTTTTCTGGACCAGAAGACACCTGTTGGGCTAAAGAAGTACGAGAGGGGGGCTCCGAGGGGAGCACAACCCACCTGGTAGCATGGCCCAGGCACGCCCTGGTGGGTTGTGCCCACCTCGGCCGCCTCCCACACCGCCTCTTTGCTCTATAAATACCCTGAAAATCCAAAAACCCTAGGGGAGTCGACGAAACACAATTCCAGCCGCCGCAAGTTCCAGAACCACCAGATCCAATCTAGACACCATCACGGAGGGGTTCATCATCCTCATTGGTGCCTCTCCGATGATGCGCGAGTAGTTCATTGTAGACCTACGGGTCCTTAGTTATTAGCTAGATGGCTTCCTCTCTCTCTTTTGATTCTCAATACAATGGTCTCTTGGAGATCTATTTGATGTAACTCTTTTTGCGGTGTGTTTGTTGGGACCCAATGAACTTTGAGTTTATGATCAGATCTATTTATCCATGAAAGTTATTTGAGTTTCTTTGATCTCTTATATGCATGATTACTTATAGCCTCGTATTTCTTCTTCGAATCTTTGGTTTAGTTAGGCCAACTAGATCGATTTTTCTTGCCATGGGAAGAGGTGCTTTGTGATGGGTTCGGTCGTGCGGTGTTCTTTCCCAGTGACAGAAGGGGCAGCAAGACACATATTGATCATTGCTATTAAGGATAACAAGATGGGGTCTATTCCTACATGAATAGATCTTGTCTACATCATGTCATCGTTCTTATTGCATTACTCCGTTTCTCCATGAACTTAATACACTCGATGCATGCTGGATAGCGGTCGATGTGTGGAGTAATAGTAGTAGATGCAGGCAGGAGTCGGTCTACTAATCTTGGACGTGATGCCTATATAATGATCATTGCCTGGATATCATCATAATTATTTGAAGTTCTATCAATTGCCCGACAGTAATTTGTTTACCCGTTGTATGCTATTTTTCTCGAGAGAAGCCACTAGTGAAATCTACGGCCCCCGGGTCTATTCTTTATCATATTTGCTTTGAGATCTATTTTTATTTGCTATTGTTTTCAGATCTATTATTCTAAAAACCCAAAAATACCTTGCTGCACTTTTTTCTTTATTTATTTTATTTTGTTTTATCCCGAGATCTATTTATCCAAAATCATATAAATTAATCTATCTTTTACCCGAGAGGGATTGACAACCCCTCTTACGCGTCGGGTTGCAAGTATTTGTTCTTTGTGTGCTGGTACCGTTTACATAGTGTGTGACGCCCCCGGCTTAATCGTGCACTAATCATACACGCAAATGCACGCGATCAAGCCTAAGGACTCACTTGAAGATATCACAACATAACTCTAGACACAAATTAAAATAATACAAGCTTTATATTATAAGCCAGGGGCCTCGAGGGCTCGAATACATAAGCTCGCATACAAGCGTCAGCGGAAGCATCAGATATCTGAGTACAGATATAAAAGAAAACACAGATAAGCCTTAAGAAGGCGGGGCAAAACAAAAGCTACGATCGAAAGGCGCAGGCCTCCTGCCTGGGACCCTCCGAACCTACTCCTGGTCGTCAGCCAACTCGTAGTAGTAACCACCCTCGGTGTGGTAGTGGCAGTTGTCGGCGGGGGCAGCTGTCTCCTGGGCTCCATCATCTGGTTGCATCAAACGGATATGGGGAAAAGAGGAAGCAAAGCAACCGTGAGTACTCATCCGAAGTACTCAGCAAGCAAGGATCTACACTACATATGCAACATTATCAAAGAAAGGCTGTATATGTGGACTGGGCTGCAGAAATGCCAGAATAGAGGGGAGGCCTAGTCCTATCGAAGACTAGCATCTTCAGCAGTCTTGCAGCATTAGAAGAGTGTAGATTAGTACAGTATAAAGTAGTAGCAGTAATCAATATCAACCTCGCCCAGAGATCCTTTCTCGATTCCCTGCGAGAAAGCAATCCCAGAGCCTTACTATCCATTTCTCATCACAAGTATCCAGTTCTAGTTGTATCGATCGGGATACAACTCCGAGCGTCCGTTACTGAGGATCCGACTATGCATAGATTAGTTCTTCCCTGTAGGGGTGCACCAACTTACCCACCACGCTCGCTTAACTCCGGCCGGACACACTTTTCTGGGTCATGCCTGTCCTCGGCCAAACGACACACCGCTGCCCTACCTAGAGCTCAGCAGAGAGGTCCCCGCCGGTCTACATCCTAAGCACTCCGGGGTCTTGGGCCCATCGCCCGTTGCACTCCGGGTCGTTGTGTGCAGGGTGGATACCAGCATCGCCTCGGATGGCCGGCACGATCCGACCGTGCCACAATGCTGATTTGGACATCTGACAGAGATTTTGGCTGATACCACGATGCAGAGTGCCCATAACTACTCCCGCGTGATGGTTAGTGCTATCGGGCCAGAGGCCCACTCAGATCACATATGCAAATCATTAGTGTATTGGTTGTGCGGTAACGAGCAGAGACTCACGATCGATGTGACCCCGTCGCCCCGTCTCGAGGACTTGCGGCAAGGGCTAAGAATGCCCGGCCACGCCTCGTAATTATCTCTCGGGCACCCTCCAGGTCAACCCATCTCCACATCACTCGCGGGTAGCCCTCAGGGTCGACCCGCCTTTCCAAGTAACAGTTGTAAAGTCCAAGTATCCATGTGTCCATAACATCAGGGAATCCGAGGTATCACCCTCGTTGGATTCCTACTCGATGTATCCGTCAAGGTGAACTTAGGAGGAATCACCCTCGAGGTTCACACTTGAGGTGTTGCACGACGGCGTCGTTACCGGAAGTAGTGAAGGAGGAATCACCCTCGATGACCATGACCGAGTAACTACTCCATAGAGTTAACATCAGAAGTGCTTACAAGGTATCACCCTCGGCACTCGATAGTAACCCTGCAGTGTCGTACAGATAAAGGGGATGTAATGTGTGGTGCTGGGGCCTGGTTGTCGAGTCTTCCGACAATCCAGCGGGGCAATCGGGACAAGTGGGGTCACAAGGGTCTCTAACCATCCTATTCTAAGTAGTTTAGAATAAGCAGGTAATTATCAAAATCAGGTTACAAAAATCAAGCTATGCATCAGAATAGGTAAAGCAGTAGCAGCAGCAATTCTAATGCCAGCACAAGAGAGAAGAGAATAGGCGATATAGGCATGCTCAAAGGGGGGGTGCTTGCCTGGTTGCTCTGCGGCAAAGGCAGGGTCGTCAGTGGTGTCGTCGGTCTTCGAAGCTGCGTCGGTCTCTGGAACTGCGTCGATACCGGGGTCTACCGAGAGAGAAGAGGGGGAGGAAACAAATAAATACACAGCAAACATATGCAACACAGAGCGTATCATGCTAACATGCAGTGAAGGGTTGCCTAAAGACATGCCTAAACCTTTTTAGTTATTTTAGGATTAAAGTTGGAATTATTAACCGGTGTATATGCACTATTCATCTACCAGAAATAGGCTAAAAGTTGCAGGTTCACCTCCGTAGAGGGTCCCGACACGAAAACAGATGGCACGATTGGATTCGTCTCGTCGTTCTGAGCAACTTTCATGTACAAAGTTTTTCCATCCGAGCTACGGATGAATTTCTATGATTTTCCGAAGTTTTATGCAATTTCTGGAATTATTTTATTTATTTAAATTCACATTATCCAAAACAGTAAAGGGTGACGTCAGCATGACACAATGATGATGTCAGCAGTCAACTCTGGTTGACCAGAGTCAAACCTGACTAGTGGGACCCACATGTCATACACAGAGGGGCGGATAGTAGTTTATTTCTAATTAAACAGAGTTGATTAGTTGCAAGCCCCATCTGTCAGTGCCTATTTAGGGTAGTTTAATTAGTGCTTAATTAAACCAGTTGGTTAATTAGCGTGTGGGGCCCAATTGTCAGTGACACACTGTGCCACGTCAGCGGGTTGACTTCGGTCAACGGGGCCATTAGGGGCCCCCGGGCCTACCAGTCAGTGACACTGGGGTGGCCCCAGCGGCGCCACGTCGGAGCGGCCAGCGGCGAGGCTCTGGCGAGCCAAAACGCAGTGGCGCGCGTCGGCCGACGTCGAAAATCACCCACAGAGCGTCTCCCGGTGCATGCGATAGCGCGTTGGAAAGAGGGGAGCGAGTCACGTCCACTCCTGGTGTTTCCACGAACGGGGGCGGCCTGTGGCGTCGCCGGCGACAAGAGCGGCGGAGACCGAAGCTCGGCGAGCTCGCGCGCGATGATGCGGGGGCAAAACGGGTGGCGCACAACTCCTACGGCTCCTACTCGAAGCCACAAACACGCTGGTGAGCTCGGCGGGCAGCGACGGGCACTACTGTAACGGCAGCGAGCTCGACAGCAAGGCGGGGCTACGGCAATGGCGTCCGCGGCGGTTCGGCTAGCTACGGCGCACACGCGGGGTAGAAAGGAAGGGAGGAGGAATGGATGCTCATCGAGCGGCTCACGAAAGGCCGGCGACAAACTAGTAGCAGCAGAGGGCGGCGGACTCCACCGGAGATGCTGCGTCGGCTGGAGTTGGGGACGAGGATGGTTCGTCAGCTGCCGTGCGCCCCGGCTCCAGCCGAGGGCACTAGGCGAAGAGGGAGAGGCCGACGAAGCTGTCGGACATGGACAGCGGGCGTGGGAACGCTGATGGTCGCGTCGGTGGCAGCGGCGCATCGACGGTCGCGCTCGGTCGAGGTGGGGAAGCGAGAGAGAGAGACGATGGGGCAGGGGTCGACGCAGGGGTGCTCGACTCCGCCTAGTAGCACGGGGAGGAGCAGCAGACGGCGGCGGAGCTTTAAGGCATCACGGCGAGGTGAGGGGCGGCCGGTGGCCGCTGGATCGACGTGGCGACGGCGACGGCGTGCTCTTCGGGCGAGATGGGAACGAGAGAGAGAGGGCGAATGGGGGCAGCTAGGGTTCGGAGGGGGGTGGCGCGGCGTCGCTCTTATCCTCAGCGCGGCGGCAGTGGCGCCGAGGGATGGCCAACAGCTGGCCATCGCCGGCTCGGGTGCGCGCGCGCGCTGACACTGGGAGGAGGGAGACGATGTTGGCTCTGTTGGGCTGGGCCTGCACACTGTGCACTGAGGCCCAGCCAACAGTGGCCCTTTCCTTTTTATTTGTTTCTTTCTTTTCTGTTTTCTTTTTCTTTTCTGTTGCATTTTCTTTTTACTCCATTTGACTTTTGTAAAATACGTAACTTAGCCACATAAATTCAATGCAATATCATGGACTGCCATGAGGAGTTCGGAGACCAAATGATTTCATTTGAATTTTATTCGAATTTAAATAGAAAGAAAAGGTGTTGTTGGTCCACTGTTTTGGTTTCTAGGGTCAACTTGGGAATTTACTTAATGTTGTTTTTAGTTTTATAATTGTTCTGGGATTATTTGCAACACTATGTACATTTTAGTTTTTCAGTTTGAAGAAATAAATATTTGACTTTATTTCAAATATGAATTTGAAGTTGGATTTGGGACAAGTGGCATTTTGACTTAGTGAAATATGATGACGTGGCCACTATTAGAGAGAGATCACTGTAGTGTGATAGTGGGGGTGTTACATAGTGTTGCTTGGTTCTTCCACTGGTTCGATAACCTTGGTTTCATAACTGAGGGAAATACCTACCGTAGCTGTGCTACATCATCCCTTCCTCTTCGGTGAAAAACTGACGCGGGCACGAGCCATCAAGAAAGGATTTCTGGCGCCGTTGCCGGGGAGGATCAAGTCAAGATAGTCTCCCATCAACGTACGGATTTCTGGCGCCGTTGCCGGGGAGACATCATCAACATCTATCAGGTTCCTAATCATAAATCTCATCTCCTTGCAATTTACATTATTTGCCATTTGCCTCTCGTTTTCATCTCCCCCACTTCACAAAAATTTGCCGTTTTATTCGCCCTCTTTTTCCGTTCCCTATTTTTCTCGTCAGTTCTATTTTTGTGTGCAATCTTGTTTGCGTAGTCATGATGCATCAAAGAAAATATTATGATGTTCCTTACCCCAATATTTTGCTTGAAATTGAGAAAAGTACTAAGGAATATATGACTACACAATTTGAGCACAATAAATATTTTACCGAAGAACTTAAGGAACACTCTGTTGTGTTGGATGCTATAACAAAACAACTTGATGATATTAGTAGAGAAGTTTGTAATCTCCAATCTAAGTATGCTTTTGCTAAAAGTTTGCTAGGCAAAATATCCGATGCACAAGCTACCCTAGTAAATCAAATGGCCGCTAAACCAATCTCGTTAGAAGATAAAAATGATGAAGATCTTAAAGTGATCGGTGTTTCTTCTATTGATTCTTTGTTTAGTAAGATTAAAATTGATGATAAAGGGACTGAAGAAGAGTCAACTTTAGATAGAAGGTGTCCCAATAATTTGGAGGGTGAAAATCTTGATGAAAAAATTGATAAAAGTGGGTTTGGAGAGGTCAAAACTTTAACTAGTGATGTGCCCACTCTTTTGGATTACAAAGACTTTAATTATGATAATTTCTCTTTGATTGATTGTATTTCTTTGTTGCAATCCATGATAAATCACCCCATGCTTATGAACAAAATAAAGCTTTTACTAAATATATCGTAGATGCCATGATGAAAGCTTTGGAAGAAAAGTTGGAATTAGAGATCTCAATTCCTAGAAAATTACATGATGAATGGGACCCACCATTAAAGTCAAGATTAAAAATTATGAGTGTTTTGCTTTATGTGACTTGGGTTCTAGTGTTTCCACAATCCCGAAATCTTTATGTGATGTGCTTGGTCTTACCAATATTGAAGAGTGTTCTTTAAATTTGCACTTGACGGATTCTACTATTAAAAAGCCTATGGGAAGAATTAATGATGTTCTTATTCTTGCGAATAGAAATTATGTGCCCATAGATTTTATTGTTCTTGATATTGATTGCACTCCGTCTTGTCCAATTATACTTGGTAGACCGTTTTTACGTACTATAGGTGCCGTGATTGATATGAAAGAAGGCAATATTAAATTTTAATTTCCACTAAGAAAGGGTATAGAACACTTATCTAGAACAAGAATCAAGCCACCATATGAATCAATCATGAGGGCATCTTATGACAATACTTGAATCTATGCTTTATGCCTAGCTAGGGGCGTAAAATGATAGCGCTTGTTGGGAGGCAACCCACCGAATAAAATTTATTTTTGCCTTTTTCTTTCCGTTCTTGAGTGTTTGCACAATTATGCCTCTGTTTTGATTGTGTTTTTATGTTTTAATTAGTATTTGGGCCAAGCAAAGCCTTTGGGATCATCTTGGGTGATAGTTGATTTGATCTTGTTGAAAAACAGATACTTTTTCGTACAGTAATTTTTTTTTGAAAAATCACAGAAGAGACGAAAAATTCTGAAATTTTTACACAAGATTGATATACGAATTTCCTACATTTACATAATTTTTCACAATTTTTGGAGTTACGGAAGTATACGAAGTTTTCAGATTGTTACAGACTGTTCTATTTTTGACAGATTCTGTTTTCGTTGCACTATGTGCTTATTTTGATGAATCTATGGGTTGTATCGGGGGGTATGAGCCATAGCAAAGTTGGAATACAGTAGATGTAATGCAATAATAAAATATGAATGGGTTTTCAATAGTACTTAGAGTGGTGATTTGCTTTGTTATACTAACGGATCTCACGAAGGTTTTGTTAAGTTTTGTGTGATTGAAGTTTTCAAGTTTTGGGTGAGATCATGATGGATGAAGGAATAAGGAGTAAGAAGAGCCTAAGCTTGGAGATGCCCCATGGTATCCCAAGGCAATATTCAAGGAGAAACAAGCAACTAAGCTTGGGGATGCCCCGAGTGGCACCCCCTCTTTCTTCTAACGACCATCGGTATTTTACTTGGAGCTATATTTTTATTCGTCACATATCATGAGTTTTGCTTGGAGCGTCTTGTACTATATGAGTCTTTGCTTGTTTTTCTTTTTAGTTTGTCTCAAGTATCCTTGCTGAACACACCTATTTGAGAGAGCCAAATTATGCTATGATTTAATAGAATTGCTCTATGTGCTTCACTTAAATTCTTTGAGCTATGGAATTGCTCTAGTGCTTCACTTATATCTTTTTGAGCATGGTGTGCTTTAATATTTTTGAAGAAATCCTCTCATGCTTCACTTAGATTTGTTTGAGAGTTAGTAAATTTTTGAAGAATTTCTCTCATGCTTCACTTATATTATTTTGAGAGACGAAAATTTTTATGCTCATGTTCTTCACTTAGATTTGTTTGAGCTATCAAAATCAACATATGAAACTAGTCCCAAAGTGATAGATATTCAAGAGGGATATAATAAAAACTTTCATGAAGATCATTGGATGAAATAAAATTGATTCTTTGTAATAGTTTTGAGATATGATGACAGTGATATGTGTGTCATGTTGATGAGTAATTATGCTTTAGTAAGAATATTGGTGTTAAGGTTTGTGATTCCCTATGCAAGCACGAAAGTCAATAGTTATGCAATGAAATTACATCCTACTTGTGGTGCATTATTCGGTGTTAGTTATGCTTAATGCTCGCTTATGTGATTTTTCGTTTCTTGGTTGGATGCTTCTCAATCTTTTTGCTAACCTTCAATTGTACTAAGTAGATATACTACTTGTGCATCCAAAATCCTTAAACCCAGTTTTGCCATATGAGTCCACCATACCTACCTATATGCGGTATTCCCGTGCCGTTTCTAAGCAAATTTGTATGTGCCATCTCTAATTTTCAAAATAATTTCCTTTTCGTGTGCTCGTACCGCTCATGAAACGGTAGGGGGTGGCTGATATTTTTCCATGCTAGATGTGTTATTCTCAAGATGAGTGTTTATTCAGTTGTCATTGCACGAGAGTACGTCAAAGGTATTAGGGATGCCCAGTCCCGAAATGAAAAATGAATTTACTTTATGTTGTCAAATAATAAATTCCTTGGAAAGTGTTGGTATGGACGACACCCGTGGATACGGCTAGCCATGGAATGTGAAAGTATGGTGGAAAAAGGAATAAACTTTATTTTCTGTTTGAGAACCGCCTATGATATATCTAGCATGGAAAGTATTGGGAACTACTCAATCGTTTTCGTTGACAGGAAAAGCATGCCACCCAAAATGTTTTATATCTATTTTTTCGCTTTGAGCTCTGGCACCTCTACAAATCCCTACCTCCCTCTGCGAAGGGCCATTCTATTTACTTTATGCAATTTTTATTTTTATTTGAGTCTCCATCTTCTCTTATAAAGCACCAACTAAGGGGCACTATGATCATACTTGAGCATTGGGTGTAGCTAATATGCGAGTGTGTTTCATGAATGGATCAATGATTGAGCATAATGGGCTATGGATAACTTGCTTTAGTGTTGATATTTTGAAAGACATGGTTGCTTGTTGATATGCTTGAGTATTGAAATCTTCATGTCAAAACTAGACTATTGCTTTGAACCATATAAAAGTCCATATGTCCATGCTATAAAAGAAAAGAATATGTGATGAACATGTTAGGCAGCATTCCACATCAAAAATTCTGTTTTTATCATTTACCTACTCGAGGACGAGTAGGAATTAAGCTTGGGGATGCTGATACGTCTCCAACGTATCTATAATTTTTGCTTGTTCCATGCTGTTATATTATCATTCTAGGATGTTTTACAATCATTTTATAGCAACTTTATATCATTTTTTGGGACTAACCTATTGACATAGTGCCCAGTGCCAGGTGCTGTTTTTTGCTTGTTTTTTACTTCACAGAATATCAGTACCAAATGGAGTCCAAACGCAACGAAACTTTTTGGAGAATTTTTCTGGACCAGAAGACACCTGTTGGGCCAAAGAAGTACCAGAGGGGGGCTCCGAGGGGAGCACAACCCACCTGGGCGCGCCTGGGGGCCCAGGCGCACCCTGGTGGGTTGTGCCCACCTCGGCCGCCTCCCGCACCACCTCTTTGCTCTATAAATACCCCAAAAATCCAAAAACCCTAGGGGAGTCGACGAAACACAATTCCAGCCGCCGCAAGTTCCAGAACCACCAGATCCAATCTAGACACCATCACAGAGGGGTTCATCATCCTCATTGGTGCCTCTCCGATGATGCGTGAGTAGTTCATTGTAGACCTACGGGTCCGTAGTTAGTAGCTAGATGGCTTCCTCTTTCTCTTTTGATTCTCAATACAATGGTCTCTTGGAGATCTATTTGATGTAACTCTTTTTGCGGTGTGTTTGTTGGGATCCGATGAACTTTGAGTTTATGATCAGATCTATTTATCCATGAAAGTTATTTGAGTTTCTTTGAACTCTTATATGCATGATTACTTATAGCCTCATATTTCTTCTTCGAATCTTTGGTTTAGTTAGGCCAACTAGATCGATTTTTCTTGCCATGGGAAGTGGTGCTTTGTGATGGGTTCGGTCGTGCGTTGTTCTTTCCCAGTGACAGAAGGGGCAACAAGACACGTATTGATCATTGCTATTAAGGATAACAAGATGGGGTCTATTCCTACATGAATAGATCTTGTCTACATCATGTCATCGTTCTTATTGCATTACTCCGTTTCTCCATGAACTTAATACACTAGATGCATGCTGGATAGCGGTCGATGTGTGGAGTAATAGTAGTAGATGCAGGCAGGAGTCGGTCTACTAATCTTGGACGTGATGCCTATATAATGATCATTGCCTAGATATCGTCATAATTATTTGAAGTTCTATCAATTGCCCAACAGTAATTTGTTTACCCGCCGTATGCTATTTTGCTCGAGAGAAGACACTAGTGAAATCTACGGCCCCCGGGTCTATTCTTTATCCTATTTGCTTTGAGATCTGTTTTTATTTGCTTTTATTTTCAGATCTATTATTCTAAAAACCCAAAAATACCTTGATGCACTTTTTCCTTTATTTATTTTGTTTTGTTTTATCGCGAGATCTATTTATCCAAAATCATATAAATCAATCTATCTTTTACCCGAGAGGGATTGACAACCCCTCTTACGCGTCGGGTTGCAAGTATTTGTTCTTTGTGTGCAGGTACCATTTACATAGTGTTGCTTGGTTCTCCTACTGGTTTGACAACCTTGGTTTCATAACTGAGGGAAATACCTACCGTAGCTGTGGTGCATCATCCCTTCCTCTTCGGGGAAAAACTGACACAGACACGAGCCATCAGTGATGTCCTCCGTCCTGGCGAGCCCACCGTCTTTGTCTTCTTGCACCAAAGTGGCAACCTTTGGGGATTGCTTTGGGAACCGATGCGCTGTCCTTGCTCCCTTAGCACGAAATAGGAAAACCTCCTTATCCGCGCTGGCTGGCGCCCTTCTGGCTCTACTCGTCGCCACGCGCGTCACCCACGTGGAGACACAGGGCCACGCGACTTCTTCAGCTGATCCTTGACCTGCACGCCTCCGCTAGGGGCCTCGGGAGGCAGCCTTGGGAAGCCGCCTCGCGAGAGGGCCTCGCGAGGCTATTGAAGACACCCGATGATGCGCCCCTCGTTAGGCGGAGTCCTCGCGAGGGTCTGGCTCGTGAAGTCCGAAGGTGGGCCGGCTTGGGCCCCTTGGTAGCGCCGCGCACTAGGCCGCTGGCATATGGGCCTGGGTACCCTCGGTCCCACGGGCCCGACAGTAGCCCCTGGGCCCGCGACATGCACAACTCCGCCCGTTGTGGAAGGGGCGGAATGGCGCGGGCCCCAACCGCCTGCGGGCCAGGCTCGACGCGTGGAGCACGACGGGCGCGGGACACCCCCACTTCCCCACGACGACTCAGCAACTGCCCGGGCTGACATAAAGCCTGGCGAACGCTGCGCGGGGCCATCATTGCTCCAAAGGCGAAGGGGCACGAACCAACCCCTATTGGTGCTATAAGAGGGGCAGGGGGTTGGACCCTTTGGCCCATCTCCTTCTTCTCGCTTCTCCATTTCGACCCACCATTGCTGCAGCCATGGCACCCTTAAGGAGGTTCTCTGCCGCCGAGAAGGAAAAGGTGGCCCTGGAAGAGGTGGAACCACCGAGGCTGGCGAGGGGGAGGGGCCATCCTCGCACGACCGCCGCCACACCCGGGCGCCCCCCCGGGGACATGGACGCCCTCCGCTGACGCCCTACGCCGGCTCCAGCAGCCGAGGGAACCAGTCCGCCTGCGAGCGCGGGCGAGGGGGACAAGGCAGCCGCGACAGGGATGGGCGGAGCGGCACCGCCTGGCCGCCCCAATCGTGGAGTCATTCCGCCAACGCGGCCCGCGAGTTCATGGTGAGCATGAACCGCGATCCTTGCACCTCGCTCCAGATCCCGGACGCCTTCGCGAGGGAGATGGCGGAGCACGCGCCTCTGGGCCTGTGGCTGCAGCCGAACGGCTGCTGCAACAGGCCCTCCTGGGTGGCGACGGACTTCACCCCTCCGGCTTCATGTTTCTGAGGCGGGGGTGGAAGTCGTTTGCCCTCGCCCGTGGCCTAAAGGAAGAGCACACCCTCCACTTCAGGTACGATGGGGCCGCCACGCTCTTCGTGAAGATCTTCGGGATCGCCGCTACCGCCTGGACTGCTGCATGGAGAGCGACAGCGGCGGCAGCAGCAGCACCTCCTCCAGGGGGAGTGGAGGCGACAATGACTCCAACGACTCCCCACGCCCCCGTGTCAAGGAGGAGGACTCCGACTAGGTGCAGGCGGTGCCTGAGTCGGTGCCCTGGGGGCGACGGCCTTCGCGAGGAGGTTTACTTTTGTTTTTATTCCTGCATCACAACGACACGTGCCCCGTGGGGGCGTGTAAGAAACTGTAGCTTGCGCCTTATCCTTAATGCTTTTGTGGTTCGGGATTAAGTTTGATCATGGCGCTTCTCGTTTAGACTTGGCCCCTTCAGCGCGATCGCATTAGTGCTTTGCGTTGCTAGGACCTAGCCCCAAGCAAGCCTCAGCCATCGCTGGTATGTCAGGTCGCGATGCCTAGGACAAAGGCCATGAGGTGAGGGGCCCGAGGTCCAGTAAGAGCTCCTGAGGCGCGATGCTCAGGAGGTCCCCTTTGACGCGCAAGTGGCTCACGCGAGAGAAGAGGTTTCCACCTTGGATGAGATCGCAAAAAGAAAGAACGTTATTTAGAAAGATTTCCGCGCCGCGTGAGGTGGTTAACTTAGCTCTTTGGGGCGCGGCGTAGATCGGCCACGGCTCGTGTGAAGTCCTTGCGACGCGAGGGCGCATTTCCTCGAAGTTTGGCTTTCTGCCCGTCTTCTATGTGTGATAAGTCAATACAGGCCCCGCGAGGGGTGCGTGAAAAATTGATGCCCTTCGTGCCTTAACCAACGCCTTTGTGGCTAAATTGCGAACTCCCTCCCCTGCTTCCTCGCGAGGCTTGCCCTTCTTTTTCTTGTTTGCCAAAATGCTCTACGTCCTCAGGACCCACACCTCGAGTGAGGCTCAGCCGCCGCTGGTATGTCAGGTCGCGATTCCTGGGACAAGGCCAGTGGGTGAGGGGCTCGAGAGCCAGTAAGAGCCCCCGAGGTGCAATGCTCAGGAGCCCCCCTTTTAACGTGCAAGCGACTTTTGCGAAAAAGAGGAGACAAGCTTCACCAGGATCGTAGGGAGGAGGGATCTCAACCGGCAACAATGCGCCACATGAGGTGGTTGTACTTAGCTTTTCGTGGTCGGCGACGTAGACCGGACCGTCGCCCGGGCCTCCTGAGGTGATGCGAGATGTTATTCGTACAACGTCCGAGCGCCTTGTTCCTGAAGCCTCTGCATGCTGACAGGTTACAAGGTATAGGGGGTGATGTGCGCTTGCTGGCCTACTCATGATTGTTCCGTGAGGAGATAAGGCACTAAGGACCTGATGAGGTGATGTGCACGGGGCCGGCCCGCGAGTCAGAGCTCGATCGCTTATGTTTATCAGTGCTGCAAGGATGGACCCGAGCCGTAGCCCCCGGGCCTGTGGCATGCACAACTCTGCCCATTAAGGAAGGGGGCAAAATGACCTGGGCCCCAACCGCCTGCGGGCCAGGCTCGATGCGTGGTGCACGACGGGGCGCGGGATGCCCCCACTTCCCCACGACGCCTTGGCAACTGCCCGGGCTGACATAAAGCCTGGCGGGCGCTGCGCGGGGCCATCATTGCTCCTCTTCCATCTCGCATCTGCCTTGCTATGCCCCCTTTCTCCGCGTGAGGCTCCTCCCGATCCAATCTCGGGCATGGCTCTTCTTCCACCTCACCTGCGGTCGTGACGCATGAATGGCACCCGCCGGCAAGAAGGCGAATCCTGCAGTCCCGGTCGCAAGCCCTCCTGTTATCGGGCCGGGGCTCCTAACCTCCTCTGTCACCAAGGAGGAGGACCTGGGCCCGGTGCTCCTGCTAATAGCCGGTGACCATAACGAGGGGCGGGAGACCCAAATCTGGCCGGGCTCGGAAGCATGGAGCGGCCTAGGGGAGTCCGTTTACCCCTTCTTCCTCCACAACATTTACGTCGGGTTGGTCCCTCCGTTCTCTGATTTCTTCTACGCCATCCTCTCCCACTACCAAATCCATGCCTTGCACCTTCAGCCCAACTCCGTCCTCCTCCTGACTATCTTCGCCTTCTATTGCGAGGCCTTCATAGGCGTGAGGCCCTCGGTGGCGCTCTTGCGCCACTTTTTCAGCCTGAGGTTCTCCGCCCAGGACCAACGCACTGGGTGCGTCACCTTCATCGACGTCAAGAGCGGGGGCAGCCATCTGAAGGCCGGGAAGAAGGCGGAGGGATACCGGCAGTGCTGGATCTTCATGGACGCACGCCGGGTCAGCCCGCTCCTGATGACCCCGGTGGCCCCACCTGAGCAGAGCCCCGAGTGGGGCCACAAGAGGCTTGTCGACCCGAGGGCGAAGCCCGTCCTGGAGCAGATAGCCACGCACGGGGATGCGAAGCTGACGGGGGCGATGATCATCAAGGAGTTCCTGGGGCTGCGCATCACGCCGCTCCAGGCGCGCTTGCAGCCCGTGTGGGAGTACACCGGCGCCAGGGACGCGATGAGGCTGCACGCCACCGGCCTGACCACGGAGGAGTTAGACGGGGCCCTGGGGGCCCTTCTCGGCTACCTCCTCGAGGATCCCCCTGAGGCCGCGTCCCCGCTGTACATCTATGACACTACAAAAAAAAGACACATCCGTGACATTTTGGCCCGAACGAATTTTTTTCCTGTCATGCTTATGGCACTTCTATGACAATAATTGTGACAAAAGCACGTTTCATCATGGATGGGGTGGGATCCTACTTCTATGATAAAAAATCATGACGGAAAATGGGCTTTTCGTCCTGGGCGGGCCGGGGATGCACCTGCATGACATTCTTTGGGCCGTCCATGATGGAAAAAATCATGGTAGAAGCAAGGGCGAGCAAAATTTCGGGGAGTTCCCGGTTACGGTGGGTGGTCAGGGCCGAGCGATGCATGGAGGTTTGCGCGTTTCTCTCATACACGTACGCGCGTGTGTGCAAGGTGTTGGGCTCTAACTAAACCCGAGTGAGGCGTTCGCTTACTGAACCCGAGCGATTGCACTAGCTACGTTACTGAACCCGAGCGATCGATCCCTTGGCTGTTAACTGAACCCGAGCGATTCCTTCGCTACTGCTGCTAACTGAAGCCGATCGAACCAGCTGCCTCTTGATGAACAGTGACCGTTGTTGGGGGTTGGATGAACAGTTCCAGGTGGGGGTTGGATGAACAGGACCCCGTGGTAGTAGTAGGCCGTTGCCGCTGGATGAACTGGACCCTGATCGAGGAGGTCGCCACACCCGAGCCAGTTGGGGGTGGATGAACAGGACCCCGTGGAGGGCTGGTTGAACAGTAGCCCCTGGATGAACAGTAGCTGGTGGAGGCTGGAGGAAGTCGATGGTGGATGAACAGTAGCAGGTGGAGGCTAGAGGAAGTAGACGGTGGATGAATAGTAGCCCCTGGAGGCTGGAGCGAGGCAGTAGACGGTGGATGAACAGTAGCCCGTGGAGTCCCGTTTTGCGGTACGCCACACCCCTCCCGATGAACAGGACCCCCGTTTCGATCGTAGGTGCTCCAACACAAGTCCATTTCCTCTGTTTTGCGGTATGCCACACCCCTCCCGATCAACAGCACCCCGTTTCGATCGTAGGAGCTTGAATAGAAGTCTGTTTCCTCCGTTCTGCGGTATGCCAGACCCCGTTTTGGCTGTTCCGTCCAAGCCGGTTGGCTCCCGATGAACACGACGCAGTTTCTCCGTTCCGACCCAGCCGGTTGGCTTCCGATGAACAGGACGTCGTTGCTGCCGTCCGTTGCCTCTCCATGTACACGAGCCCCAGCCGTACGTATGTGTTAGTAGGCGTTCGAGACCCCGCCCGTATGTACATACATGGCCATATTTTTTGCCGTCTGGCTGTAGGTACGCGTACACAATTTAGCCGGGACTGCGTGAACTGCTACGTCGGGGGCTCTACTACGACATGTGCCGCTACTTACTCGGCCATGGTTCATCCTTGTAGAGAGACCGATCAACCAGTATATACATACACATTCGCGACCAGACAGACAACCCTACGTACGGTTCGACCGGGTGGGTCCCATCTGTCCGGGAGGATAAGAAGGTACTCCCTTGCGTGCGAAGATATATGTGGTGGGTCCCAGCTGTCAGGGGGAGGAATCATTTTTTTGTGCGTAATAAGGAGGCACTTCCTTGCGTGCGAAGATGTAGCTAGTGGGTCCAGCTGTCAGCCTCACCGTGTATAGTCGTCTTCCAATGGCTGTCGTTCATTGACAACGTTGACCACGCCGTGCCGAGAGCACCAATGCGGTGGACGATGGCGAGGCCTGCTAAGGGAACGATGCGGAGCCAAGGAAGACGAGGCAGTGGATGCCCATGCGGAGGGGAGTACGAGAGTTCACTGGTTCCACTGCGGTGTGAGGCTGCCGTCGCCGGAGAATAACACGGGGTGTGGGTGAGTAGAGGGAAGGACTGGCGGACGGTGGGGTTAGGGTGGGGCGGTGAGGCCTGCACGGAAGCACTGCCGCCCATGGGAGGTAGGAGCAGGCGGTCCCACCGGCGCTGGTTTGGGCGGCTGGAGCAAGAAGATCAGAGGTTGAAGAAGCAGCACAGCTGTTGGATTAACATCCAACGGTCCAGCTGCTAGAATCATTTGTTGAATAAGTTGACAAAGCCCTGCGAACGCGTCAGCTTAGTAGGCCCACAAGTCAGCCACCAAATCTGCCGGGTCCCAGCTGTCATCGGGAGGAATAGTTTTTTTCGCATAATAAGGAGGCACTTCCTTCTGTGCGAAGATTTTGCCGGTGGGTCCCAGCTGTCAGCAGGAGCAATCATTTTTTTCGCGTAATAAGGAGGCACTTCCTTGTGTGGGTCCCTACTATCAGCATCTCCACTTACATCCCTCTTCCGATGGCTGTCATTTGTTGACCATGTTGACCACGGCGCGCCGAGAGCACCAACGCGGCGGACAACGGTGATGTTTGCTTGAACTACGTCGGTATTTCCCCAAAGAGGAAGGGATGATGCAGCACAGCAACGGTAGGTATTTCCCTCAGTGATGAGACCAAGGTTATTGAACCAGTAGGAGAACCACGCAACACCACGTAAACAGCTCCTGCACACAAAGAACAAATACTTGCAACCCGACGTAAGAGAGGGGTTGTCAATCCCTCACGGGTAAAAAGATAGGTAAAATTGTAGTAGATTGGATAAATAGATCTCGCGGGAGCGCGAGATAAAATAAATAAATAAAAATTGCAGCAAGGTATTTTTGTATTTTTGGATTAATATATCTGAAAATAAAAGCAAATAAAAATAGATCGCGAAGGCAAATAGCAAATAGATCTGAAAATATATGATGAGAAAATAGACCCGGGGGCCATAGGTTTCACTAGTGGCTTCTCTCGAGAAAAATAGCATACGGTGGGTAAACAAATTACTGTTGGGCAATTGATAGAACTTCAAATAATCATGACGATATCCAGGCAATGATCATTATATAGGCATCACGTCCAAGATTAGTAGACCGACTCCTGCCTGCATCTACTACTATTACTCCACACATCGACCGCTATCCAGCATGCATCTAGTGTATTAAGTTCATGGAGAAACGGAGTAATGCAATAAGAACGATGACATGATGTAGACAAGATCTATTTATGTAGAAATAGACCCCATCTTGTTATCCTTAATGGCAATGATACATACGTGTCGTTTCCCCTTCTGTCACTGGGATCAAGCACCGTAAGATCGAACCCATCACAAAGCACCTCTTCCCATTGCAAGATAAATAGATCAAGTTGGCCAAACAAAACCCAAATATCGGAGAAGAAATACGAGGGTATAAGCAATCATGCATATAAGAGATCAAAAAAGACTCAAATAACTTTCATGGATAAAAACATAGATCTGATCATAAACTCAAAGTTCATCGGATCCCAACAAACACACCGCAAAAAGAGTTACATCAAATAGATCTCCAAGAGATCGTTGTATTGAGAATCAAACGAGAGAGAGAAAGCCATCTAGCTACTAACTACTGACACGTAGGTCTACAATGAACTACTCACGCATCATCGGAGAGGCACCAATGAGGATGATGAACCCCTCCGTGATGGTGTCTAGATTGGATCTGTGGTTTCTGGAACTTGCGGCGGCTGGAATTTATTTTCGTCGAATCCCCTAGGGTTTCTGGAATATTGGGATATTTATAGAGCAAAGAGGCGGTGCGGGAGGTCTCCGAGATGGGCACAACCCAGCAGGGCGCGCCTGGGGGCCCAGGCGTGCCCTGGTGTCTTGTGCTCACCTCGGGCTCCCTCTTCAGTACTTCTTTGGCCCACTGGATGTCTTCTGGTCCAAAAAAATCTCCAAAAAGTTTCGCTTCGTTTGGACTCCGTTTGGTATTGATTTCCTACGAAGTAAAAAACAAGCAGAAAACAGCAACTGGCACTGGGCACTATGTCAATAGGTTAGTCCCAAAAAATGATATAAAGTTGATATAAAATGATTGTAAAACATCCAAAAATGATAATATAACAGCATGGAACAATAAAAAATTATAGATACATTGGAGACGTATCAGCATCCCCAAGCTTAATTCCTGCTCGTCCTCGAGTAGGTAAATGATAAAAACAGAATTTTTGATGTGGAATGCTGCCTAATATGTTCATCACATATTCTTTTCTTTGTGGCATGGACATTTGGGCTTTTATGTGGTTCAAAGCAATAGTCTAGTTTTGACATGAGGACTTTAATACTCAAGAATATCAACAAGCAACCACGTCTTTCAAAATATCAACACTAAAGCAAGTTATCCCTAGCCCATTATGCTCAATCATTGATCCATTCATGAAACACACTCGAATATTAGCTACACCCAATGCTCAAGTACGATCATAGTGCCCCTTAGTTGGTGCTTTATAAGAGAAGATGGAGACTCAAGTAAAAATAAAAATTGCATAAAGTAAAAGAAAGGCCCTTCGTGTAGGGAAGTAGGGATTTGTAGAGGTGCCAGAGCTCAAAGCTTAAATTGAGAGATAAAAACATTTTGAGAGGCATACTTTTCCCACCAACGAAAATGACTTAGAGTTCCCAATACTTTCCATGCTAGATATATCATAGGCGGTTCCCAAACAGAAATTAAAGTTTATTCCTTTTTCCACCATACTTTCACTTTCCATGGCTAGCCGTATCCATGGGTGCCCTCCATACCAACACTTTCTAAGGAATTTATTATTTGACAACATAAAGTAAATTCATTTTTCATTTCAGGAATGGGCATTCCTAATACCTTTACCGTACTCTCGTGCAATGACAAGTGACTAAACACTCATCGTGAGAATAACACATCTAGCATGGAAAAATATCGGCCACCCCTCACCGCCTCGCGAGCGGTACGAGCACATAAAAGAGAAATTTATTTTGAAAATTAGAGATGGCACATACAAATTTGCTTAGAATGGCATGGAAATACCGCATATAGGTAGGTATAGTGGACTCATATGGCAAAACTGGTTTAAAGGGTTTTGGATGCACAAGTAGTGATCATACTTAGTGCAAATGAAGGCTAGCAAAAAGATTGAGAAGCGTCCAACCAAGAAACGAAAAATCTCGTAATCATGCATTAAGCATAATTAACACCGAATAATGCACCACAAGTAGGATATAATTTCATTGCATAACTATTGACTTTCGTGCTTGCATAGGGAATCACAAACCTTAACACCAATATTCTTACTAAAGCATAATTACTCATCAACATGACTCACATATCACTATCATCATATCTCAAAACTATTACTACGAATCAAGTTTATTTTGTTGAATGATCTTCATGAAAGTTTTTATTATATCCTTCTTGGATATCTATCACTTTGGGACTAATTTCATATGTTGCTTTTAATAAGCTCAAACAAATATAAGTGAAGAACATGAGCATAATATTTCTTTCTCTCAAATTAATTTAAGTGAAGCAAGAGAGAATTTCTTAAAAAATTTACTAACTCCCAAATAAATCTAAGTGAAGCATGAGATCATTTCTTCAAAAACAACAAAGCACACCATGCTCAAAAATATATAAGTGAAGCACTAGAGCAATTCCATAGCTCATAAAAATTTAAGTGAAGCATAGGAGCAAGCATAGCATAATTTTTTGCTCTCCAAAAAAGGTGTGTCCAGCAAGGATTCAAGACTTAAAATAAAAAGCAAAACAAGAAAAGACTCATATCATACAAGACGCTCCAAGTAAAACTCATAATATGTGACGAATAAAAATATAGCTCCAAGTAAAATACCGATGGTCGTTAGAAGAAAGAGGGGATGCCACTCGGGGGCATCCCCAAGCTTAGTTGCTTGATAATTCTTGAATATTACCTTGGGGTGCCTCGGGCATCCCCAAGCTTAGCTTTTTGCTAATCCTTATTCCTTCATCCATCGTGATCTCACCCAAAACTTGAAAACTTCAATCACACAAAACTCAACAAAACCTTCGTGAGATCCGTTAGTACAAGAAAACCAATCTTTATTTTAAGTACTGTAGAAAACCCATTCAAATTTTGTTCTTGCATTATATCTACTGTATTCCAACTTTTCTATGGCAAAAACTCTTCAAAGAAAACCATAGATTGATCAGAATAAGCACACAATGCAAAGAAAACAGAATCTGTCAAAAACAGAATAGTCTGCAAATATACGAATTGTTCTCATACTTATGTAAATCGAAAAATTATTAAAAATTATGACAGAATAGAAAATTTGTATATCAATCTTGTGTAAAAAATTCAGAATTTTTCGTCGCTTCTGTGAATTTTCAAAATTGTTTTACTGGACGCAAAAGTTTCTGTTTTCCAACAAGATCAAATCAACTATCACCCAGATCATCCCAAAGGCTTTGCTTGGCACAAACACTAATTTAAACTACAAAAACACATCTAACCAGAGGCATAATTGGGTATTTTATTAAAAACAGCAAGAAAACCAAAAAGCAAAAAGATACAAGTTGGGTTGCCTCCCAACGAGCGCTATCGTTTTACGCCCCTAGCTAGGCATAAATAATTTTAATGATGCTCACATGAAAGATAGCAATTGAAACACAAAGAGAGAATCATGTAGCACGTGAAAAACAAGTTTAAGTCTAACATACTTCCTATGCATAGGCATTTCATAAGAAAATAAATTATCAAGATAAGCAAAAACTAACGTATGCAAGGAAGAGGAATAAAACATTGACGATCTCAACATAACGAGAGGTATTTTAGTAACATGAAAATTTCTACAAACCATATTTTCCTCTCTCATAATAATTACATGTAGGATCATAATCAAATTTAACAATATAACTATCACATAAAATTTGCTCTTCATGATCCACATGCATGCGAAGTTGACACTCTTCCAAAACAGTGGGATTATCATCAAATAAAGTCATGACCTCTCCAAGCCCACTTTCATCAAAAATTTCATAAGATTGAACACTCTCCAAATATGTGGGATTATTTTTAGCTAAAGTTGACACTCTTCCAAACCCACTTTTAATATTATCGCACACATAATCATCATGAGGTTTAAATAAATTTTCAAGATCATAAGAATCATTATCACCCCAATCATGATCATTGCAATAAGTAGTGGACCTAGCAATATTAGCATCGCCAAGCTTGGGGTTTTGCATATTATTAGCACAATTGAAATTAATAGAATTTATAATAACATCATTGCAATCATGCTTTTTATTCAAGGAGCTATCATGAATCACTTTATAAATTCCTTCGTTTAACACTTCATCACAATTTTCAGATTCATAAATCTCAAACAAAACTTCATAAAGGTAATCTAGTGAACTCAACTCACTAGCAATAGGTTCATCATAATTGGATCTTTTGAAAAGATTAGCAAGTGGATGGGGATCCATATCAATAGGTTTTTAGCAAGCGAAGATGCAAGCATATAGAAGGCACATGGCAACACAAGCAAAGATAGCAAACAAGAGATCTGACGAGAAAAAGGCGAACAAAAAAGAGGGACGAATAAAACGGCAAATTTTATGAAGTGGGGGAGATGAAAACGAGAGGCAAATGGCAAATAATGAAATTTGCAAGGAGATGAGATTTGGGATTAGGAACCTGGTAGATGTTGATGAGGCCTCCCCGGCAACGGCGCCAGAAATTCCTTTTGATGTTTGCTTGAACTACGTCGGTATTTACCCAAAGAGGAAGGGATGATGCAGCACACCAATGGTAGGTATTTCCCTCAGTGATGAGACCAAGGTTATCGAACCAGTAGGAGAACCATGCAACACCACATAAATAGCTCCTGCACACAAAGAACAAATACTTGCAACCCGACGTAAGAGAGGGGTTGTCAATCCCTCACGGGTAAAAAGATAGGTAAAATTATAGTAGATTGGATAAATAGATCTCACGGGAACGCGAGATAAAATAAATAAATAAAAATTGCAGCAAGGTATTTTTGTATTTTTGGATTAATAGATCTGAAAATAAAAGCAAATAAAAATAGATCGCGAAGGCAAATAGCAAATAGATCTGAAAATATATGATGAGAAAATAGACCCGGGCCGTAGGTTTCATTAGTGGCTTCTCTCGAGAAAAATAGCATATGGTGGGTAAACAAATTACTGTTGGGCAATTGATAGAACTTCAAATAATCATGACGATATCTAGGCAATGATCATTATATAGGCATCACGTCCAAGATTAGTAGACCGACTCCTGCCTGCATCTACTACTATTACTCCACACATCGACCGCTATCCAGCATGCATCTAGTGTATTAAGTTCATGGAGAAACGGAGTAATGCAATAAGAACGATGACATGATGTAGACAAGATCTATTTAGGTAGAAATAGACCCCATCTTGTTATCCTTAATGGCAATGATACATACGTGTCGTTTCCCCTTCTGTCACTGGGATCAAGCACCGTAAGATCGAACCCATCACAAAGCACCTCTTCCCATTGCAAGATAAATAGATCAAGTTGGCCAAACAAAACCCAAATATCGGAGAAGAAATACGAGGGTATAAGCAATCATGCATATAAGAGATCAAAAAAGACTCAAATAACTTTCATGGATAAAAACATAGATCTGATCATAAACTCAAAGTTCATCGGATCCCAACAAACACACCGCAAAAAGAGTTACATCAAATAGATCTCCAAGAGACCATTGTATTGAGCATCAAACGAGAGAGAGAAAGCCATATAGCTACTAACTACGGACCCGTAGGTCTACAATGAACTACTCACGCATCATCAGAGAGGCACCAATGAGGATGATGAACCCCTCCGTGATGGTGTCTAGATTTGATATGTGGTTTCTGGAACTTGCGGCGGCTGGAATTGATTTTCTTCGACTCCCCTAGGGTTTCTGGAATATTGGGGTATTTATAGAGCAAAGAGGCGGTGCGGGAGGTCTCCGAGATGGGCACAACCCACTAGAGCGTGCCTGGGGGCCCAGGCGCGCCCTGGTGTCTTGTGCTCACCTCGGGCTCCCTCTTCGGTACTTCTTTGGCCAACTGGATGTCTTCTGGTCTAAAAAAAATCTCCAAAAAGTTTCGCTGTGTTTGGACTCCGTTTGGTATTGATTTCCTGCGAAGTAAAAAACAAGCCGAAAATAACAACTGGCACTAGGCACTATGTCAATAGGTTAGTCCAAAAAAATGATATAAAGTTGATATAAAATGATTGTAAAACATCCAAAAATGATAATACAACAACATGGAACTATAAAAAATATGTTGGAGACGTATCAAACGGTGAGGCCCAGGAAGGGAACGACCTGGAGCCGGCGAAGCCAAAGCAGTGGATGCCCACGCTGAGGGGAGTACGAGGGTTATAACTGGTTCTGGTGCGGCGTGAGGCTGCAGTCGGTGGAGAATAATAGGATGTGTGGAGGGATGGAGGGATAGCCTGGCCGGCGGTGGGTGTGATGCCCCCGGCTCAATCGTGCACTAATCATACACGCAAATGCACACGATCAAGCCTAAGGACTCACGGGAAGATATCACAACACAACTCTAAAACATATATAAAGTCATACAAGCTTTATATTACAAGCCAGGGGCCTCGAGGGCTCGAATACATAAGCTCGCATACAAGCGTCAGCGGAAGCATCAGATATCTGAGTACAGATATTAAAAGAGAAACAGAAAGGCCTTTAGAAAGGCGGGGCAAAAGAGAACACTACGATCGAAAGGCGCAGGCCTCCTGCCTGGGACCCTCCGATCCTACTCCTGGTTGTCAGTCAACTCGTAGTAGTATCCATCCTCTGGGTAGTAGTAGTAGTCGATCGACGGGGCATCTGTCTCAGGGGCTCCGTCATCTGGTTGCATCAAAAGGGGTATGGGGGAAAAAGAAAGCAAAGCAACCGTGAGTACTCATCCGAAGTACTCAGCAAGCAAGGATCTACACTACATATGCAACATTACCAAAGGGAGGCTGTATATGTGGACTGGGCTGCAGAAATGCCAGAATAGAGAGAAGGCCTAGTCCTATCGAAGACTAGCATCTTCAGAGGTCTTGCAGCATTAGAAGAGTGTAGATTAGTACCGTATAAAGTAATAGTATCATTAAGTCTCATCCTCACCCAGAGATCCTTTCTCGACTCCCTGCGAGAAAGCAATCCCAGAGCCATACAATCATCAACCTCGTCCTGAGATCCCTTCTCGACTCCTTGCGAGAAGCAATCCCAGAGCCATAGTATCCAATTCTAGCTGTATCGATCGGGATACAACTCCGAGTGTCCGTTACCGAGGATCTGGCTATGCATAGATTAGTTCTTCCATGCAGGGGTGCACCAAATTACCCACCACGCTCGCTTAACTCCGGCCGGACACACGTTTCCGGGTCATGCCCGACCTTGGCCAAACGACACACCGCAGCCCTACCTAGAGCTCAGCAGAGAGGTCCCCGCCGGTCTACATCCTAAGCGCAAGGGGGTCTTGGGCCATCGCCCCTCGCCCTCCGGGTCGTTGCGCACATGGCTCAGATCCAAGCACCACCTTTGTCGTGAATGGCGCCAATCACTCCATGCCGCACTGCTGAACTGGACGTCTGACAGAGCTTTCGGCTGATGCATACGATGCAGAACGCCCATACTATGCCCACGTGATGGTTAGTGCTATCGGGCCAGAGGCCCACTCGAATCAAATATCCAAATCGTTAGTACCTTGGGGGTGCGGTAACGAGCAGAGACTCACGATCGATGTGACCCCGTCGCCCCGTCTCGAGGACTTGCGGCAAGGGCCAAGAATGCCCGGCCACGCCTCATATTCATCACTCGGGCACCATACAGGCAACCCGTCTTCACATCACACGCGGGTACCCCTCAGGGTCGACCCGCCTTCCAAGTAATAGTGTAAAGTTATCCGTGTGTCCATAACATCAAGGGAATCCGAGGTATCACCCTCGTTGGATTCCTACTCGATATATCCGTCAAGGTGAACTCTGAGGAATCATCCTCGCTGGGTTCACACTTGAGGTGTTGTACGACGGCGTCGTTATCGGAAGCGGTGAAGGAGGAATCACCCTCGATGACCATGACCGAATAGCTACTCTACAGAGTTAACATCAGAAGTGCTACAAGAGGTTTCACCCTCGGCACTCGATAGTAACGCTGCAGTGTCGTTACAACTAAGGGGGGGGGGGGGTGATGTGCGGTGCCGGGGCCTGGTCTTCAATCCCGTTGATCGGGTCTTCGGATAATCCAGCGGGGCAGTCGGGATAAGTAAGTGGGGTCACTGGTAGGTCTCTAGCCAGCCTATACTAAGCAATTTAGGGTAAGCAGGTAAGGTATCAATAGCAGGTTACCAATAAACAGCTATGCATCAGAATAGGTAAAGCAGTAGCAGCAGCAATTCTAATGCAAGCATGAGAGAAAGAATAGGCGATATCGGGATGCTTAAAAGGGGGGCTTGCCTGGTTGCTCGGCGGCAAGGGCAAGGTCGTCAATGGTGTCTTCGGTCTCCGGAGCTGCGGCGGTACCGGGAACTGCGTCGGGTCTAACGAGAGAGAAAGGGGAGGAAACAGTATAAATACACAGCAAACATGAGCAACACAATGTACGACATGACAATATGCAGTGCCAGTGGTGTCCTAACGTATGGTTGCACGTCACCGAGGAAGGAGGAATCCATCCGGGAATGTTTTCCCGGTTCCGGACCTGTGTCGACAGATGACCGGAGGGGAATGGTTCCATGTTCGGGTAGTTAGGGACATGTTGACGACGAACGGACCGCGTATTTGAATTCGTCTTGTCGTTCTGAGCAAGTTTCATGTAAAAGTATTTTCATCGGAGTTACGGATTATTTAATATGATTTTCTAAAGTTTTTATTAATTTCTGGAATTTAATTATTTATTTAAATTAAACATTATCCGAAACAGTAGTTATGACGTCAGCATGACATCATGCTGATGTCAGCGGTCAACCTACAGGTGGGGTCTACCTGTCATAGACTGTTAGGTTAATTAGTGATTAACTAACTAATTACTATTTAATTAAAACTAATTAATTAATTAGATTAACCTAATCAGATTAATTAAACTAATTAATTCACTAATTAATTATTATTAATAATTTTTGTTTATTTAACTTTTTTAATCATATCTTCTTTTTTTAAACAGGGACCGGACCCCACTGGACAGTGGCACAGCCGCGACACGTCCGCGCTGTGCCTGTCCAGGGACGGACATGTCCGCGCGGAGGGGGGTCAACGCGCACGCAAGCGCGGCAGAGAGGGCCGGCCGCGGCCAGAGGCGAGCGCGGCGAGGCCGGCCGCGGCGGCGAGCGGCGCTGTGGAGCGGAGCAGGCAGCGGTCGGGCGCGGCTGCGAGAGGAGGAGCTGCAGAGGGGGCGGCAACGGCGAGCGGCCGCCGCGGCGCGAAGCAGTAGCAAGCAAGCAGCGGCGCGAGCTGGGCGGGGCAGGCGCGCAGGCGGGCGAGGGCGCGGCGACAACGCCGACGCGCGCAGGGAAGCGGGGCATAGGAGGCGGCGAGCGGGAAAAGGGGCAGGGGAGGGCGGCTCACGGGGGGGGGGGGGGGGCTCGAGGAGGCGAGGCGGTGTTGGTGCGGCGGCCGGCGGTCGAGCAGGCCGCGTGACGGCAAGGGCGGCCGCCGGCGAGGTCGCCGGCGTCGAGGCGGGGCGGTCGGGCGCCGGGCGCATCCTCCCCGGGCCCTTCTCGTCTCGGCACCTCCTCGAGGATCCCCCTGAGGCCGCGTCCCCGCTGTACATCTATGACACTACAAAAAAAAGACACATCCGTG
This sequence comes from Thinopyrum elongatum, assembly GCA_011799875.1. Classification (NCBI taxonomy): domain Eukaryota; kingdom Viridiplantae; phylum Streptophyta; class Magnoliopsida; order Poales; family Poaceae; genus Thinopyrum; species Thinopyrum elongatum. The sequence goes on along the minus strand of CM022298.1, from coordinate 401,752,904 downwards.
ACATTTTGGCCCGAACGAATTTTTTCTTTTTCTCCTGTCATGCTTATGGCACTTCTATGACAATAATTGTGTACAAAAGCACGTTCAAATCATGGATGGGGTGGGATCCCTACTTCTATGAAAAAAATCATGACGGAAAATGGGCTTTTTCGCCTGGGCGGGCCGGGGATGCACCTGCATGACATTCTTTGGGCCTCATGATGGAAAAACATGGTAGAAGCAAGGGCGAGCAAAATTTCGGAGTTCCCGTTTACGGTGGGTGGTCAGGCCGAGCGATGCATGGAGTTTGCGCGTTCTCTCATACACGTACGGCGTGTGTGCAATTAGTGTTGGGCTCTAACTAACCCGAGTGAGGCGTTCGCTTACTGACCCGAGCGATTGCACTAGCTACTTACTGAACTGAACCCGAGCGATCGATCCCTTGGCTGTTACTGAACCCAGCGATTCCTTCGCTACTGTGCTAACTGAAGCCGATCGAACCAGCTGCCTCTTGATGAACAGTTACCGTTGTTGGGGGTTGGATGAACAAGTTCCAGTGTGGGGGTTGGATAACAGACCCGTTGGTAGTAGTAGGGGCCGTTGCCGCTGGATAACTGGACCCTGATCGCGAGGTCGCCACACCCGAGCCAGTTGGGGGTGTGGATGAACAGGACCCCGTGGAGGCTGGTTGAACAGTGCCCCTGGATGAACATAGCGGTGGAGGCTGGAGGAAGTCGATGGTGGATGAACGTCAGGTGGAGAGAGGAAGTAGACGGTGGATGAAGTTAGCCCCTGGGCTGGAGCGAGGCGTAGACGGGATGAACAGTACCCGTGGAGCCCGTTTTGCGGTACGCCACACCCCTCCCGATGAACAGGACCCCCGTTTCGATCGTAGGTGCTCCCAACACAATCCATTTCCTCTGTTTTGCGGTTGCCACACCCCTCCCGATCAACACACACCCCGTTTCGATCGTAGAGCTTGAATAGAAGTCTGTTTCCTCCGTTCTGTCGGTATGCCAGACCCCGTTTTGGTGTTTCCGTCCAAGCCGGTTGGCTCCCCGATGAACACGACGCAGTTTCTCCGTTCCGACCCAGCCGGTTTGGCTTCCGATGAACAGGACGTCGTTGCTGCCGTCCGTTGCCTCTCCATGTCCACGAGCCCCAGCCGTACTGTATTTTGTTTAGTAGGGTTCGAGACCCCCCCCCCCCGATGTACATACATGGCCATATTTTTTGTCCGTCTGGCTGTAGGTACGCGGTACACAATTTAGCCGGACTGGTGAACTGCTACGTCGGGGCTCTACTACGACATGTCCGCTACTACTCGGCCATGGTTCATCCTTGTAGAGAGACCGATCAACCATATATACATACACATTCGCGACCAACAGACAACCCTACGTACGGTTCGACCGGTGGGTCCATCTGTCCGGGAGGATAAGAAGGTACTCCCTTGCGTGCGAAGATATATGTGGTGGGTCCCAAGCTGTCAGGGGGAGGATCATTTTTTTGTGCGTAATAAGGAGGCACTTCCTTGCGTGCGAAGATGTAGCTAGTGGTTCCAGCTGTCAGCCTCACCGTGTATAGTCGTTTCCCATGGCTTCGTTCATTGACAACGTTGACCACGCCGTGCCGAGAGCACCAATGCTTTGGACGATGGCGAGGCCTGCTAAGGGAACGATGGCGGAGCCAAGGAATACGGGCAGTGGATGCCCATGCGGAGGGGAAGTACGAGAGTTCCACTGGTTCCACTGCGGTGTTGAGGCTGCCGTCGCGGAGAATAACACGGTGTGGGTGAGTAGAGGGAAGGACTGGCGGACGGGGGTTTGGGTGGGGCGGTGAGGCCTGCACGGAAGCACTGCCGCCCATGGGAGGTGGGAGCAGGCGGTCCCACCCGCGCTGGTTTGGGGGGCGGCTGGAGCAAGAGATCAGAGGTTGAAGAAGCAGCACAGCTGTTGGATTAACATCCAACGGTCCAGCCGCTAGCATCATTTGTTGAATAAGTTGAAAGCCCTGCGAACCGTCAGCTTAGTAGGCCCCAAGTCCAGCCACCAAATCTGCCGGTCCCAGCTGTCAGTCGGGAGAATAGTTTTTTTTTCGCATAATAAGGGAGGCACTTCCTTCTGGGCGCGATTTTTGCCGGTGGGTCCCCCAGCTGTCCCAGGAGCAATCATTTTTTTCGCGTAATAAGGAGGCACTTCCTTGTGTGGGTCCCTACTATCAGCATCTCCACTTACATCCCTCTTCCGATGGCTGTCATTTGTTGACCATTTTGACCACGGCGGCGCCGAGAGCACCAACGCGGCGGACAACGGTGATGTTTGCTTGAACTACGTCGTTATTTCCCCAAAGAGGAAGGATGATGCAGCACAGCAACGTGGTATTTTCCCTCAGTGATGAGACAAGGTTATTGAACCAGTAGGAGACCACGCAACACCACGTAAACAGCTCCTGCACACAAAAACAAATACTTGCAACCCGACGTAAGAGGGGTTCGTCAATCCCTCACGTGTAAAAAGATAGGTAAAATTGTAGTAGATTGGTAAATAGATCTCGCGGGAGCGCGAGTAAATAATAAATAAAAATTGGCAAGCAAGGTATTTTTTGTATTTTTGGATTAATATATCGAAATAAAAGCAAATAAATTAGATCGCGAGGCAAATAGCAATAGATCTGAAAATTATGATGAGAAAATAGACCCGTGGCCATATGGTTTCACTAGTGGCTTCTCTCGAGAAAATAGCATACGGTGGGTAAACAAATTACTGTTGGGCATTGAAGAACTTCAAATAATCATGACGATATCCAGGCAATGATCATTATATGGCATCCACGTCCAAGATAGTAGAACCGACTCCTGCCTGCATCTACTACTATACTCCCACACATCGACCGCTATCCAGCATGCATCTAGTGTATTAAGTTCATGGAGAAACGGAAGTAATGCAATAAGAACGAGGACATGATGTAGACACGATCTTTTGTAGAAATAGACCCCATCTTGTTATCCTTAATGGCAATGATACATACGTGTCGTTTCCTCCTTCTGTCACTGGGATCAAGCACCGTAAATCGAACCCATCACACAAGCACCTCTTCCCATTGCAAGATAAATATATCAAGTTGGCCAACAAAACCCAAATATCCGGAGAAGAAATACGAGGGTATAGCAATCATGCATATAAGAGATCAAAAAAGACTCAAATAACTTTCATGGATAAAACATAGATCTGATCATAAACTCAAAGTTCATCGGATCCCAAAAAACACACCGCAAAAAGAGTTACATCAAATAGATCTCCAAGAGATCGTTGTATGAGAATCAAACGAGAGAGAGAAAGCCATCTAGCTACTACTACTGACACGTAGGTCTACAATGAACTACTCACGCATCATCGAGAGGCACCAATGAGGATGATGACCCCTCCGTGATGGTGTCTAGATTGGATCTGTGGTTTCTGGAACTTGCGGCGGCTGGAATTAATTTTCGTCGAATCCCCTAGGGTTTCTGGAATATGGGATATTTATAGAGCAAAGAGGCGGTGCGGGAGTCTCCGCGATGGGCACAACCCAGCAGGCGGCGCCCTGGGGGCCAGGCTGCCCTGGTGTCTTGTGCTCCACCTCGGGCCCCTCTTCAGTACTTCTTGCCCCACTGGATGTCTTCTGGTCCAAAAAATCTCCAAAAAGTTTCGCTTCGTTTGGACTCTCGTTTGGTATTGTTTCTACGAAGTAAAAACAAGCAAAACAGCAACTGCACTGGCACTATTCAATAGGTTATTCCCAAAAAATGATATAAAGTTTATATAAAATGATTGTAAAACATCCAAAAATGATAATATACACAGCATGGAACAATAAAAAATTATAGATACATTGGAGACGTATCAGCATCCCCAAGCTTATTCTGCTCGTCCTCGAGTAGGTAAATGATAAAAACAGAAGTTTTTGGGATGTGGAATGCTCCTAATAGTTCATCACATATTCTTTTCTTGTGGCATGGACATTTGGGCTTTTATGTGGTTCAAAGCAATAGTCTAGTTTTGACATGAGGACTTTAATACTCAAGAATATCAACAAGCAACCACGTCTTTCAAAATATCAACACTAAGAGAAGTTTATCCCTAGCCCATTATGCTCAATCATTGATCCATTCATGAACACACTCGAATATTAGCTACACACCCAATGCCAAGTACGATCATAGTGCCCCTTAGTTGTGTCTTTATAAGAGAAGATGGAGACTCAAGTAAAAATAAAATTGCATAACGTAAAAAGGCCCTTCGTGTAGGGAAGAGGATTTGTAGAGGTGCAGAGCTCAAAGCTTAAATTGAGAGATAAAAACATTTTGAGAGGCATACTTTTTCCCACCACGAAAATGACTTAGATTCCCATACTTTTCCATGCTAGATATATCATAGGCGGTTCCCAAACAAAATTAAAGTTTTTCCTTTTTCCACCATACTTTCACACTTTCCATGGCTAGCCGTATCCATGGGTGCCCTCCATACCAACACTTTCTAAGGAATTTATTATTTGACAACATAAAGTAAATTCATTTTTCATTTCAGGAATGGGCATCCTAATACCTTTACCGTACTCTCGTGCAATGACAAGTGACTAAACACTCATCGTGAGAATAACACATCTAGCATGGAAAAATATCGGCCACCCCTCACCGCCTCGCGAGCGGTACGAGCACATAAAAGAGAAATTTATTTTGAAAATTAGAGATGGCACATACAAAGTTGCTTAGAATGCATGGAAATACCGCATATAGGTAGGTTATAGGTGACTCAATGGCAAAACTGGTTTAAAGGGTTTGGATGCCAAGTAGTGATCATACTTAGTGCAAGAAGGCTAGCAAAAAGATTGAGAAGCGTCCAACCAAGAAACGAAAATCTCGTAATCATGCATTAGTCATAATTAACACCGAATAATGCCACCACAAGTAGATATAATTTCATCATACTATTGACTTCGTGCTTGCATAGGGAAACACAAACCTTAACACCAATATTCTTACTAAAGCATAATTACTCATCAACATACTACATATCACATCATCATATCTCAAACTATACTACGAATCAGTATTATTTTGTTGAATGATCTTCATGAAAGTTTTATTATTCCTTCTTGGATATCTATCACTTTGGGCTAATTTCATCTGTTGCTTTAATAAGCTCAAACAAATATAGTGAAGAACATGAGCATAATATTTCTTTCTCTCAAATTAATTTAAGTGAAGCAAGAGAGAATTTCTTAAAAATTTACTAACTCCCAAATAAATCTAATGAAGCATGAGATCATTTCTTCAACAACCAAAGCACACCGCTCAAAAATATATAAGTGAACACATCAGAGCAATTCCATAGCTCTCAAAAATTTAAGTGAAGCATAGGAGCAAGCATAGCATAATTTTTTGTCTCTCAAAAAGGTTGGTCCAGCAAGGATTCAAGACTTAAAATACAAAGCAAAAACAGAAAAAGACTCATATCATACAAGAAGCTCCAGTAAAACTCATAATAATGTGACGAATAAAAATATAGCTCCAATTAAAATACCGATGGTCGTTAAGAAGAAAGAGGGATGCCCACTCGGGGGCTCCCCAAGCTTAGTTGCTTGATAATTCTTGAATATTACCTTGGGGTGCCTCGGGCATCCCCAAGCTTAGCTTTTTGCTAATCCTTATTCCTTCATCCATCGTGATCTCACCCAAAACTTGAAAACTTCAATCACACAAAACTCAACAAAACCTTCGTGAGATCCGTTAGTACAAGAAAACCAATCTTTATTTTAAGTACTGTAGAAAACCCATTCAAATTTTTGTCTTGCATTATATCTACTGTATTCCACTTTTCTATGGCAAAAACTTCAAGAAAAACCATAGATTGATCAGAATAAGCAACACAATGCAAAGAAAACGAATCTGTCAAAACAGAATAGTCTGCAAATATACGAATTGTTCTCATACTTTATAAATCGAAAAATTATTAAAAATTATGACAGAAAGTAAAATTTGTATATCAATCTTGTGTAAAAAATCAGAATTTTTCGTCGCTTCTGTGATTTTCAAAATTGTTTTACTGGACCAAAAGTTTCTGTTTTTCCAACAGATCAATCAACTATCACCCAGATCATCCCAAGGCTTTGCTTGGCACAAACACTAATTTAAACTACAAAAACACATCTAACCAGAGGCATAATGGGTATTTTATTAAAACAGCAAGAAAAACCAAAAAGCAAAAGATCCAAGTTGGGTTGCCTCCCAACGAGCGCTATCGTTTTAACGCCCCTAGCTAGCATAAATATTTAATGATGCTCACTGAAAGATAGCAATTGAAACACAAAGAGAGAATCATGTAGCACGTGAAAAACAAGTTTAAGTCTAACATACTTCCTATGCTATGGCCTTTCATAAGAAAATAATTATCAAGATAAGCAAAAACTAACGTATGCAAGGAAGAGGAATAAAACATTGACGATCTCAACATAACGAGAGGTATTTTAGTAACATGAAAATTTCTACACAACCATATTTTCCTCTCTCATAATATTACATGTAGGACATAATCAAAATTTAACAATATAACTACACATAAAATTGCTCTTCATGATCCACATGCATGCGCAAGTTGACACTCTTCCAAACAGTGGATTATCATCAATAAAGTCATGACCTCTCCAAGCCCACTTTCATCAAAAATTTCATAAGATTGAACACTCTCCAAATATGTGGGATTATTTTTAGCTAAAGTTACACTCTTCCAACCCACTTTTAATATTATCGCACACATAATCATCATGAGGTTAAATAATTTCAAGATCATAAGAATCATTATCACCCCAATCATGACATTGCAATAAGTAGTGGACCTAGCAATATTAGCATCGCCAAGCTGGGGGTTTGCATATTATTACACAATTGAAATTAATAGATTTAAAATAACATCATTGCAATCATGCTTTTTTATTCAAGGAGCTATCATGAATCACTTTAAAATTCCTTCGTTTAAACACTTCATCACACAATTTTCCAGATTCATAAATCTCAAACAAACTTCATAAAGGTAATCTAGTGAACTCAACTCACTAGCAATAGGTTCATCATAATTGGATCTTTTGAAAAGATTGCAAGTGGATGGGGACCATATCAATAGGTTTTTAGCAAGCGAAGATGCAAGCATATAGAAGGCACATGGCAACACACAGCAAAGATAGCAAACAAGAGATCTGACGAGAAAAAGGCGAACAAAAAGAGGGAGGACGAATAAAACGGCAAATTTTATGAAGTGGGGGGAGATGAAACGAGCAATGGCAAATATGAAATTTGCAAGGATATGAGATTTGGGATTAGGAACCTGGTAGATGTTGATGAGGCCTCCCGCGGCAACGGCGCCAGAATTCCTTTTGATGTTTGCTTGAACTACTCGTCGGATTTACCCAAAGAGGAAGGGATGATGCAGCACACCAATGGTAGGTATTTCCCTCAGTGATGAGCCAAGGTTATCGAACCAGTAGGAGAACCATGCAACACCACATAAATAGCTCCTGCACACAAAGAACAAATACTTGCAACCCGACGTAAAGAGAGGGTTGTCAATCCCCACGGTAAAAAATATAGGTAAATTTTATAGTAGATTGGATAAATAGATCTACACGGGAACGCGAGATAAAAATAAATAATAAAAATTGGCAGCAAGGTATTTTTGTATTTTTGGATTAATAGATCTGAAAAAAAAGCAAATAAAAATAGATCGCGAAGGCAATAGCAAATAGATCTTGAAAATATATGATGAGAAAATAACCCCGGCCGTATGGTTTCATTAGTGGCTTCTCTCGAGAAAAATAGCATATGGTGGGTAAACAAATTACTGTTGGGCAATTGATAGAACTTCAAATAATCATGACGATATCTAGGCAAGGATCATTATATAGGCATCACGTCCAAATTAGTAGACCGACTCCTGCCTGCATCTACTACTATTACTCCACACATCGACCGCTATCCGCATCATCTAGTGTATTAAGTTCATGGAGAAACGGAGTAATGCAATAAGAACGATGACATGATGTAGACAAGATCTATTTAGGTAGAAATAGACCCCATCTTGTTATCCTTAATGGCAATGATACATACGGTCTTTTCCCTTCTGTCACTGGGATCAAGCACCGTAAGATCGAACCCATCACAAAGCACCTCTTCCCATTGCAAAGATAATAGATCAAGTTGGCCAAACAAAACCCAAATATCGGGAGAAGAATACGAGGGTATAAGCATCATGCATATAAGAGATCAAAAAAGACTCAAATAACTTTCATGGATAAAAACATAGATCTGATCATAAACTCAAAGTTCATCGGATCCCAACAAACACACCGCAAAAAGAGTTACATCAAATAGATCTCCAAGAGACCATTGTATTGAGCATCAAACGAGAGAGAAAAGCCATATAGCTACTAACTACGGACCCGTAGGTCTACATGACTACTCACGCATCATCAGAGAGGCCACCAATGAGGATTGATGACCCCTCCGTGATGGTGTCAGATTTGATATGTGGTTTCTGGAACTTGCGGCGGCTGGAATTGATTTTCTTCGACTCCCTAGGGTTTCTGGAATATTGGGGGATTTATAGAGCAAAGAGGCGGTGCGGGAGGTCTCCGAGATGGGCACACCCACTAGAGCGTGCCTGGGGGCCCAGGCCGCCCTGGTGTCTTGTGCTCACCTCGGGCTCCCTCTTCGGTACTTCTTTGGCCAACTGGATGTCTTCTGGTCTAAAAAAAAATCTCCAAAAAGTTTCGCTGTTTTTGGACTCCGTTTGGTATTGATTTCCTGCGAAGTAAAAACACGCCGAAAATAACAACTGGCACTAGGCACTATGTCAAGAGTTAGTCCAAAAAAATGATATAAAGTTGATATAAAATGATTGTAACATCTCAAAAATGATAATACAACAACTGGAACTATAAAAAAATATTTTGAGACGTATCAAACGGTGAGTCCCAGGAAGGGGAACGACCTGGAGCCGGCGAAGCCAAAGCAGTGGATGCCCACGCTGAGGGAGTACGAGGGTTATAACGGTTTTCTGGTGCGGCGGAGGCTGCAGTCGGTGGAGAATAATAGGATGTGTGGAGGGATGGAGGGATAGCCTGGCCGGCGGTGGGTGTGATGCCCCCGGCTCAATCGTGCACTACTATACACCAAATGCACACGATCAAGCCTAAGGACTCACGGGAAGATCACAACACAACTCTAAAACATATATAAAGTCATACAAGCTTTATATTACAAGCCAGGGGCCTCGAGGGCTCGAATACATAGCTCGCATACAAGCGTCAGCGGAAGCATCAGATATCTGAGTACAATATATTGAAAAGAGAAACAGAAGGCCTTTAAAAGGCGGGCAAAAGAGAACACTACTACGATCGAAAGGCGCAGGCCTCCTGCCTGGGACCCTCCGATCCTATCTCTGTTGTCAGTCAACTCGTAGTAGTATCCATCCTCTGGGTAGTAGTAAGTAGTCGATCGACGGGCATCTGTCTCAGGGGCTCCGTCATCTGGTTGCATCAAAAGGGTATGGGGAAAAGAAAGCAACAACCGTGAGTACTCATCCGAAGTACTCAGCAACAAGGATCTACACTACATTGCAACATTACCAAAGGGAGGGCGTATAGTGGACTGGGCTGCAGAAATGCCAGAATAGAAGAAGGCCTAGTCCTATCGAAGACTACATCTTCAGAGGTCTTGGCAGCATTAGAAGTGTTATTAGTACCGTAAAAGTATAGTATCATTAAGTCTCATCCCTCCAGAGATCCTTTCTCGACTCCCTGCGAGAAAGCAATCCCAGAGCCATACAATCATCAAACCTCGTCCTAGATCCCTTCTCGCGGTACGATGGGGCCCGCCACGCTCTGTCGTGAAGTATCTTCGGATCGCCGCTACCCCCTGGACCTGCATGGCAGAGCGAAGCGGCTGGCAGCACAGCAGCACCTCCTCCAGGGGGAGTGTAGGCGACAATGACTCCAACGACTCCCCACGCCCCCGTGTCAGAGGGGACTCCGACTAGTGCGAGGGTGCCTGAGTCGTGCCCTGGGGCGACGGCCTTCGCGAGGAGGTTTACTTTTGTTTTTTATTTCCTGCATCACACGACACGTCCCCGTGGGGGCGTGTAAGAACTGTAGCTTGCGCTATCCTTAAGGCTTTTGTGGTTCGGGATTAAGTTTGATCAGGCGCTTCTCGTTTAGACTTGGCCCCTTCCAGCGCGATCGCATTAGTGCTTGCGTTGCTAGGACCTAGCCCCAAGCAAGCCTCAGCCATCGCTGGTATGTCAGGTCGCGATTCCTAGGACAAGGCCATGAGTGAGGGCCCGAGGTCACTAAGAAGCTCCTGAGGCGCGAGCTCAGGAGGTCCCCTTTGACGCGCAAGTGGCTCACGCGAGAGAAGAGGTTTCCACCTTGGATGAGATCGCAAAAAGAAAGAACGTTATTTAGAAAGATTTCCCGCGCCGCGTGAGGTGGTTAACTTGCTCTTTGGGGCGCGGCGTAGATCGGCCACGGCTCGTGTGAAGTCCTTGCGACGCGAGGGCGCATTTCCTCGAAGTTGGCTTTCTGCCCGTCTTCTATGTGTGATAAGTCAATACAGGCCCGCGAGGGGTGCGTGAAAAATGATGCCCTTCGTGCCTTAACCACCGTTGTGGCTAAATTGCGAACCCCCCCCTGCCTTCCTCGCGAGGCTTGCCCTTCTTTCCTTGTTTGCCAAAATGCTCTACGTCCTCAGGACCCACACCTCGAGTGAGGCTCAGCCGCCGCTGGTATGTCAGTCGCGATTCCTGGGACAAGGCCATGGGTGAGGGGCTCGAGAGCCAGTAAGAGCCCCGAGGTGCAATGCTCAGGAGCCCCCCTTTTAACGTGCAGCGACTTTGCGAAAAAGAGGAACAAGCTTCACCAGATCGTAGGGAGGAGGGATCTCAACCACCGGCACAATGCGCCACATGAGTGGTTGTACTTAGCTTTTCGTGGTCGCGACGTAGACCGGACCGTCGCCCGGGCGCTCCTGATGTGATGCGAGATGTTATTCGTAACACGTCCGAGCGCCCTTGTTCCTGAAGCCTCTGCATGCTGACAGGTTAAAAGGTATAGGGGGGTGATGTGCGCTTGCTGCCTACCTACTGATTGTTCCGTGAGGAGATAAGGACTAAGGACCTGATGAGTGATGTGCACGGGGCCGGCCCGCGAGTCAGAGCTCGATCGCTTATTTTTTATCAGTGCTGCAAGGATGGGACCCGAGCCGTAGCCCCCGGGCCTGTGGCATGCACAACTCTGCCCATTAAGGAAGGGCAAAATGACCTGGGCCCCAACCGCCTGCGGCCAGGCTCGATGCGTGGTGCACGACGGGGCGCGGGATGCCCCCACTTCCCCACGACGCCTTGGCAACTGCCCGGGCTGCATAAAGCCTGCGGCGCTCGCGCGGGCCATCATTGCTCCTCTTCCATCTCGCATCTGCCTTGCTATGCCCCCTTTCCCCGTGAGGCTCCTCCCCCAAATCTCGGGCATGGCTCTTCTTCCACCTCACCTGGCGGTCGTGACGCATGAATGGCACCCTCGGCAAAAGCGAATCCTGCAGTCCCGTCCAAGCCCTCCTGTTATCGGGCCGGCTCCTACCTCCTCTGTCACCAAGGAGGAGGACCTGGGCCCGGTGCTCCTGCTATAGCCGGTGACCATACGAGGGGGCGGAGACCCAATCTGGCCGGGCTCGGAAGCATGGAGCGGCCTGGGGAGTCCGTTTACCCCTTCTTCCTCCACAACATTTACTTCGGGTTGGGCCCTCCGTTCTCTGATTTCTTCTACGCCATCCTCCTCCCACTACCAAATCCTGCCTTGCACCTTCAGCCCAACTCCGTCCTCCTCCTGACTATCTTCGCCTTCTATTGCGAGGCCTTCATAGGCGTGAGGCCCTCGTGGGCGCTCTTGCGCCACTTTTTCAGCCTGAGGTTCTCCGCCCAGGACCAACGCACTGGGTGCGTCACCTTCATCGACGTCAAGAGCGGGGGCAGCCATCTGAGGCCGGAAGAAGGCGGAGGGATACCGGCGTGCTGGATCTTCATGGACGCACGCCGGGTCAGCCCGCTCCTGATGACCCGGTGGCCCCACCTGAGCAAGCCCCGAGTGGGGCCAACAGAGGCTTGTCGACCCGAGGGCGAAGCCCGTCCTGGAGCAGATAGCCACGCACGGGGATGCGAAGCTGACGGGGGCGATGATCATCAAGGAGTTCCTGGGCTGGCGCACACGCCGCTCCAGGCGCGCTTGCAGCCCGTGTGGGAGTACAACCGGGCGCCAGGGACGCGATGGCTGCACGCCACCGGCCTGACCACGGAGGAGTTAGACGGGGGCCCGGGGCCCTTCTCGGCTACCTCCTCGAGGATCCCCCTGAGGCCGCGTCCCCGCTGTACATCTATGACACTACAAAAAAGACACATCCGTGACATTTTGGCCCGAACGAATTTTTTCTCCTGTCATGCTTATGGCACTTCTATGACATAATTGTGACAAAAGCACGTTTCATCATGGATGGGGTGGGATCCTACTTCTATGATAAAAAATCATGACGGAAAATGGGCTTTTCGTCCTGGGCGGGCCGGGGATGCACCTGCATGACATTCTTTGGGCGCCGTCATGATGGAAAAAACATGGTAGAAGCAAGGGCGAGCAAAATTTCGGAGTTCCCGGTTACGGTGGGTGGTCAGGGCCGAGCGATGCATGGAGGTTTGCGCGTTCTCTCATACACGTACGGCGTGTGTGCAATTGTTGGGCTCTAACTAAACCCGAGTGAGGCGTTCGCTTCCTGAACCCGAGCGATTGCACTAGCTACGTTACTGAACCCGAGCAATCGATCCCTTGGCTGTTAACTGAACCCAGCGATTCCTTCGCTACTGCTGCTAACTGAAGCCGATCGAACCAGCTGCCTCTTGATGAACAGTACCGTTGTTGGGGGTTGGATGAACAGTTCCAGGTGGGGGTTGGATAACAGGACCCGTGGTAGTAGTAGGCCGTTGCCGCTGGGTAACTGGACCCTGATCGGAGGTCGCCACACCCGACCAGTTGGGGGTGGATGAACAGGACCCCGTGGAGGCTGGTTGAACAGTAGCCCCTGGATGAACAGTAGCTGGTGGAGGCTGGAGGAAGTCGATGGTGGATGAACGTACAGGTGGAGGCTAGAGGAAGTAGACGGTGGATGAAGTAGCCCCTGGGCTGGAGCGAGGCAGTAGACGGGTGAACAGTAGCCCTGGAGTCCCGTTTTGCGGTACGCCACACCCCTCCCGATGAACAGAACCCCCGTTCGATCGTAGGTGCCCAACAACATCCATTTCCTCTGTTTTGCGGTATGCCACACCCTCCCGATCAACACACACCCCGTTTCGATCGTAGGAGCTTGAATAGAAGTCTGTTTCTCTCGTTCTGCGGTATGCCAGACCCCGTTTTGGCTGTTCCGTCCAAGCCGGTTGGCTCCCGATGAACACGACGCAGTTTCTCCGTTCCGACCCAGCCGGTTGGCTCCGATGAACAGGACGTCGTTGCTGCCGTCCGTTGCCTCTCCATGTCACGAGCCCCAGCCGTACTATGTTAGTAGCGTTCGAACCCCCCCGTATGTACATACATGGCCATATTTTTTGCCGTCTGGCTGTAGGTACGCGTACACAATTTAGCCGGGACTGCGTGAACTGCTACGTCGGGGGCTCTACTACGACATGTCCGCTACTTACTCGGCCATGGTTCATCCTTGTAGAGAGACCGATCAACCAGTATATACATACACATTCGCGACCAACAGACAACCCTACGTACGGTTCGACCGGGTGGGTCCATCTGTCCGGGAGGATAAGAAGGTACTCCCTTGCGTGCGAAGATATATGTGGTGGTGCCCAGCTGTCAGGGGGAGGATCATTTTTTTGTGCGTAATAAGGAGGCACTTCCTTGCGTGCGAAGATGTAGCTAGTGGTCCGCTGTCAGCCTCACCGTGTATAGTCGTCTTCCATGGCTGTCGTTCATTGACAACGTTGACCACGCCGTGCCGAGAGCACCAATGCTTGGACGATGGCGAGGCCTGCTAGGGAACGATGCGGAGCCAAGGAAACGAGGCAGTGGATGCCCATGCGGAGGGGAGTACGAGAGTTCACTGGTTCCACTGCGGTGTGAGGCTGCCGTCGCGGAGAATAACACGCGGTTGTGGGTGAGTAGAGGGAAGGACTGGCGGCCGGGGGTTGGGTGGGGCGGTGAGGCCTGCACGGAAGCACTGCCGCCCATGGGAGGTAGGGAGCAGGCGGTCCCACCGGCGCTGGTTTGGGCGGCTGGAGCAAGAAGATCAGAGGTTGAAGAAGCAGCACAGCTGTTGGATTAACATCCAACGGTCCAGCTCGCTAGATCATTTGTTGAATAAGTTGAAAGCCCTGCGAACGCGTCAGCTTAGTAGGCCCCAAGTCAGCCACCAAATCTGCCGGGTCCCAGCTGTCATCGGGAGGAATAGTTTTTTTTCGCATAATAAGGAGGCACTTCCTTCTGCGAGATTTTGCCGGTGGGTCCCAAGCTGTCGCAGGAGCAACATTTTTTTCGCGTAATAGGAGGCACTTCCTTGTGTGGGTCCCTACTATCAGCATCTCCACTTACATCCCTCTTCCGATGGCTGTCATTTGTTGACCATGTTGACCACGGCGGCGCCGAGAGCACCAACGCGGCGGACAACGGTGATGTTTGCTTGAACTACGTCGGTTATTTCCCCAAAGAGGAAGGATGATGCAGCACAGCAACGTAGGTATTTCCCTCAGTGATGAGACCAAGGTTATTGAACCAGTAGGAGACCACGCAACACCACGTAAACAGCTCCTGCACACAAAGAACAAATACTTGCAACCCGACGAAGAGGGGTTGTCAATCCCTCACGTGTAAAAAGATAGGTAAAATTGTAGTAGATTGGTAAATAGATCTCGCGGGAGCGCGAGATAAATAATAAATAAAAATTGCAGCAAGGTATTTTTGTATTTTTGGATTAATATATCGGAAATAAAAGCAAATAAATAGATCGCGAAGGCAAATAGCAAATAGATCTGAAAATTATGATGAGAAAATAGACCCGGGCCATAGGTTTCACTAGTGGCTTCTCTCGAGAAAATAGCATACGGTGGGTAAACAAATTACTGTTGGGCAATTGATAGAACTTCAAATAATCATGACGATATCCAGGCAATGATCATTATATAGGCATCACGTCCAAGATTAGTAGACCGACTCCTGCCTGCATCTACTACTATTACTCCCACACATCGACCGCTATCCAGCATGCATCTAGTGTATTAAGTTCATGGAGAAACGGAAGTAATGCAATAAGAACGAGGACATGATGTAGACAAGATCTTTTGTAGAAATAGACCCCATCTTGTTATCCTTAATGGCAATGATACATACGTGTCGTTTCCCCTTCTGTCACTGGGATCAAGCACCGTAAATCGAACCCATCACAAAGCACCTCTTCCCATTGCAAGATAAATAGATCAAGTTGGCCAACAAAACCCAAATATCGGAGAAGAAATACGAGGGTATAAGCAATCATGCATATAAGAGATCAAAAAAGACTCAAATAACTTTCATGGATAAAACATAGATCTGATCATAAACTCAAAGTTCATCGGATCCCAAAAAACACACCGCAAAAAGAGTTACATCAAATATCTCCAAGAGATCGTTGTATTGAGAATCAAACGAGAGAGAGAAAGCCATCTAGCTACTAACTACTGACACGTAGGTCTACAATGAACTACTCACGCATCATCGAGAGGCACCAATGAGGATGATGAACCCCTCCGTGTGGTGTCTAGATTGGATCTGTGGTTTCTGAACTTGCGGCGGCTGGAATTATTTTCGTCGAATCCCCTAGGGTTTCTGGAATATTGGGATATTTATAGAGCAAAGAGGCGGTGCGGGAGGTCTCCGAGATGGGCACAACCCAGCAGGCGCGCCGGGGCCCGGCAGGCTGCCCTGGTGTCTTGTGCTCACCCTCGGGCCCCCTCTTCAGTACTTCTTTGCCCACTGGATGTCTTCTGGTCCAAAAAATCTCCAAAAAGTTTCGCTTCGTTTGGACTCCGTTTGGTATTGATTTTCTACGAAGTAAAAACAAGCAAAACAGCAACTGGCACTGGGCACTATGTCAATAGGTTAGTCCCAAAAAATGATATAAAGTTGATATAAAATGATTGTAAAACATCCAAAAATGATAATATAACAGCATGGAACAATAAAAATTATAGATACATTGGAGACGTATCGCATCCCCAAGCTTATTCCTGCTCGTCCTCGAGTAGGTAAATGATAAAAACAGAATTTTTGATGTGGAATGCTGCCTAATAGGTTCATCACATATTCTTTTCTTTGTGGCATGGACATTTGGGCTTTTATGTGGTTCAAAGCAATAGTCTAGTTTTGACATGAGGACTTTAATACTCAAGAATATCAACAAAGCAACCACGTCTTTCAAAATATCAACACTAAAGCAAGTTATCCCTAGCCCATTATGCTCAATCATTGATCCATTCATGAAACACACTCGAATATTAGCTACACCCAATGCCAAGTACGATCATAGTGCCCCTTAGTTGTGCTTTATAAGAGAAGATGGAGACTCAAGTAAAAATAAAAATTGCATAAGTAAAAAGGCCCTTCGTGTAGGGAAGTAGGGATTTGTAGAGGTGCAGAGCTCAAAGCTTAAATTGAGAGATAAAAACATTTTGAGAGGCATACTTTTCCCACCACGAAAATGACTTAGAGTTCCCAATACTTTCCATGCTAGATTATCATAGGCGGTTCCCAAACAGAAATTAAAGTTTTTCCTTTTTCCACCATACTTTCACTTTCCATGGCTAGCCGTATCCATGGGTGCCCTCCATACCAACACTTTCTAAGGAATTTATTATTTGACAACATAAAGTAAATTCATTTTTCATTTCAGGAATGGGCATTCCTAATACCTTTACCGTACTCTCGTGCAATGACAAGTGACTAAACACTCATCGTGAGAATAACACATCTAGCATGGAAAAATATCGGCCACCCCTCACCGCCTCGCGAGCGGTACGAGCACATAAAAGAGAAATTTATTTTGAAAATTAGAGATGGCACATACAAATTGCTTAGAATGCATGGAAATACCGCATATAGGTAGGTATAGTGGACTCATATGGCAAAACTGGTTTAAAGGGTTTTGGATGCACAAGTAGTGATCATACTTAGTGCAAATGAAGGCTAGCAAAAAGATTGAGAAGCGTCCAACCAAGAAACGAAAAATCTCGTAATCATGCATTAAGCATAATTAACACCGATAATGCACCACAAGTAGGATATAATTTCATTCATACTATTGACTTCGTGCTTGCATAGGGAATCACAAACCTTAACACCAATATTCTTACTAAAGCATAATTACTCATCAACATACTCACATATCACTATCATCATATCTCAAAACTATTACTACGAATCAAGTTTATTTTGTTGAATGATCTTCATGAAAGTTTTATTATATCCTTCTTGGATATCTATCACTTTGGGACTAATTTCATATGTTGCTTTAATAAGCTCAAACAAATATAAGTGAAGAACATGAGCATAATATTTCTTTCTCTCAAATTAATTTAAGTGAAGCAAGAGAGAATTTCTTAAAAAATTTACTAACTCCCAAATAAATCTAATGAAGCATGAGATCATTTCTTCAAACAACAAAGCACACCAGCTCAAAAATATATAAGTGAAGCACTAGAGCAATTCCATAGCTCATAAAAATTTAAGTGAAGCATAGGAGCAAGCATAGCATAATTTTTTGTCTCCAAAAAGGTGTGTCCAGCAAGATTCAAGACTTAAAATAAAAAGCAAAACAAGAAAAGACTCATATCATACAAGACGCTCCAGTAAAACTCATAATATGTGACGAATAAAAATATAGCTCCAAGTAAAATACCGATGGTCGTTAAAGAAAGAGGGATGCCCCTCGGGGGCTCCCCAAGCTTAGTTGCTTGAATATTCTTGAATATTACCTTGGGGTGCCTCGGGCATCCCCAAGCTTAGCTTTTTGCTAATCCTTATTCCTTCATCCATCGTGATCTCACCCAAAACTTGAAAACTTCAATCACACAAAACTCAACAAAACCTTCGTGAGATCCGTTAGTACAAGAAAACCAATCTTTATTTTAAGTACTGTAGAAAACCCATTCAAATTTTTGTTCTTGCATTATATCTACTGTATTCCAACTTTTCTATGGCAAAAACTCTTCAAAGAAAACCATAGATTGATCAGAATAAGCACACAATGCAAAGAAAACAGAATCTGTCAAAAACAGAATAGTCTGCAAATATACGAATTGTTCTCATACTTATGAAATCGAAAAATTATTAAAAATTATGACAGAATAGAAAATTTGTATATCAATCTTGTGTAAAAAATCAGAATTTTTCGTCGCTTCTGTGAATTTTCAAAATTGTTTTACTGGAGCCAAAAGTTTCTGTTTTTCCAACAGATCAATCAACTATCACCCAGATCATCCCAAGGCTTTGCTTGGCACAAACACTAATTTAAACTACAAAAACACATCTAACCAGAGGCATAATTGGGTTTTTATTAAAAACAGCAAGAAAACCAAAAAGCAAAAGATCAAGTTGGGTTGCCTCCCAACGAGCGCT
This sequence comes from Thinopyrum elongatum, assembly GCA_011799875.1. NCBI lineage: Eukaryota > Viridiplantae > Streptophyta > Magnoliopsida > Poales > Poaceae > Thinopyrum > Thinopyrum elongatum. The sequence goes on along the minus strand of CM022298.1, from coordinate 401,734,205 downwards.
ATCGTTTTACGCCCCTAGCTAGGCATAAATAATTTAATGATGCTCACTGAAAGATAGCAATTGAAACACAAAGAGAGAATCATGTAGCACGTGAAAAACAAGTTTAAGTCTAACATACTTCCTATGCATAGGCTTTCAAAGAAAATAAATTATCAAGATAAGCAAAAACTAACGTATGCAAGGAAGAGGAATAAAACATTGACGATCTCAACATAACGAGAGGTATTTTAGTAACATGAAAATTTCTACAAACCATATTTTCCTCTCTCATAATAATACATGTAGGATCATAATCAAATTTAACAATATACTATCACATAAAATTTGCTCTTCATGATCCACATGCATGCGCAAGTTGACACTCTTCCAAAACAGTGGATTATCATCAAATAAAGTCATGACCTCTCCAAGCCCACTTTCATCAAAAATTTCATAAGATTGAACACTCTCCAAATATGTGGGATTATTTTTAGCTAAAGTTACACTCTTCCAACCCACTTTTATATTATCGCACACATAATCATCATGAGGTTTAAATAAATTTTCAAGATCATAAGAATCATTATCACCCCAATCATGACATTGCAATAAGTAGTGGACCTAGCAATATTAGCATCGCCAAGCTTGGGGGTTTGCATATTATTACACAATTGAAATTAATAGATTTAAAATAACATCATTGCAATCATGCTTTTTTATTCAAGGAGCTATCATGAATCACTTTATAAATTCCTTCGTTTAACACTTCATCACACAATTTTCAGATTCATAAATCTCAAACAAAACTTCATAAAGGTAATCTAGTGAACTCAACTCACTAGCAATAGGTTCATCATAATTGGATCTTTTGAAAAGATTAGCAAGTGGATGGGGACCATATCAATAGGTTTTTAGCAAGCGAAGATGCAAGCATATAGAAGGCACATGGCAACACAAGCAAAGATAGCAAACAAGAGATCTGACGAGAAAAAGGCGAACAAAAAGAGGGAGACGAATAAAACGGCAAATTTTATGAAGTGGGGGAGATGAAACGAGGCAAATGGCAAATATGAAATTTGCAAGGAGATGAGATTTGGGATTAGGAACCTGGTAGATGTTGATGAGGCCTCCCGGCAACGGCGCCAGAAATTCCTTTTGATGTTTGCTTGAACTACGTCGTGGATTTACCCAAAGAGGAAGGGATGATGCAGCACACCAATGGTAGGTATTTCCCTCAGTGATGAGACCAAGGTTATCGAACCAGTAGGAGAACCATGCAACACCACATAAATAGCTCCTGCACACAAAGAACAAATACTTGCAACCCGACGTAAAGAGAGGGTTGTCAATCCCCTACGGGTAAAAAATATAGGTAAATTATAGTAGATTGGATAAATAGATCTCACGGGAACGCGAGATAAAATAAATAATAAAAATTGCAGCAAGGTATTTTGTATTTTTGGATTAATAGATCTGAAAAAAAAGCAAATAAAAATAGATCGCGAAGGCAATAGCAAATAGATCTAAAATATATGATGAGAAAATAGACCCGGCCGTAGGTTTCATTAGTGGCTTCTCTCGAGAAAAATAGCATATGGTGGGTAAACAAATTACTGTTGGGCAATTGATAGAACTTCAAATAATCATGACGATATCTAGGCAAGATCATTATATAGGCATCACGTCCAAGATTAGTAGACCGACTCCTGCCTGCATCTACTACTATTACTCCACACATCGACCGCTATCCAGCATGCATCTAGTGTATTAAGTTCATGGAGAAACGGAGTAATGCAATAAGAACGATGACATGATGTAGACAAGATCTATTTAGGTAGAAATAGACCCCATCTTGTTATCCTTAATGGCAATGATACATACGGGTCGTTTCCCTTCTGTCACTGGGATCAAGCACCGTAAGATCGAACCCATCACAAAGCACCTCTTCCCATTGCAAGATAAATAGATCAAGTTGGCCAAACAAAACCCAAATATCGGAGAAGAATACGAGGGTATAAGCATCATGCATATAAGAGATCAAAAAAGACCAAATAACTTTCATGGATAAAAACATAGATCTGATCATAAACTCAAAAGTTCATCGGATCCCAACAAACACACCGCAAAAAGAGTTACATCAAATAGATCTCCAAGAGACCATTGTATTGAGCATCAAACGAGAGAGAAAAGCCATATAGCTACTAACTACGGACCCGTAGGTCTACAATGAACTACTCACGCATCATCAGAGAGGCACCAATGAGGATATGACCCCTCCGTGATGGTGTCAGATTTGATATGTGGTTTCTGGAACTTGCGGCGGCTGGAATTGATTTTCTTCGACTCCCCTAGGGTTTCTGGAATATTGGGGTATTTATAGAGCAAAGAGGCGGTGCGGGAGGTCTCCGAGATGGGCACACCCACTAGAGCGTGCCTGGGGGCCCAGGCCGCCCTGGTGTCTTGTGCTCACCTCGGGCTCCCTCTTCGGTACTTCTTTGGCCAACTGGATGTCTTCTGGTCTAAAAAAAATCTCCAAAAAGTTTCGCTGTGTTTTGGACTCCGTTTGGTATTGATTTCCTGCGAAGTAAAAAACAAGCCGAAAATAACAACTGGCACTAGGCACTATGTCAAGGTTAGTCCAAAAAAATGATATAAAGTTGATATAAAATGATTGTAACATCCAAAAATGATAATACAACAACTGGAACTATAAAAAAATATGTGTGAGACGTATCAAACGGTGAGCCCAGGAAGGGAACGACCTGGAGCCGGCGAAGCCAAAGCAGTGGATGCCCACGCTGAGGGGAGTACGAGGGTTATAACTGGTTCTGGTGCGGCGTGAGGCTGCAGTCGGTGGAGAATAATAGGATGTGTGGAGGGATGGAGGGATAGCCTGGCCGGCGGTGGGTGTGATGCCCCGGCTCAATCGTGCACTACTATACACGCAAATGCACACGATCAAGCCTAAGGACTCACGGGAAGATCACAACACAACTCTAAAACATATATAAAGTCATACAAGCTTTATATTACAAGCCAGGGGCCTCGAGGGCTCGAATACATAGCTCGCATACAAGCGTCAGCGGAAGCATCAGATATCTGAGTACAAATATTAAAAGAGAAACAGAAAGGCCTTTAGAAAGGCGGGCAAAAGAGAACACTACGATCGAAAGGCGCAGGCCTCCTGCCTGGGACCCTCCGATCCTATCTGTGTTGTCAGTCAACTCGTAGTAGTATCCATCCTCTGGGTAGTAGTAGTAGTCGATCGACGGGGCATCTGTCTCAGGGGCTCCGTCATCTGGTTGCATCAAAAGGGTATGGGGGAAAAAGAAAGCAACAACCGTGAGTACTCATCCGAAGTACTCAGCAACAAGGATCTACACTACATTGCAACATTACCAAAGGGAGGCTGTATAGTGGACTGGGCTGCAGAAATGCCAGAATAGAAGAAGGCCTAGTCCTATCGAAGACTACATCTTCAGAGGTCTTGCAGCATTAGAAGTGTATATTAGTACCGTAAAAGTAATAGTATCATTAAGTCTCATCCCTACCCAGAGATCCTTTCTCGACTCCCTGCGAGAAAGCAATCCCAGAGCCATACAATCATCAACCTCGTCCTGAGATCCCTTCTCGACTCCTTGCGAGAAGCAATCCCGAGCCATAGTATCCAATTCTAGCTGTATCGATCGGATACAACTCCGAGTGTCCGTTACCGAGGATCTGGCTATGCATAGATTAGTTCTTCCTGCAGGGGTGCACCAAATTACCCACCCCGCTCGCTTAACTCCGGCCGGACACACGTTTCCGGTCATGCCCGACCTTGCCAAACGACACACCGCAGCCCTACCTAGAGCTCAGCAAAGAGGCCCCGCCGGTCTACATCCTAAGCGCAAGGGGGTCCCTTGGTGGCCATCGCCCCTCGCCCTCCGGGTCGTTGCGTACATGGCCCAGATCCAAGCACCACCGAAATGGCGCCAATCACTCCATGCCGCACTGCTGAACTGGACGTCTGACAGGGCTTTCGGCTGATGCATACGATGCAGAACGCCCATACTATGCCCACGTGATGGTTAGTGCTATCAGGCCAGAGGCCTGCTCGGATCAAATATCCAAATCGTTAGGACTAGGGCTTGCGGTAACGAGCAGAGACTCACGAAAGATGTGACCCCGTCGCCCCGTCTCGAGGACTTGCGGCAAGGGTTAAGAATGCCCGGCCGCGCCTCGTATTCACCACTCGGGCACCACACTGGCAACCCGCCTTCACATCACACGCGGGTACCCCTCAGGATCGACCCGCCTTTCCAAGTAACATTGTAAAGTCCAAGTATCCGTGTGTCCATAACATCAGGGAATCCGAGGTATCACCCTCATTGAATTCCCACTCGATGTATCCGTCAAGGTGAACTAGGAGGAATCACCCTCACTGGGTCCACACTTGAGGTGTTGTACGACAGCGTCGTTATCGGAGCGGTGAAGGAGGAATCACCCTCACTGGGTCCACACTTGAGGTGTTGTACGACAGCGTCGTTATCGGAGCGGTGAAGGAGGAATCACCCTCGATGACCATGACCGAATAGCTACTCTACAGAGTTAACATCAGAAGTGCTACAAGAGGTTTCACCCTCGGCACTCGATAGTAACGCTGCAGTGTCGTTACAACTAAGGGGGGGGGGGGGTGATGTGCGGTGCCGGGGCCTGGTCTTCAATCCCGTTGATCGGGTCTTCGGATAATCCAGCGGGGCAGTCGGGATAAGTGGGGTCACTGGTAGGTCTCTAGCCAGCCTATACTAAGCAATTTAGGGTAAGCAGGTAAGGTATCAATAGCAGGTTACAATAAACAGGCTATGCATCAGAATAGGTAAAGCAGTAGCAGCAGCAATTCTAATGCAAGCATGAGAGAAAGAATAGGCGATATCGGGATGCTTAAAAGGGGGGCTTGCCTGGTTGCTCGGCGGCAAGGGCAAGGTCGTCAATGGTGTCTTCGGTCTCCGGAGCTGCGGCGGTACCGGGAACTGCGTCGGGGTCTAACGAGAGAGAAGAGGGGGAGGAAACAGTATAAATACACAGCAAACATGAGCAACACAATGTACGACATGACAATATGCAGTGCCAGGTGTGTCCTAACGTATGGTTGCACGTCACCGAGGAAGGAGGAATCCATCCGGGAATGTTTTCCCGGTTCCGGACCTGTGTCAGACAGATGACCGGAGGGGAATGGTTCCATGTTCGGGTAGTTAGGGACATGTGACGGACGAACGGACCGCGTATTTGAATTCGTCTTGTCGTTCTGAGCAAGTTTCATGTAAAAAGTATTTTCATCGGAGTTACGGATTATTTAATATGATTTTCTAAAGTTTTTATTAATTTCTGGAATTTAATTATTTATTTAAATTAAACATTATCCGAAACAGTAGTTGATGACGTCAGCATGACATCATGCTGATGTCAGCGGTCAACCTGACAGGTGGGGTCTACCTGTCATAGACTGTTAGGTTAATTAGTGATTAACTAACTAATTACTATTTAATTAAACTAATTAATTAATTAGATTAACCTAATCAGGATTAATTAAACTAATTAATTCACTAATTAATTAATTATTAATAATTTTTGTTTATTTAACTTTTTTAATCATATCTTCTTTTTTTAAACAGGGACCGGACCCCACTGGACAGTGGCACAGCCGGACACGTCCGCGCTGTGCCTGTCCAGGGACGGACATGTCCGCGCGGAGGGGGGTCAACGCGCACGCACGCGCGGCAGAGAGGGCCGGCCGCGGCCAGAGGCGAGCGCGGCGAGGCCGGCCGGCGGCGGCGAGCGGCGCTGGTGGAGCGGAGCAGGCAGCGGTCGAGGCGCGGCTGCGAGAGGAGGAGCTGCAGAGGGGGCGGCAACGGCGAGCGGCCGCCGCGGCGCGAAGCAGTAGCAAGCAAGCAGCGGCGCGAGCTGGGCGGGGCAGGCGCGCAGGGCGGGCGAGGGCGCGGCGACGAACGCCGACGCGCGCAGGGAAGCGGGGCATAGGAGGGCGGCGAGCGGGAAAAGGGCCTGGAGGAGGCGGCTCACGGGGGGGGGGGGGGGGGGGCTCGAGGAGGCGAGGCGGTTTGGTGCGGCGGCCGCGGTCGAGCAGGCCCGTGACGGCAAGGGCGGCCGCCGGCGAGGTCGCCGGCGTCGAGGCGGGGCGGTCGGGCGCCGGGCGCATCCTCGATCCCGATCCAGATGGAACGGGGGGGGGGGGGAGTGGGTAGGTTTAGGGTTTGGGGGTCTCCTGGGGGAGGCCAAATAGGGAGGGGGGGAGCTGGGCCGGCCTGGTGGCCGTGGCCCAGTTGGGCCGGGGGGGGGGGGATTTTCTCTTTTTAATTTTTTCTGTTTTGTTTTCTTTTGCCTTTTTCTTTTTATTTATTCATATCTCCTGTTTAGTAAATTGTTAGGCCTCAAAATGATTTTTGTAGAACATGGCAATTGTTCCAATAAATACTAGGCATCCTCTACCACTGTCAAAAATTAGTTTGGAGTCAACTGGACCTGACACAAATTTCATAATAAATAGAATGTATTAAACCTTGCTGTTTTGGTAAAGTTTGAGCCACCTAATTAATTTATTTATTGTTGGTTTCAATTTTAGAATAGTCTCTGGAATATTTGTTATTTATTGAACATTTTAGTTTTTTATGTTAGACAACTTTTATTTTCCACTTTCATTTAAATTTGGATTTTGACTTAGGAGTTGAAATGCAATATAATGCTAATGATGATCATGCACTGTTAAACATGATGACATGGCATAATCAAAAGGGTGATTACTGTAGTTAACCACTGGGGGTGTTACAGTGGGGTAGCGCTTCGCAGCGGTGCGTGCTATGCAGAGCCGCTAGCCGCCGGAGGCCGGAGCAGGCGGTCCCGGCGACGCTGGAGGAAGAAGACGAGAGATTGAAAGTGCATGCCGTCCGTTGGATATAAATCCAACGGTTGTGGATGTTAGAATCATTTGTTGACTAAGTTGACAACGCCTTGCATAGGCTTCAACCTATTGGCCCACATGTCAGCCTGCAAAAATATGGCATATATTTAACCCATGTTTTCTAGAATTTACAGTCCATTTGCTGGGCTGGTTGAACAAATAATTTAGAGTCAATGCGGCCCATTTAATTTTTTCTAAGAAATCACAACTCATTTGCACTTTCTTGAAATACATGAATTAGCTGGGCTTGTTCTATATTTAATGCTAGGTTAGAAGGAGCAATTAATATCAAAAAATTAACCGGAGCTACACATTTTATTATATACCAAATTAACAAATTAGCGAGTTATTGCTCAAAAGAAAAGTGAGCGCGTTATTATTACATTGGTCCTTAAAATCTTCGCAAGCCTTTGTACGTAATCACCAGGATTTTCCTTGCCTGAGAGTAAAAAACAACCATGATTTTCCTTGCCAACTTCTGTTAAACATTTATTTTTATAAGTTAATAAGATGTGGGATGTTTTTATAATGTATATATAAGTTTCTATTAAATATACGATAATAGTAATACTATATATATAATGTGGTTAGAACGGAAAACATAAATTGGACACTGCATTATTATTCTTATATATAGATAAATAGAAGAGAGATCTGCATTTTATTAAAAAAAATACATTGGCTGCCGATGTTTAAGAAAAAGTAAAACCTACGCTGGAGGCCCATAGGCCGGTACGTACATGATGGACCTCAAAAAAATAAGTTGAAACCACTGTGTCGGTATGTCGTGGGCTACGAATGTTAAAAAACAAAACCTAGGCCTAGCTGATACTTGTTCACCCTCTGAGAAAATGATAACAGCCAGATCCCCGATACCCCTAAAAAAAGCTCCCCGATGACAGTCATCGTTGGAAATTTAATTCGTTTATTGACTAGGTTGACAAACCCTTGGGCCCCAACGTCAGTATACAATTAGGAGGAAGCTTTTTTTCCAATGAGGCACTTGCTTGCGTACGGCCTTGGACCTGGTGGGTCCCTACTGTCAGCCTCTTGGCTTACAGTCCTCTCCGGATTTCTCTAGTTTGTTGAGCATGTTGACAAACGCATACGGCGGCGCCGCGGCGAGCGCACACGAACGGGAAAGAACCGGAGCCGGGGAAGACGCCTTCATTCTTTCGAACATACCGCAGTAGCCCGGTGGCTGCAGCCCTCTCACCCAAAAGTTGTACTGCCCGGGTTCGATTCCAACTGGTGCAGTTGAAAAATATCTAACACTTGCCAAAATTTCGTCCCTAGTTTACCCAGTTTTTTGCACACTCAACATTGTCTTGGCATTTTGAAAATAGCATATCTTTTTGACTTTGCATCATATGAAGATGTGCCATACATGAATGTTGATCAGCATGATGTTAACCTGTTGTTAGTTCCATTTTTACCATGAATTAAATTTCCAACATTCTGTTATCCATGTTTGAAAAGTGCGTGTTGATTTAAATGCTCTGCCTCTGAAACATGCAGTTTCTGATCTGAAAATCACTTGGACAAGCAGCCATCACCGGTGTTGGATTCGATGCCGCGCTTCTTCAATCCCCCCGCAGCGTGAGGGGGAAATAAACATCCGTCCCGTGCTGGCGGCTGGGGAATGGAGCAAACTGGATTAAAGAGGGGGCTGGAGGCGCGACTAAAGAAGCACATCAGACGCGATTTTTTTAAGTGGATGGCTCTCGATGGCGTTTTTTTTACTTGCCTCTGCACCATACAACTTGTATTTTTAGCCTCCCAGTCCGTGGTGGACCAGCAACCCATTTGCTGGGTGGGCCAACCTACAGAAAGCATCACTTGATTTTTCATCAAGGCCCAAAAACAACGCAATACTATGTTTGTTTTGAGGCCGAAAACATTACGGCATGGGTTGAGCGGGGGAGGGGGAAGACAGAGAAAAAAGATAAAAAAGAGCTGATGCGCCGTTGCTACCCTAACAAGCAGGTGCAATTCTTCTCGGGAAGAAGGTGTGCCGTTGACACTCACACATCACAATCCCACAGTAGACATTCTAACAAGTTCACACACAAGTACAACAGAAAAGGTAAACATTGGTATCAAACTCAAGTTCACAGGACACGTTCATATTCATAGCCAACATTCACAATCAACAACTCAAAAGATTCATATATACATAAGTTCAGCATGTCTATGCATCCAAATGATTGATAGATCACAAGACAATATTCATAGCTAACGTTCACAAAAAGATTTAGATATACACATATTCAGCATGTTTATGCATCAAAATGATTGAGAGATCATAGCCAATATCATCCATGGACAAACTTTAATTACCTAGGGTACAGACTGGTAAATGGTGTTCACTCAGTGGTACTTTCGAGTACATAAAAGGCAGCACAGACAATCTGAACTTTGCTTGTAGGTTTATCCTTGAGATAGTGGCCTCGATGCCGAGGGAGGTTTGAGCAACTTGGCCACTATTTTCATCCAACTAGTTTACTGGCTCATCTTGGTCCTGTAGCTCACTAAAATTGTACATTGCAGACAAGAAAGGAGGCGGTCGATAAAATGAACCACCCAAATTTTTTGTGCAGTTCAACTAAAATGGAGCATCCCTGGCGTGCAGACTGATTAAGTGCCAGATGAATATACACGTCAACCAACTTGCCAGATGAATATACGCGCCATACAGTTCGCTGCCAGCATACGTGGCGATAACCAAAAGGCACAAGTTGGGACCAAAGACTGGACTGCGTTTTTCTGGGCTATGCGCCAAGCAATATTGTTGGCGTTCACTCTGGCACTTCTTCTTGTCAACATCGATGCTTGTCTAAGTGAACTTTGGAGTACATAGCAGCAGCATAATTATCTGCCCATCTGATCTTTTTGTGTAGTTCTACTGAAATCGCCCAATGTAATGATTTGCCTGTGAGTTCAGGCTCCAAGTTACTCCTTTATGAAGTCGGCCAACAGTAGCACAATACCAAATTACCAATACATATGACAAGCACAATAATCAGGATAAAGACCGGTACCAACCTATGTGAGGAAGCATATCAATTAGTATTTCCTTTGACTAGAAGCCGAGATAAGCGACTGACAGGAAAGGAAGGATGCAGTCGAGGCAATGAAGTACCCAAAGTTTTTGTGCAGTTCCACCAAAATCGAGCATCCCTGTTGGCACATATATTGAGAGTGAGATTACTATAATAGTGGGACTAGTTGATGAAACATACACTAACAAATAGAAGCACGCTCATTATCTTAATGGGTAAAGTTAGCAACATAGTAGTCTTGCTTAAAGAGAGGTATTAGTTTATTTAATCAGTGCCAATTAGCTCAACACTCAAAGCATTGCCATGTATCATAGGTTGCAAAAATTTAACGTGCAAAGATAAAGGAGTTTCTCATGACAGTAGCAACACAGTAGCACGATACAAATAGAGATGACAGCAAACTAACATGGATGAAGGCCTTAGGCCGGTACCAACCTGAGCAAGAAGCTTATTCAAGTTGTCCCAGAAGAGATGATAAATCACTCACTGGAATCATTCAATAGTATATATTTTTGTGCACTTCAAATGTATGGTTGACATCACTCTTATTTACCAGTGGTGAGATTATATCGAAAGATTATCAAGAACTTCCAGCAGAGTTAAAGCACTGGCTGGGATACAGTTACTTGTATTCTCTTGTGCAGTTCCACTATAATGTACGATTGGCACAATATGATCCATGTTTGCACAAGTAGGAGCAAGGTGAAACCTTCATTAGCTTAGTGAGAAAGGATAGAAAGAAATTAGCATATTATTTTAACAGTAGCATCAAATTCATGATGACAATACAGTAGCAAAACATTGCCTCATTGAACTAGTGGCAATAAATTGACATGCAAAACAATAGCATTATTATCTCATGACACTACCAAGATCCCCTCCCTACTCCACCACATGGTCCACCTCCACAGACACACATACACACGTACATGATTCAGCATTGGGTGCTACTAAAGATTTGTTTAACTCCGACAGGAAAATTAGGCAACGATTAATTAGTGCTGCTTAAGTACTCCTAATTGATTAAGTGACCTTGCAGGAGAGACATCAGAATTGGAAGGGCTCCTGGAGGATCATCTCACATGTAAGGGAGACGTTGCCGGAGTCCTTGAATGGCCTCGACTGAGGCCTCGGCTTTAGGAAGATCACCTTGGCACTGTTGATCGTGTAGAGCTGGGTCATACTTGCATCCAGAATCCAGTTAATTAGTATGATGTGTCATCAAGCCAAGTACTACTCTGCTATGTACTACAAGTGCATTTCTTCAAGTAAATTAATGCTAGTAGCAACACAACAATACAATACCACTAGCAAGATGTCAGGATAACATAGGACGGTACCAACGTGTGATCTTCTTCATTTCCTTCTTCTTCTTCTTCTTCTTCTTCTTCTTCGTCTTCCTCTTCTTGCCCTGTTTCTCTTTCTCCTCACCAATTGGTGAAACCAAGTACATGATTGGCCTTCTATTTCAGATTTGGTTTTGTCAATGAGGGAGTACAAGTGTACTAGTAAACAATAGCATTATTTTCTCATGGCAGTTGCAAAATAGAGGTGAACACATGCATTAAATACCATTCTTACCTAAAGGAAGGTTATGGTGCCAATATGGAGGATGAAGATTGGAACACAGATCTCCCTTTGTGCAGTTCCACCGAAATGAACCAACGGTTCCGGTGTGACATTCCAGTTAAACTGGACAAAAATAACATCTTTTAAGAAGTGTTTTGTGCAGTGCACCAAAAGGTCGCAATAGCAATGAGGTGAAATGGATATCCCTGTTTGCACAAAAAGCTACAGAGGAAACAGTCAGAGTCTCAAACAATTACTGGCAAAAACAATTGGTTAAACTTGTCATGACTTATAATAGTGGCATGGCTTCATTTTACCAGGGGCATTAGATTAAGAACAACTAAATATTTGCTATAAGGGCATGGGACAGTGGGTGCACCAGCAGTCCAGCACCATGTACCTAAACCGGGGCATAAAGTGGTGATTCAGAGTTTGTTGCCCCGAGAAACAAACATCCAAGCAACATATCTGGGTTGGTCCCATTTTTGTTCACTTTAGCCACCTATTCGTATGTGTGGATAGCAAATCTAGTCCTGGTCATACCACTGTGTACAGCGTTTCCCCTATATTTCCCTTTTCGACCAAGAGACCGGTTGGATGGCCAGTCTGTACTACTTTCACCCCCTTTCTTTCTTGTTTGTACCAAGTCCAATGTACATACTAACTTTCCCTCCTTTATTTCCTGTTTGAACCAAGTACAAGATTCGACTCCATGAAGTAGCTTTACCTCTAACAATAGAAAAAAGTTAGGTGGTGTTGGACCATCCGCTCGAGCCTAGCTACGAGGGGGGCTGAGAGGTAGAAAATTATGCACATGCAGCGACGTAGCGAGCTGGGGAAGTAGAGCTAGGCCGGTTTCGAAGGTAGATATACCTGAAGGTCGTTGGGGTGTGGATAGGTGGGCGGCGGGAGGCCGGATCCGCCCACACCAGGGCAGCGATGAAGGGATCGGAGGACCTCCCGCGCCGGCGCTCAGCCAGAGATAACGGTGCGGCCGGCAGTGGGTCTCCTCCCTCGCCGTTGACGACGGCCTAAACACTGCCCCTCCTCCCCTTCACCGGCAGAGGGGATACGTCCGGATCTTTAACCAACGGTGAGGATAGAAAGACAGTGTTACCACCGCTATCTTGTTTAGATCTGGAGAGGATGCGAGTGTGTGAATAGAGCAACCCTAGCAAGCAAGCGCGGAGGCTCCTGCCTATATATATACATATAGTGGGGTAGTTTTCTTTTTTCACTCTATCAAAACAATCGTTTAAAATTGTGTACGTGCGAGGTCGCCGTATTTTTTTCTGACTTGTTGATTGTTTTTTTGAGATAGCTACCCACTTATTCCAAGCGGTGTGCAGGGGCAGATTAACGAGCCACTCGGCTCGTTAAGCTCATGCTCGTTAAGGCTCAGCTCGTTAAGCTCGGAAAGATTAACAAGCAAAAAACCCTGCCCGGCTCGGTTCGTTTCAAGCTCGTTAAGCCCGTGAGCGCTCGTTAACAATTTGTCACGTAATATGAAACATGTGTTGTGTTGTTACTAACGAACTTAGCGTGAATCTTGTTAGCTCGTTCATTAAGCTCGTTAAGAAACTGATGATTGGCTTTATTCATTAAGAAGCGACCCACGAGCATAACAAGCCAAATTATCGAGGGCTCATTAAGCTCGCGAGCTATGAGCTTTTGGTCCAGCCCTAATGGTGTGCCAGGTCGCACTTATAGCCAGCTGACTAGGCTCTATTATACTAGCTTTTACATTGTTTCACGGACCTGAAGGACATCAAGCATCTGGGCCAGCGTGTCATCCACCAAATCACAGCGAAGTGCTGCAGTCGAGACTCACCAGTCACCCCGGTGTGGCCGTCATGACCCATCATATCACAAAACCCACACCTTTACCAGCAATGGTAAAGTGGCCTCAAAGTTGGACGGGACGAAGCAACCATCATTTCACTTGAACGCTCGTTGAAGCCCTTTCCCCCTATCTTGAAGAAAACCTCACTCCAGGCTACTCACTTCTGCCATTTTTCTTCTGTACCGACGAAGGAAAGGTGGGCAAATCAGTGATGCTACTCTATTTTCATTCCAAGAATCTTCTTTTTGTGAAGCACCGACCGATTCTCACTGCCTATTCTTTTCCCGTTTTCATTGCGATTGTGGTTTCCTTTTGATTGCTTTTTGTTTCTCAGTTTATTGATGGATCCTGGAGCACTAGGCAAAGAGTTGCCGGCGAACAACCCACTCAAGACAAAGATCTCCAGGAAGCAAGCACCGGCCAATGAGTTGGCGATGGTTGGTGGGCCAACCCATGGAGACGAAGAACTCCAAGAAACAAGCACTGGCCAAAGAGTTGACGATGTTGGTGGACGAACTCCTGAACAAAGAAAGCTAGAAGAACAGCAAGGGCCCCACCGTGCCTACCCCAGAAACTCTAATGGCCACCTATGAGAGGTTCAAGGCCGGGTTTGAGGAGATAGTCGCCGTTGAGAAGCAGTATTTCCCTGGCAAGGCGATGGCCCCCGGAGGGATGAGATTCCCCAGTGAGCTGCACAAGGTAAAAAAAATGGCTTACCATAGTTGTGGTTTTTGATTATTTGCAAGGTGCTTGCTAATATGTTAGGGTTGTGCAGGTGCCGGTGGACGTCCTTGATGATTCCGATGTCGCCGTCCGTCCTGTAGACATCGTCCCAGAGATCGATTCCCATGCCGCTGTCCGTCCTATGGACATCACCCCAGAGATCGATTCCCATGCCGCTGTCCTTCCTATGGACATCTCCCGAGAGATCGTTTCCCATGCCGCTCTCCGTTCTGTGGACATTGCCCCAGAGATCGATGACAAGAAATAGTTGGTCGCGCTAATCTTTCAACGTAGTTTGCATTGTGTTTAATTGCCAGAACAATGCATGTTATCAAACCATCTTAGGGCTAGTGCACTGTCTTGTGTTGGCGGTACTTACTACTTTTGTTTGATAGTGAATCATGCGAACCCTGTCCGAGTTATGGAAACAGATGTATCCTCGCCAGCTTTTGATGTAATATATGGCATGAGTGGTTAGACGTAAGTTTGAACTGTTTATCATATAAGCAGGACTTGTTTGATGAAAAAATGGTTTGATGATTCTTGGTGTCAAACCTCGATTGATTCCGCGCTGTGTTAGTAGGCTAGGTACTCTGCGAGCTATAGTACTTGCAAACACTCACCAAAGAGAAACGTTGGGGCTGATGAGCTCATGGTACGCTTATGGGTCTGGTCGTCGATCGATCAATAGCCCAAGCTTATGGGTCTGGTCGTCGATCCACAATTATACATTAATTCACATGAAACTCAAAGAGTTGGTGCACGCATACATTCACATTAATAGCCAGCATCCAGAACAAAATTGGCACGTATTTGTAACATGCGTGAATGTGTAATTTTTTTCCTGGACGCGTGAATGTGTAGTGACGTCGTACTTTCGGAGTGGCTACAGAGAGTGTGTACATGTGCTAGAAAGGGTTGTGGGATGGAGAGAGATCTAGAGAGAGAGAAAGGCCCTCCATTTCTTTCTAGTCGTCTACAAAATCATAGCAGTACAGAGACGTACAAATCCTAGATTTAGGCGGGCTAGTTTGGCCTAGTGGGTTTGAGTGATATGACATGCTACAGTGGCGTCCAGTCTTTGCGTGTGGTAGCAGTATTGCTGGTACAGTAAGTTTTCTTGAAGAAGCGGATTCAACGAAGTCATGATGGTTCCTTCGTCCGAGCAACTTACAGTGGGAAAGGTTGGGCCTGCGATTTGACGACTCATTAGTCATTTATTACTAAGGCGCTAAGACCGGGGTGAGTGTCCCCTGCATTACTGTGTGATGCACTCTAATTTTGGTGCATGGCAAGTGGACCAGGATGGTCGATGTCCCACATGTCGGTGAATGAAAGTATTCTTTCCGATATCATGGACGAGCAAGGAAACTGGGTGGTATAATGTCAGTGCTCTTTTATACTATTCATTTGCTTATATTTTTTATGAAAGCTATTGTCTCCACTATTGAGGAGTGTGAAACACGGCAGCCCAATGACCTTGGGCTCCATGTGCACAACTCCCTCCGTCCGTGAAAGACCGTACATATAGAGATTTACACATTGACCAAGAGGAACCGGAACTCCATGGCATAATTTACACCCAAAAGTAGCAGACTTGTGTGTGCATGCAACCATTGTGAGAAGAAGATTAAATGATGGTTGTTGCATGATGTAACTAAGGATAGACATGTAGCCTATAGCTAGAGCACAAGTTGGTGCATTAGTCAATCAATACCGATTAGATTAAAGGCTAAGTGCATTGGAAGTGTAGATGTACACTCTTTGTTGGAAAATTTTGTAATGCTAGATGTACAGTTTTTCATGGACCGAGGGAGTACACGTGCATGCACTCACATACACAGCTAGGGTGGTTCGCGCGCAAGGGTTGGACTCCTGTCGCGCCTGCATAAAGTTTTGTTTAACTTATTTCTTTGCTCTGCCAACTGACAGATGGGACCCAGAAACCAGGTGTCAATTTAACTAGTCAACAAAGTGCCACGTCGACTATGTGGCCGGTCAGCAGGGTGCAATATGGTGAGCTAGTGACCGTATAATCACCACAAAACTATATAGTGACCGTAATGAGCGTATTGTTACATACGTTGACCGCCAGTGTATTTTCTCGTTTCAAATTAAGCCATATTAACCGGAAAGGACGCGGTATGGACTAGTACTACTTTGATGTGTCCCGTCAACTGGCAGAACAAGGAGAAGCTTGCTTACTATGCCCTCTCCCTCGCCCACGTGCGGTGGCTCACAGGACGAGGAGAAGCTTGCTTACTACGTACGCCTACGCCCTCTCCCTCGCCCACGCGCGCGGTGGCTCGCAGGATGAGGAGAGGGTTTTGACTATAGCGCCCTCTCCCTCTCCCTCTCCCTCGCCCTCATGGTGGACGTGCAGCAGTTCATTCGGTGTCAGATTGCCAGAATCATATTGTACTGACATTGTTGGACCTTCCAAAGAGACGAAGAGCCAAGTGCAAGGTTCACAGGAGTACGAACTGTTGAACCTCCCGAAGAGGCGATCAAATTTCGGCTATCGTCGGTTTATCCAATTGCAGTCCCACATGTTAGTGAAAATGCGTATCCCCTTTGGTGAGCGGCGTGCCAGACCGACTGTCGGGGGTGCGATGCGAACGCGACAGGCATGCTTTAAGAGTGCTGCCTTTTCCTTTTCAACTTGCAAAGTGTAACATTTTCTACTCTTTTCTTTCGCTTGTTCATGCGATCGATCGGTAGAAATCCAGAACAAAATGACGAGGGCGGGGCTTTCCCGCGCGTTAGGCGGGCTAGTTGGCCTAGTGGGTTTTGAGTGATATGACTTGCTACAGTGCTGTCCAGTCTTCGCCTGTGGTAGAAGTATTGCTGGTACAGTAAGTTTTCTTGAAGAAGCGGATTCAACGAAGTCATGATGGTTCCTTAGTCCGATGACTTGAAGATTTTGTTAACTTGACTTGATGACTTGAAGATTTTTGTTTCTTGACTTGATGACTTGAAGATTTTGGCACTTTTTCGGGTTCATTTTGCATATTTAGGCCATTATGTGCATTTTGTAGAAATTTACTAACATCATCCTTATTTATTGGCCCCCTTAGTATTTTGTGCCAAACTTTGACCATAGATTGAACTAAGAAAATAATAATGCATGTCACCAAAAATTATATCATTGGATTCGTATTTAAATATAGTTTCTAGTGATATTATTTGTAGTTACATGCATCAACATTTTGTTAGATAAATCTAAAGTCAAAATTTAGCACAAAATGTGAAGGGACCAATAAACCAGGACGGAGGTAGTAGCGCAGAAACATCAAATCCCAGCTACAGCTACACGTGTGTGATGATAGGGACGTGGAATGCCGTTCGATCATGGTGCACGCGGGCGATCCGTGTGGCTAGGGTGGCGGCCAATCAGAAAGCAAACCACAATAGGGTCAGCACACACAGTTTCCAGAGGCCACGGAAATTAACTGTGTGCGGTAATAAATGTCCAGGATTGAAGGGGAATCTAAATTTCCTTCGTCGTCTGTCCTTGAGCTCTTGACAAACCAATGCACTATACGGTTGTCCGGCCACTCCACCCGAGAGCTCTCTCCAAGCGTCGTTCATGCCACCGCGCCGCACACTAACCGGTAAGGAAGCGATGGCATCCCGCCGCGCCAAGTTCCTCGCTGCCCACGACTGCACACCAAATTGTAAGGAAGCGATGGCATCCCACCGTGCCAAGTTCATCGCCGCTCGCGACCTCACACTTACGTGGGCGTACTTTGAAGCTGCCAAGGCCGAATGGGCGGTAGAGCAAGAAGCGGCCAAAACCGCACAGAGGGAGCGGAAAAGGCAGAAAGCACTCAAGAAAAGAGAGTCCCGCCGCCGCAAGAAAGAAAAGGACGCACGCGCTGTGGAGGAGAGCTCGGCGGAGATCCAAGCATGGTGGGGTGTCGCCAGCAAGGCCGGGAAGGAGAACGACGGTGTCTGGCCAGCATGCCCCAATGCCTCCACCTACCAGGATCGCGGCGGTAGCTACCGCGACGCTGAGGAGAGCTGGGCAGAGATCCAAGCACGGTGGGGTGCCACCGACAAGAACGACAAAGAGAATGATTACGTCTGGCCAACATGTGAGAGGTAGTAGTAGTTAAGTGTGTGTGTCTGTGTCGCCCGTACATTTTTTAATTAATTACGAGCATCTACCAGTACTAGTTACTACTTAGTATTATATAGGAATTTAAGTTGGTGTACATTGTCGATAAGCGGCATACTTTTAGGCCTTTGAGCGTTGCTTAACATGTGTTCACTGAAGTTTTAGAGCCGGACCCCGGCCCTAAATCCACTCGGCAATGTCCGCTCGGGAAAAAAATTTGACCAACCGGGCCATAGCGGCGCACTCGCAGCCACCCGAGTGCCCCTCAACGTCGGCATCTCAAGCGGCGTCAACTTGCAACTACGGGCACGCCGCGCTGAAGAGACCCCTCCCCGGAATTTAAGCACGCACAACATTTATCGTGACTGGGATTAGTTTGTTTTCCGGGCGTAAGGAACAACTCGGACTAGCGGACCTCGTCAGCCATTTTTGAGCTCGACATCGATAGCTACGTGCGTGACATGACTGCATGCAAATTTTGCATGGCCAAACTGTGCAAGGCGGAGTGGTAGGCTGTCGAACTACCGCCTGCATGTTGTAGCCATGTTGTAGCATTGTTAAGTTAGCCAAGAACGGGCTATATAGAGTTGCCATGTCACATATAGTGAACCTAATAGCCAACACGTATATAGTCAACCTAAGAGTGCTGTATAAATGCATGGCCCGCCATACACTCTCACAATGTTTCTTCGAGTCTGTGCTGCAGCCCGCTTCCCTTCTCTCTCATCAAACTCAGCACAAATATAATAGTTTAATCCTTATAGCCAGCTGACTGTACCTTCATACTCCGCTGGTGTACAGTACTATAGTATAGTACTACGCACTGTGTGGCACGAACATTCCCACATGTCAGTGATATGCCGTGCGGAAGCGCGTCGAGTAATATGACCTGCTACAGTGCCGTTCAGTCTACGCGTGTGGTAGTAGTATTGCTGGTATACGTACAGTGGTTTTCTTGAACAAGCGGGATTGAACGAAGCCTGATGGTGCCTTCGTCCGAGCAACTTACAGTGGGAAAGGTTGGGCCTGTGATTTGATGGCTCATTAGTCATTATTACTGCAGCGCGATGACCGGTGTGACTCTCCCATGGAGTTCTGCATGATGCACTCTAGAGTAATTTTGTTGCATGGCAAGTGGACCAGGATGGTCGACGTCCCACATGTCGGCGAACAAAAGTATTCTTTCCGATATCGAGGAGGAGCAAGGAAACCGCGTGTTATAGTGTCACTGCTGATTTATGCTTATTTTTTATGAAAGCTAGCGTTTCAACTCTTACGACCGGTGCGAAACACGGCCCGTGCTGGATGTCCCACACGTCAGTGAAAGGAGTGGGACATGAACAACGTGGTAGAGCGTCTCCACTTCTTCCACTTCTAAGTCGGAGGCCACACGTAGTACTAGTATATAACGATACAAAGTGCGACCTGTAGACACAGACGCGTCTAGTTGGAAGGTATTGGAGCATACACGTAAACAAATATCCAACCTAATATGTTCCTGCAATTAATATAGTAGAGTACTTAAGCACGTACATCATAATATCACCATGCATTGCACATAACATTTAGTGGTAGTAAGACAAATGCCTATATGCCACGCAGGTTCATACTATTTGTGCCTGGCTACTTCACTTACTGCGTGTCGGGGCCGGATTTCGGGGACACGACATATCCCAGAAAATTAACCCCTTGTGTCATCACCAGCCCATGATTACCGTTACTGGTGGACACGTCCTTGTTACAGATTACCAAGCTATTACAATAGTTGAATACAAGACCATAAAGGTCCAATGATACAACAATGATGTCTGGTGGTGGATGACAGAATTAACTCGTGGTTCTCCAACGTCGATGGGGCTCCATTCCCACAGGAACAGCTGACCCGGATAATTCCTATCCCGCATGGCTGCTATCCTAGGCTCCGCACGGTCATCGCTGTGGTACTCCTCGTAGAAATCCTGACCTGGCCAAGTAAATAGCCAGGGACAAGCCTGTGAGTACATTTGAATGTACTCGCAAACATCAGGAACAAAAGATATACCGAATGCAACAATTAAATTATATGATCATGATGAACCACACTATATGTGTATGCTCATGATGGACTTAAATGCCTACTGACAGGAATTAAATCATGGCATGATAAAATATTAGCATAAGCAAACATATAAAATTGTTAGTGATAAACAAGGAAAGTCAAAGGAAACAAAATAAAAGAAATGCCGGTCGGATGTCAAGTGACACCACGGTAGGTCTTGAAGAGAAATGCCAATCGGGTGTCTAAAATAGAAATCAGACGAGACAGGACCATCCGAGAACTCAGGCGATGCCACGAGAGGTCTTGAAAAGAAATGCCAGTCGGGTGTCAAGTGACGCCACGGTCGGACTTGAAGAGAAATGCCAATCGGGTGTCCACAAGAGTAGTGGCGTGATAAACCGCCTGTTAAATCGAGGGACGCCACGAGAGGTCTTGAAAATAAAATTGAGTGCCCGGGGTAGTCTAGCCAGCCCCTGAGTCACTCAAGAAATTAAAATAAGAGAAACGGGTTAGTCCACAGTAATGTGCATGACCACAACAATGTTAATATGCATGACCATATCATTCATGATAACCAAAAATATTCATGATAGCATCAGTGGTGACAATAATTATCCAGCAAAGTAATTCAGGCTCAATTTAATTATTTCCTCCGGAGGCCGACACTAAGACCGATACTTGACCAACCCAGACTGTAGCCCTTAACCGCGGACACAGCTATTCGAATAGGTTTTAAAACTCTACAGAGGGTGTACTCTTTACCCACAAGTAAAGGATTTCCTTAGTCAGCACCGAGACACTGACTAATTCCTATTACGGTCTTTGGGTTGAAAACACACCTAACCCGCACATACCAGCTTCAACTTACCAAAGGCAGGAATCACCCAAGGCAATGATGGAGTAAAACTCTAAGTGGGAAGGCTACAACCTCCAATAGCATGGGATCACAATATTTATATCGGCGCGCAAATAGGGGTGCGACCCCTCTCCAACTACAATCGGAGACATCCATGCCCCCGGACCAAGTGGCATGCCTACCAGTGATCAATGGTATCTTCCACTATGGCCTCTCTATACGGTGTGTGCAGGAAAGGGGTTAACAACTTACTGAACCATACCCTACCTGTGGTAGGGACATGTGGTAGCACGGATCAAGTTTGGGGGTTACCGGAACAAGACTCGATCTACGGTCGACTCAGGAGGTTTAATTTTCCTGCAACGGTTAGCACAACAAGTACTCCTTCAACAGCAATACCAAACAGGGCCACAACCCTTGCATGCTCCAACAAGCATAACCAACAAGGCATGATCACGCTCCAACGTGATCACCCTTCTGCCGGTAATGGTATTTCCCTTATGCCTGCTCCTGCAGGTTAGTCATGACAAGTACGCGATGCACGGTACAATGAAACATGCCAACACTACATGCATGCAAATTTTACTCAAATCCAAATCATGCAAGCACTATTAGCAATATGCCAATTTAATTTGAATACAACATAGTCGTGGTCAAATTATTCTAGCAAATAATCTACCATGCATTCACCATATCAAGTGTTCAAGATGCTTGCCTTGAGCATGCATAAATATTGGGTGCACTTCAAAAGTTTGAAAACTTTATCTTCCCTCCATTTCCTATTTTCAAAAATATTTGAATTACCACATAATTCAAAAGCAGTGCCAAAAATTGTTTCAAATATTTTTGAAATAAATACTATAATAAACTAGATGAAAAATTAGAAATACCAGAAAAAGAAGTAAATTATTTGGAGTTCATATGATTTATCTAGAGAGTTTCTAAGCTGAAACAATTGATTAAAAGGACTTTTTAATTGACCCAGTGATCATAATGCTTAGGAAAAATGTTCACTTAATCTATATAAATAGATAATATTTTTATGAGACTGTAGGAATTTTAATCACTGGATTTGGATGTGAAATGGAGGTTGTGGAATTATTGAAAGTTACAGGAAAGAGAAAGGCAGGGGAGCGCCCTGAGCGGGGTATAGTCGCGTGGGCTATTGGGCCAAGCCCAGAGAAGCTCGGCTGCGCGGGAGGCCGATGACGCGGTGCCAGGTCGCTGACAGTGGGTCCTAGGGCCCACCTGTCATATTTGACCGGTCGCCCGCGCCTCCTCCTTCCGCGGCAGAACCGGGGCGGAGCTCCGGCGTCCGGCGCCGGCGTACGGCGGCGCCAATCATGGAGGTAAGCACGGGGACAGACTCAGGAGGAGTTGGTGATCCTGTTGAGGTGTGTTACGGTCGTCGGGGAGCCCTATCTCGCCAGCGGCGAGGTCTCCCGAGAGGCTCCGGCGGAACCCAAATTGGGGATTTTGCCTCCGATGCCCCTTCGGCAAAATTGAGGTGCGGAGTCGATGCAGGGGTGCTCACTGAGTGGTTTGGTGGCGGAAAGTGGAGTAGAGGGGTTGTGTTTATGACGGAATCATCGACAGGATGACGGCGGCCGTGTCTGTCGGAGGCGGGGAAGACGGCCTCTTCCGGTCGTCTGGTCGCTCCTGGAGGCTCGTAGGGAAGGGGGAGGTGTGGTTGCGACAAATTTGACCGGAGAGCAGCGGCGGTGGTTACGGCCGGAGACGGGGAAGAGGGGAGCTTTCGGTCGGTTGGCTGCTCCGAGAGGCCTACAGAGGGGAGGGGAGTGATGATGAGGAGTTGAGTGAGCTCGGAAGCTCTTTATATAGCCGGAGAGGGTCAGCTCCGCGGCTTCCAGAAGATGGCCGAGGTGGCCGTCGCCTTTACTGCGCCGAAATGGCAGTTGCGGGGGCGGTGCGTCGTGGGCAAGCTTCTGAGCGAGGCCACCGTCCAGGGAGTGAGTTGTCTGGCTCGGGGAGGTGCTGGGTAGCGTGGATGGTGCCGTCCCCGAGGGGATCGTGGCGACGGCCATTAATGGCAAGCGAGGACGGTGGCAAGGCCGTTGGTGGACGGCGGGGTTCGGTGAGGATAGTGGCGGCTTGCAGTGATGGAGGGGCGCGCTGGCTGGCTCAGAGACAAGCCACGCGTCTCAGGCGGTGGCGTGTCTGAGACGGCGGTCACGGCGGCGGTTCTGGACGGCGAAGGGCGGCGCTAGCGGCCAAGGGGAGAGGTGTGGGCGTGGTGCGGGCGGCCTGCGTCGCTTAGCCTAGGGAGGCGGGAGTAGGGGAAGGCAGCAACGGGGTCGGCAGGGCTCGGGCGCCGTCGGGGCAGCCAGGGCGCTCTGGCCGCGCCCAGAGCACGCCCACAGAGTGCTCGACGTTTTTCCAGGGTGGTCTAAAGGGTGCCGATGCAAGTGGTACTTTCTAGTGTCAATAATATGGGTATGGAAGAGCTATTAGACATGTTAGTTTGGTCATATGGTCAGGTGGCCAATGTAATTTAGAAAGAGACCAAATTTCTGTCATGCACATGATGTGCTTGACAGATTGCTAGGGCCATTTACATGATTCCTATGAAAGTGATATTTGGCAGAAAGATGTCTCATTGGATGACAAGGATGATGGTGGAGTTAGTTTGTGAAAAGAGGAAACTTTCGAATGCAAGTTTTACAAAACTTCAGTACTGGACAGAAACTAAAGGGTTATATTTGGTGGTCTTGCATGATGATATTAAGGCTGCCCTTCTGGACTTAAGGGTTTGGTTGGAAGGACTATAATATGGAGAAGTTTCAGAATTTTTGGAGCAAGGAATAATGGGGTTGCAGTTGTAACCTAGGAAATGGATAGAATGGAAAAGAGGAAGGTTCACTCAAAATTTTCAAAACACCAAGAGGGGTTTTTGCATGAAAGTGACATATAGGCATCACATGACACCTCAGAATTTTTGTGTAATTTTAAAACAATTATTTAAAGTGGTTGCAGTGCAACAGAGGCATTTAAAATACTGAAATAGCTGTTAAAAGAATTGTTTAGGGGCAAATTTTATTCTGAAAATAATTCTTACTGTTATTAAACTATAATTGAAATGTTTTAAGAAAACTACCAAAGCCACAATATTATTTTCAAAAATTTCTATATAGAGGGAAGAATTTTGAAAAACAGAGGGCAGAAAATACTCCGAAAATAACAAAGGTCTTAATATAATTCAAAATTTTATTTCTGGCCAAATTTTTATTTAGTAAAAACATGATTAAATTTTTGGGGTGTTACACTGCGCTACATTACTCAGGTTCGTACATCCCTGTGTACATGTCCATCTCGAAGTTCCAGTCCCACGTGTTCTTCATAGATGGCACGATCCATAACGGTGGGTAACGGGAGTCCATATCATCGCAGCTTCTTAGTGTGGCTCCCCACGATGGAGACTCATCCAAACTAAAGCGGCATAGATGAGGGATAGGGGCGTTCAAGATATGAATCCGTCGGTGCACAATGAAAACGCACCCATTCTTCATGAACGGCAGGCTGTCGGCGTCGTGCACGGAAGGTGGAATCGTTTTCACTATGGGGTAGCTGTCCCCAATGAAAACCGAGTACTCTCCAAGTGTGTTCATCCGCACCCAGGTAGCATCACGGGGGTCGAACACGCCACCGTCCATCTGGTACACCTGGCATCTCAAACCTGGATACATGGTGACGTGCATGGTTAAGGTCTATGCAGTATAATAAGGTGACGTAAGCAGAGGGTACGGATTAAAACAAAATGCTTCATATTGCTTATTTCTATGAGAGGGAAGGGAAGCAATGTATAGACCAGCTGCGGCACGGGCTACGACAAACAATTTGAGAGTGTTACATGGGCCATATACATTAATTAAAGTAGGAGTAGTTTTGTTTGATGGGATTCTACCTAGTACTACACGGAATTGAAATTGTTAAGTCCTATATAGTTTATTACAACTGGCATTATAAAGTTGCATGGAATCCCAATCAATAAAAAAAGGAAAGAACTACTCCTCCTCCTGGAGTACGCCCTACTCGACATGTACTGAAATGTTATAAGATGACATGGCAATAAGATATACGATAGCTCCTAGCTCTACTACTCTTAGATCGGAGAGAATGGATTACCTGGGTACATGATCAGGGTCCGATCGTGATAGATCATGGCACCTTATTGCCCTTCAATGGTACCATGGGTAACAACGGCTAAGATAGTACGTTCCAATTGGGTGTCATCAGCTACAAGGTTCCAAGTTAGACCAAATGCCCCATGCACATCCACGATCGGCGATCTGATTTTGATTGGGGGATGACTTTGCCCTGCAAAATCGTGCAAACAAGGCGGAATTCATAGAAACCGGACGAAAATCATTCGAAAACTTTTCGTATAAACCGGACGAAATACATTACATTTTTCATACAAACCGGAAAATCGGCCCTCGATGTTGTGCCCAACGAGCTTTAGATTTGACAAGAGGGGAGAAGCGGTGGCCTTCTTGGGACCCGAGCGGCGGTGACCTGCCATGCACTACTCTTCCTCCCTGCCTGCGAATGGCGATGATCGGCGGTAGGTGGACAGACGGCTGACGCTGGAGTAGGTTCCTCGGCAACTGCGTGTCATTAATGTGGGCGGCGCATGGACAAATGGCCGGCCGTGGTGTTGTTTCAATGCGGAGCAGTCGCGTGCATCGGGAAGCGGCGCTCTCTTGTCCGTCGCGCTGCTTCCAAGCCGGCGCCAATGAGAGGTCGCCTTCGCTCTGGCCGGGCATTAATGCGGAACTAACGCTGTGGGGCGGCGCTGACCATTTCAGGCAGGAAGCGCGCGCCAGCAATGGAGGGGGTTTGGGTGGGCCAGGGCGGTCAGACGCGGGAGTGGTGGTGGTAGGATAGTGTACCGTTTCATGTGTAGTACTACCTCCGTCCGGGATTATGCGTTCCGTGAGCCATGGTAGAGCAATATAAATGACCAATAACAAACTACTACATGCATGCAACGATTTAATTGAAATGCATGCAATTGTGGTTAAAAAATAGCACTCAGTTTCCTAAAAAATTGTGGTTAAAAACCTTATTGAAATGCATGCATGCGTGACCAATATAAATGACCAATCAAAAGTACTAGTACATGCATGCAACGATTCAATGCACATTGTAATCTCAACATGTGATGGTGAGCTCTAAATTTGAATTTGAAACTTATAAAATGGAAAAACAAAACAAATAAACTGGAAGAGAGGGAGGGTACCGTAGGATGTGTCCCATACGAAACAAGTCCCCTGGTTTGTCACCGCGAAGATGCGGTTAGAAAGGAGCACAGCGTCTTAGTACTTGTACGGCAACAAATTGGCCGCAGACAGCATGGTCCACCTTTGACCGCCATGTGCAGGGTTCATGAAAGCAATCGTGATGTCGAACACCGCGATGAGAGTGTAATTTTGGTTGGCGCTCGACCTTATCGGGGCTTCCGAGATTGCTACCTTCTTCAATCTCACCGTGGTTCCATCGTACCAATTCAGGCGATGGCCCATTGCATGGCCGATCCCAATGTTGGACAAAGGTTCTACGGGAATGGTGTCACTGTTGTAGATGTTGTGCAGATTGATGTTGGTACCCTCTCGTACATATGCAAGCCAATCTCCATTGGCACCAAGCCTAACCTGTGAAACAGTGGGCAGCGGGGGAATTATGAAATGGACACGGAAGTAGTCTTTAGAATGCATTTACTAATTGATCAAACTCATCACTTACCTGCTCATCGGACAAAATCCGAGTGCCCCTCAATGTCGGCATCTCAAGGGGTGTCAACTTGCAACTACGGCCACGCCGCGCTGGAGAGATCCCCCAGGAAACATCCTCGTCCTCGAGGACGCATGGCAGACCAACTAGCATGGCCTTCTCCTGTAACACCCCTGTGTAATAATCACTATGACACTCTGCTAATAATGCCAAGTCATCCTCATTTGCAGTGCCTAGTCACATTGTTTAAAGATTCATTCAAAACCATCTATGAAAATCAACTCAAATTCAAAAGTGCAAAATGAAGTTGCTCAAAACCTGCTGGAAAAATGTCCACCTTCTAGCAAATATTCCAAAACAATTGTTGTTAAGGAACACAACATCACCATCAACTTGAAATGGGCCAGAGCATTTAAACAGTGCCAAATCAGCATTAAAAATGCCTTTTCCATTTTTTTGAAAAATCCAAATGAATTCCAAAATTGCTCAAACTTTTTGTGGCAATGTGGAATATTCTAATGTAATTATGTGGCCAAGTTTCACATCTTTACTTAGACATTTGATGGCTCAAATTATTGCAAAACTATTCTGTAAAAAGAAAAGCAGAAACAAAAAAATAAAAAAAGGAAAGAGGCACTGTGCACTGGGCCTTAGTGCACAGTGCCTCGAACCCAGCCCACCAGCCCATCTCCCTCTTTCTGTCCCCTGCGTGTCACCGCCGCCGTGGACGAGCGCGCACGCGCCGGCAGCGCGTCGACAGCGTGACATCCACCGACGCCGTGGCTCGTCGAGGGGATGAGGACCCGGCCCCGTTCCTTCCCCCTGGCCTCCACTGCCATTCTCCCCCTCTCCCTCGCTTGCTCCTCGCCTCCTCTCCTCCTTCAGATCCGTCGCCCAAGCGCCATCGCCGCCGCGCTTCGTTGATTGCCGCGGCCACCGGTGCCTGCTGCTTCCTCTGTGGTGCCAGGGAGGTCCGCCAGCGACCGCCTCGTCGACCAGTGCACCCAGCTGAAGCGGGGAGGCCCTGTAGCTGCCGGACGCCACCGCCCTTTTCTTCTCCATCTTCGGTGCTCGCCGACGACCTCGAGCTCCTCTGCTGCTCCTAACCTGCCAAGGGCTTTTCGTAGCCGCTCGGTGAGCTCCTCACTCCCTCCATTCTTCTTCTCGCACTGCGTGATCCTCCCTAGCTAGATCGTCGCCGTTGCCGTGAGCTCGTCGCCACAGATCACCTCGCCGCCATGGCCATGACCCCTATCGCTCTCGCCTGAGCACAGCATCGAGCTCCTGGTGCTCCCAGGAGCCCAACGAGCGTGCGCACGAGCTTCCCCGTGCTCCCTAGCGTAGTTTCTGTCAAGGTCCCGTACGAGCTGCCACCGTAGCTCATCGCCGGCCCCGTTTCCGGCGACCATTTGGTCCGGCACCACCACCAATCGACGCGGAACGCTTCCGCGGTTCGAACGCAAGTTGTCGCGCGCGTTTTGGCGCTTCATAGCGTGTTTTCGACGCCGGGCTGCGCCCTCCACCACGCCTGGAGGTCGCCGGTGTCAAGCCGCCGGCCGCGCTGAGCTGGCATACCTGGGGCCCGCCCCTGGGTCACTGCCAGTGTGGCTCCTGGCCCCAGTTGACCACGTTGACCGTGGTCAACTGTGCTGACTGGACGGTCCCAGTCGCTGACATGCGGGCCCCACCGCATTTTAGTTAATTAAAATGTTTTTATAAATAAAAGTTAATTAGTTTAAGTTAATTAGTCACTGACAGGTGGGGCTTACTGCCTAATTAACTCTGTTTAGTTTAAAATTAAACTCTGTTAAATAACAGAGGCTGACATGTGGGACCCACTGGTCAGGTTTGACATGGTCAATGCGGCTGATGACTGCTGACATCATCCCCACATCATGCTGACGTCATATCTCATTTCTGCTGATTTTAAATAATTTCAGAAAATGTTTAAATCTTCTAAAATCCGTAGAATTTAAACCGTAGCTCAGATCGAAAAACTTTATATATGAAAGTTGCTCAGAACGACGAGACAAATCCAACCGTGCTATCTGTTTCCGTGTCGGGACCCTCTACGGAGGTGAACCCGCAACTTTTAGCCTGTTTTCGGTAGATGAATAGTGCATATATACCGGTTAATAAATCCAACTTTAATCCTAAAATAACTAATATGATTTAGACATGTCTTTAGGCAACCCTGCACTGCACGATAGCATAGCATGCTCTGTGTTGCATATGATTGCTGTGTATTTATTTGTTTCCTCCCCCTCTTCTCTTTCGGTAGACCCCGACACCGACGCTGCTCCGGAGACCGACGACACCACTGACGACCTTGCCTTTGCTGCCGAGCAACCAGGCAAGCACTCCCCCCTTTGAACATTCCGATATCGCCTATTCTCTTCTCTCTTATGCTGGCATTAGAAATTGCTGCTGCTATTGCTTTACCTATTCTGATGCATAGCCTGATTTTTGTAACTTGCTGTTGATAATTGCCTGCTTTCCCAAACTGTTTAGCAGAGGCTGGTTAGAGACCCGTCAGAGACCCCATTTTGACCCAACTGCCCCGCTGGATTATCAGAAGACCCGATCAACGGGATTGAAGACCAGGCCCCAGCACCGCACATCACCCCCTTAGTTGTACGACACTGCAGTGTTACTATCAAGTGCCGAGGGTGATACCTCATATAGCACTTCTGATGTTAATTCTGTAGAGAAGCTATTTGGTCATGGTCATCGAGGGTGATTCCTCCTTCACCACACCCAATAACGACGCGGTCGTGCGACACCTCAAGTGTGAACCCATCGAGGGTGATTCCTCCGAGTTCACCTTTATGATTACATTAGGTGGAATCCATCGAGGGTGATTCCTCAGGTTTCCCCCTTGTGTTTGGATACACAGTTACTATGACTTTGACCATGAACCATGATAAAGTCGGGTCGGCCCTGAGGGGTACCCGTGCGAGTATAAGATGCGATTGATGTGTAGACGGGTGACCAGAGAGAGTACCCGCGAGATAATTACGAGGCGTGGCCGGGCATTCTTAGCCCTTGCCGCAAGTCCTCGAGACGGGGCAACGGGGTCACATCGATCGTGAGTCTCTGCTCGTTATCGCGCGCTCCTAATTAACTAACGGTTTGGATATTTGATCCGAATGGGCCTCTGGCCCGATAGCACTAACCATCACGTGGGAACAGTTATGGGCACTCTGCGTCGTGGCATCAGCCGAAGCTTACTGGACGTCAGCAAGGAGCGGCACGCGCCGGGTTGGACCACGTTAAGCAACCACCTTGATAGTGTGGGTTGCTAGGTCTGCTCTCGGCCGTGAACGTAACATGCAGGAGCGCTCAGGGCGAGGGGCCCAGCCCCCTGGGCGCATAGGTTTAGTCCGGCGTGATGACCTCTTTGTTAAGCCTAGGTAGGGTTGCGGCGTATCGTTTGGCCGAGGCCGGGCATGACCCAGGAAAGTGTGTCCGGCCGAAGTTAATCGAGCGTGGTGGGTAAGTTGGTGCACCCCTGCAGGGAAGAACTAATCTATGCATAGCCGGATCCTCGGTAACGGACGCTCGGAGTTGTATCTCGATCGATACAACTAGAACTAGATACTTGAGATGAGACATGGATACTAGGGCTCTGGGATTGCTTTTCTCGCGGGGAGTCAAGGAAGGATCTCAGGGCGAGGTTGATACTGATTACTGCTACTACTTTATACTGTACTAATCTACACTCTTCTAATGCTGCAAGACGCTTGAAGATGCTTGAAGATGCTAGTCTTCGATAGGACTAGGCCTTCTCTCTATTCTGGCATTTCTGTAGCCCAGTCCACATATACAACCTCTCTTTGAAAATATTGCATATGTAGTGTAGATCCTTGCTTGGTGAGTACTTCGGATGAGTACTCACGGTTGCTTTGCTTTCTTTTTCTCCCCATATATCCTTTTGATGCAACCAGATGGCGGAGCCCCGGAGTCAGCTGCCCCCGCCGACGACTACTACTACCACCCCGAGGGTGGTTACTACTACGAGCTTGCCGACGACCAGGAGTAGGATCGGAGGGTCCCAGGCAGGAGGCCTGCGCCTTTCGATCGTAGCTTTTGTTTTGCCCCGCCTTTCTAAAGGCTTATCTGTTTCTGTTTTATATCTGTACTCAGATATCTGATGCTTCCGCTGACGCTTGTATGCGAGCTTATGTATTCGAGCCCTCGAGGCCCCTGGCTTGTAATATAAAGCTTGTATGACTTTATTTATGTTTTAGAGTTGTGTTGTGATTCCTTCAAGTGAGTCCTTAGGCTTGATCGTGTGCATTTGCGTGTATGATTAGTGCACGATTAAGCCAGGGCGTCACATCTCCCACTCATATTTACGCACCCTCTTAAAATATTTGGTGCAGGTACCACTGAGTCTTGCGGATGTGAGGAAGTCAGAGCGACTTACAATTTCTCCCAAAGGATCATCGTCCAAGGTCTCCCAACTTCGACGAGGACGAGAAGCACCACCGCCTTGCGAATCCATGGCAATGGCGACGAACTACCTTGTCCCTTGTGGAGCTGGTTTACACGAGAGGAGATGGTAACTGCAGGGCTTCGTCCCTTTGGAAAGGATGTTTTGCGGGCGCGCACTAGTGCAGTTTATATTTGAGATTTGGGAGCTGGCGGGCGGTTCGTTGTACGGCACGTTCGCATCCATCCACTAGCCTAGAATTAAAGCACGCACAACATTTACAGCGACTGGGATTAGTTTGTTTTCCGGGCGCATGGACCAACGTGGACTAGCGGACCTCATCGCCCTTTTTCGAGCACGACTTCGACAACTAAGTGCGTGGCATGCGTGCATGCAAATCTTGCATGACCAAACACCATGCGAGCGAAGCGGTAGGCTGTTGAACTACAGCCTGCATGTTCTAGCCATGTCACTCCCCTGGTGTACTATGCATTGTTTGGCATGAATGTTCCTTGGAGCTCGTGCTGCAACTGGCGTACTACTCGACAACCCACTTCCCTTCTCCTTCCTCTTCCACCGCCTGGGCATGTCCGCGGGAAGCGACCGGTCAACCCTAATATAGTAGACTTATTGGGTAGCACAAAAGATGCATGCATGACCACTAAAATTTCCTTTCTCTTATCTCTATGAAATAAATGTAGCGTGAGACTCAAAGCCCTTTAAGTCTGAGTATAATGGAAAACTATTTTTTTAGATGAGCCCTATAAACAAGAAAGGAGGGAGTATTAGAATTATGTTTTTTTAACAAACAAAAGGCGCTTGCCAAGCTTTCATTCATTCATCTTAAAAGCAGTTTACATTGAGGAGTAGTACTAGATATCTCAAATCCATACATACCATGCAATAGTAGAACTAGTACTAAGTACATAACCTAAGCTAGACCACACTACTCATCGTCGGAGATGGTTAGGCGGTCGCATGCTGCAACTCCAGCTCCTCCTCCAGTTTGGCAAACATCTCGTTGATCCCCCACTCCCGCTGGCGGTGGAAGTGGCGGTTGGCCTCCACCTCGGCCTCCGACTAGATGGACTCGAGAATGGCCTGCTGTTCCGCTGCCCCCGCGTCATCGTCATCCTATGGCTCTGCCTCGCCCGCGTCATCGTCCTCCTCCTCCGGCTCTGCTTTGCCCATGTCGTGGTCCTCCTGTTCCGGCTCCGCATTGCCCTTGTCGTCGTTCTCCTCCTCCGGCTCCGCGTGTTGCTCCGCTTCCACCGCCTCCTCCTCCGGCTCCGGCTAGACCGGATTCCGAAGGTAGGGCGGCTGCGATCTGGGCTTCGCGCTGCCTCCAGATCTCCGGAATCAGATCAAAGCACCGCTCCGGCAGGGGCATGGCGTATGTCGTTACCTTCGGCCGGGCCATGGCTATCGGGCGACAACGACCGGAGAGGAGGCGGCGGGAGGGGAATGAATGCGGCTACTGTTTGGGTTTGTCGTCTGGCTTAAATAAATGTGCTCCATCATGTGTACCCGCGTGTGCACAAATTGTACACATACGGGTATGTTTAGGGGGCGTCACGTAACTGGTATGTGTGTGAGATTCTGAGAGACAGAGTGTGTGTGTGCGCCTCTACTCTTCGGACATGTACTCCACCTTTTGCATCGGGATATAAGTATAATGGTTACTACACTTTAGGTTGTGATTTACCGTTTACGTGGCCATATTATTGTGGTTGTGTAAAAAAAGTCACTTGCTGCTCGTGATTTGCGTTATATAATTATGAGAAGTTTGCTAACTACTAAAATAAAGTGGAATTTGTCCATGTTATATAAGTAAATTAAGGTGATTGATTATCATATGGGTAAGGTTGGACGAAGGGTGGTAGGAACAAATGCTCCACCTAGAGTATGTGTGTGTGAAATGGAGTTTTATAGTGTGTGTGTGAAACTGAGTCTTTGGTAGGGAAAGTAAATAAGTGTGTGTGGCTTCATCGTAGAGAGGTGATGTGTATGGCAGAGGCCTCCAATGAGGGGAAGGGGGGGTACGAGAGAGAAGAGGCCCGTAAAGAGGGAAGAGAAGGAGTGTGCGCGTGAGAGGAGTGGACATCGAGATAACGTGTTTGTTTGAGAGACACCGAGGAAGACTACTATCGATGGTGCATGTAGGTGGGAATTAAACGAAGGGATAGTCTTATTGGTTTCTGGGAGAGGGAAGGAGTGGGACAGGGGGTAGCTAGAAGGAGATAGTTAAGTGTGAGTGTGTGTTTTAGAGAAGAGACCCATCCAGACGGAATTCATGTGCACACAAGGAGAGAAAGATTCGATGTGGGGTGAGGGTTGATGTCGCTTGAACTACGTCGGTATTTCCCCAAAGAGGAAGGGATGCTGCATCACAACTACGGTAGGTATTTCCCTCAGTTATGAAACCAAGGTATCAATCCAGTAGGAGAACCAAGCAACACTATGTAAACGGTACCTCCACACAAATAACAAATACTTGCAACCCGACGATTAGGAGGGGTTGTCAATCCCTCAACGGGTAACAGTGCTAGAAATTGTCAAGTTGACGGGATAAAAATTATGATAGATTGGATAAATAGATCTCAAATAAATATGAATAAAAGAAGTAACAAAAAAGTTCAGCTAGGTATTTTTGGGTTTTTGAATAATATATCTGAAAATAAAAGTGGCAAATAATAGATCGAAAAGCAAATATGATGAAGAATAGACCTGGGGGCCGTAGATTTCACTAGTGGCTTCTCTCGAGAAAAATAGCATACGGTGGGTAAACAAATTACTGTTGGGCAATTGATAGAACTTCAAATAATCATGATGTTATCCAGGCAATGATCATTATATAGGCATCACGTCCAAGATTAGTAGACCAACTCCTGCCTGCATCTACTACTATTACTCCACACATCGACCGCTATCCAGCATGCATCTAGTGTATTAAGTTCATGGAGAAATGGAGTAATGCAATAAGAACGATGACTTGATGTAGACAAGATCGATTCATGTAGGAATAGACCCCATCTTGTTATCCTTAATAGCAACGATACATACATGTCATGTCCCTTTCTGTCACTGGGATTGAGCACCGTAAGATCGAACCCATCACAAAGCACCTCTTCCCATGGCAAGAAAAATCGATCTAGTTGGCCTAACTAAACCAAAGATTTGAAGAAGAAATACGAGGCTATAAGTAATCATGCATATAAGAGATCAAAGAAACTCAAATAACTTTCATGGATAAAAATAGATCTGATCATAAACTCAAAGTTCATCGGATCCCAACAAACACACTGCAAAAAGAGTTACATCAAATAGATCTCCAAGAGACCATTGTATTGAGAATCAAAAGAGAGAGAGGAAGTCATCTAGCTACTAACTACGGACCCGAAGGTCTACAATGAACTACTCACACATCATCGGAGAGGCACCAATGAGGATGATGAACCCCTCCGTGATGGTGTCAACATTGGATCTAGTGTATCTGGAACTTGCGGCGGCTGGAATTGTGTTTTGTCGATTCCCCTAGGGTTTTTGGAATATTGGGGTATTTATAGAGCAAAGAGGCGGTGCGGGAGGCCACCAAGGTGGGCACAACCCACCAGGGCGTGCTTGGGCCCCAGGCACGCCCAGGTGGGTTGTGCCCCCCTCGGGGCACCCCTCTGGTACTTCTTCGGCCCAAGTTGTTCCTTATGGTCCATAAAAAATCTCCAAAAAGTTTCGCTGCATTTGGACTCCGTTTGGTATTGATTTTTTGCGAAGTAAAAAACAAGGAAAAACAGGAACTGGCACTGGGCTCTATGTCAATAGGTTAGTCCCAAAAAATGATATAAAGTTGCTATAAAATGATTGTAAAACATCCAAGAATGATAATATAACAACATGGAACAAGCAAAAATTGTAGATACGTTGGAGACGTATCAGCATCCCCAAGCTTAATTCCTACTCGTCCTCGAGTAGGTAAATGATAAAAACAAAATTTTTGATGTGGAATGCTGCCTAACATGTTCATCACATTTTCTTTTCTTGTAGCATGGACATTTGGACTTTTATATGATTCAAAGCAATAGTCTAGTTTTGACATGAAGATTTCAATACTCAAGCATATCAACAAGCAACCATGTCTTTCAAAATATCAACACTAAAGCAAGTTATCCCTAGCCCATTATGCTCAATCATTGATCCATTCATGAAACACACTCGCATATTAGCTATACCCAATGCTCAAGTACGATCATAGTGCCCCTTAGTTGGTGCTTTATAAGAGAAGATGGAGACTCAAATAAAATAAAATTTTCATAAAGTAAATAGAAAGGCCCTTCGCAGAGGGAAGTAGGGATTTGTAGAGGTGCCAGAGCTCAAAGCGAAAAAGATAGAGATAAAACATTTTGGGTGGCATGCTTTTCCTGTCAACGAAAACGATCGAGTAGTTCTCAATACTTTCCATGCTAGATATATCATAGGCAGTTCCCAAACAGAAAATAAAGTTTATTCCTTTTTCCACCATACTTTCACATTCCACGGCTAGCCGTATCCACGGGTACCGTCCATACCAACACTTTCCAAGGAATTTATTATTTGACAACATAAAGTAAATTCATTCTTCATTTCGGGACTGGGCATCCCTAATACCTTTGCCATATTCTCATGCAATGACAAGTGAATAAACACTCATCTTGAGAATAACACATCTAACATGGAAAAATATCAGCCACCCCTACCATTTCATGAGCGGTACGAGCACATAAAAAGGAAATTTATTTTGAAAATTAGAGATGGCACATACAATTTTGCTTAGAACGGCACAGAAATACCGCATATAGGTAGGTATACTGGACTCATATGGCAAAACTGGGTTTAAGGATTTTGGAGGCACAAGTAGTATTCCTACTTAGTACAAGTGAAGGCTAGCAAAAAGATTGAGAAGCATCCAACCAAGAAATGAAAAATCTCATAAGCGAGCATTAAGCATAACTAACACCGAATAATGCACCACAAGTAGGATGGAATTTCATTGCATAACTAATGGCTTTCATGCTTGCACAGGGAATCACAAACCTTAACACCAATATTCTTACTAAAGCACAATTACTCATCAACATGACTCACATATTATATCATCATATCGCAAAACTATTACAAAGAATCAAGTTTATTTTGTCCAATGATCTTGAAAGTTTTTATTATATCCCTCTTGAATATCTATCACTTTGGGACTAATTTCATATGTTGCTTTTGATAGCTCAAACAAATCTAAGTGAAGAACATGAGCATAAAAGTTTCTTCTCTCAAAATAATATAAGTGAAGCATGAGAGAATTTCTTCAAAATTACTAACTCTCAAATAAATCTAAGTGAAGCATGAGAGCATTTCTTCAAAAATATTAAAGCACACCATGCTCAAAAAGATATAAGTGAAGTACTAGAGCAATTCCATAGCTCAATTTTTTTTAAGTGAAGCACATAGAACAATTCTAACAAATCATAGCATAATTTTGGCTCTCCCAAATAGGTGTGTTCAGCAAGGATAGATGACACAAATTAAAAAGGAAAACAAGCAAAGACTCATGTAACATAAGACGCTCCAAGCAAAACTCATGATATGTGACGAATAAAAATATAGCTCCAAGTAAAATACCGATGGTCGTTAGAAGAAGGAGGGGATGCCACTCGGGGGCATCCCCAAGCTTAGTTGCTTGTTTCTCTTTGGATAATAGCTTGGCATGCCATGGGGCATCCCCAATCTTAGGCTCTTCTTACTCCTTATTCCTTCATCCATCGTGATCTCACCCAAAACTTGAAAACTTCAATCACACAAAACTCAACAAAACCTTCATGAGATCCGTTAGTATAACAAAGCAAATCACTACTCTAAGTACTGTTGCAAACCCATTCATATTTTATTATTGCATTATATCTACTGTATTCCAACTTTGCTATGGCTCATACCCCCCGATACAACCCATAGATTCATCAAAATAAGCACACAATGCAACGAAAACAGAATCTGTCAAAAACAGAACAGTCTGTAGCAATCTAAAAACTTCGTATACTTCTGTAACTCCAAAAATTCTGAAAAATTAGGAAGATGTAGGAAATTTGTAATCTTGTGTAAAAAATTCAGAAGCTTTCGTCACTTCTGTGATTTTTCAAAATTGTTTTACTAGGCGCAACAGTTTCTGTTTTCCAGCAAGATCAAATCAACTATCACCCAACATAATCCCAAAGGCTTTGCTTGGCCCAAACACTAATTAAAACATAAAAAACACAATCATAACAGATGCATAATTGTGCAAACACTCAAGAACAGAAAGAAAAAGGCAAAAATAAATTTTATTCATTGGGTTGCCTCCCAACAAGCGCTATCGTTTTACTCCCCTAGCTAGGCATAAAGCATAGATTCAAGTATTGTCATCTTTATTTCTAGATCCATAGGATGCCCTCATGATTGATTCATATGGTGGCTTAATTCTTGTTCTAGGGAAGTGTTCCATACCCTTCCTTAGTCGAAATTAAAATTTAATATTGCCTTCTTTCATATCAATCACGGCACCAATAGTACGTAAAAATGGTCTACCAAGTATAATTGGGCAAGACGGATTGCAATCAATATCAAGAACAATAAAATCTATGGGCACATAGTTCCTATTTGCAAGAATAAGAACATCATTAATTCTTCCCAAAGGCTTTTTAATAGTGGAATCCGCCAAGTGCAAATTAAGAGAACATTCTTCCATATTGGTAAGACCAAGAACATCACATAAAGATTTCGGAATTGTGGAAACGCTAGCACCCAAATCACATAAAGCAAAACACTCATAATTTTTTTATCTTGAATTTGATGGTGGGTTCCCATTCATCATGTAATTTTCGAGGAATTGAGATCTCTAATTCCAATTTTTCTTCAAAAGCTTTCATCATCGCATCAACAATATGTTTAGAAAAAGCTTTATTTTATTCATAGGCATGGGGTGAATTTATCATGGATTGCAACAAGGAAATACAATCAATCAAAGATGAACTATCATAATTAAAGTCTTTGTAATCCAAAAGAGTGGGCACATCGCTAGTTAAAGTTTTAACCTCTCCAAACCCACTTTTATCAATTTTTTCAACAAGATTTTCACCCTCCAAATTATCGGGATGCCTTCTAGCTAAAGTTGACTCTTCTTTAGTCCCTTTATCATCAATTTTAATTTTACTAAACAAGGAATCAATAGAAGAAACACCAATCACTTTAAGATCTTCATCATTTTTATGAAAGCAATCACTAGAAAACGCTCTTTCTAAAAATTCTCTTCTAGCTCTAAGCATAGCGGTTCTTTTCTTGCTTTCATCCATAGAAACATATAAAGCTTTAATTGTTTTGCAAAACCTTAGGCACAAAAGCTTTCAACTTGAGATTTTCTACATCATGAGAAATTCTATCAATGCTTCTAGACATATCATCAATCTTATTCAACTTTTCTTATATCGTATTATTGAAAACTTTTTGAGCATTGATAAATTATTTAATGTTACTCTCAAGATCAGAGGTGTTCCTATTATTATTATATGAAGGATTACCATAGGATCCACCATAGTTATTAGAGGAATTTCCAGGAAAAGGTATAGGATTAAAATTACCTCTATAAGCATTGTTATTAAAATTGTTTCGCGAGACAAAATTCACATCTACGACATCACTATTTTGCTCAATCAAAGTAGACAAAGGCACATCATTAAGATCAATAGGAGCACTTTTATTAGCAACCAATTTCATAAGAGCATCAACTTTTTCACTTAAATAATTTATTTCTTCAACCGAATTAACTTTTTTACTACTAGGAGCTCTTTCGGTATGCCATTGTGAATAATTTGCCATAATATTATCAAGCAATTTAGTAGCTTCACCCAAAGTAATTTCCATAAAACTACCACCCGCGGCGGAATCTAAAATATTTCTAGAGACAAAATTCAATCCCGCATAAAAAAATTGTATGATCATCCAAAGATTTAAACCATGAGTAGAACAATTTCTTAGCATCAATTTCATTCTTTCCCAAGATTGTGCAACATGTTCATGCTCAAGTTGCTTAAAATTCATGATCTGAGTTCTAAGGGAAATAATTTTCACGGGCGGAAAATACTTAGTAATAAAAGCATCCTTGCACTTATCCCAAGAATTTATACTATTGCGAGGCAAAGAAGAAAACCAAATTTTTGCACGATCTCGCAAAGAAATCGGAAATAATTTCAACTTCACAATATCATTGTCCACATCTTTTTTCTTTTGCATATCGCATAATTCTACGAATGTGTTAAGATGGGACGCGACATCCTCATTAGGAGTACCGGAAAACTAATTTTTCATAACAAGATTCAACAAAGTGGCATTAATATCACAAGATTCCGCACTAGTGGCAGGAGGTGCAATCGGAGTGGTAATAAAATCATTATTGTTGGTATTGGAAAAGTCACACAACTTGGTGTTCTCTTGAGTCATCGTGACTATGCAAACAAGATTGCACACAAAAACAGATCTGACAAGAAAACGACAAACAAAAAAGAGGGCGAATAAAACGACACATTTTTGTGAAGTGGGGGAGATAAAAATGAGAGGCAAATGGCAAATAATGTAAATTGCAAGGAGATGAGATTTGTGATTAGGAACCTGATAGATGTTGATGATGTCTCCCCGGCAACGGCGGCAGAAATTCCTTTTGATGTCGCTTGAACTACGTCAGTATTTCCCCAAAGAGGAACAGATGATGCAGCACAACTACGGTAGGTATTTCCCTCAGTTATGAAACCAAGGTATCAATCCAGTAGGAGAACCAAGCAACACTATGTAAACGGTACTTGCACACAAATAACAAATACTTGCAACCCGACGATTAGGAGGGGTTGTCAATCCCTCAACGGGTAACGGTGCCAGAAATTGTCAAGTTGACGGGATAAAAATTATGATAGATTGGATAAATAGATCTCGAATAAACGCGAAATAAAAGAAGTAACAAAAAAGTGCAGCAAGGTATTTTTGGATTTTTGGAATAATAGATCTGAAAATAAAAGTGGCAAATAATAGATCGGAAAGCAAATATGATGAAGAATAGACCCGGGGCCATAGATTTCACTAGTGGCTTCTCTCGAGAAAAATAGCATACGGTGGGTAAACAAATTACTGTTGGGCAATTGATAGAACTTCAAATAATCATGACGATATCCAGGCAATGATCATTATATAGGCATCATGTCCAAGATTAGTAGACCGACTCCTGCCTGCATCTACTACTATTACTCCACACATCGACCGCTATCCAGCATGTATCTAGTGTATTAAGTTCATGGAGAAACGGAGTAATGCAATAAGAACAATGACATGATGTAGACAAGATCTATTCATGTAGGAATAGACCCCATCTTGTTATCCTTAATAGCAACGATACATACGTGTTATGTCCCCTTCTGTCACTGGGATTGAGCACCGTAAGATCGAACCTATCACAAAGCGCCACTTCCCATGGCAAGAAAAATTGATCTAGTTGGCCTAACTAAATCAAAGATTCGAAGAAGAAATACAAGGCTATAAGTAATCATGCATATAAGAGATCAAAGAAACTCAAATAACTTTCATGGGTAAAAATAGACCTGATCATAAACTCAAAGTTCATCGGATCCCAACAAACACACTGCAAAAAGAGTTACATCAAATAGATCTCCAAGAGACCATTGTATTGACAA
The DNA here is from genome assembly GCA_011799875.1 of Thinopyrum elongatum. Lineage (NCBI taxonomy): Eukaryota > Viridiplantae > Streptophyta > Magnoliopsida > Poales > Poaceae > Thinopyrum > Thinopyrum elongatum. The sequence goes on along the minus strand of CM022298.1, from coordinate 401,693,143 downwards.
TCAAGAGAGAGAGAGGAAGCCATCTAGCTACTAACTACGGACCCGAAGGTCTACAATGAACTACTCACGCATCATCAGAGAGGCATCAATGAGGATGATGAACCCCTCCGTGATGGTGTCTATATTGGATCTGGTGTTTCTGGAACTTGCGGCGGCTGGAATTTTGTTTCATCGACTCCCCTAGGGTTTTTGGAATATTGGGGTATTTATAGAGCAAAGAGGCGGTGCGGGAGGCCACCGAGGTGGGCACAACCCACGAGGGCACGCCTGGGCCCCCAGGCGCGCCCAGGTGGGTCGTGCCCCCCTCGGGGCACCACCCACGAGGGCACGCCTGGGCCCCCAGGCGCGCCCAGGTGGGTCGTGCCCCCCTCGGGGCACCCTTATGGTACTTCTTTGGCCCAAGTTGTTCCTTCTAGTCCATAAAAAATCTCCAAAAAGTTTCGCTGCATTTGGACTCTGTTTGGTATTGATTTTCTGCGAAGTAAAAAACAAGGAAAAAACAAGAACTGGCACTGGGCACTATGTCAATAGGTTAGTCCCAAAAAATGATATAAAGTTGCTATAAAATGATTGTAAAACATCCAAGAATGATTATATAACAACATCGAACAAGCAAAAATTATATATACGTTGGAGACGTATCAAGGGTTGAGGGTAATTAACTACGTATGGAGATATATGAGACCTTTGAACGTGCATGTGTGAGAGGTTTACATACGTGGGATGTGTGTGTGTATGTGTGTGCACGGATGATCGAGATAATAGAAAGGAGACATAAGTCATGAGATCAACGGGATGGGAGAGATGGATCGGTATGAGTATGACAATATGCATGCATGTGAGGGTGGAGGGAAGAAGGCCCGATGATTCAGCATGTGTGTGTTTTTCTTTAAGAGAGAGTGGCGTGGGCTGGAGCATGCATCTATGGCGAGGAGAGAGAGCGAGACGCAATGTGTGTGCAAAAGAGATCGACCTATAGATGCATGTATAGAGAAACACATATAGTGTGCATGATAGGAAGCAAGAGTGCATGCGAGAAAGAAAGGTTGACGGAGAAACAAATAGATAGAGGGATAGAGATGCTAGCTAGAGGGACATCGGCTAGTTTGTGTGTTAGAGTTAACAGTCGAGTGGTTCAGAAGGGTGAGTTATGTGTGTGAGAGAGAAAGATAAAAAGAGGGTGCATGAATGCATGTAGAGAGAAACAGATATAGTGTGCATGATAGGAAGCAAGAGTGCGGGCGAGAAAGAAGGTTGGTGGAGAAACAGAGAAATAGAAAGATAGAGATGCTATCTAGAGGGAGATCGGCTAGTGTGTGTGTTAGAGATAATAGTCAAGTGGATCAGAAGGCTGAGTTATGTGTGTGGGTGGGAGAGAGATAGAGAGAGGGTGCATATGAGGGACATACAAACGAATATCAGAGAGAAATGAGATCCCGAGAGACGGAGTTTTGTGTTTGTGAGAGAGAAAGATATTTCACAAGCAGAGTCATAGCTAGAGAGACATATCAGGGAACGCGAGATATCCCTAGGGAGAGAGGGTGTCTGAGCGGCATACGAAGGGAATGGTGGAGAGATATGAGACCCTGCAAGATAGAGTTTGTGTTTGTGTGTGAGAGAGATATTTAAGAGGGAGAGTCGTAGCTATTGAGACATAGGGAGCGCGAGACATCTATGTGTGAGAGGGTGTGTGTGAGCGGCATACATGGGAATAGTAGAGAGAAATGAGACCCCAGGAGATGAAGTTTGTGTTTCTGTGAGAGAAAGAGATTTCATAGGGAGAATCATAGTTAGAGACACATAGTAGTGAGCGAGATATACTTCGAGAGAGATAGAGTGAAGGTCGAGGGAGAGAGTACCGTTAGTGTGTTACGAAGAAGACTGTTGTCGACATACAAGTAGCACGAGAGATACCCATGAGACGGTGAAGGCATATAGGTCTAGAGATATATATAAGAATGAGTGATAGCTATATGAGACGAATATCTGGATTAAAGGGGATTCAAATATTTAAACTAGAGATCAAGACATCGATAAATATCATAATGAAAATTGGTCTATCATGCATATTCATTTGAATTTGGGGACACGTGTAATGTTATTTAGTTTATTAATATTAGTGATCCATAGATTTTTTAATTAGAGACAATGCATGGTTTATATGCAATTAATGTCTAAACGGGATTACACTATATATATGTTGCGTGTGTCAAACACATTATACGTGTTTGAGAAGTAAAAAAACCCCGCATGGAACACACATTAATTGGAGACAGTTAGCGAGGAATGCATACATTGGATTTCAACATAAAGTGGTTTCAAATATTTCGTTGCACCTGGCAGGCCTGCCGGGACGGTCTTGAGGCTTGCCTTTGGGGCCACCTCGACCTTGCCAGGCTTGCCTGCCTGGCAAGGGAGGCTTTCCCTTAGTGGTGTCTTGCCCATTTAGCTTGTCTTGGTCTTCTTGATGTGCCCTTTGATTCCTCAAAGAGTTATCTCTTCAACTCGATCTCACTTTGGATGTTGCAACCTTGCTCTTTTAGGCTTGTGCACTGTCTGGGCAACAGACCCAGGGTTTGTTGCACCGATAAGAGCCCCCGGGCCTGGCCTGAACGCACTGCTAGGCGTCGTCGGGGTAGGCCCTATCTAGTGCACAGGCAAGAGGGTAGTAGTTGCTTGTCCTTTGAGATCTTATTTGCTTCTTCATAAACTTGAGCCCAGGTCAGTTTCCGGTTCTCCCGCGCGTCGTGTAACGCTGATTATGGTGGGGTCATCCTTGTAATGGCCCGTGAATGACTTTAACGCACAGGTGAGTAACTACCAATTCACTCTTCCCACCACGCCCTTATCCTTTGGCCACGTATGCTGCATGCATTGAGTGAGGTAGGTAACGGAGGCGCGTGGTGCAGGAGAGTGTTAAGGAAGGGGCCCAGCCTTGCAGGATTGGTGGAGATAGACGGCGGTTCCCCGTCGAGGGATCAGCTCCCAGCCTCCAGCCCGCCTATATAAAAGGGGGGCGAGGGGAAGCGGAAGTGCCCATCCACGCACCTTTTCTCCTTGTTTCTTTCCTTCTTCTTGCAATGTTGAGAGGGAGAGACCGGGGCCAGGTCCCGGGCTCGAGCTTGGGGTTGCTGACACCGAAAGCTTGTGTAGGTGCCTGGGGAGTGAGTCTGGTCCGGGGCCGAAAGGGATGTGGCGGTTGAGCCACTCGCAACGCAGGAGATGCCAAGCTTTTCCACTGTCGGGGAGTGCTTGTCTCCTCTGCTCGGGTCGGCCATCTGGCGGGGAGCGCTAGGCCTTGCCGTGAACTGCTGCGGCTTCCTGCCCTAACGCCGGAGCTCCCAGGGCTTCCGGCATCTGTCTGGGTGCAGCACTCGGGTCCTTAGGTAATCCCAGCACTGCCCCTTTTGGTGAAGTCGGGGTGAATGTCGAAGACGGCGGCATCTTCCTGCCCTCCGAGGTGGGGAGCGATGCTCCTTGCGCGTCTCAGACACCGTCGTTGCCTGCAGCTTCTCCGGGGGAGGCGACGGCTCAAGGGGCCGGCGTCCTCCTGGAGTGGTGGTGATGAAGAAAGAACGAGGGAAGACGGAGAAGGCGGGTGGTAGGGCGTCAGGTCAGAGTACGATGGCACCGACACCTTCATCTCGTATTGCCGACCTGCCGCCTCATCTTTCCGCTCTTCCCTTCCCTCCCCGGCACCATCATCACTGGCCTCCTGACTGCCGGGGAGGGGGTCGCTCTCTTGGTGCCTTCGCCTCCTCCAGCAGTCTTCTAGCTGGGCTCCGACGATTTTTTTTCATCGGTGCTCGCACTGGGGCTTCTGATTGGTCCTCGGGGTGGTGACCAGGGCACCGCTGATACGTCTCCAACGTATCTACTTTTCCTAACACGTTTCCTCTTGTTTTGGACTCTAATTTGCATGATTTGAATGAAACTAACCCAGGACTGATGCTGTTTTTAGCAGAACTACCATGGTGTTGTTTTTGTGCAGAAATAAAAGTTCTCGGAATGGAATGAAATGTTGCGAGGAATTTTTATACAAAATAAGAGAATTTTCAGAGCCAAGAGCCACCTGAGGGGGGCACCTGGGTGGGCACAACCCACCAGGGCGCGCCTGCCCCCCCAGGTGCGCCCAGGTGGGTTGTCCCCACCTGGTGGCCCCGCAGACCCTGAAACCGACGCTATAAAATCCTATTTTTCCAGAAAAAATCAGGGAGAAAGAATTATCGCATTTTGCGAGACGGAGCCGCCGCCATCTCCTGTTCTTCATCAGGAGGCCAGATCTGGAGTCCGTTTGGGGCTCCGGAGAGGGGGATCTTCGATCTTCGTCCCTCACCAACCCTTCTCCATCGCCAATTCCATGATGCTCCCCACCGGGAGTAAGTAATTCCTTCGTAGGCTCGCCGGTCGGTGAGGAGTTGGATGAGATTCATCATGTAATTGAGTTAGTTTTGGTAGGGCTTGATCCCTAGTATCCATTATGTTCTGAGATTGATGTTGCTATGACTTTGCCATGCTTAATGCTTGTCACTTTGGGCCCGGGTGCCATGATTTCAGATCTGAACCGTTTATGTTATCACCATTATATCTATGTTCTAGATCCGATCTTGCAAGTTATAGTCACCTACTACGTGTTATGATCCGGCAACCCCGGAGTGACAATAGTCAGGACCACTCCCGGTGATGACCGTAGTTTGAGGAGTTCATGTATTCACCGTGTGTTAATTCTTTGTTCCGGTTCTCTATTAAAAGGAGGCCTTAATATCCCTTAGTTTCCAATATGGACCCCGCTGCCACGGGAGGGTAGGACAAAAGATGTCATGCAAGTTCTTTCCATAAGCACGTATGACTATTTACGGAATACATGCCTACATTATATTTATGAACTGGAGCTAGTGCCGTATCGCCCTAGGTTATAACTGTCTCATGATGAATATCATCCAACAAATTACCGATCCAATGCCTACGATTTTCCTACATATTGATCTTGCTAAGTTACTACTGCTGCTGTTACTATTGCACTTGCTACAATATCACTGCTATCACTGTTACCATTACTATTGCTGCTGCTACTATTATCAAAACTATCATACTACTTTGCTACTGATCACTTTGCTGCAGATAATTAATCTCCAGGTGTGGTTGAATTGACAACTCAGCTGCTAATACTTACAAATATTCTTTGGCTCCCCTTGTGTTGAATCTATAAATTTGGGTTGAATATTCTACCCTCGAAAACTGTTGCGATCCCCTATACTTGTGGGTTATCAAGACCTTTTTTTGGCGCCGTTGCCGGGGAGCATATCTATATTTGTTGAGTCACTTGGGATTATTATCAATTATTCACTATGAAGAATCTGAAGGATGCTAAGACTAAGATTTTTCCCTCCAAGACGAGGGGAGGTAAGGAACTGCCATCCAGCTCCGCTTTAGATTCACCTTCTGTTATAAGTAAACTTGCAACACCACCACATGCTATTAATTCTGATATGTCGCAAGTTATTGACGATGCTACTTCTGCTATGAATGCTTATGATGATGCTAGTACCTTGCTTAATGATGATGTGCCATTAGGTGAATTTCTTGATGAACAAATTGCTAGAGTAAGACAACATGATGTTGTTGCATCTGATGATGAGCTTGAAACTAAAAATATTGAAACACCTACTAGAACTAGCCCTTCTAGATATGAATTGCCTAAGGTACCGGAAGGTTATGTTATGAATGAGGAGACAACTAGAGATATTCTTGCTTGTAAGGATAGAGATGATCTAGAGAAATTATTATGCAAGTATAAAGAAAAGTCTCTGAATGCTAGAATGCAATATGATCCTAAGTTTGCTACCTCACCTATCTTTATTGATAATAAGGATTATGAATTCTCTGTCGACCCAGAGTTAATTACTTTGGTTGAATCCGATCCTTTCCATGGTTATGAAACTGAGACTGTTGTGGGACATCTTACTAAGTTGAATGACATAGCCACCCTTTTTACTCATGATGAGAAACTCGCTATTACTATATTCTCAAATTATTTCTGTTCTCATTAGAGGGTGATGCTAAAGCTTGGTACAATACTCTTGCTCCTGGTTGTGTGCGTAGTCCCCAGGATATGATTTATTACTTCTCTGAAAAATATTTTCCTGCTCATAAGAAACAAGCTGCCTTACAGGAAATATTTAACTTTGTGCAAATTGAAGAAGAGAGTCTCCCACAAGCTTGGGTGAGGCTTTGCCAGTTACATAATGCTTTGCCTGATCATCCTCTTAAGAAAAATGAAATACTTGATATCTTCTATAATGGACTAACCGATGCTTCTAGGGATTTCCTAGATAGTTGTGTTGGTTGTGTTTTCAGGGAACGAACTATTGGACAAGTTGAAGAATTATTGAATAACATATTGAAAAACTATGATGATTGGACTCTTCCTGAACCACCATCTAAACCCACTCCGAAGAACAGGGGTATTTTATATCTCAGTCCCGAAAATATGCAAGAGGCAAAGAAATCTATGAAGGAAAAAGGTATTAAAGCTGAGGATGTCAAAAATTTACCTCCTATTGAAGAAATACATGGGCTTGATACACCACCACCACCTGCGGTGGTAGAGGTAAATTCTCTAATGAAATTCAATGATAATGATAATCCTCACAATATGCACCCTAGCCAATGCCTTTATGAGTTTGAAAACTATATTAGAAAACAAGATCACTTCAATGCAAATGTTATGAAACAATTAAAATACAATTCTGATATGATTACTCGCTGAAGTGACTTGTTGTTTAGAATCTCAAATGATGTTAGAGGTGTAGGGAAGCATGCTTCTATGGTTCAAACTCAACTAGAACAAGTTGCTAAATCTCAAAGAGAATTGCTTGATGAAATGAATAACAACATACATGACTTTGCTGTTAGAGTTGCAACTAGAGGAGGTAAAATGACTCAGGAACCACTTTATCCTGAGGGACACCCAAAAAGAATTGAACAAGATTCACAAAGGAACAACACCACTGCACCTGGTCCTTCTAAAAAGAAACAAAAAAAGAAAAATGATAGGACTTTGCATGCCTCTAGTGAACCTGAAGTAGAGAAACCTCCTGATAATGATAATGATGTTTCTATCTCTGATGCTGAAACTCAATCTAGTAGTGAACACTCACCTTCTGATAATGAAAAAGATAATGATGAGGTTCATGAAGAAACTCAAACAAATAATAAAGAACCAGACAATGATGTTGAGATAGAACCAGCTGTTGATCTTGATAACCCACAACCCAAAAATGCAAGATATGATAAAAGAGACTTTGTTGCTAGAAAACACGGTAAGGAAAGAGAATCGCGGGTTCAAAAACCTATGCCCTTTCCACCTAAGTCAACTAAAAAGAAAGATGATGAAGAATTTGAACGCTTTGCTGAAATGCTGAGGCCAGTCTTTTTGCGTACTCGCTTGACTGATATCTTGAAAATGCCTCCTTATGAAAAGTACATGAAGGACATCATCACTAATAAGAGAAAAATACCGGAAGCTGAAATCTCCACCATGGTTGCTAATTACACTTTTAAGGATGGAGTACCTAAAAAACTTGGAGATCCGGGAATACCAACTATACCTTGCTCCATCAAAAAGAATTATGTGAAAACTGCTTTATGTGATTTGGGAGCTGGTGTTAGTGTTATGCCTTTCTCTTTATATAAAAGACTTGACTTGAATAAACTCACACCTACTAAAATATCTTTGCAAATGGCTGACAAATCAACTACCATACCTATCGGTATTTGTGAGGATGTGCCCGTTGTTGTTGCTAATGTTACTATTTTGACTGACTTTGTTATACTTGAGATGCCCGAGGACGACAACATGTCGATTATCCTTGGTAGACCCTTCTTGAATACTGCAGGGGCTGTTATTGATTGCAATAAAAGCAAGGTCACTTTTCATATCAATGGTAATGAGCATACGGTGCACTTTCTGAAGAAACAATTCCAAGTGAATGGTATTAATGTTATTGAAAAATCTCCGACAATCACTATTGGAAGTTTTCAACTACCTCTACCTACTACCAAAAAGAAATATGAAATGCTTATTGTTGGGGACATTCATATCCCCGTAGAGGTAACTTAGTGATTTACGAAAGTTCTTCAGTTTCATGCTAATCGAAAGTGGTTGTTAATAAGACTTGATCAACCTTATTAATGGATCATTTTTGAGAGGTATGAAGTTGATGAATTTAGTGAGCACTACCTTCTGTCCCTACCTTTTATTTTCTGTTCCTATTAGTTAAATAAAATAAAATGCCATGTTTTGTCTGTTTTCTGATTTTTCCCGTGCAATAAAAAATGACCCAAAAATAAAAGTTCTCAGAATGCCCTGAAAATTTGATACGTTTTTTTCCTGATTATTTAAGAATTTCTGGTGCAAATAATATCAGAGGGAGGTGCACCAGGTGGGCACAACCCACCTGGGCACGCCAGGACCCCCAGGCGCGCCCTGGTGGGTTGTTGTCCCCACGTGGGCCCCCTCACTTATCTCTTCATCCCACATCTTCACTTACCTCCAGAAAAAAAATCTCCATTGCTCTTGCTCTCGTGTTCTTGCTCTCAAACCCGTGGATTTCGATCTCTTTGCTCGAAGCTCCGTTTCCGAAACTGTTTCGGGGGATTGTTGCTTGGTATGTGATTCCTCCGTGTGTTCAATTAGTTTTTGCTTTAGTTGTTTATATTTTGAATAATTAGCTACTCTTGGTGCTACTGTAGATGAGCTTGCATGTTGAATTCTTAGAGTTTTAAGTAGTTTGAATGCTTGCTATGGCCTCTATGCTTCCCTATGAGTAGTTGCTATCAATCTTGTTAAGTTTTGTTGAGAAAAATTTTGTGGACTAAAATTTCTGAATTTTGCTCATAGGAAAAACATGAGTATCTTTAGGAAGTTTGCTTCCAGGAAGAACTCCAAGGGAGTAATTGGGGAGTCATCTGACAGTGATCTCCGCACCCGGAGGTTGGCGGAGTTACGGCCGTGCGAATGGCCGCACACCCCGTTCATGGAAGGGGCCGGAATCCTCCAAGAGTTTGCACAATATGTGTGACGCCCCCGGTTCAATCGTACACTAGTCATACACGCAAACGTGTACGATCAAGCCCAGGGACTCACGGGAAGATATCACAACACAACTCTAAACACAAATAAACGGAGGTCCACAATATTACAGACCAGGGATCCGAAGATCCGAATACATAAGTCAGTCATACAGATAATATCTGGGTACAGACATAGTTAGACAAGTTTTGCCTTAAGAAGGCTAGCACAAACAGCGACACTAGATCGAAAGGCGTTGGCCTCCTGCCTGGGAGCCTCCGATCCTACTCCTGGTCAGCTGGCTCGATCCAGTAGTACGTGCCCTCTGGACCCGCCTGGTAGTAGGCTCCGGTGGTGGCGTCTGGCTCCTGGACTCCATCGTCTGGTGTATCATCAAGGTGGGGTATATGGGGGAAAAGAGAAAATAAAGCAACCGTGAGTACTCATCCGAAGTACTCAGCAAGCAAGGATCTATACTACATATGCAACATTATCAATGGAGAAAAGGCTGTATATGTGGACTGGGCTGCAGAAATGCCAGAATAGAGAGAAGGCCTAGTCCTATCGAAGACTAGCATCTTCAAACATCTTCACAAGGCCATCATCTTGCAGCAGTAGAAGAGAGTAGAATAGCATTTTATTTAGCAAACATGTTGAAGTACAGCTCAAAGATCCTTCCTCGACTCCCAGCGAGAAAGTAATCCCGAAGCTTCAATTAAGTAACAAGTATCCAGTTTAAGTAGTAGATCGGGATACACAAACTGAGCGTCCTTTACCGTAGGACCGGCTATCGATAGAAGATTCATCCCTGCAGGGGTGCACTACTGTTACCCAACACGCTCGATCAACTCTGGCCGGACACACTTGCTGGGTAATGCCCGTCCTCGGAAGATCAACACAAAGCAGCGCCCTACCTAGGCTCGGCAGAGAGGTCAGCACGCCGGACTAACCTATGCACCCAGAGGTCTCGGGCCATCGCCCTGGGCACCCTGCGCGTTGCGAGACTGGCCGGGGTGCAGGCACGACACTGAACTCGTCAGTGAAGTATCTAGCCCAATCCCGACAATCAGCCCGCACGGTGAATCGTGACGTCAGACGAGCTTTCGGAGAAACGTACTTTGCAGAGGGTCCCATAACCATTATCCCACGTGGTGGTAGTGCGTATAGGGCACGTCGACCCACTCAGATCACACACCCAAATCCAATAGGCTCAATTAGTATCAAGCGGAGACAATCAGAGTCTCTGATGCTCCGCCACAATGTCACACTCGAGTGCCCTTCCGGCACACCCGAAATCATAGATCCCCAGCGGGTACCCACCAGGGTGGACCCGCCTGTAACAAAGGTCAAGTAGCCGTGTGGTCAAATCATCAGGGTGAACGTATGAGGTATCACCCTCGAGGTTCACACTGAGGGGTCGCACGACAGAGTCGTATCGGAAGTGGAGAAGGAGGAATCACCCTCGATGACCACGACCGAACAGCTATACTGCAGAGTATTCATCGTGAGTGCGTTACGAGGTATCACCCTCGGCACTCGATAGTTACTACGCAGAGTCGTACAACTTAGGGGGTGTGAAGTGAGGTGTCAGTCTCTGGTCGACGATCACGTTGATCGAGTCGTCGATGATCAAGCAGGGGCAACAAGGGTAAGGTGGTGGGGTCACTGATGGTTCACTACCAACCTATACTAATCAGTTTATCATAGGCAGGTAAGGTAGCAATGAACAGGTTACAACAGCAGGCTATGCATCAGAATAGGAGCATACATTAACAGTAGCGAAATCTAATGCAAGCAGGAGAATAGAATGGGCGATATCTGGAATGCTCAAGGGGGGGGCTTGCCTGGTTGCTCTGGCAAGAGGGGAAGGTCGTCAACGGGCTGCTCGTCGGTAGAGTAGTCGTATCCTGGTGCAGCGCCGTCGGTCTCAGCGTCTATCGAGAGAGAGAAGGAGGGGGAGAGAAACAATAAATTCACGGCAATAATGCAAACAACATGTATGACATGTCTAAATGATATGCCGGGGTGTTCTACTGCCTAACTAAATGATTTAGTTAATTTAGGAATTTATTCGGATTTATTTAATTAAAGTTGGGCACTATTCATTTACTGAAATCGGTCTAAAAGTTCAATGTTCTTATAGCTGCGGGCGTCTGACGGGAATACGAAGGACGTATTCGGGTTCGTATCGAAATTCTGAGCAAGTTTCATATATAAATTATTTTCATCGGAGTTACGGTTTATTTAATATGATTTTCTAAAGTTTTTATTAATTTCTGGAATTTAATTAATTATTTAATTCAACATTATCCGAAACTGTGCTGATGATGACATCAGCATGACCTCATGCTGATGTCAGCGGTTAATTAAGTTAATTACTAATTACTATTTAATTAACACTAATTAGTTAATTAGATTAACCTAATTAGGATTAATTAATTAATTGTTTTTATCAATTATTTTTTTATTTATTTATTTTTCTTTTTCTAAAACGTTCGGTGGGACCGGACCCCACATGTCATTGGGCCAGGGGGGCACTGGCCCAGTGGTCAGTGGCCCTGGCCACAGCGTGCACGGGCGCGCGGGCGAGCGGGCGCTGGGGCGCTGCGGGGCGCCCGAACTGGACGCGGCCAGTCGGGGCCACGACGAGGGGGGGGGGGGCGCTGGTGTGACGCCCCCGGTTCAATCGTACACTAATCATACACGCAAACGTGTACGATCAAGCCCAGGGACTCACGGGAAGATATCACAACACAACTCTAAACACAAATAAACGGAGGTCCACAATATTACAGACCAGGGATCCGAAGATCCGAATACATAAGTCAGTCATACAAATAATATCTGGGTACAGACATAGTTAGACAAGTTCTGCCTTAAGAAGGCTAGCACAAACAGCGACACTAGATCGAAAGGCGTTGGCCTCCTGCCTGGGAGCCTCCGATCCTACTCCTGGTTAGCTGGCTCGATCCAGTAGTACGTGCCCTCTGGACCCGCCTGGTAGTAGGCTCCGGTGGTGGCGTCTGGCTCCTGGACTCCATCGTCTGGTGTATCATCAAGGTGGGGTATATGGGGGAAAAGAGAAAATAAAGCAACCGTGAGTACTCATCCGAAGTACTCAGCAAGCAAGGATCTATACTACATATGCAACATTATCAATGGAGAAAAGGCTGTATATGTGGACTGGGCTGCAGAAATGCCAGAATAGAGAGAAAGGCCTAGTCCTATCGAAGACTAGCATCTTCAAACATCTTCTCAAAGCCATCATCTTGCAGCAGTAGAAGAGAGTAGAATAGCATTTTATTTAGCAAACATGTTGAAGTACAGCTCAAAGATCCTTCCTCGACTCCCAGCGAGAAAGTAATCCCGAAGCTTCAATTAAGTAACAAGTATCCAGTTTAAGTAGTAGATCGGGATACACAAACTGAGCGTCCTTTACCGTAGGACCGGCTATCGATAGAAGATTCATACCTGCAGGGGTGCACTACTGTTACCCAACACGCTCGATCAACTCTGGCCGGACATACTTGCTGGGTAATGCCCGTCCTCGGAAGATCAACACGAAGCAGCGCTCTACCTAGGCTCAGCAGAGAGGTCAGCACGCCGGACTAACCTATGCACCCAGGGGTCTCGGGCCATCGCCCTGGGCACCCTGCGCGTTGCGTGGCTGGCCGGGGTGCAGGCGCGACACTGAACTCGCCAGTGAAGTATCCAGCCCAATCCCGACGATCAGCCCGCACGGTGAATCGTGACGTCTGATAAGCTTTCGGAGAAACGTACATCGCAGAGGGCCCCATAACCATAATCCCGCGTGGTGGTAGTGCGTATAGGGCACGTCGACCCACTCAGATCACACACCCAAATCCAATAGGCTCAATTAGTATCAAGCGGAGACAATCAGAGTCTCTGATGCTCCGCCACAATGTCACACTCGAGTGCCCTTCCGGCACACTCGACAACATAGATCCCCAGCGGGTACCCACCAGGGTGGACCCGCCTGTGACAAAGGTCAAGTAACCGTGTGGTCATAATCATCAGGGTGAACGTATGAGGTATCACCCTCGAGGTTCACACTGAGGGGTTGCACGACAGAGTCGTATCGGACATGGAGAAGGAGGAATCACCCTCGATGACCACGACCGAACAGCTATGCTGCAGAGTATTCATCAGGAGTGCGTTACGGTGTATCACCCTCGGCACTCGATAGTAACTAAGCAGAGTCGTACAACTAAGGGGGGATGTGAAGTGAGGCGTCTGTCTCTGATCGACGATCACGTTGCTCGAGTCGTCGATGAACAAGCAGGGGCGACAAAGTAAGGTGGTGGGGTCACAGATGGTTCATACCAACCTATACTAAACAGTTTATCATAGGCAGGTAGGGTAGCAATGAACAGGTTACAACAGCAGGCTATGCATCAGAATAGGAGCATACATTAACAGTAGCGAAATTCTAATGCAAGCAGGAGAATAGAATGGGCGATATCTGGAATGCTCAAGGGGGGGGGGCTTGCCTGGTTGCTCTGGCAAGAGGGGAAGGTCGTCAACGGGCTGCTCGTCGGTAGAGTAGTCGTATCCTGGTGCAGCGCCGTCGGTCTCGGCGTCTATCGAGAGAGAAGGAGGGGGAGAGAAACAATAAATTTCACGGCAATAATGCAAACAATATGTATGACATGCCTAAATGATATGCCGGGGTGTTCTACTGCCTAACTAAACGATTTAGTTAATTTAGGAATTTATTCGGATTTATTTAATTAGGGTTGGACACTATTCATTTATCGAAATCGGTCTAATTGTTCAACGTTCTTATAGTTGCGGGCGTCTGACGGGAATACAGAGGGCGTATCCGGGTTCGTATCGTCGTTCTGAGCAAGTTTCATGTATAAAATATTTTCATCGGAGTTACGGTTTATTTAATATGATTTTCTAAAGTTTTTATTAATTTCTGAATTTAATTAATTATTTAATTCAACATTATCCGAAACATGTGCTGATGATGACATCAGCATGACCTCTGCTGATGTCAGCGGTTAATTAAGTAATTACTAATTACTGTTAATTAACACTAATTAGTTAATTAGATTAACCTAATCAGAATTAATTAACTAATAATTAATTAATTATTTTAATTATTTCTTTTTATTTCTTTCTTTCTAAAACATTTTGGGGGTGGGCCCCCTTTGTCATAGGCCCGAGGGGCGGGGCCCACTCGTCAGTGGCCCATGCGGCCACACGGGGCGGCGTGGCGCCAGCCCGAGCGGTCGCGTCCCCGGGACGCTGGGTTACGCAGACGCACGCCGCGCCGCGGCCAAGGCCAAGGAGGCGGCGGGGTGAAGGGTGCGGGCGAGCGCGGGAGCTCCAGAGCGCGGGGCGCGCATGGAGCTGGCGAGCCCGGGCGCGATGCGGTGGACGCAGAGGCGGGCCGCGGTGCGAGGCTCGGCGCGGCGAACGGGACAGCGCGGAGGCGGGATGGCGCGACGCGGCGGCTCCGACGAGTGGTACGAGGAGGCGAGGCCTACAGGGCAGCAGCACAGCAGCGAGGAGCATGGGGGGAAGGAGAAGCGCGGGGTGAGGGGAACCGGAGCGGGCGAGGAGCAGGGGCCGGGCGCGGTGAGCGTGGCCAGGTCGTGGTGGCGCGCCGGGGGCGTGTGCGCGCGGCGAGGTACGGGAGCAGAGAGGGAGGCCTGGGGCCTCACCGTGATCGTAGAACGGGCAGCGGGGGGGGTCGGGGCGGGGTCGACGGGACGACGGCGACGGAGACGAGGTGCAGGCCGGCGGGGAGGCGCGGGCTCCGGGCGCGGCGTCCTGGCGCGGGGCGGCGAGGTCGTCGCGGCGACGAGCGACGCGGATCGGGGTTTGCCCCGATCCAGATCCAGTCGAGGGAGGGGGCGACCGGGGGGGGGGGGGGAATGTGGATCGGGAGGGGGGCTAGGGTTCGGCCGGGGGCCTTATAGGCCAGGGCGACGCAGGTGGGCCGGCCGGCTGGGCTTCGGCCCAGTTGGGCCGTGGGGGGGGGGGGTTGCTCCTTTTTTTTTTCTTCTCTGTTTTCTATTTCTTTCTTTTTCTTTTCCTTTTTCTTTTCTTTATCTACTCCCTTTACTCTGCTAGTAAATAGCTAGGCCTCAAAATGGTTTTTGTAAAACATGAGACCTAGTTCATAAATACGAGTGCATTATTCCCTAACACCTAAAATTAGTTTGGACAAAATATAATTCCATATTTATTTCAGATTTAATAAATGGTTATTAAATATTATCCTTATCCACTGTTTGAGGTTGTTCGAGTCACTTATCCAATTCCAATGATGTTGGTTTCAATTTTAGAATAGCCTCTGGAATATTTGTTATTTATCTGACATTTTAGTTTCTATGTTGGACAACTTTCATATTCCACTTTCGTTTAAATTTGAATTTGACTTAGGAGCTGAAATGCAATATGATGCTAATGATGATTATGCACTATTAAGCTTGCTGACATGTCATTATCAAAAGTGATTACTGTTGCTAATCACCGGGGGTGTTACATTATGCTGCTAATGCCAGCCTCACCGACTTCATCACAGCTGAATGCGAACAGTATCATCTCCTCACAAATTCCTTTGTGCAAAGTTTTACTTTCCTTCCTAAGAATAATCCCCTTGAAGTGCAGTTTAATTTATACATTGAACCCCATCAGATACCGCTTACTGAATTTTGTGAAATATGCTTGCTTCCTTCTGATGGTGGGTTGGTAGAGCCTAGGCCTGCAGAGTTTGAAGGTTTTTACCGTACTCTGTCCGTGGGGGACGAGAGAGGAGTGTCGAGTGTCACCGCCACTAGCTTGCAATTTCCTGCTGTTCATTATTTTGCTCTTTTCATTGCAAAGTGCTTGCTTGCTAGAGAGAAGGTGGGTGCACTCAGTGCCCCAGACCTTGCTGTTTTACGTTGTGCACTGGAAGGCGACAACACTTATAGCTTGGGAGCTATTGTGGCACGCCGCCTCCACATTAATAAATCCAAGGGTAAAATACATGGTGGTATTTACGCTACTCGCCTGGCAGCTCACTTTAATGTTCAGATATGCCAGCATGATTACCCTTTGCCCAAGGTTCACCTAAATCGCGCTGCTATGGAATACCATCAGTTTATTGCTGCCGATTATCCTGACATTCCTCTTCCTTATAATCTGGATTTTAGTGTGAAAACTCATGATATTATTCCACTGCCTGCACCTACTTTGTTTGATCCCATTGCCAGGGGTGGATACAGGATTATGCCTGCGGACATCATCGCTTACCGGAACAACCAGGCTGCGGCACAGGAGGAGGCTCAGCAGTGGGACCCTCAGGTGCCCGCACCTCAGCACTTCAACATAGGACCTCATGGCTTCTATGACTGGTGATTACCAAGTTAGGCCAAAAGCCTAAGCTTGGGGGAGTACGTATTTCCACCGACATTACATTCATATTTACACATTTCATTTCAGTTGTCGGTGTCCATACTTTTTCATTGTATTATCCATGTTAGAATTATTTTCTTGCTTTCTTCTTGTGTGTTTGAAAAACTTTGAGAAAATCCAAAAATATATTTCTTGCTTCTTTTTTATTTTTCTTCCTAGTTTAAATTGTTGTAGTACTAAAAAGAAAACTCAAAAAGATTTCCTTGTTCTTCTTTTGCTTGTTGGGAGCTTTCCCGTGTAAATAGTTTTCTCATTTTTGTTTTTCCCTTTTTATTTGCTTTCTTTCAGAAAACCAAAAACTCCAAAAATATTTCAGTGTGTTTTTCTGAACTTCTTTTCTTTTATTGAGTGGCTCTCATATGCATTATTGTTAATCTAACAAAGAGCCCATTTTACCTTGTCTTCTCCTTTTGAATAAAATGTTTGCAGATTCCAACTTAGTCCATGGCACTCTTGCACTATTATCATTTTCATATCGTTCGGTCGTGCAAGTCAAAGGCAATAATGACGATATTCGATGAACTGGCCGTGGCAGAGAGAAACGGGTATGAACTCGACTTGTTCTGTTT
This sequence comes from Thinopyrum elongatum, assembly GCA_011799875.1. NCBI lineage: Eukaryota > Viridiplantae > Streptophyta > Magnoliopsida > Poales > Poaceae > Thinopyrum > Thinopyrum elongatum. The sequence continues at coordinate 401,676,067 of CM022298.1, read as the reverse complement.
TTGTAAATATGTTTAACCTAGTATCCATGATTTAGCCCATTATGATTAAACATGTTTGCAATGACAATTAGAGATTATAGTTTCTCATGCCATGCATAAATAGCTAGGAGTGGATAATGATTTATCTTGGATATCAACATTGCGTTAAAATGATTGTGATGAAGTATGATGATATGGTATCCTCCTCTGAATGTTCGAGTGGCTTGACTTGGCACATGTTCATGCATGTAGTTGAAACAAAACCAACATAGCATCTATGATATTTATGTTCATGGTGTTCATATCCTACTCATGCTAGTGTCCAATGTTACTTATGCATAATGCATGTTCATGACCGTTGTTGCTCTCTAGTTGGCCGCTTCTTAACCTATTTGCTAGCCTTCACCTGTACTAAGTGGGAATTCTGCTTGTGCATCAAAAACCTGAAACCCAAGTTATTCCAGTTGAGTCCACCATACCTACCTATATGCGGTATTACCCTACCATCCTAAGTAAATTTGCATGTGCCATCTCTAATTTTCAAAATAAATTTCTCTTTTGTGTGCTCGTACCGCTCGCGAGGCGGCGAGGGGTGGCCGATATTTTTCCATGCTAGATGTGTTATTCTCATGATGAGTGTTTATTCACTTGTCATTGCACAAGAGTACGGCAAAGGTATTAGGGATGCCCAGTCCCGAAATGAAAAATGAATTTACTTTATGTTGTCAAATAATAAATTCCTTGGAAAGTGTTGGTATGGAGGGCACCCGTGGATACGGCTAGCCATGGAAAGTGAAAGAAATGGTGAAAAAAGGAATAAACTTTAATTTCTGTTTGGGAACTGCCTATGATATATCTAGCATGGAAAGTATTGGAAACTCTAAGTCGTTTTCGTTGGTGGGAAAAGTATGCCTCTCAAAATGTTTTTACCTTTCAAATTAAGCTTTGAGCTCTGGCACCTCTGCAAATCACTGCTTCCCTCTGCGAAGGGACTATCTATTTACTTTTATATTGTGTCATCACCTTCTCAAATAAGCGCTAGAACCTGAGAGCACTGCTGTCATGCTTATGCATTGTGTGTAGTTAATGTTGGGTGCATCATGACTGGATCTTTTCTTCCATGAATTACAATGTTTAGTCACTGCTTGAACTTTGGAGGTGCTCTGCATTTATGTTTTGCGGTCTCAGAAAGGGCTAGCGAGATACCACTATTGTCATATTATATCGTGGTTGTTTTAATAACGTGTTGCCATTTGAGATATCTTATTATTGCTCGCTAGCTAATTATGTCATTGATATGAGTTAATATAATTTTTAAGAGTTATTGTCGACATGGTTAGTTATAATTTTGCCTGAAAACCTGGGTGCTGTTTAAGCTTATTTATGCAAACAAGAGCAAAAGAGTTCGTAAAAGTTTTTCTTTTTCACTTTCAGTTTATCAACTGAATTGCTTGTGGACAAGCAAAGGTTTAAACTTGGGGGAGTTGATACGTCTCCAACGTATATACTTTTCCTAACGCTGTTCCTTTTGTTTTGGACTCTAATTTGCATGATTTGAATGAAACTAACCCCGGACTGACGCTGTTTTCAGCAGAACTACCATGGTGTTGTTTTTGTGCAGAAATAAAAGTTCTCAGAATGGAACGAAACTTTGCGGGGAATTTTTATACAAAATAAGAGAATTTCCGGAGCCAAGAGCCACCTGAGGGGGGCACCTGGGTGGGCACAACCCACCAGGGCGTGCCTGCCCCCCCAGGCGTGCCCAGGTGGGTTGTCCCCACCTGGTGGCCCCGCAGACCCTGAAACCGACGCTATAAAATCCTATTTTTCCAGAAAAAATTAGGGAGAAAGAATTATCGCGTTTCGCGAGACGGAGCCACCGTCGTCTCCTGTTCTTCATCGGGAGGCCAGATCTGGAGTCCGTTTGGGGCTCCGGAGAGGGGGATCTTCGATCTTCGTCATCACCAACCCTTCTCCATCGCCAATTCCATGATGCTCCCCACCGAGAGTGAGTAATTCCTTCGTAGGCTCGCTGGTCGGTGAGGAGTTGGATGAGATTCATCATGTAATCGAGTTAGTTTTGTTAGGGCTTGATCCCTAGTATCCATTATGTTCTGAGATTGATGTTGCTATGACTTTGCCATGCTTAATGCTTGTCACTTTCGGCCCAGGTGCCATGATTTTAGATCTGAACCATTTATGTTATCACCATTATATCTATGTTCTAGATCCGATCTTGCAAGTTATAGTCTCCTACTACGTGTTATGATCCGGCAACCCCGGAGTGACAATAGTCGGGACCACTCCCGGTGATGACCGTAGTTTGAGGAGTTCATGTATTCACCGTGTGTTAATGCTTTGTTCCGGTTCTCTATTAAAAGGAGGCCTTAATATCCCTTAGTTTCCAATATGGACCCCGCTACCACGGGAGGGTAGGACAAAAGATGTCATGCAAGTTCTTTCCATAAGCACGTATGACTATTTACGGAATACATGCCTACATTATATTTATGAACTGGAGCTAGTGCCGTATAGCCCTAGGTTATAACTGTATCATGATGAATATCATCCAACAAATTACCGATCCAATGCCTACAATTTTCCTACATATTGATCTTGCTAAGTTACTACTGCTGCTGTTACTATTGCACTTGCTACAATATCACTGCTATCACTGTTACTGTTACTATTGCTGCTACTACTATTATCAAAACTATCATACTACTTTGCTACTGATCACTTTGCTGCAGATAATTAATCTCTAGGTGTGGTTGAATTGACTACTCAGCTGCTAATACTTACAAATATTCTTTGGCTCCCCTTGTGTCGAATCTATAAATTTGGGTTGAATACTCTACCCTCGAAAACTGTTGCAATCCCCTATACTTGTGGGTTATCAACCGCTGAGCTGCTCCTTCCGCCCCTCTCCTTCGCAGCCTCGCCACTCTCGATCTTGTCAGGCTGCACCCGGCAGGCCCTGACTGATTGGGTCGGGCATCTGCTCAGGCACTCCTTTTGCCCTCTTCCTCTTCCACCGCAGTGCCTAGGAGGAGAGGGACAAGAAAGGGATTACGGGGCACTTATCTTTTTTCAATCTAAAATATGTAGGCATTTGCCAAACTTTAGTCTAAATTATGTAATCTTCTTTATCCATGTCTGTGTTTTGTAAGATTTGCACTTGTTAATCAGCATATTAATGAAAAAGACAAGCCTTGTCGGGTACTTGTGCGTGTAACATATCCATGCAGAGGTGAAATGCCTCTATACATTAAAGTAAACAAGTTTTCCCCGCAGGCTATCCTGCCGGTACCCTCAGTTCGTTGTCGCGGGGCCAGGCCTACCGGGCACAAACCACACGGAGGGACCAGCCCCCCGCCAGATCTTTTCCGGCAAAGGCCACTACAACCAGCCTGACCGAAGCAACGTTCGAGTCAAGGGATGGGAGCACCTAGGTTTCAAAGGTGGTGAGGTTTCATATGCACAAGTTTCTCTTTACAGAACACGTATGGATAAGAGATAAAACTTATCTGTTTGGCTTGCCGGGGATCGCAACGTAGGCTTGTCTTCTCTTCTCTTCTTCGGGACCAAGTCCACGGTAAGAGCCCTGCAACCTAGTGCAGATGAAAATGATGCCATGCGCGATCTGATCTACATGATCATGCTATGCTTGTGCATGCATCCAAGTTTTGGGGCCCCCTAACGCTTCGTTTATTTCTCTGTTGCTCAGGGTCTGCGCCTGGCTTTGTACAAGGGGTTACATGTAGCATCGGCAAGGCCTGTACAAAAGAGTGGCTGCCGGGCAGGGCCCGACAGCCGCGCCTTATGGGTAGAACTTACGGAGATGCTCAATGTTCCATGAGTTTTGTAATTGAATGCCATCTCTGGTCTCCAGACGGACTGCGCCCGGTCTGGTGACTCGTACTACCCGGTAAGGGCCTTCCCACTTCGGCGTCAACTTGTTTGTACCCTTGGTGGACTGAACTCGCCTAAGGACAAGGTCGCCTTCCTCAAAACTCCGGCTGTGATAGCGACGCAGGGCTTGCTGGTAGCGTGCAGCACGCGTAGCAGCCCGGAGACGGTTCTCCTCGAGTAGCACAGCGTCGTCACGCCAGTGCTGTTCTTGCGCCACTTCATCGTAGGCAAGCACTTGAGGTGACCCGTAAATGAGTTCCGTGGGGATAACTGCTTCTGCCCCATAGAGTAGGGAGAAGGGAGTCTGCCCGGTAGCTCAATTTGGTGTCGTTCTGAGGGACCAAAGAACCACCGGCAGCTCGTCGATGCATCGTCTGCCACACTTCAACAACTTATCAAATGTTCTTGTCTTGAGTCCTCTCAACACTTCAGCGTTCGCCCTCTCAGCTTGCCCGTTGCTCCTTGGATGAGCGACAGAGGCGAATGAGATTTTGTTTCCGAGGGCATGAACGTATTGCATGAAGGCGTAGCTCATGAATTGGGTTCCATTGTCGGTGATGATCCGGGCAGGGACCCCGAAGTGGCACACCAATCCTTTCAAGAACTTTATAGCTGACTGAGCAGTCACCTTTCTCACGGGCTCTACTTCCGGCCACTTTGTAAACTTGTCGATTGCAACGAACAAGAATTCAAAGTCCCCGGTAGCACGGGGGAAGGGGCCCAAGATGTCGAGCCCCCAGAACAAAAATGGCCATGACAAAGGGATTGTCTGAAGAGCTTGGGCAGGCAGATGGATATTATTGGAATGGAACTGGCAGGCTTCACATTTGGTGACCAACTCAACTGCATCTTGGAGGGCTGTGGGCCAGTAAAATCCTTGCCGGAAGGCTTTTCCAACTAGAGCCCTCGATCCAATGTGTGAGCCACACATACCCTTGTGTATTTCTGCCAACAGTTCCTTTCCTTCCTCCCGGCAAATGCACCTCAATTTCACACCGTTGGGCCTTCTTCTGTACAACGTGTCGTCAACGAACTGATACATACTGGCCCTCCGGGCTACTCTTTCAGCTTCTTCTTGCTCTTCGGGAAGTTCTCCAGTTTGGAGGAAATGGACTATGTGTCGCGCCCAAGTTGGAGCCTGGGGCTCGGCAACGAGGACTAGTGGCACCTCCTCATTCGTGGGAGCGCACTCCTCGACTGCAGGGACCGGTGGTCTGGCGGGAGGGTGCAGCTCAGCGATCGAAGGGGAGTTGTTCCTGCCAAGCCCTCTGCCGGGGGCCTCGAGAGGCTCTACCGGGAGAGGCTTGCCGGAGTCCAGTTTCCTCCTCTTTCTAGCCATTGTTGCCAGGGATACAGAGGGCTGAGTCAGATGGAGAACAAAAGTCCCTGGTTCCACAGGGAGTTTTTGTGCAGCGCACTTCGACAGATGATCAGCGATGCTGTTTTCCGCACGGGGTACATGCTCTGTTTGCAATCCGTCAAAGCGCTCCTCCAACTTCCTCACTTCCTCAACATATGCCTCCATCAATGGACTTTGGTAATCCTTGTTCACTTGTCTCACCACAAGTTGCGAGTCTCCGCGGATGATCAGCTTCTTGATTCCCAGTTCTGTTGCAATCCTGAACCCGGCAAGGAGCCCTTCATATTCTGCAGTATTGTTGGTAGCCTCCTCCCGGGGGAAATGCATCTGGACGACGTACTTCAGGTGCTCCCCAGTGGGGGCAATGAGAAGTACGCCAGCTCCTGCACCTTGTAGGGAGAAGGCACCATCGAAATACATAATCCATTCTTGGGGCGCCTCCTTGCCGGGGATAACTATCTCCAACACATCTTCATCAGGGGTTGGCGTCCACTCTGCAATGAATTCCGCTAGTGCTCTGCTCTGAATGATTGACGTGCTTTCAAACATTAAACCAAAGCTGGACAACTCCAAAGCCCATTCCACAATCCTGCCGGTGGCCTCAGGGTTCCGAAGTATGCGTTGCAAGGGGAAGCGGGTGACAACCGTGATCTCGTGGGCTTGGAAGTAGTGGCACAGTTTCCTTGAGGCCGTGATGAGGCCAAAAATCAACTTTTGCATGCCAGAGTACCTTGACCTAGCCCCTTGTAACAGGGAGCTAACGAAGTACACTGGGCGCTGCACCACCTTCTTCTTTGCCGCGACCATAGAACTGCTTCCGCTGCCCTGCCTTTCTTCGCTTTGGACTGACTCTGGCCTTTCCGGGATGGGTTCACTTCCTTCTCGAGAGGGGACGGTGGTGGCTGCCGCTTCGTCTACTTCCCGCTGCGCCACCAGTGCCGCACTAACCACTTGATTGGTTGCTGCTAAGTATAGCAGCAATGGCTCTTGTGGTTTGGGAGCGACCAAAGTGGGCACAGAGGAGAGATAGGTCTTCAAATCTTGTAGTGCGGTGTCTGCCTCCAGGGTCCACTCCATAGGCCCTGCCTTCTTCAAGATTTTGAAGAACGGCAAGGCGCGCTCGGCAGACTTGGAAATGAACCTGCTAAGCGCGGCAACACATCCAGTCAAACGCCTCACGTCCTTAACTGTCTTGGGTGCTTGAATCAGCTCGATAGCCTTGATCTTGTTGGGGTTGGCCTCTATCCCCCGATGGGACACAAAGAAACCAAGTAGCTTGCCGGAAGGGACGCCAAACACGCACTTCTCCGGGTTCAGCTTCAAGTTGATCTTACGCAGATTAGCAAAGGTTTCTTCCAAATCCTGGATGAGGGTTGATCTTTCCTTGGTCTTGACCACAATATCATCCATGTAGGCTTCAACGTTTCTGTGCAGCTGGGACTCAAAGCCAATCTATACCGCTCTTGCAAAAGTGGATCCGGCGCTCTTCAACCCGAAGGGCATCCGTACGAAGCAGTACGTGCCACATGGGGTTATGAATGCGGTCTTCTCCTCATCTTCCTTGGACATGAAAATCTGGTGGTATCCAGAGTATGCATCCAGAAAAAAGAGCAAGTCACACCCGGAGGTGGAATCCACAATCTGGTCGATGCGCAGCAAGGGAAATGGGTCCTTCGGGCATGCCTTGTTTAGATCTGTAAAATCTATGCAGAGCCTCCATTTCCCATTAGCCTTGAATACCACCACAGGATTTGCTAACCATGTTGGATGTAGTACTCCTCTGACCAGACCAGCTGCCTCAAGTTTCTTGATCTCCTCGGCAATGAATTACTGCTGCTCCAAAGCTTGCTTCCGGACCTTCTGCTTGATGGGTCGGGCATGTGGGCAGACAGCAAGGTGGTGCTCGATTACCTCCCTGGGAACACCGGGGATATCAGATGGTTGCCAGGAAAACACATCGATATTCACCCGCAGGAAGGCAACGAGCGCGCTTTCCTATTTGTCATCAAGAGTGGCACTGTTAGTGAAGGTACCATCAGCGCCAGCCAGCCCTGCCGGGACCTTTTTCACAGCGGGTGTAGCAGCCTTGGGTCGCTTGCTATTGGAACTCTCCGGCACGTCATCAACGGGCGCAACTTACTCCGAAGAGGCACGTTTCCCGGATTCTTTGCAGGCATCCTTGCTATCTCTCTTCTTCTTGTTGTTTTCCTTGGCGGGAACACCGGCTTCCGCGGCCTCTGCCGCGACTGGTTCCCGGTACATCTTGTCCACACAAATGACTGCATCCTTCTTGTCTGACGGAATGGAAATGACACCTATCGGCACTGGCATCTTCAAGGTAGTATAGGCATAGTGGGATGCCGCCATGAATTTGGCCAGGGCTGGGTGGCCAAGGATTCCATTGTACGGCAGGGGGAGGTCAACCACATCAAATACGATCTTCTCAGTCCGATAGTTTAACTCCCCCCCAAACATCACCAGTAGGGTCCCCTTAGGACGGCTCCTGCTGGGGTTGATCCCTTGAAACATGCCAGTAACCTTGAGCTCTTCCTCTGCAATCTGAAGTTTGTTGATGACCTTTGGAGAAATCAGATTCAACCCGGCCCCGCCGTCCACCAACATCTTTGTGACCTTGAGGTTGCGGATTGTTGGTGAGACCAACAACGGCAAGCACCCTACCGCAGTGGTGCAGTCAGGGTGATCCTCTTCATCAAAGATGATGGGCGTGCGGGACCACTTGAGCGGCTTCCGAGAATCTGCCGCTGGCTCCACGACATTGACTTCACGCGCCCACTATTTAAGTTGGCGATGAGAGGAGTGCAGAGATGCACCCCCGTCAATGCACAGGGTGTCAGTGGCTTTCTGGAACTCCTGCTCACTGGTTTCCTCTTCATCTCCTCCATCACTCTCATCATTGCAATCCTCCTTCTTACGGCCTCTGGCGGGTTTCCCTTGATTCTGAGGAGCCTTGCCAGGGCGGCTTGCTCCGCCGCCTCATCCTTTCCCACCAGCGCCATCTTGGCCTTTCTCCTTATCATGCTTCTCGTATTCAGCCCTCTGCTTCTTGACAAGCTGCTCGACCTGATGGCACTCCTGGACATCGTGGCCCTTGGTCTGATGGATCTTGCAGTACAGCCCATCACCTTTCCCAGCCTTCTCGGCAGTCGCAGCTTCCTGGCAATCGGTGCACGCGACAACTTCCTTGCCGGGAACTTTGGTCTTGGCCTTCTTGTCAGTTCTAGGTGCGCCCGATCCCTCAACGGTCATCACTTCCTTATCCTTGCACCTTTTGTTGCGCTTCTTGTTCTTCTTCTTCTGACTGGTGGCCTCGTCGTCATCCTCTGAGTCAATGTCAACGCCATCCTCTTCACCGGGGAGCTGCCTCCCCTCCTCTACCCGAGCACACTTATCCACTAGAGTGTAAAGCTCCTTCACAGTCTTGGGCAGTCGAACGTTCATCTTGGAACGTATCTGACGATTGCGCACGTTGGACTGGTGTTGACGCTCAAAAGTGGCACAATCGTAAAAGTTGCTTTAAGCTATGTCAAGATTAATTCAAACTTATGATTGGAAGTCACCATGGGATGGCTTTCTTCTAGAAGATCAAGATGGATATGAAGGTGTTCTAAAACGGAGCTCGGATGCAAAAGTTATGACAAGTTCGGAGATGCTCATGTTGACACCAGATTAAAGAATGGCTTAAAATCCAATTAAGATGGCCTCAAATGGAAAAAGTTTCAACATGAAAGTTATGCGTCTCGTCGAAATGGTTGATTTTGATATAAAAATCGTCCCAATCCGAGTTTGTATGCAAAAGTTAGAGCCATCGAAATGCAGCCCTGTCAGGAGCAAAATATGGCGCGCCCCACCAGACACCTTGTCTGATGGGTAGCGCGAATAATAGCCTATTTTGCGCGAGCGATTTGACCCTCAAGATGACCTCTGATCAAAAAACGTTCAACATGAAAGTTGTTCGTCTCGTCGAAACGGTCAAGATTGCTTTTGAGCTCATTTCCATCTGAGATCGTGTACCACCTCAAAAAAGACCCGCAAGGTGCAGCTAGTTTTAAACCGAACAGTTTTGGAAAGTTCGAACAAAACCAATCCGAATTTGACTATGGTTTTGGACGTGAATCCAAGACTTTTTCTTGCACGGGAAGTCCAGCCGCCTTTTATATACCTAAGGGGTGACGGCCGATTGAACAACACACAATCGAACAAACATATATACTACTTTTTCGTGTTCATCTATCCCCTATCCTTGTATCTTTCTTCTCGTTCTTCATTCGTTCTTCGTTTGTAGGGCGGCGAACCTCGAGGCCCTAGGGACGATCAGGTCGACCTAGGGCAGCCCATAGTCTCCGCGCGTCCAGACGGGGTCCCTCTCGGGCGCGTGGGGTTTCGGGTCCTGAAAAGCACCCGCCGGATTGCTTGCGTACCGCACTTCCGGACGGGTCTCCTTCGACGTGAGCTGTGGTGCATCACCCTCGGCGTTGGAGGTACACGATGACGTGTTCATGTGCGAGCACACTTTTTGGCGACTCCGCTGGGGAAAAAGCTTTGAACGGTCTCTAGCCCGTTCTTGCTACGAAGAGATCGTCATCTAGGGTTTGCAATCTACAAAGGTAATATGAATACCCAATTCTCTATTGTAGATGCAAATAGTTCATATGGTGTTACTGGATTGTTCAATGAGTATAGTCTATTGGCCAGCCCTGGTTTTTTCAATCATGCATTTAATTACGTGCAAAGGCCGATTCAAAGTAATTTACATGCTTCAACTTCTTATGATACTAGTAACATGCACCATATGTACTCCAACTCTCATGCATCGGCAACCCCAGAAATCGTTATGCCGATGAACAACATGATGAATTTGGTCAATCAAGTTGAAACACCTTGTGTAGGAACTTCCAATAGCATGCAACAAATTGTTTCACCTTTTTATTCATCGGCAAACAACTCGCAACATGTTAATCCAAACATGCCGGTGGATAGGGGAATTGGCCATGCTACTACTAGTTATTCGGCCAATTACCCTCAAACATCATATGCTACACCTCATGCTACTAATTTTTCAGCACCATATGCAACTGTAGATGTTCATAATTCGGCCCCGCACCTTCATGGTCATAGCCAAATAAGTGAAAATTTTACAGGAACACACATGTCGTCATCTAATACTGTAGCATATAATGCATGCTCTACGCAATTCGAGAATTTTGGCAACACTCATGAATAATTGCCGAAAGAATCTGAAAGTATTGTGGAGCAATCCCTTCCAGAAGCGGTTATGGCTGCGTTAAAAAAGAGCTTAGCACAAAACAAGAGGATTAGTGCTCTTTGCCTTGAACAATATGAAAAGGGGTTGTTTCCTGATTATGCTGCAATAAAGGCTAGAGTTTTGCAAGAAGATGAAACTTCATCAATTGACAGAATTGGTGAGAGAGCATATTGTTATACACCAGTGCATACACCTCCACCTAGTATCGCAGCATATTATACACCCCCTACACAGTTGCAAAATTTCGGCAACACTAACAGTTCATTGCCGAAAGATCCTAAAAGCATTGGGGGGCAAACTGATCTAGAGCGGGCAGAAATTGAGAGGGGAGTTAAAGCTTTGCGCGATAGGGTGCAAGTACTTTGCCAAGAGAGAATTGATAGGGAATTGGCTCAAAGAAAAGAAGCCTTGCCAATTGATATAACCGGTGAAAAGAATGATGATTCGGAAACTAAAAGTGCTTCGGTTGAAAAAGCCGAATCAGCTAGTATATATTTCAAATCCATCAAATCCAAAGAGGCAAACATCACTGAGAAAGGGCATGGCAAGCATAGGAAAACAGCGGTGCTTGATTTTTCTGAAGTTAATGGAACCTACTTCCTGCCCTATGAGTTCCGTGTCATAGAAATTGACAAGCCTGATGGACAAGAGCAAGTAGACGAACAAAGTTCAGCTGACAAGGATCTTCAAAGTAATGATGCACGGAATCAAGAAAAAGATGATGATAACACGTTGGGGAGCCATCCAAAGACGGAGCAAGATTTTCTTCAAGTCGCACCAGCATCATGCTCTCCCAACATATTTGAAGAGGTATGGCTTGCAAATAATTTGCCTATTTTCAGATTTGGTCGAAACTTTATTGTTGATGCATCTATTAGAAAAATCCTCATAAGTAATTTTGAAAGACCAATGAAGAAGGGTAATTTACTTGTTAGCAATAAAATCGTTATAGAACATATCGGTCAACCCATTGCGCCATTTATAAAGACCGATAATGACTTATTGTTGCAGTCAAAGCTTTCCCTGTTGCTTTATTTAAAGTTCGTATGTACATGGGTAGCTTTGCTTGTTTCATACTTGGCTTACTCTTGGTCTCAATTGAGGCATGCATGTTCTAACTATTTTTGTTTCAGAAACATAAAGCCAAGGTTAGATTCTTTTCAAAAAACCGATGCTAGTATAATATCTTATCCAATGACATCGGTAAAAGAATGCAAAATAAAAATCATAGCCGAATGGGGTGATACAAAATCTGAACCATTCGTTTGCTTAACTCCAAAGCCATTTTCACAGCAAGATCGGCTAGAAAATAAAAAAATTACCTTCAATTCAAACATGTGTGATCAAATCTTTGATTTGTTGTTGAGAAATAATTATATTAGAATTCTTGATCACCATGTTGAGCCATCTGTCCAGGGACGAATGTATTGTAAGTTGCATGATTCGTCCAAGCATAATTTTGAGGATTGCAACATGTTTCATTAAATAGTTAAATCGGCCATTGATAAAGGACGATTGAAATTTGTTGAGACACCAAGAGATGACCAGTATATTCCGATTGGTCTCGATGGCAGAAAGTTTTTGCATCAGCTGCTTCAAGCCGATCCATTTAAAGAGAATGTAAAAACTGCAGGTGATGGGATCAAGCTTTCAAGTAAAGAAGTTGTTGAAGAGCATAATGAACATAATCTTGAGGGCGAGAATTCCATCGAAGCTACAATGGAGACGCCAAGGACTGGGGGGCAGCAAGCAAATCCAATGATTGATGAAAGCAAACCAAAAGAAAACAAAGGCCGAAATAAGCGCAAGTGTAAGAGATCAAAAATCACCTTCGCTGAACTATTGGATAAATATCAAAAGAAGAGTGAAGAGAAGAATACTTATCGGCCAAATCATGCAAAGAAACCAAGATCACCCCCAAGGCGCAAATATGAGGATCGGTATTGGCAAAGTGAGAATTTTAATGCAACATATTCATATCCTTATTTTGGGCCGCCAATGCCAATGCCGTGGATGCCTCCCTATGCTCATATAGATCCATATCCATCATGGGACAGGTATGATACAAGGGCACATTCTCCATCTTATTTTAGACCATCTCACCAATATTATGCAGCTCCGAGAAGATCAACATTTGAACAATCACATGTTAAAGACCGTTTCAATCATAAGGAATCGGTCCGGACCCCATGGACGAAGAAAGAGGTGGTCAAGCAAGTATACCGGGTCAAGAAAGATGGTCGTAAGTGTGCTACTTCAGATTTGATCTCAATTAACAAAGAGCCAATTAAAGTGTTGACATGCGCTACAAAAGGCAAAGAAGTGGAGCAATCAATTATTAAAAATAAAAGTGCCAAATCTGAAGAAAAGAAGTTGAGGGTGCACAAGGCCAAAAAGGAATTGCCATTGGTCAAAACAGAATCACAGCCAAGATGCCCGCTCGGCTTATCGTATTGGCAAAAGAAGGAATTACAAAATCTTAGTGCACAAGAGCTGAGACAGAGGAACATGGCATGGGTTCCCAAGAGGATCAATCAAAACAAAAATGATGTGCATGCTTCTATTGCAACAATTACAATAAAAGTGAAGAAAGAGAAGGATGGAAGCAACAAACAATTAATCCGAAGGTGTGCATCACAACATCAAAATCTTCGGTTAGCACATCATCCATTTTCTTCAACCATGCCATTGATGCCTTTGCCATGGAATTCATCCCTAGGTATGATCAGTTACCCTCCATGGACTTATTTTGATCCATGCATGCAACATAATTTTCTATATCATGACAGGGTATTACCAAATCACTATATATTTGGTTAGTTACATTTTTGTTGCTAATACAAAGGGGCCGAAATATACATGGACCTCATGGTAATGACCAATATTTATCTATCGCCCTAAGAATATGTCAAAGCATGGCCGGTGTAGTATCCTAACATCGTCCTTAGTTCAATTGGAGACCAAAACAAGCCTCGTATGCCTCTTAAAATATTTATTGCACAATAATCAAAGCCGAATATGCAATGTTATTCGGTTAGGATCTTTTACTTGCTATAGGTGCTATACATATTGAGGCTTTCGGTGATTCCTTATGAGTAGTGCAATAAATATCCAAGGGTTATCAATGTTTTGACGAATCACTTATAGTTTATCTTGGGGTATGTCTAGATGCAAAATTTACCTTGGGTTGTTTTAATATTCTTCATATATCTAGACATGACAATTGGAGAGAGTTGGCATAGCAAGCATCCGGCTACCATGTCGGTCATGGTGTATTGCACATCTATCAATAGCCGTTGCTTATTCTTGCCAACATAGGTAAGGCCGAATTGGAGCTCACCACCTCGGCCACTAATGAAACTTTTATGCAGGCGAAGCAAGGATTGTAGGAAGTTCATTCTTGATTATCTGCAAAATCCTAGCGAAAGGGTGAATAATATGATTCAGAAGATGGCTTTGAGATACATATATATGGAACCTTATCATCGGATTGTTAATAAAGTTGAGAAGGTTTCACCCAAGTTTGCAATCAAGGGTTCAAACAAATAACGACTGATATATAAATATCGCCTAAGCAAAGACATGGCCGATACACAATTATCGCCCTAAGCACATATAAATGGCCGATGGAGTGTTGACATCGTCCTTAGAACAAACATGGTACAAGTTATTTTTTGGCACACTAGCTTTGCCGAAAAACAGGGGGGCATGTGTTGACGCTCAAAAGTGGCACAATCGTAAAAGTTGCTTTAAGCTATGTCAAGATTAATTCAAACTTATGATTGGAAGTCACCATGGGATGGCTTTCTTCTAGAATATCAAGATGGATATGAAGGTGTTCTAAAACGGAGCTCGGATGCAAAAGTTATGACAAGTTCGGAGATGCTCATGTTGACACTATATTAAAGAATAGCTTGAAATCCAATTAATATGGCCACAAATGGAAAAAGTTTCAACATGAAAGTTATGCGTCTCATCGAAACGGTTGATTTTGATATAAAAATCGTCCCAATCCGAGTTTGTATGCAAAAGTTAGAGCCATCGGAATGCAGCCCTGTCAGGAGCAAAATATGGCACGCCCCACCAGACACCTTGTCTGATGGGTAGCGCGAATAATAGCCTATTTTGCGCGAGCGATTTGACCCTCAAGATGACCTCTGATCAAAAAACGTTCAACATAAAAGTTGTTCGTCTCGTCGAAACGGTCAAGATTGCTTTTGGGCTCATTTCCATCTGAGATCGTGTACCACCTCAAAAAAGACCCGCAAGGTGCAGCTAGTTTTAAACCGAACAGTTTTGGAAAGTTCGAACAAAACCAATCCGAATTTGACTAGGGTTTTGGACGTGAATCCAAGCCTTTTTGTTGCACGGGAAGTCCAGCCGCCTTTTATATACCTAAGGGGTGACGGCCGATTGAACAACACACAATCGAACAAACATATCTACTACTTTTTCGTGTTCATCTATCCCCTATCCTTGTATCTTTCTTCTCGTTTTTCGTTCGTTCTTCGTTTGCAGGGCGGCGAACCTCAAGGCCCTAGGGGCGATCAGGTCGACCTAGGGCAGCCCATAGCCTCCGCGCGTCCAGACGGGGTCCCTCCCGGGCGCGTGGGGTTTCGGGTCCTGAAAAGCACCCGCCGGATTGCTTGCGTACCGCACTTCCGGACGGGTCTCCTTCGACGTGAGCTGCGGTGCATCACCCTCGGCGTTGGAGGTACACGGTGACGTGTACGTGTGCGAACAACTGGAACTTAGCTATCACAGCTGCCGGGTGGATGTCTGGAATGTTCCTGTGTACTCAGCTGAACCTTTGCATGTACTTTCGTAGGGTCTCTCCTTCCTTCTGCGGGAGGAGCTGCAAGTTGCGGGGCTGCCCTGGTTCTTGATGGCCGCCCGTGAAGGCGCCAACAAACTCATGGCACAGGTCAGCCCAGGTCGAAATGGAGTTCTCCGGTAGGTGCATTAGCCAAGACCTCACATTTGGCTTGAGTGCCAGAAGGAAGTAGTTGGCGAACACCTTCTCGTCTCTTCCCCTGGCAGCTTGAACAGCGATGGTGTAGATGCTCAAGAACTCTGCCGGGTTTAGTTTCTCGTCGTACTTCTCTGGTATTTCTGGCTTGAACATGCGGGTAGATGGCCAACGGACTTGTCGCAACTCACGAGTGAAGGCGGGGAACCCAACCTCGAAAGGTAGGTACCCACCTTCACCGAGAGTGGCCTCGTCGATGTCAGGGCCATTGTGCCTATCGGACTGGCGGTGGGTGTCGCGGCGTCGCTCGATGGTGACGCGCGCGCCTTCCTTTTGCTTGTCCTCCAGGACTCACCGTTGGACTTGATGCGCTCGAGGGTCGGACGAAGCCATCGAGACGTTGTCGGGTTCTTGATCGCGTGGCTCCGGCTGTGGCCCCTGCGCAGGCCACCGCTGAGGGGACTGCACCATGGGGGTGGCCCCTTCGGCACGGCTAGCAGCGCAGGCCGTCATCGTCACCTGGGGAGGCCGTGGTGGGCCAGCTCGCTGTGATCCTCCCGCCTCGGCGAAACCAATCAGGCTTTGAATGGTGGCTCTCCACTCATCCATCTGATCGACTACCGGCGGAAATCTCAACAGTAGCTGGGCCCACGCCATGGCCTCCGAAGCGGTGCTTGGCATGGATGACGACGTAGACTGTCGCCTGGCTCCTTATGGTGCTGGTAGTAGCCGCGCCGTGTTCTCGTCGTCATGAGCCCGTCGTCAGGGTGGCGTGGTGACGAGGTGGAGGCGCTTGAGGGCCAGCGGCTCCGTTTGGCGCATCGGTTGGGTCAGCTCGTTCCGGGAGTGGCGCACGCCCTACGGCCGCCCCCGCAGCGGGAGCGGCCGGAGAGTTGCGATTCACCCCAGAGCGAGTGCCACCGCTGCGGCTGTGCCCTTCGGCCGGGCGGAGAGGTGCAAACGGAATGATTTCTCCACCCGTACCTCGTGGAGCGTGGCCGCTGGGATGCTGTTGGTGTTGTCCTTCCCCGGTGCATTTTGCCCTTGTTTCGGCCGCAGGGGAGGTGGTGACGACGCCGCCTGCGCCGGCCACGTCCCCCGCAGCGTCCATGTCTTTGTGCGTCCTCGTAGCCCCCACAGTGTTGGCGGTCGCGTGCGATGGGGCCTTTGAAGTGGATGGATGGGCCGCAGCACCGGGCTTCTTCTTGGGCACCATGGACGATGGAGCCGTCGATGAAGAAGATGGTGAAGATGATGAAGACAATGACGCGCTGCGTACGCTTCTCGGGTTCGCGCAAGCGCTTCCCCCTACCTGGCGCACCAAAGATGTTGTGGGAAACGATGGCCACCTATGGGGCCATCAGCCCCTTTGTGGTTCGGCAGGGGGGATGAGCACATTGCACAAAGAGCGGAGAGCGTAGCACAGCACGGCAGAGATCACATGGGCAGTTTTACCCAGGTTCGGGCCGCCGCAAGGTGTAAAACCCTACTCCTACTTTGGTGGATTGATGGTGGATTGTGGTGGGAACGCAGCGCTCTCGCCCGATAGGGTTTCCTCGGGGCGAGGGCAGCTACGCGCGTATGAGTGTACAAGGGTCCGAATCCTTTCTAGGGTTGCCATGGCCCTCCTTTTATAGATCAAGGGGTCACCACAATGGCAAATTAGTCATTGTGTACTGATTAGGTAGCGAACAATGCTATCATACCTAACTCTGCAGACAGAGCAGAGCGCATTTAATGCGCCGCTTAGTGTCACATCATGGCATGCCCGGCAAGCCTTGCCGGGCTGCTCGGCCACCTTCTCGTCTGTCTGCTTGACACGTCTCTGGACGGGTGTCATTTGGAGGTGATTTCCATAGGAAGTGGCTGCCACGTGCCAAATAACATCCACTTAGTCACTTGGGGGCTTGACACCGCACCGATTGATGACTTGCGTCGCCGTGAGGTGGAGCGGTGGAGCTTTGGTGGGATAGTTTGCCTTCGTTGCGCCCGGCAGGCCTGCCGGGATGGTCTTGAGGCTTGCCTTCGGGGCCACCTCGACCTCGCCAGGCCCGCCTTCCCGGCAAGGGAGGCTTTCCCTTAGTGGTGTCTTGCCCATTTAGCTTGTCTTGGTCTTCTTGATCTACCCTTTGATTCCTCAAAGAGTTATCTCTTCAACTCGATCTCACTTTGGATGTTGCAACCTTGCTCTTTTAGGCCTGTGCATGGTCTGGGCAACAGACCCAAGGTTTGTTGCACCGACAGGTGGTCTATAGGGGAAGAATAAGAGGCGAGGAAGAAGAAGGGTTAGGAGACGTAGGATCTTCATCCAACCGCCTGAAATGGTCGACTGACCCAAATGATGAAAGTCAGGCGACTTGCGTTAAGACATTCCCATATATTCAGTACCATCATCGTAGGTGCTTCGAGACGTGCAAGCAGTGCTCCTCAACCCATCAAGCTAAACAACATGCCACTCATAATTCCAAACTTAGTTGCTCAAATATGAATCTGATATGATGCTGACATGTTCTACCAAAATAGAGAATGTTTAATTGGTCAGCTAATTTTCCTACTTTACTTTCGAAAAGCACGCGCGCCACATATCGAGGGACAACAGGGAGTTGCATTCTTTATGCGCTCTGGTTCATCATATGTGGGAATGAACATTTTATTATCCAAAATCTGCTTGCTCTTCTTTAGCATGCTCCTCTTCAGTTCTTCTTTAATAAGTACTCCCTCTGTTCCTAAATATAAGTCTTTGTAGAGATTCCTCCATGGACTACATATAGAGCAAAATGAGTGAATCTACACTCTAAAATGTATCTATATACATCCGTATGTGATCCATAGTGGAATCTCTACAAAGACTTGTATTTAGGAACAGAGGGAGTATAATAGTAGTACAGTATGTTCCTTGTAGTGAAGAGGAGCAGGGACATTTGCAGTGTACAGGTCTATTCGGTCACTTGTCATGGACGCTTGCAACTCTTCATGTTGGTCTATCATAATATCCAGTAAATGCTGGGAGCTGTGTCACCTTTGAGAGTTAGACTGATAGTAACAGTACTGCGCCTTCAGTTGTAGAGAGCTAGTATCTGAAGCCTTTCTAGACGTTCCGGCAATACTAGCACATATTTTCCAGCAAGTTCCACTTTCCTGATTGGGATAATTGGTTTTATACCCTTAGTTGTGTCCCCCTCGTCAGGATTGCCCCTAATTTCTGAAAACACGTGGTCTTGCCCAACCCACTTTGGCGTCTTGTGCTTTTGCCCTTTGACCGTTTGACCATCACTTTGAAAACTTCATAACTAATTCATACTAAATTAGAAAAATGCAAATAAGATACCGAAATGTTCAGAAAAACATTTCCTGTATGTCAATGTCACTTGCATTCATGACAAAAGTGTTGGTAAGTGTCCATCCGAGCTTTAGCTCTTATCATACCACCATGAACAGTAAAATCTAAAAAAATTCAAAAAAAAAGTTTGTGGCAAAGAATGACAAATGTTTTAAGTGCTTGCCAAGTTTCATCAGGGAATAACATTCGTGGAAGTCGTGGCAAAAAAAACAATCAACACTCGAAAATAAATTGTTTTTTTGCCACTACTTCCACGAATGTCATTCCCTCATGAAACTTGGCAAGCACTTAAAAAATTTGTCATTCTTTGCCACCAACATTTTTTTGGATTTTTTAATTTTTTTTAGATTTAACTGTTCATGGTGGTATGATAAGAGCTAAAACTCGGATGGGCACTTACCAACACTTTTGTCATGAATGCAAGTGACATTGACATATAGGTGATGTTTTTCTGAAAATTTTGGTATCTTATTTGCATTTTTCTGATTTAGTATGAATTAGTTATGAAGTTTTCAAACTGATGGTCAAACGGTCAAAGGGCAAAAGCACAAGATGCCAAAGTGGGTTGGGCAAGACCACGTGTTTTCAGAAACTAGGGGCAATCCTGACGAGGGGGACACAACTAAGGGTATAAAATCAATTATCCCTTCCTGATTTTACTCGTGATGCTTAGGGGTTTCCCATTATATCTACACTATGATCTGTGTAGGTGCTTTGTGTCGTACTAGCAGCAGTCCACTCCTGAAGCTAAACAACACATGAATCATACGTCCAAAGCTTACTTCTTCAAATACGAATGTGATATGATACTGACATTAGTTAATAGACACACATTTAATTGGTCAGCTAATGCTCCCACTTGAGTTTCCAAATGCATGTGGCCACATATAGAGAGACATCATGGAATGTCATTTATTTGGGCGCTCTGATTCATCATGGGTGGGCAACCAACATTATAGAGAAAGAAGCGGAATCTCAATAATATGCTTCCCCTTCTATTCTTTAACATGTTCCTCTTCTGTTCTTCTTTAGTACGTACAGTATGTTCCTTGTCAGGAAGGGGAGCAGGGACATCTGCAGTCCACAGCTCTATTGGGCCACTTGTGCTACATGATTTCAGCACTTTGAGTTGGTCTGCCATAATATACAGGAAATGGTGGGAGCTGTGCGGTCTTTGATAGACTAGACTGATAGTAACAGCAGTGCGCCTTCAGATGAATAGAGCTGGCCTGTAGGTGATCGATAGGCTTTATATGAGTAGTGGTAATACAACCCCGTATTTTCCAGCTAGTTCCGCTTTCCCGATTTATTTATGATTGTTATGGTGTACCCCTTTTATCTACACTACGATCTGCCTAGTGGCTGTGCGCTCTCATTATCATGGTTTGGCAATAAACTTTCTATACAGTATATTATGAACCTATCATCTGCCAACTATCCTTACATCTGGAGCTCCCAACAGGGACCCTATTTTTTTGTGTAGTTGTGCCAGATTATATTAATCTACGCACCATATTACAGCACACATGGGCTCTCATGAGAATCCACTGATAGCACACAAGGGTTTACAGGGAGCCCCTATTATATTAGAATATCCTCTTCATTACAAACATAATCTCACTACTATTTATGTTTTCATGCTTCTCAGATATTGTACGTAATCACAATGAATATAAGAATGCGCACATCAGAAGAATATTGCGGAACAGTCCAATGGGTAACAAACTTGGCATCAAGGGATTGAGGTCCATTCTGGATGCAATGAAACCCACATGCTCCCGACCTACAGATTCGTATTTAGCATATGATCCTAATGACTATTCTAAGCTCAAGGAGTCAAAGGCATATGGCCTATCCTGTTCACCCAATAAGGTGCCTGTTCTAATTTGGCAAGGTTTTATTGGTTGCACGTATCTTGCATAAGGTGTCTTGCATTTCTTCTGTTTTGTTGCACCGCCATCTGCTTAGTTTACTCATGATATATGTGAAGATGCCATGCCCATCCATTATCAATACCTATTCCATTTATCGTCATACTTCCTCCGTCTGAAAAAGCTTGTCCCTCAAATGGATGTATCAAGCACCAAGTTAGTGCTAGATACATTCATTCAATGCACAAGCTTGGGACAAGCTTTTTTGGACGGAGGGAGTACCATGTTTTTCCATTCAAATGATGTTCTTGTGTTTTAGACGTCCAAAAGGAAGAGGGTGATTGCAGAACTTGAGGGAGTACAAGTAAAGTCCTTGAAAAAGGTGGTGGTACCGGAGAAATCAGATAGCACCCCACTTATATTGGCGATAGAACCAGCGTCACAAAACCTAGGATATCGCAACTATGCTGCTCGCTGCTTTGCTCTTGTTAGTACCTGTTGTCCTATCGTTGTACTTACATTCATACCTGGTGGATTATGTGACATCATTGTGCATTATAGCTTGCTTATCCACTGTTCGCTCCAAATTATTAGATCTATATTAATGCTTACATTAATGTAGAATAAACCCAATGCTTATGAAGAAGTTTTGCTCTGCATTGTTCTTGTAAGTATCTGTTGTCCTTCATCACTGTACTTATATTGTCAGCTAGTTGTTCATGTACACTTTGCAGCTTATTCCCTTGCCCTCCATTTTCTACACATCACATCTATATTTACTATTGCCAAAATATTGAATAAAACCAATGCTACTGAAGAAGTTTAGCTCTACATTGCTCTTGTCAGTGTCTTTTACATGTATGTTGTACTTACATTTATAGTCTGCATCTTAGCTTTAATAATCACCATTTGTTCCTATATTATCACATCTATATTTACTCTTAACAAAATGTAGAATAAAGGCAATGCTCTTGAAGAAGAGTATGTGGTAAAGTTCTTGAATTGCCCCCCCCATCAATATGGACAAGGGCTTTATAGAGCCGGTCTTCACTACTAACGTAAGTTTGTCCTCCTCAAGCCTTCAAACTTTGTTGTGTATATTTGGATAGATATGATTGCAAATGCTGTTTATTTTTGTCGTCTGCATCAAATTTCATGTTCAAAGTTTATTACGAAGAAGTACATAAACATAATTTTGTCCTTCTCAATTTCAGTTTTAGTTGCACAACCTAGTTCCTTATTCATACCATGTAAATTAAACTAAACATAGCAAGTTATATTCTTTAGCACTGCATGTATGCTTGTGTTCTTGATCTGTAATCCAGTGGTGTGGTGAAACTAGCAACTCCAGCACAATGTCATATCCTGCTATGTCTTAACTATGAACAATGCCATATTATGTTTATGTTATTTAAATCATGTCTCTTTATTTACCAATATGAAATGGTATAAATTGACAGTACACTCACCATTCATGCTTATACGTTGTTTAGCACTACATGTATGCTTGTGTTCTTGATCTGTAATCCAGTGGTGTGGTGAAGCTGGCCGCTCCTGCACAATGCCATTTCCTGCCGTCTTAACTATGAACAATGCCTATTATGTTAATGCTATTATAAATAGTGTCTCTTTATTTCTGACTAAGAAATGAGATGAATTGACAGCACTGATGCTAATACGTGCAAAACCTGTTATCTACCTACTTGTTTCTCTTTCAGGGTGACATCACTGATGCTAGGAAGAACTGCCACAATGATAGTGAGACGAACCCATTGCTTGTCCCTCCAACATATATTCCAGAGAAGAAGGCAACACATCTTGAGGATAGCGATACAACCCCAAAGTCAAGTCTTGATGTAGTGTCGAACTTACTTGCTAATAGCAGTGACACAAGGTCGACGAAGTCGCCGCCTGAATCTGTTCGACTTCTTCAGTCTGAAATTCAAGCAAAAAGACATGCTTCCGCTCAAATCTGACTGGAACTCCAATCTCTATGCAAGATTAACCATAAGTACAGGATGTCTATTGATGCTATGCAGCTTGAGTTGGTGGATATAAGCGTCAAACAAGTGCAGTCTCATCAGGTTGCTAAGCTGCTTGCGCTGCAACTCCTGGGCAGGGCTAACCTTTCTTGAACTGTGTTGAAGTGCTGTCGGTTCTGTCTATTATTTTGTCGGTGTGTTTACTTCCACTGGTGGTGACCTGCCCAGTGTATGGAATCTGCTGTCTGGTTGCCCTTTATTATCACTGGCGGCGAACTTTGATGCCCAGGGGATGTAATATGTTGTAATTTCTTTGTTGTATAGTCTAGGTTTATTCTTCGTCATGATGTTGTACTTTATTTGTTGTATGTGCTGCATCGCTCTGAGAAAAGGTCGTAATCTTCGATCGGAGCACAATTAGACAATATGTTAGGTTTATATAAAAAAAATTCGGTACTAAAACTGGCCGGCCGCCAATCACTATGAATGGGACGAACCGTGGGCCTACAATCATCTTGGGCCTTTAGTAGGCCTAGACTTAATCTGGCCCTCTATTAGTTTTGGGCTTTAAAAGGCCGAGTAAAGCGCTTGCCTTAATTGGGCCAGAAAATAAAATGGGATTTTAACAGGCTGAGACGTAGATTGAGCCTGAATTGTGTCGAACAAATCATGGGCCGACAGCAGGCTGGAATATACATCGGCCCATTATTGGCCCAGTGATATGATGGGCCATTAATAGGCTGAAATGTTGTTGGGCCTTGGTGGGCCCAATTTCAGGACGGGCTAGAAGCAAGCCGATTGCATAGCAGGCCGGAATTAGGCCCAAGACTATCAAGGGCCTTTTACAGGACGATAGGCAGTTTGGGCTAAAATGTATCCACGAAGACTACAGGCCGTTAAGAGGCGAAAAGTCACTACGGACTAGAATTAGGCCCAGATGCAGCTCGGGCCTTTAAATGGCCGAAAGTGAAACCGGGCCAAAAGAGGGCCATATGTACACAGGGCCACTGACAGGGCGAAACTAATATCGACCCAAACTGTTAAACGGGCCATTAACAGGCCGAAGAGCAAAGCAGGCCCCCAATTGGCCCAAAGGCATAGTAGCTGTTAAAGGGTTGTATCTGTAATGGGCCGTAATTTATCCCAAACTATTACAGGCTGTTAACGGGCCGGATCTGATATGGTCCATAAACTGGCCCAGAATATTGCAGGCATTTAACGGGTCGTATCTGATGTGGGCCACAATTTGGTCCAGAAAATGAATGGGCCCGCTCATTAGATCTGACGAAATCTTGTGGGCCTTTTCCTAGGCCAGCTTTCAAACCTATATGGGCCTCTATTGGGCCGTCCCATGTGTCAAAGTTTCATTGGAGACTCCTGTCCAGTGGACAGTTGACATCTGTCCCAACGAGGAGCTGACACGTGGATCCTCCGGCGAATGAGAATTTTACACATGGAAAATCCCCATTGGTCAGGGCTGTTAACGGGTTATCGGATCCAAACTGAAACCTGATAGCTTAACGGCGACCCGTTACGGTGGATGCCACGTGTTGGTTACCCTTGACGAAAACACTTCCATGACGCGCCATTTATCGTCATGGAAGTGGACTCTTCCATGATGATAATTTTGGTATTGTCATGGAACACTTCTACGACAGCACAGGTATGACTATCTTGATTCTGTCATAAAATCATCATGGATGTACATGCATGACAGAAAACATGACCTTCTATAACAAACACGTATCATCACGGAAGTGGGTTTTTTGTAGTGCGAGGACACGGCGGAGCTGGTCACGGAAATGCCTGCCTTCGACGAGTGGGGGCTGGTGTCGTGCGGCCGCGTCAGCCCGCATGTGGTGCTGTCCTCTAGCCAAAGCGACAGCGGTGAGGACTCGAAGGGGATGGAGGACGACTCCGACCGGGCACCGCCGCCCCATCCCCACTGATCCTTGCGTGCCTTCTCGGATGACGACGACGATGACACAGACCAGCGGCCCCAAGCGGCATCTCCTCAGCCTGCGGACATGGTGAGGGAGGCGAGGCCCAGCCACGCGGTCACCAAGCCACCAGCGGTGAGGGTCCACGCTAGCGAGGCGGCGCCCGCATCCGTGATGGCCGTGCCCCAGTGGGAGTCTTCCCAGGTCCTCGGGAAGAGTGGGGACCCAGTCGGGCTCGGTGGAGACCGCGCCGTACGCTCCACGGGCAGCTCTGGAGCGGCGCACGAGGACCGCAATGACGCACTATCCACCACCAAGAGGAAGAGGAAATGGAGCGCCCCGGATGAGTAAGTGCCCCGGTCCATTCTCGCGTCCCCCGCGTGAGATTTGTCTGCCCGTGCCAACTCCTCGTCCGTGCAGGAGCCAGGGCGGCGACGAGAAGACGAAGAGGAAGAAGGTAGTTACCAGGGCGAAGGTGACCCCCGTTGCGAAGGCGGCGGCGGCGCTCGGTCGCGGCTTGGGCGGGCGCAGGGGCGCCTTGCATCGCCCCGACACCATGCTCGGGCGCATGATACGTCTCCAACGTATCTATAATTTTTGATTTTTCCATGCTATTATATTATCTATTTTGGATGTTTTATACGCATTTATATGCTATTTTATATCATTTTTTGGGACTAACCTATTAACCTAGTGCCCAGTGCCAGTTGCTATTTTTTCCTTGTTTTTAACTTTTACAGAAAATCAATACCAAATGGAGTCCAAACGGAATAAAACTTTATGATGATTTTTCTTAGACCAGAAGAAACCCACGAGACTTGGAGAGGAGGCCAGAGGAGCCACGAGAAGGCCACAAGCCCTAGGGGCGCACCCTAGGGGGGCGTGGCCAGGGGGCTTGTGGGCCCCTCGGGGCTCTCCTAACCCTAACTCCAGCACTATAAATTCTCAAATATTCCCCCTACACCAGAGGGCACATTAAAAAATACTTTCCCGCCGCCGCAAGATTCTGTTCCCGTGAGATCCCATCTTGGGGCCTTTTCCGGCACTCCTCCGGAGGGGGATTCAATCACGGAGGGCCTCTGCACCAACCTTGCTGCCCTTCCGATGATGTGTGAGTAGTTTACCACAGACCTACGGGTTCATAGCTAGTAGCTAGATGGCTTCTTCTCCCTCTCTTTGATCTTTAATACAATGTTCTCCTCGATGTTCTGGGAGATCTATTCGATGTAATCTTCTTTTGCTGTGCATTTGTTGAGATTCGATGAATTATGGATTTATGATCAGATTATCTATGAATATTATTTGAGTCTTTTCTGAACTCTTTTATGCATGATTAAGATAGCTTTGTATTTCTCTCTGATCTATCGATTTGGTTTGGCCAACTAGATTGGTTTTTATTGTAATGGGAGAGGTGCTTTGTGATGGGTTCGATCTTGCGGTGCTCAATCTCAGTGACTGAAGGAGACATGACACGCATTTATCGTTGCCATTAAGGACAAAAAGATGGGGTTTATGTCATATTGCTTGAGTTTATCCCTCTACATCATGTCATCTTGCTTAAGGCGTTACTCTGATCTTATGAACTTAATACTCTAGATGCAGGCAGGAGTCGGTCGATGTGTGGAGTAATAGTAGTAGATGCAGAATCATTTCGGTCTACTTGTCACGAACGTGATGCCTATATTCATGATCATTGCCTTGGATGTCTTCATAATTATGCGCTTTTCTATCAATTGCTCAACAGTAATTTGTTTACCCACCGTATGCTTTCTTCGATAGAGAAGCCTCTAGTGAAACCTATGGCCCCCGGGTCTATTTTCCATCTTATATTTTTAGATCTATAAAACCAAAAACCCAAAAATACCTTACTGCAATTTTTTATATTTACTTTATTTTGCCTTTTACTTATCTTTTATATCTATCTCTATTAGATCTCACTCTTGCAAGTGACCATGAAGGGATTGACAACCCCTTTTTCGCGTTGTGTGCAAGCGTTTGTTAGTTTGTGCAGGTGCATATATTGGTGTCGGTGCAACAAACGTTTGCATTTGTTGCCCGAACTTACACACAGGCGCACTGACATTGTTTATTCAACATCAACACCCAAGCCGAAGAAACGGCTCTTACTGAGATCAAAGAGCGGATCAAGAAGACCAAGAATAAGCACAACACAAGAATATCACCTTGGGAAAGCCTCCCTTGCCGGGCAGGAGAGACTGGCCGGGTCGAGGCCGCCCCAAGGAAAAGTTCAAGACTTCCCCGGCAAGCTTGCCGGGTTTGCCAAGGGCAGGATCCCCGCCAAGACGCCACCGCTCCACCGCACAGCGACGCAAGTCACTTATCAGTGCGGTGTCAAGCCCCCGAGTGATTAAGTGGCCTCTGCTAAGCACGTGGCGGCCCACTGGAAGACAAGATTTATCCAAGTGACACCCATCCAGAAGCGTGTCAAGATAATAAGCAAGAGATGGTTAAGCGGCTCGGCAGGCCTGCCGGGCTTCGTCCTCAGCATGACACCTAGCAGTGCATTTAATGCACTTTGTCCTAACTGCCAGAGTTAGGTATGATAGCACAGTTGGCTATCTAATCAATAGATAAAGACTATTTTGCCATTGTGGTTACCCCTTAAGCTATAAAAGGAGGTCCAAGGTGACCTAGCAAAGGATTCGGCCCCTCACACACTTGTATGCACGTAGCTGCACTCCTCGAGGCACCCTTGCCGGGCTTGAGCACTGCGTGTTCGTTGTGTTCTTTCACTCAATCCACCAAAGCAGGAGTAGGGTTTTATGCTACCCAGTGGCCCGAACCTGGGTAAAAACCAGCAGTGTCACTATCGTCGTGTTGTTCCATGGCTTCTGCTCTTTGTGCAACATGATCCCCATTGCCGAACCACAAAGGGGCTCATGGCCCCATAGGTGATCGTGGTCCACCACGACATCTTTGGTGCGCCAGGTAGGGGGACTCGCTTGTGCGAACCTGATGTCGTAAGCATCGCGTCTAGCTCCATCGTCGATCGCCATCACCATCATCCTTGCGCATGGCGCCCAAGAAGAAGTCCGGCGTAGCCGCACACACTTCCACTTCGAAAGCCCCCTCTCACGCGGCCGCGGGCGCTGCGACAACATTAGAAGAAGCGGGTACCATGGGAGGCGCAACCGGCACAGGCGGTGCTGTCATTGTGTCCCTCATGGATGAAGCTAGAGCGGGAGGCGCCGGGGAGGACAGCATCAACGAAATTCAGATGGACATGACCCACAAGCCATGGATGGAGGAGGCGTCCAGTCTCCACCACCCCGTCGAACCAGTGGACACAGCCATGGCGATGACGCCCGCTCTGGTGCGAGTCGTGACCCTCTGGCCGCGCCTGTTACGGGCGCGAGCACTGGACACACACCTCACCCAGAACAAGGCGAGCAAGCCGAAGCGCTGAACGGGGTTGCCGATCCCCGGGCGCAGCCCACTCATCAGCAAACCGCCTTGGCAACTGATCCGTGACGGCGTGATCGCGGTGATGCCCCTACTGGTACCACCAGGAGTCGAGCAACATCGCGATCTGCCTCATCAGCTATGCCAAGCACAGCTACAGAAGCCATGGCACGGGCCCAACTCCTACTAAGATTTCCATCGGCAGCTGATCAGATGGATGAGTGGAGGGCCACCATCCAGAGCTTGATCGGCTTTGCTGAGGCTGGAGGATCACAGCGGGTGGAGCCATCGTGGCGCCCGCAGGTGACGACAACAGTTCGAGCTGCTGGCCACGTCGAGGGGGCCACGCTAACGGTGCAGTCCCCTCCGCGATAGCAAACCCAGAGGCAGCAACCAGAGCAACGCGACCCTGAGCCCGATGAAGCTTTGATGGCCTTGTCTGATCCACGGGCCCGTCGAGATCAGCGGCAGGTCCCAGAAGATCGGCGGAGGGAAGATGCGCACGTCACCATAGAGCGATGCCGGGAGACCCGCCGTCAGTCTGACAGACGCAATGGCCCAGACATCGACGAACCCGCGCCCAGTGAGGGTGGGTGCTTACCTTTCGAGGTCGGGTGCCCTGCCTTCACTCGCGAGCTGCGGCAAGTCCGTTGGCCATCTGCCCGTGTTTTTAAGCCAGAATTGCCAGAAAAATATGATGGAAAGCTAAACCCAGCAGAGTTCTTGAGCATCCACACGATTACCGTTCACGCTGCCGGGTGCAGGGATGAGAAAGTGTTTGCCAACTACTTCCCTTTGGCACTGAAGTCAAATGTGAGGTCATGGCTGATGCACCTGTCGGAGAACTCCATCTCATCATGAGCTGACCTGTGCAATGAGTTTGTTGGCACCTTCACGGGCGGCCATCAAGAACTAGGACGCCCCAGTGATTTGCATGTCCTTCCATAGAAGGAAGGGCAGAGCTTGCGAAAGTATATGCAGAGATTCAGTCGAGTGCACCGCAACATTCCAGAGATACACCCGGCAGCTGTGATTGCCGCGTTCCATTCGAACGTGTGCAACAGAAGGATACGTTCTAAGATGAACGTCTGACTGCCCAAGACCGTCAATGAGTTGTACACCTTGGCGGACAAGTGCGCTCGTGTTGAAGAGGGAAGGTGAGTTCCTGGGGAGGAGGAAGGAGTAGAGATTGATTCGGACAATGATGACGAGGCCACTAGCCCGAAGAAAAAGGGCCGGAAGTGCAACAAGAAACGCAAGGAGAAGTTAGTGTTGGCTATTGAGGGTTCTGGCGATCTCAGCACCGATAAGAAGGCCAAGACTGAAGCCCCCGGCAAGTAAGCTACCACGTGCGTTGATTGCCAGGAGGCTGCGGCAGCAGAGAAAGCTGGGAAATCCGATGGGCCATACTGCAATATCCACCGTACTAACGGGCATGATCTCCAAGAATGTCATCAAGTCGAGCAGCTTGTTAAGAGGCGGAAGGCGGAGTATGAAAAGCGTGACAGAGAGAGAGAGACCAAGAAGGTGCTGGTGGGAAGGGCCGTGGCGGCAGAGGAGGCTGCCGCGGCAAGACCCCTCAGCAAAAAGAAAAACCTGCCAGAGGCCGTGAGAAGAAGGAATGTGATGATGAGAGTGATGAAGGAAATATGCCCTAGAGGCAATAATAAAGTTGTTATTTATATTTCCTTATATCATGATAAATGTTTACTATTCATGCTAGAATTGTATCAACCGGAAACTTGATACATGTGTGAATACATAGACAAAACACCGAGTCCCTAGTAAGCCTCTACTAGACTAGCTCGTTGATCAAAGATGGTTAAGTTTCCTAACCATAGACATGTGTTGTCATTTGATGAACAGGATTACATCATTAGGAGAATGATGTGATGGACAAGACCCATCCGTTAGCTTAGCATAATGATCGTTAAGTTTTATTGCTATTGCTTTCTTCATGACTTATACATATTCCTTTGACTATGAGATTATGCAACTCCCGAATACCGGAGGAACACCTTGTGTGCTATCAAACGTCACAACGTAACTGGGTGATTATAAAGATGCTCTACAGGTGTTTCCGAAGGTGTTTGTTGGGTTGGCATAGATCGAGATTAGGATTTGTCACTCCGAGTATCGGAGAGGTATCTCTGGGCCCTCTCGGTAATGCACATCATGATAAGCCTTGCAAGCAATGTGACTAATGAGTTAGTTATGGGATGATGCATTACAGAACGAGTAAAGAGACTTGCCGGTAACGAGATTGAACTAGGTATGGAGATACCGACGATCGAATCTCGGGCAAGTAACATACCGATGACAAAGGGAATGACGTATGTTGTCATTACGGTTTGACCGATAAAGATCTTCATAGAATATGTAGGAACCAATATGAGCATCCAGGTTCCGCTATTGGTTATTCACCGGAGATGTGTCTCGGTCATGTCTACATAGTTCTCGAACCCGTAGGGTCCGCACGCTTAATGTTCGATGACGATTTGTATTATGAGTTATGTGTTTTGGTGACCGAAGATTGTTCGGAGTCCCGGATGAGATCACGGACATGAAGAGGAGTCTCGAAATGGTCGAGAGGTAAAGATTGATATATTGGACGATAGTATTCAGACACAGGAAGTGTTTCGGAATGTATCGGGTACGTATCGGAGTACCGGGGGGTTACCGGAACCCCCGAGGGAAAGATATGGGCCATATGGGCCATAGGAGGGAGGCTAGGTAGCCCACAAGGGGTGGCCGTGCCCCCCCCATGGGGAGTCCGAATTGGACAAGGGGAGGGGTTGGAGCCCCCCTTTCCTTCTCCTCCTCCCTCTCCTCCCCCCTTTCCCCTTCCGGTAAAAGGAAGGGGGGGGGGGGCGAATCCTACTAGGAGCCCAAGTGGGTCTCCTCCCACTTGGGGCGCCCCTAGGCCGGCCTCCTTCCCTCTCCCTCCTTTATATACGGGGGCGGGGGGCGCCTCCAAGGACACACCAATTGTTCTTAGCCGTGTCCGGTGCCCCCCCCCACCGTTTACTCCTCCGGTCATATTGTCGTAGTGCTTAGGCGAAGCCCTGCGCGGATCACTTCACCATCACCGTCACCACGCCGTCGTGCTGACGAAACTCTCCCTCGACACTTTGCTGGATCAAGAGTTCGAGGGACGTCATCGAGCTGAACGTGTGTAGAACTCGGAGGTGCCGTATGTTTTGTGCTTGATCGGTTGAATCGAGAAGACGTTCGACTACATCAACCGCGTTAAGCTAACGCTTCCGCTTTCGGTCTACGAGGGTACGTGGACACACTCTCCCCCTCTCGTTGCTATGCATCTCCTAGATAGATCTTGCATGAGCGTAGAAATTTTTTGAAATTGCATGCTGCGTTCCCCAACAGTGGCATCCGAGCCAGGTCTATGCGTAGATGATATGCACAAGTAGAACACAAAGAGTTGTGGGCGATGATAGTCATACTGCTTACCACCAATGTCTTATTTTGATTCGGCGGTATTGTTGGATGAAGCGGCCCGGACCAACCTTACATGACCGCGTTCATGAGACCGGTTCCACCGACAGACATGCAACTTGTTGCATAAAGGTGGCTGGCGGGTGTCTGTTTCTCCAACTTTAGTTGAATCGAATTTGACTACGGCCGGTCCTTGTTGAATGTTAAAACAGCAAACTTGATGAAACATCGTTGTGGTTTTGATGCGTAGGTAAGAACGGTTCTTGCTAGTAGCCCGTAGAAGCCACGTAAAACTTGCAACAACAAAGTAGAGCATGTCTAACTTGTTTTTGCAGGGCATGTTGTGATGTGATATGGTCAAGACATGATGTGATATACGTTGTTGTATGAGATGATCATGTTTTGTAAAAGTTATCGACAACTGGCAGGAGCCTTATGGTTGTCGCTTTATTGTATGAAGTGCAATCGCCATGTAATTGCTTTACTTTATCACTATGCGTCAGCGATAGTTGTAGAAGCAATAGTTGGCGAGACGACAACGACGCTACGATGAAGATCAAGGTGTCATGCCGGTGACGATGGAGATCATGACGGTGCTTTGGAGATGGAGATCAAAGGCACAAGATGATGATGGCCATATCATGTCACATATTTTGATTGCATGTGATGTTTATCTTTTATGCATCTTATTTTGCTTAGTACGGCGGTAGCATTATAAGATGATCCCTCACTAAAATTTCAAGGTATAAGTGTTCTCCCTGAGTATGCACCGTTGCAACAGTTCGTCGTGCCGAGACACCATGTGATGATCGGGTGTGATAAGCTCTACGTTCACATACAACGGGTGCAAGACAGTTTTGCACGTGCGGAATACTCGGGTTAAACTTGACGAGCCTAGCATGGACAGACTTGGCCTCGGAACACTGGAGACCGAAAGGTCGAACGTGAATCATATAGTAGATATGATCAACATAGAGATACTCACCATTGAAAACTACTCCATCTCACGTGATGATCGGACATGGTTTAGTTGATATGGATCACGTGATCATTTAGATGACTCGAGGGATGTCTATCTAAGTGGGAGTTCTTAAGTAATATGATTAATTGAACTTAATTTATCATGAACTTAGTCCTGATAGTTTTTACATATCTATGTTGTAGATCAATGGCCCGTGCTACCGTTCCCTTGAATTTTAATGCGTTCCTAGAGAAAGCTAAGTTGAAAGATGATGGTAGCAACTACACGGACTGGGTCCGTAACTTGAGGATTATCCTCATTGCTACACAGAAGAATTATGTCCTTGATGCACCGCTAGGTGAAAGGCCTGCTGCAGGAGCAGATGCTGATGTTATGAACGTCTGGCAAGCTCGATCTGATGACTCTTCGATAGTTCAGCGTGCCATGCTTTACGGCTTAGAATCGGGACTTCAAAGACGTTTTGAACGTCATGGACCATATGAGATGTTCCAGGAGTTGAAGTTAATATTTCAAGCAAATGCCCGAGTTGAGAGATATGAAGTCTCCAACAAGTTCTATAGCTGCAAGATGGAGGAGAACAGTTCTGTCAGTGAACACATACTCAGAATGTCTGGATATCATAATCACTTGACTCAGCTGGGAGTTAATCTTCTGGATGATAGTGTTATTGACAGAGTTCTTCAATCACTGCCACCAAGCTACAAAGGCTTCGTGATGAACTATAACATGCAAGGGATGGATAAGACAATTCCCGAGCTCTTCGCTATGCTCAAAGCTGCGGAGGTAGAAATCAAGAAGGAGCATCAAGAGTTGATGGTTAACAAGACCACTAGTTTCAAGAAAAAGGGCAAAGGAAAGAAGGGGAACTTCAATAAGAATGGCAAGCAAGTTGCCACTCCCGGGAAGAAGCCCAAGTCTGGACCTAAGCTTGAAACTGAGTGCTTCTACTGCAAAGGGACTGGTCACTGGAAGCGGAACTGCCCCAAGTATTTGGTGGATAAGAAGGATGGCAAAGTGAACAAAGGTATATTTGATATACATGTTATTGATGTGTACCTTACTAATGCTCGTAGTAGCACCTGGGTATTTGATACTGGTTCTGTTGCTCATATTTGCAACTCGAAACAGGGGCTACGAATTAAACGAAGATTGGCTAAGGACGAGGTGACGATGCGCGTCGGAAATGGTTCCAAGGTCGATGTGATCACCGTCGGCATGCTACCTCTACATCTACCTCCGGGATTAGTTTTAGACCTGAATAATTGTTATTTGGTGCCAGCGTTGAGCATGAACATTATATCTGGATCTTGTTTGATGCGAGACGGTTATTCATTTAAATCAGAGAATAATGGTTGTTCTATTTATATGAGCAATATCTTTTATGGTCATGCACCCTTGAAGAGTGGTCTATTTTTGTTGAATCTCGATCGTGGTGATACACATATTCATAATATTGATGCCAAAAGATGCAAAGTTGATAATGATAGTGCAACATATTTGTGGCACTGCCGTTTAGGTCATATTGGTGTAAAGCACATGAAGAAACTCCATGCGGATGGACTTTTGGAATCACTTGATTATGAATCATTTGATGCTTGCGAACCATGCCTCATGGGCAAGATGACTAAGACTCCATTCTCCGGAACAATGGAGCGAGCCACTGACTTATTGGAAATAATACATACCGATGTATGCGGTCCGATGAGTGTTGAGGCTCGCGGCGGGTATCGTTATTTTCTGACCTTCACAGATGATTTGAGCAGATATGGGTATATCTAAATGAAACACAAGTCTGAAACATTTGAAAAGTTCAAAGAATTTCAGAGTGAAGTGGAAAATCATCGTAACAAGAAAATAAAGTTTCTACGATCTGATCGCGGAGGCAAATATTTGAGTTACGAGTTTGGCCTTCATTTAAAACAATGTGGAATAGTTTCACAACTCACGCCACCTGGAACACCACAGCGTAATGGTGTGTCCGAACATCGTAACCGTACTTTATTAGATATGGTGCGATCTATGATGTCTCTTACCGATTTACCACTATTGTTTTGGGGTTATGCATTAGAGACAGCTGCATTCACGTTAAATAGGGCACCATCTAAATCCGTTGAGACGACACCGTATGAACTGTGGTTTGGGAAGAAACCTAAGCTGTCGTTTCTTAAAGTTTGGGGTTGCGATGCCTATGTGAAAAAGCTTCAGCCTGATAAGCTCGAACCCAAATTGGAGAAGTGCGTCTTCATAGGATACCCAAAAGAAACTATTGGGTACACCTTCTATCATAGATCCGAAGGCAAGATCTTTGTTGCTAAGAATGGATCCTTTCTAGAGAAGGAGTTTCTCTCGAAAGAAGTGAGTGGGAGGAAAGTAGAACTTGATGAGGTAATTGTACCTTCTCTTGAATTGGAGAATAGCTCATCACAGAAAATAGTTCCCGTGATGCCTACACCAATTAGTGAGGAAGCTAATGATGATGATCATGAAACTTCAGATCAAGTTTCTACAGAACCTCGTAGGTCAACCAGAGTATGTTCCGCACCAGAGTGGTACGGTAATCCTGTTCTGGAAGTCATGTTACTAGACCATGACGAACCTACGAACTATGAGGAAGCGATAATGAGCCCAGATTCCGTAAAATGGCTTGAGGCCATGAAATCTGAGATGGGATCCATGTATGAGAACAAAGTGTGGACTTTGGTTGACTTGCCCGATGATCGGTAAGCCATAGAGAATAAATGGATCTTCAAGAAGAAGACTGACGCTGATGGTAATGTTACTGTCTACAAAGCTCGACTTGTTGCAAAAGGTTTTCGACAAGTTCAAGGAGCTGACTACGATGAGACCTTCTCACCCGTAGCGATGCTTAAGTCTGTCCGAATCATGTTAGCAATTGCCGCATTTTATTATGAAATCTGGCAAATGGACATCAAAACTGCATTCCTTAATGGATTTCTTAAAGAAGAGTTGTATATGATGCAACCAGAAGGTTTTGTCGATCCTAAAGGTGCTAACAAAGTGTGCAAGCTCCAGCGATCCATTTATAGACTGGTGCAAGCATCTCGGAGTTGGAATATACGCTTTGACAGTGTGATCAAAGCATATGGTTTTATACAGACTTTTGGAGAAGCCTGTATTTACAAGAAAGTGAGTGGGAGCTCTGTAGCATTTCTAATATTATATGTGGATGACATATTGTTGATTGGAAATGATATAGAATTTCTGGATAGAATAAAAGGATACTTGAATAAGAATTTTTCAATGAAAGACCTCGGTGAAGCTGCTTATA
The DNA here is from genome assembly GCA_011799875.1 of Thinopyrum elongatum. Taxonomy (NCBI): domain Eukaryota; kingdom Viridiplantae; phylum Streptophyta; class Magnoliopsida; order Poales; family Poaceae; genus Thinopyrum; species Thinopyrum elongatum. The sequence continues at coordinate 401,640,283 of CM022298.1, read as the reverse complement.
TATGGGGCATCAAAATCTATAGAGATAGATCAAGAGGCTTAATTGGACTTTCACAAATCACATACCTTGATAAAGTTTTGAAGAAGTTCAAAATGGATCAGTCAAAGAAAGGGTTCTTGCCTATGTTGCAAGGTGTGAAGTTGAGTAAGACTCAATGCCCGACCACTGCAGAATATAGAGAGAAAATAAAATTCATTCCCTATGCTTCAGCCATAGGTTCTATCATGTATGCTATGCTGTGTACCAGACCTAATGTGTGCCTTGCCATAAGTTTGGCAAGGAGGTACCAAAGTAATCCAGGAGTGGATCACTGGACAGCGGTCAAGAACATCCTGAAGTACCTGAAAAGGACTAAGGATATGTTTCTCGTTTATGGAGGTGACAAAGAGCTTGTCGTAAATGGTTACGTTGATGATAGCTTTGACACTGATCCGGATGACTCTAAGTCACAAACCGGATACATATTTATATTGAATGGTGGAGCTGTCAGTTTGTGCAGTTCCAAGCAAAGCGTCGTGGCGGGATCTACGTGTGAAGCGGAGTATATAGCTGCTTCGGAAGCAGAAAACGAAGGAGTCTGGATGAAGGAGTTCATATCCGATCTAGGTGTAATACCTAGTGCATCGGGTCCAATGAAAATCTTTTGTGACAATACTGGAGCAATTGCCATGGCGAAGGAATCCAGATTTCACAAGAGGACCAAACACATCAAGAGATGCTTCAACTCCATCCGTGATCAAGTCAAGGAGGGAGACATAGAGATTTGCAAAATACATACGGATCTAAATGTAGCAGACCCGTTGACTAAGCCTCTTCCAATAGCAAAACATGATCAGCACCAAGACTCCATGGGTGTTAGAATCATTACTATGTAATCTAGATTATTGACTCTAGTGCAAGTGGGAGACTGAAGGAAATATGCCCTAGAGGCAATAATAAAGTTGTTATTTATATTTTCTTATATCATGATAAATGTTTATTATTCATGCTAGAATTGTATTAACCGGAAACTTGATACATGTGTGAATACATAGACAAAACATCGAGTCCCTAGTAAGCCTCTACTAGACTAGCTCATTGATCAAAGATGGTTAAGTTTCCTAACCATAGACATGTGTTGTCATTTGATGAACGGGATTACATTATTAGGAGAATGATGTGATGGACAAGACCCATCCATTTGCTTAGCATAATGATCGTTAAGTTTTATTGCTATTGCTTTCTTCATGACTTATACATATTCCTTTGACTATGAGATTATGCAACTCCTGAATACCGGAGGAACACCTTGTGTGCTATCAAACATCACAGTGTAACTGGGTGATTATAAAGATGCTCTACAGGTGTCTCCGAAGGTGTTTGTTGGGTTGGCATAGATCGAGATTAGGATTTGTCACTTCGAGTATCGGAGAGGTATCTTTGGGCCCTCTCGGTAATGCACATCATGATAAGCCTTGCAAGCAATGTGACTAGTGAGTTAGTTATAGGATGATGCATTACGGAACGAGTAAAGAGACTTGCCGGTAACGAGATTGAACTAGGTATGGAGATACCGACGATCGAATCTCGGGCAAGTAACATACCGATGACAAAGGGAATGACGTATGTTGTCATTACGGTTTGACCGATAAAGATCTTCATAGAATATGTAGGAACCAATATGAGCATCCAGGTTCCGCTATTGGTTATTCACCGGAGATGTGTCTCGGTCATGTCTACATAGTTCTCGAACCCGTCGGGTCCGCACGCTTAACGTTCGATGACGATTTGTATTATGAGTTATGTGTTTTGGTGACTGAAGATTGTTCGGAGTCCCAGATGAGATCACAGACATGACGAGGAGTCTCAAAATGGTCGAGAGGTAAAGATTGATATATTGGACGATAGTATTCGGACACCGGAAGTGTTTCGGAATGTATTGGGTACGTATCGGAGTACCGGGGGGGTTACCGGAACCCCCGGGGGAAAGATATGGGCCATAGGAGGGAGGCTAGGCAGCCCACAAGGGGTGGCCGTGCGCCCCCCCCCCCCATGGGGAGTCCGAATTGGACAAGGGGAGGGGGTGGCGCCCCCCTTTCCTTCTCCTGCTCCCTCTCCTTCCCCCTTTCCCCTTCCGGTAAAAGGAAAGGGGGGGATCCTACTAGGAGCCTAAGTGGGACTCCTCCCACTTGGGGTGCCCCTAGGCCGGCCTCCTCCCCTCTCCCTCCTTTATATACGGGGGCGGGGGGCGCCTCCAAGGACACACCAATTGTTCTTAGCCGTGTGCGCCCCCCCCCCCCCACCGTTTACTCCTCCGGTCATATTGTCGTAGTGCTTAGGCGAAGCCCTGCGCGGATCACTTCACCATCACCGTCACCACGCCGTCATGCTGACGAAACTCTCCCTCGACACTTTGCTGGATCAAGAGTTTGAGGGACGTCATCGAGCTGAACATGTGCAGAACTCGGAGGCGCCGTACGTTCGGTGCTTGATCGGTTGAATCGAGAAGACGTTCGACTACATCAATCGCGTTAAGCTAACGCTTCCGCTTTCGGTCTATGAGGGTACGTGGACACACTCTCCCCCTCTCATTGCTATGCATCTCCTAGATATTTCTTGCGTGAGCATAGAATTTTTTTGAAAATGCATGCTGCGTTCCCCAACAAGTGATGGGGGAGATGAAGAAGAAACCAGTGAGCAAGAATTCTAGAAAGCAACAGAAGCCCTGTGCATAGACGGAGGTGCGTCCTTGCACTCCTCTCACCGCCAACTCAAGCAGTGGGCGCGAGAAGTCAATGCCGTGGAGCCAGCTGCGGATTCCCGGAAGTCGCTCAAATGGTCCCGCGCGCCTATCATCTTTGATGAAGAGGACCACCCCGACCATACCACTGTGGTAGGGTGCTTACCGTTGTTGGTCTCACCATCAATCCGCAAACTCAAAGTCACAAAGATGTTAGTTGACGATGGGGCTGGGCTGAACCTGATCTCTCCCAAGGTAGTCAGCAAGTTACAAATATCAGATGAAGAACTCAAGGTCACTGGCACGTTCCAAGGAATCAACCCCGGCAGGAGTCGTCCTAAGGGGAAGATTACACTACCGATGACATTTGGTGGAGAACTGAATTACCGAACGGAGAGGGTTGTATTTGACGTTGTTGATCTTCCTCTGCCTTACAATGGGATCCCTGGCCGCCCATCTTTGGCAAAGTTCATGGCAGCATCCCACTATGCTTACAATTCCTTGAAGGTGCCGGGGCCGATGGGCATCATCTCTATCCCATCAGACAAGAAAGACGCAATCATATGCGTGGATAAGATGTACCGAGATGCGGTAGCTGCTGAAGCCGCTAAAGCTGCAGCACCCGCCAAGGAAACAAAGAAAGAAAAGAAGGCTAGCAGAGACGCCGGCAAGGAATCCGGGAAGCGCACCTCTTCGGAGTGTGCTGCACCTGTTGATGACTTGCCGGAAAGTTCCACTAGTAAGAGGCCCAAGATTGCTACACCTACTGTTAAGAAAGTCCTGGCAAGGCAGGATGGCGCTAACGGTACGCTCACTATTAGTGCCACCCTTAATGACAAATAGGAAAGCGCGCTTGTTGCCTTCCTGCGAGCGAATGTTGATGTGTTTCCTTGGCAACCATCTGACATCCCCGGCGTTCCCAGGGAGGTAATCGAGCACCACCTTGCTATCTGCCCTCATGCTCGGCCCATCAAGCAGAAGGTCAGAAAGCAAGCTTTGGAGCGGCAACAGTTTATTGCCGAGGAGATCAAGAAACTTGAGGCAGCTGGTTTGGTCAGGGGAGTTTTGCATCCAACATGGTTAGCCACCCCAGTGGTAGTGCGCAAGGCGAATGGGAAATGGAGGCTTTGCATAGACTTCACAGATCTAAACAAGGCATGCCCGAAGGACCCTTTCCTCTTGCCGCGCATTGATCAGATTGTGGATTCCACTTCCGGGTGTGATCTGCTTTCCTTTTTGGATGCATACTCTGGATACCATCAGATATTCATGTTCAAGGAAGACGAAGAGAAGACCATGTTCATAACTCCATGTGGCACATACTGCTTCGTACGTATGCCTTTCGGGTTAAAGAGTGCTGGATCCACTTTTGCAAGGGTAGTGCAAATTGGGTTTGAGACTCAGCTACACAGGAATGTAGAAGCTTACAAGGGTGATATAGTGGTCAAGACCAAGGATAGATCAACGCTCATTCAAGATTTGGAAGAAACCTTTGCAAACCTGCGCAAGATCAACCTGAAGTTAAACCCCAAGAAATGCGTGTATGGCGTTCCCTCCGGCAAGCTACTTGTCTTCTTTGTGTCTCACCAAGGGATAGAGGCCAACCCCGACAAGATAAAGCAATCGAGCAGATACAAGCACCCAAGACAGTCAAGGATGTGAGGCATTTAACTGGATGTGTTGCCACGCTGAGTAGGTTCATTTCCAAGTCTGCCGAGCGTGCCCTGCCGTTCTTCAAGATCTTGAAGAAGGCAGGGCCAATGAAGTGGACCCCGGAGGCGGAAGCAGCGCTGCGGGACTTGAAAGCCTATATTTCCTCTGCCCCCACCCTGGTCGCTCCTAAACCACAAGAGCTGTTGCTGCTATACCTAGCAACGACTGATCAAGTGGTTAGTGCAGCATTGGTGGTGCAGCGGGAAGTAGGCGAAGAAGTAGTTGCATCTACGGCCCTCTCAAGGAAAGAAACTGAACCGATCGCGGCAAGTTTGGGCATAGGCCAAGTTGAGGAAGAGCAGGTTAGCAAGATCAGTTCTGAAGCCGCGACAAAGAAGAAAGTGGTGCAGCGGCCAGTGTACTTTGTCAGCTCCCTATTGCAGGGGGCTAGGTCAAGGTACTCTGGGGTGGAAAAGCTAATCTTCGGCCTTATCATGGCCTCGAGGAAGTTGCGTAACTACTTCCAAGCCCACGAGATCACAGTTGCCACTCATTTCCCACTCCAGTGCATAGTGAGGAACCCTGAAGCTATCGGTAGGATAGTTGAATGGGCACTAGAGCTGTCAAGCTTTGGCCTGAAGTACGAAAGCACCTCAACCATTCAGAGCAGGGCACTGGAAGAATTCATTGCAGAATGGACGCCCACTCCGGATGAAGAGGTATCGGAGACAATTATCCCCGGCAGGGAGGCGCCTCAAGAGTGGATCATGTATTTTGACGGTGCCTTCTCGTTACAAGGCGCAGGGGCTGGCGTGCTTCTTGTTGCACCCACCGAAGAGCACCTTAAATATGTGGTCCAAATGCACTTTCCCCGGGAGAAAGCTACCAACAACACTACCGAGTATGAAGGGCTCCTTGTCGGGCTCAGAATTGCAGTAGAGTTGGGGATCAAGAAGTTGATCATTCGTGGAGACTCGCAACTTGTGGTGAGACAGGTTAACAAGGATTACCAAAGTCCACTAATGGAAGCGTATGTTGAGGAAGTGAGAAAGTTGGAGGAACCCTTTGATGGATTACAAACAGAGCACGTGCCACGTGCAGAAAACAGCATTGCTGATTATTTATCAAAGTGTGCAGCACAAAAGCTCCCTGTGGAACCAGGGACTTTTGTCCTCCACCTGACTCAACCTTCAGTATCTCCATTAATGATGACCAGAAAAAGGAGAAAGTAGGACTCCGGCAAGTTTCTCCCGGCAGGGCCTCTCGAGTCCTCCGGTAGAGAGGCTGCAGGGAATAACTCCACTTCGCTTGGTGAGCCATACTCCTCCGCGGAACCACGAGTTCTTGCGGTTGAGGTAGGCGCTCCCATGAATGAGGAGGTGCCGTTGGTTCTAGTTGTCGAGCCTCGAGCTCCAACTTGGGCGCGACACATAGCCCATTACCTTCAAATAGGAGAACTCCCCAATGAGCAAGAAGAAGCTGAAAGAGTAGCCCGACGGTCCAGTATGTACCAGTTCATCGATGACACTTTGTACAGAAGGAGACCAAACGGTGTGAAATTGAAGTGCATTTGCCGGGAAGAGGGACTGGAACTGCTGGCGGAGATTCACAAGGGTGTGTGTGGCTCACATATTGGATCAAGAGCCTTGGTTGGGAAAGCTTTCCGGCAAGGTTTCTACTGGCCCACGGCCCTCCAAGATGCGGTCGAGCTAGTCACCAAATGTGAAGCCTGCCAGTTCCACTCCAAGAACATCCATCAGCCAGCTCAAGCTCTCGAGACGTTCCCTTTGTCTTGGCTATTTTCGGTCTGGGGGCTCAACATCTTGGGCCCCTTCCCCCGTGCTATCGGGGGCTTTGAATTCTTGTACGTTGCAATCGACAAGTTTACAAAGTGGCCGGAAGTGGAGCCAGTGAGGAAGGTGACCGCACGATCAGCTATCAAGTTCTTGAAAGGATTGGTGTGCCGTTTAGGAGTACTCGCCAGAGTGATCACTGACAACGGCACCCAATTCACGAGCCGCATCTTCATGCAATATGTCCAAAACCTTGGGAGCAAGGTCTCTTTTGCTTCTGTTGCTCATCCCCAGAGCAATGGTCAAGCCGAGAGGATAAACACTGAAGTGCTGCGTGGGCTCAAGACAAGAACTTTTGACAAGTTGAAGAAATGCGACAGACGCTGGATCGACGAGCTGCCGGTGGTTCTTTGGTCCCTCCGCACGACACCGAATCGAGCCACCGGGCAGACTCCCTTCTCTCTAGTTTATGGGGCGGAAGCAGTGCTCCCCACAGAACTCACATACGGGTCACCTCGAGTATTTGCCTACGATGAAGTAGAGCAAGAGCAGCACCGGCATGATGATGCCGTGCTCCTTGAGGAAGATCATCTCTGGGCCGCTGTGCGTGCTGCACGCTACCAGCAAGCCTTGCGCCGCTACCATAGCTGCAGGGTTCATGCCCGGAGCCTTGAGGAAGGCGACCTTGTCCTTAGGCGTGTTCAGTCCTCCAAGGGTTCCAACAAGTTGATGCCGAAGTGGGAAGGCCCTTACCGGGCAGTACGAGTCACCAGACCTGGCGCAGTCTGTCTGGAGACCGAACATGGCATTAAAGTGCAAAACTCGTGGAATATTGAGCATCTTCGCAAGTTCTAACCGTAAGGCGCGGTTGCCGGGCTCAGCCCCGGCAACCACCTTTTCTACAAGCCTTGCCGATGTGCATGTAACCCTTTGTACAAAGCTAGGCGCAGACCCTATGCAAAGATAATAAAACGAAGTGCTGGCGCCCTAAAAAATTGCATGCATGACTAGTTTGAGCATATACTTTTGTTGGTATTATAACAATGCTTAACATGGGCTGATTAATCCTTTACAAAGATATCATATACTGTCGGTTTCTCCCTTGTGCTTCTTTGGTTCACAGCTCCCACCACGGACGAACTTCCCGAAAGGAAAAGTAAAGGGAGAACCAACACGTTGACCCCTGACAAGCTATTGCTACCGGGGATAAGAAGAAGAACGACAGGCGCAGCTAAGTTCACTCCACTATCCATCATGTACTTCTGTATGAAAAACTTGAGCATGAGGAAACCTAGTCATCCTCTGTGCTCCCATCCCTCTTGGTCCGGAGTTCCTTCGATCAGAGGTTGGTTGTAGTAACAGTTGAGAAGAGCCGACGAGAGGCCTGCTCCTGTCCTCGCTCCTACCCTAACATAAAGGCGTAGTTGTAGCAGGGGAAGGATCCGACAAGATGTGCTGTCGGGGAACGTTGTTTACTTGAAAGTATTGAGGGTTCATTCCTCAGCATGGGCATCACACATGCACAAAAGTACCCGGCTAGCTCTCTTTTTCATTAATACGTTCATAAACGAGTACATATCATACAGAGTACAGGCATGGGTAGAGGACTACATATTTTAGATTAAAGATTGGCAGATGCCTACATGTTTTAGATTGAAAAAAGATAAGTGCCCCGTAGTCCCTTTCTTGTCCCTCTCCTCCTAGGGGCTGCCATGGGAGACAAAGAGGGCAAAAGGAGTGCCTAGGCAGAAGCCCAGCCTGACCCCGTCAGGGCCCGCGGGACGCAGTCTGACAAGATCGAGAGGGGCGGGGGCAAAGACGACAGACGGAGAGAGCGGCTAGGCGATGCCCTGGTCACCGCCACCAGGGCTAGCAGGATGCGACAGGAGGAGCACCGGCAGGGCGGACAAAGCCGGAGCCCATGAGGAAGCCTGCCGGGGACCCAGCTGGAAGACTGCTGGAGGAGGCGGAGGTGGAGGCATCCACACCCAGCACCCCCGGCAAATCGCTCTGCCGGGGGAAGAAGACCCAGGTGCAGATGATGGTGCCTCCGCCGCCCTCTTGACGGTGACGGTGCGGCTTGCACTCAGCTGGAGCTCGAGCCGCTGTCCTCCCGCTCGGAGCCGTCGTCTTCACCGACACTGTCCTCTTCGTCGCTGTCGCTCGAGGAGGAGCTTTCATCGTCGATCGAGCTTTCCGCGCAGCACCCTAAGCGAGCACCCGAACGCCCGAAGACCTTAATGCAGAGCAGATTAGCCTCCATTAGCTTGAAATGGAGAACGTGCCCCTCCGCCAAGCTGTGGGCACGAGCGAAGGTTTTCCAGCCGCGCCGAAGAAGGATGACATGAGGTGCAGGGAACTCCACGTTCACCCATATGCTGCCGTTGCAGCAGCCCCTCATGTGCAGCCTCAGTCCGGGCGGCTGTTCTTCCTCCATCACCCTTGCGAAAGGAGTTGGGAGCCGAAGACGACTGCGTAGAGGCCCGCGTAGCTGAATGATGAACTCCAACGGCTGGTCCCCAACGTGGCCCTCATCCGGGACAAGGACGGCTCGCGGAGGGGCCATCAGGGCCCCACTGCGGCCTCCTCGGCCCCGCGCGCCACGATAGCCGTGCCCACGACCAGCGGCACCACCTTGCGCGCTGGACTCTGCTCTTGCGTCCCCAGCAGGAGGAGGGAGGCGCTGTCGAGAAGAAACCCTTGTCGCCACCATTGGAGGTCGACCACGCCCTCTTCCCCGCACCATGGTGGGAGGAGGGTATCAGGCAAGAAGGGAGAGAGCTGTGTGGGTGAGCCCTCGCCCACGTCCCTTTTTATAGGGGAACATGGCCGGGGGCTGGCTCCTCACCACCTGGGAGGGGGCCGCCCCGCTCCACCAATCCTGCCTCCCTGCGCTACTGACGACGCCCATAATCAATGGCTTTTTGCCTACACCTATCCATGGCGCCTGGCTTTCTGCCATGGCACTCATTCCCGCGCCCTCCGCGTCGGCCACCAACCCTGCGCAATGCATGCAACGTACGTGGCGGAAACGGTAGGCGTAGTGGGTGAGTAAAATGGCAGTTACATCCCCATGAACATGGACAGCTCGTGAGTCACTACATGGGTACTCCCATGTCGTTCTGCACGACTCGCGGGGAAAGCGGCAGCTGACTCAATCACAAGTTAATGAAGAAGCAAGAAAAACATCAGGAGAGACTTAAAACCCGTAGCGGCATGACCCAAATGCTCGCCTGTGTGATTGTTGGGGCCTACCCCAACGATGCTCAGCAACACATATGGGACAGGCCCGAGGGCTCCTGTCGGTGCAACAAACGTTTGCATTTGTTGCCCGAACTTACACACAGGCGCACTGGCATCGTTTATTCTACATCAACACCCAAACCGAAGTAACGGCTCTTACTGAGAACAAAGAGCAGATCAAGAAGACCAAGAATAAGCACAACGGAAGAATATCACCTTGGGAAAGCCTCCCTTGCCGGGCAGGAGAGCCTGGCCGGGTCGAGGCCGCCCCAAGGACAAGTTCAAGACTTCCCCGGCAAGCTTGCCGGGTCCGCCAAGGGCAGGATCCCCGCCAAGACGCCACCGTGATATGTCTCCAACGTATCTATAATTTTTGATTGTTCCATGCTATTATATTATCTGTTTTGGATGTTTTATATGCATTAATATGCTATTTTATATTATTTTTGGGACTAACCTATTAACCTAGAGCCCAGTGCCAGTTTTTGTTTTTTCCTTGTTTTTGAGCCTCACAGAAAAGGAATACCAAACGGAGTCCAAATGGAATAAAACTTCACGATGATTTTTCTGGGACCAGAAGACACCCAGGGGAATTGGAGTCCAAGTTAGAAGAGCAACGAGGCGGCGACAAGGGTGGAGGGTGCGCCCTAGGGGGGGCGCCCCCCCTACCTTGTGGGCCCCTCGGTGACTTCCTGACCTAGGTCTTCCTCCTATATATTCACAAATATTCCAGAACCACCAGAGGCATCCACGAAAACACTTTTCCACCGCCGCAACCTTCTATTCCCGTGAGATCCCATCTTGGTGCCTTTTTCGGCATCCTGCCGGAGGGGGAATCGATTACGGAGCGCTTCTACATCAACTCCATTGCCCTTCCGATGATGCGTGAGTAGTTTACCTCAGACCTACGGGTCCATAGCTAGTAGCTAGATGACTTCTTCTCTCTCTTTGATTCTCAATACAACGTTCTCCTTGATGTTCTTGGAGATCTATCCGATGTAATCTTCTTTTGCGGTGTGTTTGTCGAGATCCGATGAATTGTAGATTTATGATCAGCTTATCTATGAATATTATTTGAATCTTCTCTGAATTCTTTTATGCATGATTTAATATCTTTGTATTTCTCTTCGAATTATCGGTTTGGTTTGGCCAACTAGATTGGTTTTTCTTGCAATGGGAGAGGTGCTTAGCTTTGGGTTCAATCTTGCGTGATTTCACCCAGTGACAAAGTAGGGGTAGCAAGACACGTATTGCATTGTTGCCATCGAGGATAAAAAGATGGGGTTTTCATCATATTGCTTGAGTTAATTCCTCTACATCATGTCATCTTACTTAAGGCGTTACTCCGTTCTTTATGAACTTAATACTCTAGATGCATGCTGGATAGCGGTCGATGTGTGGAGCGGACGTGATGCCTATATGCATAATCATTGCCTTGGATATCATCATAACTTTGCGCTTTTCTATCAATTGCTCGACAGTAATTTGTTCACCCACCGTATTATTTGCCTTCATGAGAGAAGCCTTTAGTGAAACCTATGGCCCCCGGGTCTATTTTCCATCATATTACTTTCCGATCTATTATTTTGCAATCTTTTATTTTCAGATCTATGTACAAAAAAACCCAAAAATATTTTATCTTTTGTTTATCTATCTCTATCAGATCTCACCTTTGCAAGTGATCGTGAAGGAATTGACAACCCCTTTATCGCGTTGGGTGAGAGTGTTTGATTGCTTTTACAGATGTTGGTGATTTGTGTGTTCTTCTCCTATTGGATTGATACCTTGGTTCTTAACTGAGGGAAATACTTACCTCTACTGTGCTGCATCACCCTTTCCTCTTCAAGGAAAAAACCAACGCAAGCTCAAGAAGTAGCAGGAAGAATTTCTGGCGCTGTTGCCGGGGAGATCTACGCCAAGTCAAGACATACCAAGTACCTATCATAAACTCTCATCTCTTGCATTACATTATTCGCCATTTGCCTCTCGTTTTCCTCTCCCGCACTTCTAAAACATTTTCAGAAAATCACAAAAATATTTGCCTTTTTGTTTGCCTTCTTTCCGTTCGATCTTTTGTTTGCTTGTGTTACCATGTGCCTTCTTTTTGCTTGCATCTTTTCTTGCTAAAAGTTTATGGATCCTCATCGACTTGCTAATCTTTTTAAGAGATCCAATTATGATGAACCAATTTCTAGTGATTTGAGTGCACTAGATTATATTTATGAAGTTTTGCTTCAAATTCGTGATTCTGAAAATTGTGATGAAGTGTTAAAAGAAGAAATCTATGAAGTGATTCACGATAGCTCCTTGGATGAAAAGCATGATTGCAATGGTTCTAATATAAATTCTATTAATGTCAGTTGTGCTAATGATATGCAAAACCCTAAGCTTGGGGATGCTAGTTTTGCTAGGTCCACTACTTGTTGCAATGATCATGATTGGGGTGATTTTTCTTATGATCTTGAAAATTTATTTAAGCCTCATGATGAATATGTTTGCAATAATATTGAAAGTGGGTTTGGAAGAGTGTCAACTCTAGGTAATAATGATCCTACTACTTTGGAGTATGATCAATCTTATGAATTTTTTGATAAAAGTGGGCTTGGAGGGGTCATGACTTTATTTAATAATAATCCCACTATTTTGGAAGAGTGTCGGCTGTGCATGCATGTGGATCATGTAGAGAATATGTTATGTGATAGCTATATTGTTGAATTTGAATATGATCCCACATGTAATTATTATGAGAGAGGGAAATATGGTTGTAGAAATTTTCATGTTAGTAAATTACCTCTCTTTATGTTGAGATTGCTATTGTTTCTTTCTTCCTTGCTTATGCTAGTTTTTGCTTGTCTTGATAAATCCTTTCCCTATAAAATGCCTATGCATAGGAAGTATGTTAGACTTAAACTTGTTTTTCACATGTTATATGATGCTCTCGTTGTGCTTCAATTCTTGTCTTTCATTTGAGCATCATTAAAATTATCAATGCCTAGCTAAAAGGCTTTAAAGAAAAGCGCTTGTTGGGAGGCAACCCAATTTTATTTTTATTTTTGTTCTTGTTTTTTTGGTTCTGTTTTTCAATAAATTTTTCATCTAGCCTCTGTTTGGATGTGCTTTGGTGTTTTAATTAGTGTTTGTGCCAAGTAAGACCTTTGGGATGGCTTACGGTGATAGTTGATTTGATCTTGCTGAAAAACAGAAACTTTCTCGTCCAGTCACAGAATTTAAGTAATTCACTGGAGCGCGGAAAAACCCTGAATTGTTTACACAAGATTTATGCACAAATTTACTATGTTTTCCGAATTTTTCAGAATTTTTGGAGTTATATAAGTATTATAAAAATTCAGATCTTCACAGACTGTTCTGTTTTTGACAGATTCTATTTTCTTTGTGTTGTTTGCTTATTTTGATGAATCTATGGGTAGTATCGGGGGGTATGAACCATCGAGAAGTTGGAATACAGTAGATATTACACCAATATAAATAAATAATGAGTTCACAACAGTACCAAAAGTAGTGATTTTATTTTCTTGTACTAACGGATCTCACGAGTTTTCTATTGAGTTTTGTGTTGTGAAGTTTTCAAGTTTTGGGTAAAGATTTGATGGACTATGGAATAAGGAGTGGAAAGAGCCTAAGCTTGGGGATTCCCAAGGCACCTGAAGGTAATATTCAAGGACAACCAAGAGCCTAATCTTGGGGATGCCCGGAAGGCATCCCCTCTTTCGTCTTCGTCTATCGGTAAATTTACTTGAGGCTATATTTTTATTCACCAAATGATATGTGTTTTGCTTGGAGCGTCTTGTATGATACGAGTCTTTGCTTTTTAGTTTGCCACAATCATCCTTGCTGTACACACCTTTTGAGAGGGACACGCATGAATCGTGATTTATTAGAATACTCTATGTGCTTCACTCATATCTTTTGAGCTAGGCAATTTTGCTCTAGTGCTTCACTTATATCTTTTTAGAGCACGGCGGTGGTTTTATTTTATAGAAATTATTGAACTCTCATGCTTCACTTATATTATTTTGAGAGTCTTTCTAAACAGCATGGTAATTTGCTTTGGTTATAAATATAGTCCTAATATGATAGGCATCCAAAAGGGATATAATAAAAACTTTCATATAAAGTGCATTGAATACTATGTGAAGTATGATTCCTTATGATTGTTTTGAGATATAAAGATGGTGATATTAGAGTCATGCTAGTGAGTAATTTTGGACTGTAGAAATACTTGTGTTAAAGTTTGTGATTCCCGTAGCATGCACATATGGTGAACCGTTATGTAACGAAGTTGGAGCATGAGGTATTTATTGATTGTCTTCCTTATGAGTGGCGGTCGGGGACGAGCGATGGTCTTTTCCTACCAATCTATCCCCCTAGGAGCATGCGCATAGTACTTCTTTTCGATGACTAATAGATTTTTGCAATAAGTATGTGAGTTCTTTATGACTAATGTTGAGTCCATGGATTATACGCACTCTCACCCTTCCACCTTTGCTAGCCTCTCTAGTACCGCGCAACTTTCGCCGGTGCCATACACCTACCTTTTACCTTCCTCAAAACAGCCACCATACCTACCTATTATGGCATTTCCATAGCCATTCCAAGATATATTGCCATGCAACTTTCCATCATTCCGTTTTATTATGACACGCTCCATCACTGTCATATTGCTTTGCATGATCATGTAGTTGACATAGTATTTGTGGCAAAGCCACCGTTCATAATTTTTATACATGTCACTCTTGAGTCCTTGCACATCCCGGTACACCGCCGGAGGCAATCATATAGAGTCATATTTTGTTCTAAGTATCGAGTTGTAAGTAAATAAAAGTGTGATGATCTTCATTATTAGAGCATTGTCCCATGTGAGGAAAAAAAGAGGCCAACGAAGCCCACAAATAAAAAAAAAGAGGCCAAAGAAGCCCACCAAAAAAATGAGAGAAAAGAGAGAAGGGGCAATATTACTGTCCTTTTTCCACACTTGTGCTTCAAAGTAGCACCATGATCTTCATGATAGAGAGTCTCCTATGTTGTCACTTTCATATACTAGTGGGAATTTTTCATTATAGAACTTGGCTTGTATATTCCAATGATGGGCTTCCTCAAATTGCCCTAGGTCTTCGTGAGCAAGCGAGTTGGATGCACACCCACTTAGTTTGTTTTTGAGCTTTCATAAACTTATAGCTCTAGTGCATCCGTTGCATAGCAATCCCTACTCACTCACATTGATATCTATTGATGGGCATCTCCATAGCCCGTCGATACGCCTAGTTGATGTGAGACTATCACCTTCTTTTTGTCTTCTCCACAACCACCATATTCTATTCCACCTATAGTGCTATGTCCATGGCTCATGCTCATGTATTGCATGAAAGTTGAAAAGGTTTGAGAACATCAAAAGTATGAAACAACTGCTTGGCTTGTCATCGGGGTTGTGCATGATTTGAATACTTTATGTGATGAAGATGGAGCATAGCCAGACTATATGATTTTGTAGGGATAGCTTTCTTTGGCCATGTTATTTTGAGAAGACATGATTGCTTTATTAGTATGCTTGAAGTATTATTGTTTTTATGTCAATATTAAACTTTTGTTTTGAATCTTATGGATCTAAAGATTCATGCCACAATAAAGAAAATTACATGGATAAGTATGTTAGGTAGCATTCCACATCAAAAATTCTGTTTTTTATCATTTACCTACTCGAGGACGAGCAGGAATTAAGCTTGGGGATGCTTGATACGTCTCCAACGTATCTATAATTTTTTATTGTTCCATGCTATTATATTATCTGTTTTGGATGTTTTATATGCATTAATATGGTATTTTATATTATTTTTGGGACTAACCTATTAACCTAGAGCCCAGTGCCAGTTTCTGTTTTTTCCTTGTTTTTGAGCCTCGCAGAAAAGGAATACGAAACGGAGTCCAAACGGAATAAAACTTCACGATGATTTTTCTTGGACCAGAAGACACCCAGGGGACTTGGAGTCCAAGTCAGAAGAGCCACGAGGCGGCGACAAGGGTGGAGGGCGCGCCCTAGGGGGGGTGCCCCCTACCTTGTGGGCCCCTCGGTGACTTCCTAACCTAGGTCTTCCTCCTATATATTCAAAAATATTCCAGAACCACCAGCGGCATCCACGAAAACACTTTTCCACCGCTGCAGCCTTCTGTTCCCGTGAGATCCCATCTTGGGAACTTTTCCGGCATCCTGCCGGAGGGGGAATCGATCACGGAGGGCTTCTACATCAACTCCATTACCCTTTCGATGATGTGTGAGTAGTTTACCTCAGACCTACGGGTCCATAGCTAGTAGCTAGATGGCTTCTTCTCTCTCTTTGATTGTCAATACAACGTTCTCCTTGATGTTCTTGGAGATCTATCTGATGTAATATTCTTTTGCGGTGTGTTTGTCGAGATCCGATGAATTGTGGATTTATGATCAGCTTATCTATGAATATTATTTGAATCTTCTCTGAATTCTTTTATGCATGATTTAATATCTTTGTATTTATCTTTGAATTATCGGTTTGGTTTGGCCAACTAGATTGGTTTTTCTTGCAATCGGAGAGGTGCTTAGCTTTGGGTTCAATCTTGCGTGATTTCACACAGTGACAAAGTAGGGGTAGCGAGACACGTATTGCATTGTTACCATCGAGGATAAAAAGATGGGGTTTTCATCATATTGCTTGAGCTAATTCCTCTACATCATGTCATCTTACTTAAGGCGTTACTCCATTCTTTATGAACTTAATACTCTAGATGCATGCTGGATAGCGGTCGATGTGTGGAGTAATAGTAGTAGATGCAGGCAGGAGTCGGTCTACTTAATATGGACGTGATGCCTATATGCATAATCATTGCCTTGGATATCATCATAACTTTGCGCTTTTCTATCAATTGCTCGACAGTAATTTGTTCACCCACCGTATTATTTGCTTTCATGAGAGAAGCCTCTAGTGAAACCTATGGCCCCGGGTCTATTTTCCATCATATTACTTTCTGATCTATTATTTTGCAATCTTTTATTTTTATATCTATATACCAAAAAACCCAAAAAAAATTATCTTTTGTTTATCTATCTCTATCAGATCTCACCTTTGCAAGTGACCGTGAAGGGATTGACAACCCCTTTATCGCGTTGGGTTCAAGTGTTTGATTGTTTGTGCAGATGTTGGTGATTTGTGCGTTATTCTCCTACTGGATTGATACCTTGGTTCTTAACTGAGGGAAATACTTACCTCTACTGTGCTACATCACCCTTTCCTCTTCAAGGGAAAAACCAACGCAAGCTCAAGAAGTAGCACACCGCTCCACCGCACAGCGATGCAAGTCACTTATCAGTGCGGTGTCAAGCCCCCAAGTGATTAAGTGGCCTCTGCTAAGCACGTGGCGGCCCATTGGAAGACAAGATTTATCCAAGTGACACCCGTCCAGAAGTGTGTCAAGATAATAAGCAAGAGATGGTTAAGCGGCTCGGGAGGTCTGCCGCGCTTCATCCTCAGCATGACACCTAGCAGTGCATTTAATGCACTTTGTCCTAACTGCCAGAGTTAGGTTTGGTAGCACTGTTGGCTATCTAATCAATAGATAAAGACAATTTTGCCATTGTGGTTGCCCCTTAAGCTATAAAAGGAGGTCCAAGGCGACCTAGCAAAGGATTCGGCCCCTCACACACTTGTACGCGCGTAGCTGCACTCCCCGAGGCACCCTTGCCGGGCTTGAGCGCTGCATGCTCGTTGTGTTCTTCCACTCAATCCGCCAAAGCAAGAGTATGGTTTTATGCTACCCAGCGGCCCGAACCTAGGTAAAAACCACCAGTGTCACTACCGTCGTGTTGTTCCATGCCTTCTGCTCTTTGTGCAATGTGATCCCCCTTGCCGAACCACAAAGGGGCTCATGGCCCCATAGGTGATCGTGATCCACCACGACAATTGGAGACTTGCTTGTGCCTCATATTGGATTGATACCATGGTTCTTAACTGAGGTAAATACTTATCTCTAGTTTGCTGCATCACCCTTCCTCTTCAAGGAAAAAATAAACGCAAGCTCAAGAAGTAGCAGCACATAGGCGCCGCCACGCCCCGGAATGCGGGCGCCACATCAGCACCCAACGCCTCTCCAGTATGGCGAAAGTGTCCGAATGCCGAGACAGTGACGGCCCAACCTCTTGTGCCGCCTGTCAAGGCCGCAATGGCTCAGCCCACGGAGAAGGAGGAGGTGCCTCAGCCTCCGCCGGCTATCCTTACCCCCGCCAGCGAGCGCGATGCAGGGGGCGCCATGGCACAGCCTCAAGCTGTGCTCACACCTGGGGCCTAGCGGGCCGGCGTGGCAGTCCCTCCCAGGCGTGCTGCGGGAGCCGAGCGCGGGGAATGATCCCGAGCCCCCCATGCCCCAGGCGGAGGACGCCGGGCCATCTCGACTGTGACAGCAACAAGCGCAGGGGCACCGCCCCCTCGCCAGGCTCTCGCGCTAGTGAATTGCGACTCCTTGATCAGGCGTGGGGCCTTGGCCGACGCTCAGGTCGCACCCGGTCTCGCGCTAGTGAATTGCGACTCCTTGACACTACCACCAAGGAAGCCCATGTCCGGGCTGAGGCCACCATTGCTGAGAGCAGGAAGGAAACCGCCGAGGCGAAGGTAGCTTGTGAAAGAGTGCTCGCCGAGGCGGGGGCAGCCGCCAAGTGCTGCAGCAAAGGGGAAGCCAGCCTGAAGGCGCTCCAGGACGAACAGGCCGCGCAGGCGCGACAACTCCAGCTATGGGAGGACGACCTCAAGGCCTGCGAGGCAAAGCTTGCGGATCGTGACTCCAAATTGGCGAAGGTGGCGACCGAACAGGTCGCAGAGCGTGAACGCTTGGAAGCGTTGCAACGCTAGGTGACCGACGCCCAAGAGGCCCACGCCAAGCACGTCTCCTAGACCAACACCAAGCTTGATGCCCGGAGAGGAAGGTCCAGGAGGACGCCGACGCGTAGGCCGCGGCTGACGGCACCACTCTCTCTTCGCTTGAGCTCAGGGCCCGCAAGGCGCTGAGCTCCATATGCAGGGAGAGGTTCGAGGCTCCGCTCGCAGCCCCCGACACCGGCTATGCCGAGCTTTCCTCCAAGCTCGTGGAAGAGCTTGAGGGCGCGGCCCAGAAGGTGGATGGCATCCTGGAGGAGGAATGCCGTGACCTCTTCTCTGTGGCGGCGACGCGCGTCTCCAGCCACCTCCTCCTTCGCGATCCCGGCTTCGACTTCGGCAAGGTGATAGTCCCCGTCCCCAAAGAATCTCGCGATGACCTGGCGAAAGCTGTGGGGAGCCACATGACCGCGCTGCTTGGGAAGTTGTCCCGCAGCAGTGATGGGGGACCTGGCGAGACCGAGGTGGGTATCGGCAATGGCGGCGATGGCCCTTCTTCCTGAAACTTCCTTATCACCCTGCAATAGACTGACTCTGCCTCGTGAAGTCATAAGACAATGGCTTCATTTGTTAAAATTCGCGGCTTGTAATAACTGTTTGTGATCCACGGGTTTCCTTCCCGTGCTTGGTTTCTCTCTTGCTTGCCTTTGTGCTCTGCGCCGGCAGGGCCCAGCCCCGTGCATACCTCAGCCGTTGCTGGAATGTCATGTCGCGATGCCTCGACAAAGCCAGGAGGTGAGGGGCTTTGGGAACTAGTAAAGGCTCCTGAGGCACGATGCTCGGGAGTCCCCCCTTGACGCTGCAAGTGGCCCTCATGAAGGGAAAATACCGGCGACGACGAGGCTGCGCTGGGGGCTCTCATACTTAGCTCTTTGTGGTGCTGACAGCCGTCACTTGTCGAACGCGTCTTGTGAAACTCCTCGAGTGCTCCGTCCCGAGGAAGCACCTGCGCACAAAGCTTTATTTCGGACGATGTGCGCTAGCTGGCTTGCACCTGGGTGTTACACGAGGAGACTAGACACCCAGGGCCTTGATGGGGTGACGTGCATGGGAGCAGGCCCGTGAGCAAGAGCCCGGTCCCTTGGGTTTTTCAGCGCTGCTGGGACTGACCCGAGCACATGCACTGTGTCCAGCCCCTGCTCGCAAAAGGCTCAGGGAAGAGTTGCGAGCGCATGTCGCAGAACAGTCGAGCGGCAACCGTGATGGGCACGGGCCATCCTGAGGTCAATGCGGCCCGTGGGGCGCTCTCAGTTGATTAACCACCAGAGCGGAGCATGGGGCTTCCACTTGGGCGTGGGTATGATCGTAATTTGATCGTTCTGCCAGCGCGGGTCTTGGGGCTTCCACTAGGCGTGCGCATGGTCGTGGTTCGACCGTTCTGCCAGCGCTGGGCATGGGGCTTCCACTGGGCGTGGTGGGAGCTCTGTTCCAGAGTCTCCAGGGTGTGTACTTCCCCACTTCGTTCGTACGCGTGACGGGCACGACAGAACTTGCGGAGGGGTCAGATGCTCATGAGCCAGCGCGGGGCTCAGGAGATCCTTCCTCAATCCTCAGGCGGTTTGCGCCTAGCTCTTAATGAAGCTGCATGCTCATGTAACCCCAGACATGGGGCGACCCGCACTAGATGGCCGTCCCGAGGCCATCGCATGAGAAGGTTAGACACCAAGGACCCAAACGAGGTGACGTGTATGGGTCTGGCCCGCCAGACAGAGCTTGGTCACCTGGATTTAGCGACCCTGCAGGGACGAACCTGAGCACAGACGCCACGCCAAGTTTTCCCATGGAATGATCAAAGGAAGAGCCACTCGGTGCGCGGCACCCGTGGTGACAAAACACCAAAATTGCAGTCATACAGACTGGGCCGCGCCCTTACTTGCCTGCTCGCGATGGTCCCATCAGAGGACGATACACCAAGGACCTCTAGAGGTGACGTGCATGGGAGCTGGCCTGCGAGACAGAGCTCGGTCACTTGGATTTATCGGCGCTGCAGGGACGGACCCGAGCACAGACGCCGTATCAGCCCCCGGTCATGAAACGGTTAAGAGCAGGGTCGTAAGGGCACGGCGATTTCTATGGGTGTCGAGGCACCAATCACGCAATTTAAGCCAGAGGTAAAACTCCACCAGAGCATAACTAAATCTGGTACATGACCAAAAACGATGTGGCTGCAGGGACGGGCCCTGACCAGCCTAAGGATGAAGCAACCCGAGGGGTGCCCTCAATTGAACGAATCAAAAATTCACCTGGCAATGATGCTGCTGTAGGAGCATCGGGGCAGTTGGCGAAGCGTGTCGTGGAGGTTCGCCCCTTAGGGGCCGGATAGCTCCTGAGGTCCTGGAAGCTCATGAGGAACCGAAGCCTCACGAGATGCCAACGCGAGCCACACGAAGCGCTAGTAGGTGGCGCCAACATTCAGCAGACCGAAGGGCATGCAGACGTGGTTGGTGGCGATGCCCTGCTCCGACCAACGCGCGATGGCCAGAAGATGTCCTGAGAACTAGCCATGTTGAGGCCCGGGATGTTGACGCACACGCGCAGCTCTCTGCCCACGTCGGGAGCGGCAGCTGAGTCAACGGGCCGCACCGGGCGACGCTCGCCGTGCATGGCCCAAGCATCCTACAGCTTGTGGATCTCCTAGGTGATGAACTCTTGTGCTCCTGGCGCCTGGCACGATGCTCCTTGCTTGTTGGGGCGCGCGTCAAAGCACGCCTCCAAGTGGTGCCCGAGCACCTCCCTCGTCATGCTAGCCAGGTTAGACACTCTCCAGGTGGAAGCCCCCGAGCCTGCCCAGAGGGAGGCGTCGGTCACGCCTTCCTATGCGGGAGGGAGGCAAGCCCCGATGGCAAGCGCGACGCTGGAGGTGTCACCAGCCGGTGCCTTCTTCGCCTCAAAACAACTCTTGGGGAGGAGTTGCTTCTTCTTTGCAGGGGCGGTCTCAGGAGGCGCTGTGGCATTCTCGCCGTCAGAATTCTCAGCCGCGGCGGCCCGGTAGGCATGCTCAAGGGAGCAGACCGCGTCTTTTTCATAGCAGGCGACAGTGATGACGCCGCTGCACCCTGGCATCTTGAGGACATTGTAGCCATGGTGGGTTGCTGCCATGAACATGGCGAGCGCAGGGTATCCCAGGATGGCGTTGTATGGGAGGCCGATGTGGGCCACGTCGAAGTTGATCAGCTCGGTGTGGTAGTTGTCGCGGGTGCCGAAGGTGACCGGGAGGCGCACCTGCCCCAGGGGAGTGGTCGATCCATCCGTCACCCAAGAGAAGGGCCTGGTGGGCATCAGCTGGTCGTAGGGCACATGGAGTGTTTCAAAGGTTGCGATGGAGATCATGTTGAGGCCGGCACCCCCGTCGATGAGGGTCTTGGTGACGGAGACGTTGCTGATGGTGGGGGTGCACAACATGGGGAGCGTGCCGGCGGTGGCCGAGCACCTGAGGTGGTCCTCAGAGTCGAAGGTGATGGCGTACTGCGACCACTTGAGGGTCCGCACAGCCTCAAGCCTCGGGAGGGCGGCGTTCACCTCGCGAGAGAATTGCTTGAAGAGGCAGTTGGACACAGGAGCCTGGGCTTCGCCGAGGATGCAGGCTACTGCGCAAGGTTCCTGGTAGCCCCCAGCCCCCTCGTCTTGCTGGTTGTTGTCGTTCCTCTTGGGTGGCGGCGGCAGAAGGCCCGCATTGCCCTGAGGACGTGCCAGCCTCGCGAGGTTCCTGGTAGCCCCCAGCCCCCTCACGAGGCTGATCACGCCAGGCGCCGTCGCGAGGTTCCTGGTAGCCCCCAGCCCCCTCACGAGGCTGATCATGCCAGGCGCCGTCGTGAGGCTGATCGCGCCAGCCACCCTCGCGAGGCTGGTCGCGCCAAGCCTCGCGGGGGGTTGCGGTTGTCCCATCGGCCTCCACCATGGCCGAAGCCACGATCGTTGCTGTCGGGGCAACGGCCCATGCGCGCGTCATGGAGCTCCTTGAGCTCCTGACAGTCATCGGTGTTGTGGGTGCGCACATTGTAGTAGACGCAGAACAGGCGGCCATCCTTGACAGGCTCATCGCGGTCGCAGTCGCGCTTCTGCTCAGGCTCTGCCGCCAGCACGGTAGGGCCCTTGTGCTTCACTTCCTTGGCCTTGGCCTTCTTGTCATCTGGCTCGGTGTGAGGGTTGTTGAGGAGGAAGAGGCAGCCTTCCTCTGCCTTTGCGCACTTGTCGGCCATGTTGAGTAGTTCCAGCGCTGAGCTCAGGTCATCGTTGATGTCAAGCATTTCGCACATCCTGACGTCTGTCACGCCATTGGTGAACATCGAGATGATGGCTTTGTTTGAGGCCTTCCGGATCTTGTGGCGCACTTGGGTGAAGTGCTAAATGTACTTGCGGAGGGTCTCGCCAGGGCGTTGCTTCACACCCCACAGGTCGTTGATGGTGAGGGCGCGGTCGCGAGTGCCCTGGAAGCTGGCGATAAACTGCTCGCGGAGCTCATCCCACGAAGAGATAGAAACCTCGGGCAGGTTCATGAGCCAGGAGCGTGCGCCATCCTTGAGGGCCATGGGAAACCAGTTTGCCATGACCTTGTCATTGCCGTTCGCCGCCTCGATGCTCAGTGCGTAGAGCTGGAGGTACTCCGTGGGGTCGGGGATGCCGTCGTTGTGCGGGGGCAGCTCCGTCTTGAACTTGGCTGGCCAAACCACCCGACGCAGCTCGCGAGTGAAGGCCCGACAACCGGTGGTGCTCATGGGCGCGCCTCGTGCATCGGCGGCGCAGTCTTGGCGTCCTGCTGCAGCGACCTCTTGGGCGACCTGGTCCAGGCGCTGGCGCTACCACTCGAGGGACGCATGTGCATCGGGCGGTGCTCCGTGCACGATCTGGTAGCTGGCCTCATATTGAGCCGGCACATGCGCTCCGCGCGGCGGGTCGCGCGGCCGCGCATCGTGCCGGAGCTCGGCGTTGCAACCACGTAGGGAAGGAGGCGGAGGCGCGCCGTGCGCCACATCACCAACACGAGATGGTGGAGGACAAAGCGAGTGGGAAGGCACCGGGGCCTCGCCCGCGGCGTTGACGAGCTCAGTGACGCGGCCAAGCCAGGTGTCGTAGCCTTCATTGGCCGGGCGATAGTGTAGCAACTCACGCGCCAAGAGCAGCGCAGCCTGCGCATTCGCCGGCCCACGGTGGGCATGGGAGGACGAAGCCGTAGCTAGGGTGAGCGAAGGCATGGCGGTGCGGCCGTTGGGCTGCACGGAAGGGTGCATGGAGGAATCCTGTTGCTCGTGAGCAGCGGGCTCAGTGGCGGCATTGGTCGCGGCCAAGGCGGAGTGACAACGGCCGCCATGGCACGCAGGCTCCGTCTAGGCGACGCGAGCTCCTCGGCGTTCGGCACGAACACGGCGAGCGTCGGCCATGGAGATGGTGGAGAAAGAACTGAAGCGGAGCGGAAGGACTTTGGCACACCCCTACCTGGCACGCCAAATGTCGGAATCGGGGCTCCAGGGACCCAAGAAAGGTTCGAACTCTGGGGTGTGCTCACAGAACTTTGCCAAGCTCCAGCTCATTGCCCACTACCTCGCGGCGATGCTCCGGCGTGCTCGAGCTAAAGGAAAGAAGAACACAGACACGGAAGTTTACCCAGGTTTGGGCCACCTTGTGGTGTAAGACCCTACTCCTGCTTGTGGATGGATTGCCTCGCGAGGGAGGATGAGTATGTGACTACAAGGAAGACGAACTGTCTTGGGAGGCTCGGATGGCTCGAGGGATCTCCCGGGTTTTGACCCCTCTCTACGGTGGAGCCCTAGCTATACTTATACTGGCCCTGGTCCTCTTCCCCCAAAAACGCTAGGCGGGAAGGGTTGCCACAACGACCAATTTTGAAGGGGGACAGGAGTACAACTTATCCTGACTAAAGGTGGTCTTCGCCTGCCAAAGCTCCATGCCATGACGCGCCGGTGGGCTCGGTGATGTCCTCCTTCCCGGCGAGCCCACCGTCTTGGTCTTCTTGCACCAAAGTGGCAAGCTTTGGGGATTGCTTTGGGAACCGACGCGCTGTCCTTGCTCCCTTAGCATGAAAGAGGAAAACCTCCTTATCCGTGCTGGCTGACGCCCTTCTGGCTTCGCTCGTTGCCACGCGCATCACCCACGTGGAGACACATGGCCGCGTGACTCCTTCAGCTGATCCTTGACCTATACGCCTCCGCGGGGGGCCTCGGGAAGCCGCCTTGTGAGAGGGCCTCGCGGGGCTATTGAAGACACCCGATGACGCGCCCCTTGCGAGGTGGAGTCCTCGCGAGGGCCTGGCTCGTGAAGTCCGAAGGTGGGCTAGCTTGGGCCCTTGGTAGCGTCACGCACTGGGCCACAGGCAGACGGGCCTGGGTACCCCCAGTCCCATGGGCCTGACAGTAGCCCCCGGGCCCGTGGCGTGCACAACTCCGTCCATTGAGGAAGGGGGCGAAACGGTGCGGGCCCCAACCGCCTACAGGCCAGGCTCGACGTGTGGCGCACGATGGGGCGTAGGACGCCCCCACTTATGCACGATGCCTCAGCAACTGCCCGGGCTGACATAAAGCCTGGCGGGCGCTGCGCGGGGCCATCATTGCTCTGAAGGCGAAGGGGCATGAACCAGCCCCTATTGGTGCTATAAGAAGAGCAGGGGGTCAGACCCTTTCGCCCATCTCCTTCTTCATGCTTCTCCATTTCGACCCACCATTGCTGCAGCCATGGCACCCTTGAGGAGGTTCTCCGCTGCCGAGAAGGGAAAGGCGGCCCTGGAAGAGGTGGAACCGCCAAAGCCGGCGAGGGGGAGGGGCCGTCCTCGCACGATTGCCGCCACACCCGGGCCGCCTCCCTGGGGACGTGGACGCCCTCCGCTCATGCCCTATGCTGGCTCCGGCAGCCGAGGGAACCACTCCGCCTATGGGCGTGGGCGTGGGCGAGGGGGACAAGGCGGCTGCGACAGGGGTGGGCAGAGCGGGGCCGCCCGGCCGCCCCAAGCGTGGAGTCATTCCGCCGACGCGGCCCACGAGTTCATGGTGAGCATGTACCGCGATCCTTGCACCTGGCTCTGGCTCCCCGATGCCTTCACGAGGGAGATGGTGGAGCATGCTCCTCAGGGCCTGTGGCTGCAATCGAACGGCTGCTGCACAGGCCGTCCTGGGTGGCGACAGACTTCACCCCCTCTGGCTTCATGTTTTTGAGGTGGGGGTGAAAGTCGTTCACCCTCACCCTCGGCCTGAAGGAAGGGCACACCCTCCACTTTAGGTATGATGGGACCGCCACACTCTTCGTGAAGATCTTCGGGATCGTCGGCTGCCGCCTGGACTGCTGCATGGAGAGCGACAACGGTGGCAGCTGCGGCTCCTCTGGCGACGACGCATCTTGTTTAGACTTGTCCGCTTCTACGCGATCGCATTAGTGCTCTGCATCGCTAGGACCCAGCCCCGAGCAAGCCTCAGCCATCACTGGTATGTCAGGTCGCGATGCCTGGGACAAGGTCAGGAGGTGAGGGGCCTGAGGTCCGGTAAGAGCTCCTGAGGCACGATGCTCAGGAGGTCCCCTTTGACGCGCAAGCAGCTCACGCAAGAGAAGAGATTTCCGCCTTGACGAGATCGCGAAAAGAAAGAATGTTACTTAGAAAGATTTCCGCGCCACGTGAGGCGGTCAACTTAGCTCTTTGGGGCGTGGCGTAGATCGACCATGGCTCGTGTGAAGTCCTTGCGGCGCGAGGGCGCGTTTCGTTGAAGTTTGGCTTATTGCCCGTCTTCTATCTGTGATAAGTCAATACAGGCCCCGCGAGGGGTGCGTGAAAAATTGATGCCCTTTGTGCCTTAACCAACGCCTTTGCGGCTAAATTTTGAACTCCCTCCCCCTACTTCCTCGCGAGGCTTGCCCTTCTTTTTATTGTTTGCCAAAATGCTCTATGTCCTTAGGACCCGGCCCTCGAGCGAGGCTCAGCCACCACTGGTATGTCAGGTCGCGATGCCTGGGACAAGGCCAGGGGGTGAGGGGCTCGAGAGCCAGTAAGAGCCCCCGAGGCGCGATGCTCAGGAGCCCCCCTTTTAATGTGCAAGCGACTTACATGAAAAAGAGGAGACATGCTTCACCAGGATCGTAGGGAGGAGGGATCTCAACCAGCAACAACACGCCGCATGAGGTGGTTGTACTTAGCTTTTCGTTGTCGGCAACGTAGATCGGACAGTCGCCCGCTCGAGGCTGGGCCTCCTGAGGTGATGCGAGGTGTTATTCGGACGACGTTCGAGCGCCTGGCTCCTGAAGCCTCTGCATGCTAACATGTTACAAGGTATAGAGGTGATGCGCTCTTGCTGGCCTACTCATGATTGTTCTGTGAGGAGACAAGGCACTAAGGACCTGACGAGGTGACGTGCACGGGGCCGACCAGCGAGTCAGAGCTCGATCACTTAGGTTTATCAGCGCTACATGGACAGACCCGAGCACAGGCGTCGTGCCAATAGCCCCCGCTCATGGGACGGTCAAGAGGAGAGCTGCAGGTGCACGGAGGCCTAAGGAGTGGCGCCTCCAAATGTGATGTGGCACCAAGCACGAAGTTTAAGCAAGAAGAGTAAACTCATGAAAACACGACTGGGTTTAGTACACAACCAAAAATCAAGGCGGCTACAGGGGCTGACTCTAAACAGCCTAAGGATGATGCAGCCTGCGGGGTGCCCTCAATTGAACAAACCAAAAAGTCACCTTGGTAATGATGCTGCTGTGGGAGCATCGGAGTGGTTAGCGAAGCGTGTAGAGGAGGTTCGCCCCTTAGGGGCCGGCTAGCTCCTAAGGCCCTGGAAGCTGATACGTCTCCAACGTATCTATAATTTTTGATTGTTCCATGCTATTATATTATCTATCTTGGATGTTTTACATGCATTTATATGCTATTTTATATAATTTTTGGGACTAACCTATTAACCTAGAGCCTAGTGCCAGTTTTCTGTTTTTTCCTTGTTTTTGAGTTTCACAGAAAAGGAATATCAAACGGAGTCCAATTGAGCTGAAAATTTACGACGATTGTTTTTGGACCAAAAGAAGCCCACGGAGTACCAGAGATGCACCAGAAGAGTCCCGAGACCACCACAAGGGTGGAGGACGCTCCCACCCCCCTAGGGCGCGCCCTCCGACCTTGTGGGCCCCTCGTGGACTCCCCTGACTTGTTCTCAACGCCAACACCTCTTATATATCCCCAAACCTCCAGAACATAACCTAGATCACGAGTTCCGCCGCCGCAAGCCTCTGTAGTCACCAAAAACCAATCTGGACCCTGTTCCGGCACCCTGCCGGAGGGGGAAATCATCACCGGTGGCCATCTTCATCATCCCGGCGGTCTCCATGACGAGGATGGAGTAGTTCACCCTCGGGGCTGAGGGTATGTACCAGTAGTATGTTTTTGATCTCTCTCTCTCTCTTGTGTTCTAGATTTGGCACGATCGTGATGTATCGCGAGCTTTCCTATTATAGTTGGATCTTATGATGTTTCTCCCCCTCTACCTTCTTGTAATGGATTGAGTTTTCCCTTTGAAGTTATCTTATCGGATTGAGTCTTTAAGGATTTGAGAACACTTGATGTATGTCTTGCATGTGCTTATCTGTGGTGACAATGGGATATTCACGTGATCTACTTGATGTATGTTTTGGTGATCAACTTGCGGGTTCTGTGACCTTGTGAACTTATGCATAGGGGTTGGCACACGTTTTCGTCTTGACTCTCCGGTAGAAACTTTGGGGCACTCTTTGAAGTTCTTTGTGTTGGTTTGAATAGATGAATCTGAGATTGTGTGATGCATATCGTATAATCAAACCCGCAGATACTTGTGGTGACATTGGAGTATCTAGGTGACATTAGGGTTTTGGTTGATGTGTGTCTTAAGGTTTTATTTTAGTATGAACTCTAGGGCTGTTTGTGACACTTATAGGAATAGCCCAGTAGATCGATTAGAAAGAATAATTTTGAGGTGGTTTCGTACCCTACAATAATCTCTTCGTTTGTTCTCTGCTATTAGTGACTTTGGAGTGACTCTTTGTTGCACGTTGATGGATTTTTATATGATCTAATTATGTTATCATTGTTGAGAGAACTTGCACTAGTGAAAGTATGAACCCTAGGCCTTGTTTCGAAGCATTGCAATACCGTTTTTGCTCACTTTTGTTACTAGTTACCTTGCTGTTTTTATATTTTCAGATTACAAAAACCTATATCTACTATCCATATTGCACTTGTATCACCATCTCTTCGCCGAACTAGTGCACCTATAAAATTTACCATTGTATTGGGTGTGTTGGGGACACAAGAGACTCTTTGTTATTTGGTTATAGGGTTGTTTGAGAGAGACCATGTTCATCCTATGCCTCCCACGGATTGATAAACCTTAGATCATCCACTTGAGGGAGATTTGCTACTGTCCTACAAAACTCTGCGCTTGGAGGCCCAACACGAGTCTACAAGAAGAAGGCTGCGTAGTAGACATCAAGCTCTTTTCTAGCGCCGTTGCCGGGGAGGTGAGTGCTTGAAGGTATATCTTTAGATCTTGCAATCGAATCTTTTAGTTTCTTGTTTTATCACTAGTTTAGTTTATAAAATAAAACTACAAAAAAATGGAATTGAGGTTGCCTCATATGCTTCATCTTTTTAATGTCTTTCGTGAAAATGATGGGAAGGAAAATTGTGCTAAAGTGTTAGAAGAAGAAGTCTATAAATTGTTTGGCACTAAATTTTTGAATGATGAGCATGACTGCAATGTTGTTAGTATGAATTCTTTGAATATCCATGATGCTAATGATATGCAAAGCCACAAGCTTGGGGATGCTATGCTTGATGAAGATGATATTTTTATTCCCCTAAGTTTTGATGAGCAAATTTACTATGATGATAGCATGCCTCCTATTTATGATGATTATATTGATGAAAGTGGGTTTGGAAGAGTGTCAACTCTAGGTATTAATAATCCCACTATTTT
Source organism: Thinopyrum elongatum (assembly GCA_011799875.1). Taxonomy (NCBI): domain Eukaryota; kingdom Viridiplantae; phylum Streptophyta; class Magnoliopsida; order Poales; family Poaceae; genus Thinopyrum; species Thinopyrum elongatum. The sequence goes on along the minus strand of CM022298.1, from coordinate 401,611,026 downwards.
GGAGGGTGTTAAATCTTTTCACAATATTGATGAAAGTGGATTTGGAGAGGTCATGACTTTATTTAGTGATGAATCCACTATTTTGGAAGAGGTTCCAATCGATTATGAGAACAAAGTTGCTATCTATGATGATTATTGTGATGACATATATGCGATAAAGAATAATGATAACCATGAAACTTGTCATCATGATTTTAATTTTCAATTGGATTATGCCTCACATGATAGTTATTTTGTTGAGTTTGCTCCCACTATTATTCATGAGAAGAAATTTGCTTATGTGGAGAGTAATAAAATATCTATGCTTGTGGATCATGAAAATAATGCTTTATGTGAAAGTTATATTGTTGAATTCATTCATGATGCCACTGAAAATTATTATGAGGGAGGAACATATGCTTCTACATATTGCAACAATATCAAGTTTCCTCTCTATGTGTTGAAAATCTTGAAGTTTTGCTTGCTTTACCTTCCTATGCTAGTTGATTCTTGCTCCCATAAATTGTTTGCTCACAAAATCCCTATGCATAGGAAGTGGGTTAGACTTAAATGTGCTAGTCATATTCTTCATGATGCTCTCTTTATGTTTCAATTCTCATCTTTTATGTGAGCATCATTGACATCTTCATGCCTATCTAAAAAGGCATTAAAGAAAAGCGCTTGTTGGGAGACAACCCAATATTTACCCCTACTGTTTTTGTGTGTTAACATGATTAAGCTACTGTAGTAATCATGTTTTATAGCTTTTGTTTGAATAAAGTGCCAAGTAAAGCCTTTGGGATAATGTGGTTGATAGTTGACTTGATTCTGTGCAAAAACAGAAACTTTCACTTCCAGTAACAGAATTGTTTAAATTCACTGGAACAATTAAAAACTCTGAATTTTTTATAGAGGATTGATATACAAATTTTCTACGTTTTCCTAATTTTTCAGAATTTTGGAGTAAAATAAGTATGAGCTCAATTCAGTTCTTCCACAGACTGTTCTGTTTTTGACAGATTCTGTTTTCGATGCATAGTTTGCTTGTTTTCTAGTTTCTATGGCTTATATTGCTTAATATAAATTGTAGAAATGATAGGGTATAGTAGGAATCATGTGATAAAAGTTATTAATCTTGTCTTGACAGTACCAAAGTGAATGATTTGTTTTATTATACTAACGGATCTCACGAAGGTTTTGTTAAGTTTTGTGTGATTGAAGTTTTCAAGTTTTGGGTGAGATATCGATATGAGGAGAATAAGGAGTGACAAGACCCTAAGCTTGGGGATGCCCAAGGCACCCCAAGATAATATTCAAGGAAGATCCAAGCAACTAAGCTTGGGGATGCCCCGGATGGCATCCCCTCTTTCGTCTTCAACATTATCGGTAACCTCACTTGGAGCTATATTTTTATTCCTCACATGATATGAGTTTTGCTTGGAGCGTCATTTTATTTTATTAGGATTTGCTTGATGTTATTTAGATTAATGTTTTGTATCTTTTATTTCAATAAAAATGTCAAGTATAGCCTTTACCATACTTATTTTGCAAGTCTATATGTTGCTGTTTGAAAACAGAAAGTTTGCTTTTATGTTTTGAATATTTGTGAATAGTAAGAACATGATAAAATCTTTAAATTTTTAAAAAATGAGTAAAAACAAATTCTATACTGTGTGGTAATTTTTAAGAATTTTTGGAGTTAGGTAAGTATGAGTACAATTGCACTCTTTACAGACTGTCCTGTTTTGACAAATTGCTGTTATGTTTGCATATGTTTGCTTGTTTAATGATTCTATTTGAGGATAGGAGTATTAAATATGCAGAGGCATTTAGTATGCAATGTTAAATAATAATTTTAGTGATTTTCTACAGTAGAGAATGATAAGGTTTTGCATTTGATTTATACTAACTTATCTCACGAGTTCTTGTTGAGTTTTGTGTGGATGAAGTTTTTAAGATTTAGGGAACCCGTGATATAAAAGGAATTAAGGAGACACAAAAGCTCAAGCTTGGGGATGCCCAAGGCACTCCAATATAATATTTCAAGAAGTCTCAAGCATCTAAGCTTGGGGATGCCCCGGTAGGCATCCCACCTTTCTTCATCAAGAATTATCGGTTAGTATCGGTTGAACCTAAGTTTTTGCTTCTTCACACGATATGTGCTATCCTTGTAATATCACTTTATTTTGTTTTGCTTGCTGTTTGAATAAAGTACTTAAGATCTGAAATTCTTTTATGAGAGAGAGTCTTCACATAGTTACATAATTATTCGACTACTCATTGATCTTCACTTATATCTTTTGGAGTAGTATGTCATTTGCTCTAGTACTTCACTTATATCTTTTTAGAGCACGACGGTAGTTTTATTTTGAAGAAATTGTTGAACTGTTATGCTTCACTTATATTATTTTGAGAGTCTTTAAACAGCATGGTAATTTGCTTTGGTTATGAATTTAGTCCTAATATGATGGGCATCCAAGAGGGATATAATAAAAACTTTCGTATAAAGTGCATTGAATACTATGAGAAGTTTGATTCCTTATGATTGTTTTGAGATATAAATATGGTGATATTAGAGTCATGCTAGTGAGTAATTGTGGATTGTAGAAATACTTGTGTTAAAGTTTGTGATTCCCGTAGCATGCACGTATGGTGAACCGTTATGCGATGAAGTCGGAGCATGAATTATTTATTGATTGTCTTCCTTATGAGTGGCGGTCGGGGACGAGCGATGGTCTTTTCCTACCAATCTATCCCCCTAGGAGCATGCGCGTAATACTTCATTTCAATAACTAATAGATTTTTGCAATAAGTATGTGAGTTCTTTATGACTAATGTTGAGTCCATGGATTATACGCACTCTCACCCTTCCACCATTGCTAGCCTCTCTAGTACCGCGCAACTTTCGCCGGTACCATACACCCACCATATACCTTCCTCAAAACAGCCACCATACCTACTATTATGGCATTTCCATAGCCATTCCGAGATATATTGCCATGCAACTTTCCACCGTTCCGTTATTATGACACGCTTCATCATTGTCATATTGCTTTGCATGATCATGTAGTTGACATCGTATTTGTGGCAAAGCCACCATTCATCATATTTTTATACATGTCGCTCTTGATTCATTGCACATCCCGGTACACCACTGGAGGCATTCATATAGAGTCATATCTTGTTCTAGCATCGAGTTGTAAATTTTGAGTTGTAAGTAAATAAAAATATGATGGTCTTCATTATTAGAGCATTGTCCCAGTGAGGAAAGGATGATGGAGACTATGATTCCCCCACAAGTCGAGATGAGACTCCGGACGAAAAAATAAAAAATAAAAAAAGAGGCCAAAAAAAAGAGAAGGCCCAAACAAAAAAAAGCAAAAAAAATGAGAGAAAAAGAGAGAAGGGACAATGTTACTATCCTTTTACCACACTTGTGCTTCAAAGTAGCACCATGATCTTCATGATAGAGAGTCTTCTATGTTGTCACTTTCATATACTAGTGGGAATTTTTCATTATAGAACTTGGCTTGTATATTCCAATGATGGGCTTCCTCAAATTGCCCTAGGTCTTCGTGAGCAAGCGAGTTGGATGCACACCCACTTAGTTTCTTTTGAGCTTTCATAAACTTATAGCTCTAGTGCATCTGTTGCATGGCAATCCCTACTCACTCACATTGATATCTATTGATGGGCATCTCCATAGCCCGTTGATACGCCTAGTTGATGTGAGACTATCTCCTTTTTGTCTTCTCCACAACCACCATATTCTATTCCACATATAGTGCTATGTCCATGGCTCACGCTCATGTATTGCGTGAAAGTTGAAAAAGTTTGAGAACATCAAAAGTATGAAACAATTGCTTGGCTTGTCATCGGGGTTGTGCATGATTTGAATATTTTGTGATGAAGATGGAGCATAGCCAGACTATATGATTTTGTAGGGATAACTTTCTTTGGCCATGTTATTTTGAGAAGACATAATTGTCTTGTTAGTATGCTTGAAGTATTATTGTTTTTATGCCAATATTAAACTTTTGTTTTGAATCTTATGGATCTGAACATTCATGCCACAATAAAGAAAAAAAATACATGGATGAATATGTTAGGTAGCATTCCACATGAAAAATTCTATTTTTATCATTTACCTACTTGAGGACGAGCAGGAATTAAGCTTGGGGATGCTTGATACGTCTCCAACGTATCTATAATTTTTGATTGTTCCATGCTATTATATTATCTATCTTGGATGTTTTATATGCATTTATATGCTATTTTATATAATTTTTGGGACTAACCTATTAACCTAGAGCCCAGTGCCAGTTTCTGTTTTTTTCCTTGTTTTTGAGTTTTGCAGAAAAGGAATGTCAAACGGAGTCCAATTGAGCTGAAAATTTACGACGATTGTTTTTGGACCAAAAGAAGCCCACGGAGTACCGGAGATGCCCCAGAAGAGTCCCGAGGCCACCACAAGGGTGGAGGGCACTCCCACCCCCCTAGGGCGCGCCCTCCGAACTTGTGGGCCCCTCGTGGACTCCCCTGACTTGTTCTCGACGCCAACACCTCTTATATATCCCCAAACCTCCAGAACATAACCTAGATCGGGAGTTCTACCGCCGCAAGCCTCTGTAGTCACCAAAAACCAATCGGGACCCTGTTCCGGCACCCTGCCGGAGGGGGAAATCATCACCGGTGGCCATCTTCATCATCCCAGCGGTCTCCATGACGAGGAGGGAGTAGTTCACCCTCGAGGCTAAGGGTATGTACCAGTAGCTATGTGTTTGATCTCTCTCTCTCTCTCTCGTGTTCTTGATTTGGCACGATCTTGATGTACCGCGAGCTTTGCTATTATAGTTGGATCTTATGATGTTTCTCCCCCTCTACCTTCTTGTCATGGATTGAGTTTTCCCTTTGAAGTTATCTTATCGGATTGAGTCTTTAAGGATTTGAGAACACTTGATGTATGCCTTGCATGTGCTTATCTGTGGTGACAATGGGATATTCACGTGATCTACTTGATGTATGTTTTGGTGATCAACTTGCGGGTTCTGTGACCTTGTGAACTTATGCATAGGGGTTGGCACACGTTTTCGTCTTGACTCTCTGGTAGAAACTTTGGGGCACTCTTTGAAGTTCTTTGTGTTGGTTTGAATAGATGAATCTAAGATTGTGTGATGCATATCATATAATCAAACCCGCGGATACTTGTGGTGACATTGGAGTATCTAGGTGACATTAGGGTTTTGGTTGATGTGTGTCTTAAGGTGTTATTTTAGTACGAACTCTAGGGCTGTTTGTGACACTTATAGGAATAGCCCAATAGATCGATCAGAAAGAATAACTTTGAGGTGGTTTCGTACCCTACAATAATCTCTTCATTTGTTCTCCGCTATTAGTGACTTTGGAGTGACTCTTTGTTGCATGTTGAGGGATTGTTATATGATCTAATTATGTTATCATTGTTGAGAGAACTTGCACAAGTGAAAGTATGAACCCTAGGCCTTGTTTCGAAGCATTGCAATACCGTTTTTGCTCACTTTTGTTACTAGTTACCTTGCTGTTTTTATATTTTCAGATTACAAAAACCTATATCTACTATCCATATTGCACTTGTATCACCATCTCTTCGCCGAACTAGTGCACCTATACAATTTACCATTGTATTGGGTGTGTTGGGGACACAAGAGACTCTTTGTTATTTGGTTGCAGGGTTGTTTGAGAGAGACCATCTTCATCCTATGCCTCCCACGGATTGATAAACCTTAGGTCATCCACTTGAGGGAAATTTGCTACTGTCCTACAAAACTCTGCGCTTGGAGGCCCAACACGAGTCTACAAGAAGAAGGTTGCGTAGTAGACATCAGAAGCTCACGAGGAACCAAAGCCTCACGAGATGCCAACGCGAGCCACGCGAAGCGCTGGTAGGTGGTGCCCATGTTCAGTAGACCAAGGGGCATGCAAACATAGTTGGTGGCGATGCCCCTGCTCTGGCCAACGCGCGACGGCCAGAAGATGTCCTGAGAACTGGCCCTGTTGAGGCCCGGGATGTTGATGCACAAGCGAAGCTCGCTGCCCACGTCGGGAGCGGCAGCTGAGTCGATGGGCCGCGCCGGGCGATGCTCACCGCGCATGGCCCAAGCCTCCTACAGCTTGTGGATCTCCTGGGTGATGAACTCTTGTGCTCCTAGCGCCTGGCGCCGATACGTCTCCAACGTATCTATAATTTATGAAGTATTCATGCCATGTTTACAACAATTTGATATGGTTTTGGTATGATTTGATTAGAACTAACCTAGACTAACGCTATTTTCAGCAGAACTACCGTGGTGTCTTTTTTGTGCAGAAATAAAAGTTCTCAGAATGGGCTGAAAATTTATGGTGATTTTTTATGGACCAAAAGAGACCCCCGGAGCTGGGCCAGGAAGTGATCGAGGAGGCTACAAGCCTAGGGGCACGCCCACCCCCCTAGGGCGCGCCCCCTGGCTTGTGGGCCCCTCGGGCACCCCCTTGACGTGATACCGACGCCAAAAATTCCTATAAATACCAAAACCCCCGAAAAGAACCCTAGATGAGAAGTTCCGGCACCGCAAGCCTCTATAGCCATGAAAAACTAATCGGGACCCTGTTCTGGCACCCTGCCGGAGGGGGAAATCATCACCTGAGGCCATCTTCATCATCCCGGCGGCCACCATGATGAGGAGGGAGTAGTTCGCCCTCGGGGCTGAGGGTATGTACCAGTAGCTATGTGTTTGATCTCTCTCTCTCTCTCTCTCTCTCGTGTTCTTGATTTTTCACGATCTTGATGTACCGCGAGCTTTGTTACTATAGTTGGATCATATGGTGTTTCTCCCTCTCTATCTTCTTGTGATGAATTGAGTTTTACCTTTGAGGTTTCACTATTATTGGATTGAATACTTTTATGGATTTGAGAACACTTGATGTATATCTTGTGTGGGATACCCGTGGTGACAATGGGGTGTTCTATTGATTCACTTGATGTATGTTTTGGCACTCAACTCGCGGATTCCCGAGGTGACATTGGGGTAAACTATGCATAGGGGTTGATGCACGTTTTCATCCTTGTTTCTCCGGTAGAAATCTTGGGGCACTCTTTGAGGTTTTTTTTGTGTTGGATTGAATATTATGAATCTGAAGTTGTTTGATGCATATCGTATAATTGACCCACGGATACTTGTGGTGACATTGGAGTATCTAGGTGACATTAGGATTGATTGATGTGTATCATATGGTGTTATTTTAGTATGAACTCTAGGGCCGTTTGTGACACTTATATGAATAGCTCAAAAGATTGATCAGAAAGAATAACTTTGAGGTGGTTTCGTACCCTAGAAGAAATTTCATCTTATGTTCTCCACGATAGGGACTTTGGAGTGACTCTTTGTCGCACATTGAGGGATTGCCATATGATTTAATTATGTTATCATTGTTGAGAGATTTTGCACTAGTGAAAGTATGAACCCTAGGCCTTGTTTTCAAGCGTTGCAATACCATTTTTTCTCACTTTTGTTACTAGTTACCTTGCTGTTTTTATATTTTCAGATTACAAAAACCTATATCTACTATCCATATTACACTTGTATCACCATCTCTTCGCCGAACTAGTGCACCTATACAATTTGCCATTGTATTGGGTGTGTTGGGGACACAAGAGACTCTTTGTTATTTGGTTGTAGGGTTGTTTAAGAGAGACCATCTTCATCCTACGCCTCCCATGGATTGATAAACCTTAGGTCATCCACTTGAGGGAAAATTGCTACTATCCTACAAAACTCTGCGCTTGGAGGCCCAACACGAGTCTACAAGAAGAAGGTTGCGTAGTAGACATTAGGCGCCGTGCTCCTTGCTTGCAGGGCATGCGTCGAAGCACGCCTCCAAGTGGTGCCCGAGCACCCCCCTCGTCATGCTAGCCTGGTCAGACGCTCTCCAGGTGGAAGCCTCCGAGCCTGCCCAAAGGGAGGCATCGGGCGCGCCTTCCTATGCGGGAGGGAGGCAAGCCCCGATGGCAAGCGCGGTGCCGGAGGTGTCACCAGCCGGTGCATTCTTCGCCTCAGGACGGCTCTTTGGGGAGGAGCTGCTTCTTCTTTGCGGGTGCGGTCTCAGGAGGCGCTGTGGTGTTCTCGCCGTCAGAATTCTCAGCTGCGGCAGCCCGGTAGGCATTCTCAAGGGAGCATACCGCATCTTTTTCATAGCAGGCGACAGTGATGATGCTGCTGCACCCTGGCATCTTGAGGACATTGTAGCCATGGTGGGTTGCCGCCATGAACTTGGCGAGTGCAGGGTATCCCAGGATGGCGTTGTACGGGAGGTCGATGTGGGCCACGTCGAGGTTGATCAGCTCGGTGTGGTAGTTGTCGCGGGTGCCGAAGGTGACCGGGAGGCGCACCTGCCCCAGGGGAGTGGTTGATCCATCCGTCACCCAGGAGAAGTGCCTGGTGGGCATCAGCTGGTCGTAGGGCACCTAGAGCGTTTCAAAGGTTGCGATGGAGATGACGTTGAGACCGGTACCCTCGTCGATGAGGGTCTTGGTGATGGAGACGTTGCTGATGGTGGGGGTGCACATCATGGGGAGCGCACCGACGGGGGCCGAGCACCTGAGGTGGTCCTTGGTGTCGAAGGTGATGTAGTACTGTGACCACTTGAGGGGCTGCACAGCCTCAAGCCTCGGGAGGGCAGCGTTCACCTCGCGAGAGAACTGCTTGAAGAGACGGTTGGACACAGGAGCCTGGGCTCTGCCAAGGATGTAGGCTACCGCGCGAGGTTCCTGGTAGCCCCCAGCCCCCTCGTACTACTGGTTGTTGTCGTTCCTCTTGGGTGGCGGCGGCAACGGCGGAAGGCCTGCATTGCCCTAAGGGCGTGCCTCATGAGGCTGGTCACACCAGGCACCGTCAAGAGGCTGATAGCGCCAGCCCTGGCGGGGGTTGCGGTTGTCCCATCGGCCTCCACCACGGTCGCCTCCACGGTCGAAGCCACGGTCGTTGCGGTCGGGGCGACGACCCATGAGGTGGTACACGCAGAATAGGCGGCCATCCTTGATAGGCTCGTCGCGGCCGCGCTTCTGCTCAGGCTCCGTCACCAGCACGACGGGGCCCTTGCGCTTCACTTCCTTGGTCTTGGCCTTCTTGTCATCTGGCTCGGTGTCAGGGTTGTTGAGGGGGAAGAGGCGGCCCTCCTCCACCTTTGCGCACTTGTTGGCCATGTTGAACAGTTCCAGCGCTGAGCTCAGGTCGTCGTTGATGGAGAGCTTTTCGCACATCCTGACGTCCACGACGCCATTGGTGAACGCCGAGATGATGGCTTCATTCGAGGCCTTCGGGATCTTGTGGCGCACTTGGGTGAAGCACTGAATGTACTTGCGGAGGGTCTCGCCAGGGCGTTGCTTCACACGCGCAGGTCATTGATGGTGAGGGCACGGTCGCGAGTGCCCTGGAAGTTGGAGATGAACTGCTCGTGGAGCTCATCCCACGAAGAGATAGAACCCTTGGGCAGGTTCATGAGCCAGGAGCGCGCGCCATCCTTGAGGACCATGGGAAACCAGTTTGCCATGACCTTATCATCACCATTCGCCACCTCGATCCTTAGTGCGTAGAGCTGGTGGGAATCCGTGGGGTCGGGGATGCCGTCGTAGCGCGGGGGCAGCTCCGGCTTGAACTTGACTGGCCAAACCACCCGACGGAGCTCATGAGTGAAGGCCCGGCAACCGGCAGTGCTCGTGGGTGCGCCTCGCGCGTGGCGGCGCGGTCTTGGTATCTTGCTGCCGCGACCTCTTGGGCGACCCAGTCCAGGCACTGGCGCTGCCGCTCAAGGGACACACGCGCATCAGGCGGTGCTTGGTGCATGATCTGGCAGCTAGCCTCATCCCGAGCCGGCACATGCACTCCGTGCAGCGGGTCGTGTGGCCGCGCGTCATCCCGGAGGTCGGCGTCATCACCGCGCAGGGGAGGAGGCAGAGGCGCGCCGTGTGCCACATCACCCGCACGAGACGGTGGAGGACGAAGCAAGTGGGAACATGCCGGGGCCTCGCCCGTGGCGATGATGAGCACGGTGATGCGGCCAAGCCAGGCGTCGTAGCCTTTGTTGGCCGGGTGGTAGTGCAGCAACTCACGCACCATGAGCAGCATAGCCTGCACATTTGCCGGCCCACGGCAGGCATGGGAGGACGAAGCCGTAGCTGGGGTGAGCGAAGGCGTGGCGGTGTGGCCGTCGGGCTGCACGGAAGGGTGCATGGAGGAATCCTATTGCTCATGAGCAGTGGGGTCGGTGGCGGCATTGGCCGCGACCGAGGCGAAGTGACGACGACCGCCATGGCCCGCGGGCTCTGTCTGGGCAACGCGAACTGCTCGGCGTTTGGCATGAACATGGCGAGCGTCGGCCTTGGAGATGGTGGAGCAAGAACTGAAGCGGAGCGGAAGGACTTCGGCACACCCATACCTGGCGCGCCAAATGTCGAAAGCGGGGCTCCAGGGACCCAAGAAAGATTTGAACTCTGGGGTGTGCTCATAGAACTTTGCTAAGCTCTAGCTCATTGCCCACTACCTCATGGCGATGCTCCGACGTGCTCGAGCTAAAGGAAAGGAGAACGCAAACACAACAGTTTACCCAGGTTCGGGCCTCCTTCCGGTGTAAGACCCTACTCCTGCTTGTGGATGGATTGCCTCACAAGGGAGGATGAGTATGTGAGTACAAGGAAGACAAACTGCCTCGGGAGGCTCGGTTGGCTCGAGGGATCTCCTGGGTTTCGACCCCTCTCTACGGTGGAGCCCTAGCTATACTTATACTGGCCCTGGTCCTCTTCCCCCAAAAATGCTAGGCGGGAAGGGTTGCCACAATGGCCAATTTTTAAGGGGGATAGGAGTACAACTTATCCTGACTAAAGGTGGTCTTCGCCTGCCAAAGCTCCCTGCGATGACGCGCCGGTGGGCTCAGTGATGTCCTCTGTCTTGGCGAGCCCGCCGTCTTGGTCTTCTTGCACCAAAGTGGCAAGCTTTGAGGATTGCTTTGGGAACCGACGCGCTGTCCTTGCTCCCTTAGCACGAAAGAGGAAAACCTCCATATCCGCGCTGGCTGGCGCCCTTCTGTCTCTGCTCGTCGCCACGGGTGTCACCCACGTGGAGACATAGAGCCACGCGACTCCTTCAGCTGGTCCTTGACCTGCACGCCTCCGCGGGGGGCCTCGAGAGGGAACCTCGGGAAGCCGCCTCGTGAGGCTATTGAAGACACACGATGACTCGCCCCTCGGGAGGCGGAGTCCTCGCGAGGGCCTGGCTCGTGAAGTCCGAAGGTGGGCCGGCTTGGGCCCCTTGGTAGCGCCGCGCACTGGGCCGCAGGCAGACGGGCCTGGGTACCCCCAGTCACACGGGCCCGACAAGTGCTTCTGTCGCACACAAGGTGTCACAATTCTTATGTGAAGTAACTGCATGTGATTCTGCAAATATCGTTACTGCCTGGTGGACAAATAAACCAGAGTGATTAAAATGAAAGGCTTGTAGTAACAATGGTAAAAACTCTTAGGGTTTAGGCGCGGAAATGGAGTTGTGTTTCATGCAATGGAAAGATTATGTGTGGAGAGAATTCAACTCATGGTATACATCAAGTGTGCTAGTGCGACGGTAATACCAGTTACCTTGTGTCATGTTCATAGTGCTTGATATGTTTGTTCTGTAGGCAGATCACCCTCAGGTCATGGAACTCCTCCTCGTGGGATTACATTCCATTCTATGGTCCTGCTTCTCCGTTTCCACAACGTGGTCGTCTCCACAATTAAGGTCCTCAGACCGGAACCAAGCATTAAGTTTTATGGATCACTATGATCTTATATTGTCTTCGGTCCTCATAGATGTCTCCACCTGTCACGTCAGTGGTTGTAGATTTCCTAAACAATATGTGTTATCTACGTAGTTCTTGAGATCATGGTACCCGGGCCCTTAAATTGGACAACACACATAGAGTTCACCACAATATAACAACTTACTAGACAGATCATAAGACTACAAACACAAATGACGACATACAAATTAGGCAAAAATGAATCTTACACCATCTACATCTCCCACGCCTAGGGTAATTACTCATGCATCATAAGAGAATAGCCAATCGCACTAGAGATTAAACCCACGAAAACCATATCAATAATACCATGAAGATCCACAATAAGATGAAATGGATGATCAAAATAGTTTGATCTCCAAATGAGTATGAATTGAGTTACAACTTGTTATCACAACTTGGAATTCCTCTTACAATAGTGAAGGATGAGATGATGGAGATGAAGGACCAAAACTAAAAAGATCTCCGAAGGTTCTTCAGATCACCTCCGATCCTGCTCTGTTCTGGATGTGGTGGCGGCTGGGGTTCTCCTCCTCTCTCCGTCCCTTCACGAAAGTATCTTGTATAGATGTGGTGGAGCCGCTAGCACTTAAAATGACCGCTCATGCGAGCGGTGGCGATCGCATGGAAGGCCATGTTTTGCTCTGCCTGGTGACTTGGCGCTCCACATGGAAGTTGCTCCATTTGACTCGATTTGTAGTAATCCTCCTTCGTTTCCTTCCATAAATGAAATTTCCTGCCAAACAATGGAAAACAGATTTTCTTCTCTTTTGAAGAATTAGTGTTAGAAATAACCGAGAAGTGGCAAGGGTAAATGAAACCAAATAAGAATCAACCAAAAAAGATCACAAATTCTTGAGCCATCAACTCCCCCAAGATTAAAACTTGCTCATCCTCGAGCAAATAAGAAATCAAGAGAATGAAAGGGAGCTTGACATGAGTAGAAAGAAGTTTTACCGGCTTGAGAGGATATGACATATCCTGTTGGTGCAATGATAGGCCCCTTATGTTTTGGAGTTTGTTGACATAAACAGTATGGGACTTATGTGTTTGCTAGTGCATACAAAGTAACAGGTCCCTGCGATCACGAGGAGTTTGATGCAAACGACGAAGATAATCTCCTTGCGGTGCAGCGAAGGTTATCACCGAAGATTATGATAACAACAGTGACCTCTCAAAAATTGCTGAAGTGAAGCAATTGGTTCGGTGCCTGTCCGAGGAAAATGACCGCGTTCGAGGAGATTGAAGACGAAATGAAGACGTAGCATTTATTTCGTAGTTCTTCTTCTCTTTATTGAGTCACAGGACCACCGTGCTATTAAGAGGGGTGTAGTGTTCGAAACTTTGATTCTCTGATGCTAAACCCAAATCCTATGAAAGTTGCGAGAGAAATCTCTTTGTGATCCAAGCAAATACTTGCCAACAAGAGACTGAGATCTTCTTCACTGCGAGAGATTTGTCTCAGACCGAGGAGTTAGCATTACTTGTCCCTCAAGTAATGTTACCATTGCTCCAAAATCCAACCATTGTGAACATGTCGGTTGGCCATTGGCTGGACCGCGTGTCCAAAATGGTCATTTCCCATCCGAGAAGGCTGCAGCTATAAATAGCCACCCCGCGCCGGCTTTGTTCGGTGGCTGCTCCGTTTGATTCTGAGAAGATTGTTGAGCAACCCCCTCTCTGAGTGATTTGAGTTTAAAATCCACCGAGAGAAAACCCCCTAGAGCCGAAGAATTAGATAGTGGTTCAGCATCACTTGAATCTAAGTCCAGTATGCTCCGCCTATTACTCTTGAGAGCTGCAAACTCTCTAGATGGTTAGGTGTGAATTTCTTCAGAGACCAAGAGTGATTGTGGTTCTCGAAGAAGTCTGTAAATGTTCAGAGATCACCTCAAGTATCTACCATGAGTGATCGGCATTGGTTGACGAACCAATTGTCGAGGAGAATAGGTTGAAGAGAGTTTATCTTTCGTGTTAAGTCACAACCCCTCCAACCAGACGTAGTCCTTGTGCAGAAGGACGAACTGGTCAAACAAATACCCTATCGACATCGAGCACCACTGGTTACCTCTGCTACCCTTGTTTACATTCGATCTGTTTTCCTTCATGTAATTAGTTTCGATGCATGCTTCAGCTTCCATTCGGAACTTAGTTTTAGCTCGCTGTAGTTTGTTTTTCATTCGCTCCGCTGCTGGGTTCCGAGAGTTTTGAGTTTTCAGAAGAAAATTTAAAACTCCCATTCACCCCCCTCTGGTAGACATACTTCATTCCTACAATTGGTATCAGAGCAAGGTACTCCTTGACTCTGCTCACTTTGGTCTAACAACCTTGGAGTTTAAGTATGTCTTCAACGAGCTACAAGTCGCATATCAAGATTCCCATATTTGATGGGATGAACTATCCCTTCTGGTAGGAGAAGATGAAGATCCATCTCCGAGCCATTGACAATGACATGTGGAATGTGGTGCAGTTTGGATTCACGATTGAAATACCTCAAGCCCCCACTGATGCCGAGAAGAAACTCATTCAGATGGATGCTCAAGCTAAAGATGAAATTGGTGGCCATCTCTCTCGGGCACAATTTCTTCGCTATCGACAGTGTGAAACTACGAAGGAATTGTGGGACATTATCGAGAAGATTAATGAGGGTGTTTTACCCCAGAAAGAAGCTCGTATTGATACACTTCGAGCAAAGTTCAATCGGTTCAAGCGCATTGGAAATCAAAGCTGTCAGCAAACCTTCGATCGTCCGAGTGACATAGCAAATGAGCTGCAAGGCCTCGGCGCCAAAGACATCACTGACAATGAAGTTGTGAAGAAGTTGCTCCGATCACTTGACAGTTCATTTGACACACTTGTTCTGATGATCAGGGAACAAGCTGATTTCGAAGATCTCGACTCTGCTGATATCATGGAGAGGCTGAACACCCACGAGGAACAAGAAGAAGAGAAGAGAGATCTATATGGTTCAAACCATCGGAAAAACCACGCTCTCAAGGCTATGGCTGATTCTTCCTCCAAAGTAAATGCCGAAGATGATTCTGATGACCCTGAAAGGATCAACAAAGATCTCGCACTAATCACGAAAAGATTCCAGCGCTTTCAAAAGAAGAGTCAGTTCCATAAGAAAAGTTCAAGCAACTCTGGAGGTTCAAAATCCTCATCAAAACCTACTAAAGAATACACCTGCTTCAAGTCCAAAAAGCCTGGACACTTCATTTTGAACTGTCCTCTCTAGGAAGCTGAAATCCATGCTAGTGGAAGATATGATTCTGGCAACTATCGAGGCAAAAGCAAGAGCAAGAACTACGACTCCGATGATGAGAAGAAAACAAAGAAGTTCTTCAAGAAGAAGGACAACTCCAGTTCAAAATCTTCGTCAAGATCTTCCTCAAGGAATCCTTCCAAGTCCTCCTCCAACCGCAAGAATAACCCTCGCAAGGCCAAGGCGTACATCGGCAAGGAGATAGATTCTGATGAAGAAGAATCACCTGACTGCGAAGAAGCTGATGAATCCGATGAGGATTCCGACTCTGGCATGGCTGGCATAGCATATGCCTCCTCCCCTGCAACAAACTTCTTCGAGAATCCATCAAGCGACGATGAATCTCCTGCCTACTGCTTCATGGCCAAAGGTTCAAAGGAAAAGGTATCCTCCAAACATCACAAGGTTCACCCCAGTGATCAGTATTCTTCTGATGAGGATGACCATGCTAAACTGATAAAAATTGCCAATATTCAACAAAACTCTCTTGAGAAAATTGAGAAAACCCTCAGGAAATCTGAAGGGTTGTTGGTTGAGGAGATGGAAAAAAAATCAGTCGTTTACCAAAGAGTATTCTTCTCTCTAGTCACGAATGGAAGAACTGACAAATCGTCATGATTTTCTCTCGGCCGACCACGAAAGATTAACCTATGATTACCTGAAAAGGAAACATGAACTTGAGGTGCTGAGAGAGGCTCATGAGGATTTGATCAGGGAAAATTCTCTTCTCACCCAACAACTTAAAGAGAAACCTGAAGTGTTTGTACCACCCTGCTTAAAATGTCTTGAACGAACCAATGTTGAATCAAATGCTGAATCATCTATGAATGCTAACCCCTCGGTCGAGGAAAATGGTTATGTTTCTGATGAAAATGCTAGGTTGAAGGATCTTCTTCAGACAGGAATGTTCAAATCTCTCAAAGGGCATCAAACCCTTTGTGATGTTTTGAAGAAGTCCATTCTTCACAAAAATCCCAGGAAAGAAGGCATCAGTTTCGAAAGGAAACTGAATGAAAATGGCACCTACTGGGAACCTGATCAATATCCCCGTACTATATGGGTACCTGCCAATAGCAAAATGCTCGATCCAGCATTGCTTTTGGGATATAACTCTCCCTTTCCTGAATATCCTGATGATGATTCTCTGGGAAACTATAAGTTGTTCAAAAATCAACATGGTGAGGCTGTTGCTCGCTATGTTGGACCAAACAGTAGGAATGGTCCCCCAAAGAAGTCGATATGGGTGCCTAAGAAAACCATTGAAGCATTACCTATTACTACATTACTAACCATGCAGGCTCAAAATGCTCGTTACTTCCTTGAAAAAGTTCGACAGAATGAGTACATGCATACCTCATTCAATCACTATACTCATTCATCTGGAAAGAATTTCAATGCTTATTCCTATGATTATGCTCGCACCTCATCGAGTAACAACTATGGTTACCGAAAGAAATCCTACCCTACTTGCTCATTTGTTTCGAAGCCACCTACAAAGATGTGGGTGGTTAAGAAAGCCTAATTCTTCTGCAGGACTATGTCTCCGGGTGTATAAAATGGGTAATGGATAGTGGATGCACCAGTCATATGACCGGAGACAAGTCATTGTTTGTTGACCCCAACTTAACTGCTTCACCTGTGAAGTATATCACTTTTGGCGACAACAACAAAGGAAAGGTAATTGGGCTAGGTAAAATTGCCATATCCAAAGACAAGTCCATTGATGATGTTTTACTTGTTCAGTCTCTTGGATTCAATCTTATGTCAATTGGCAAGCTATGCGATCTAGGCATGCTAGTTCTATTTTCCATATCCAAATGCATTATCTTAATGGCCTCTGACAATTCCTTCATATTGAAGGGAATTAGAAAAGGTGATCTGTATATTGTGGATTTCTCTAAGGGTCCCTCAGTCCAAACTTGTTTGCTTGCAAAAGCAACCGTAGTTTGGCTGTGGTACCGAAGGCTTGGTCATGCAGGTATGAGAAACTTGCAGACTCTGGTGAAGAAAAATCATCACCGTGGCATTCCTGATGTAAAATTTGACAAGGATCGTCTTTGTGCTGCATGTGAGGCTGGTAAATTGGCCAAGAAGCATCATTCTTCAAAGATTGTTATGACCACGACATGACCTCTGGAAATTCTTCATATGGATTTATTCGGTCCTCAAAACTATGCAAGTTTCGGTGGCAGTCATTATGGCCTGGTCATTGTTGATGATTTCTCTCGTTACACTTGGGTATTCTTTCTCAAAGACAAAACCTGCACCCAAGATATCTTCAAAAGCTTCGCCAAGAAGGCCCAAATGAATATGATGTGCGAATTAAGCATGTCAGAAGTGACAATGGAACTGAGTTCAAAAATACTCATATCGATGATTTTCTTGATGAAAATGGTATCACTCATGAGTTCTTTGCCGCATACACTCCCAAACAGAATGGAGTTGTTGAACGAAAGAATAGAACTCTCATCGAAATGGCGAGAACAATGCTCAGTGAGTATAAAACTCCTATTCACTTCTGGGCTGATGCCATTAATACTGCTTGTCATGTTATCAATCGTGTTTATCTGCACAAGTTCCTTTAGAAAACTGCATATGAGCTTATCACTAGCAAGAGACCAAATGTTTCTTATTTACGTGTTTTTGGTGCATCTTGTTATATTCGTGATATGAATCATTCCTCCAAGTTTGCACCTAAGGCACATGAAGGTTTTCTTCTTGGTTATGGCTCGAACTCGCATACTTATCGTGTCTATAACTCTCACCACGGGAAAGTTATGGAAACGGTAAATGTGCGGTTTGATGAATCTAATGGCTCCCAAAAGGAGCACCTGCCAAATGTGATAGATGAACCAGAGATTTCGGATGCTATTCGGCAAATGGCCATCGGGAGCGTCAAGCCAGTTGAAGAAAATGCAACTGAGTCTTCCGATGATGATGCTCCTATGACTTGAAGCAGAACTCGTCAAGCTACTGCCGAAGAAAATGCCACTCCAAATACTAATGGCAACCCGAATCCAAATGCCAAGCAAAATGGCAATCCTGAAGGAAATGGCGATACAAATGCTGATACTGATGAAAATGATGATGATCATCAGGATGAAAATCCTCATCCTCGAGTGGCTAATTGAGTTGATCCTTCATTAATTCTTGATGAACTTGAGAATCCAGATTATCGACCCACAACTCGTTCACGCACTCGTTTAGCTAACTACTGTGGCAGTTTCTCCTTTATGTCATTGGCAGAACCTACCAAGTATGAAGAAGCCATGAATGATCCAGATTGGATGAATGCCATGCAAGAGGAGTTGGTGCAATTCGAACTGAATGATGTTTGGGAATTGGTTGACAAGCCGAATCCTAAGAAGCATAATATCATCGGCACCAAAATGGATATTCCAGAACAAGCAAGATGAAAATGGCATTGTTGTGAGAAACAAAGCTAGTCTTGTTGCTCAAAGGTATACACAGGTAGAAAATATTGATTTCGATGAAACATATGCTCTTGTTTCTCGTCTTGAGGCAATTCATATTCTTCTCGCTTATGCAAATTACAATGATATCTTATTTTATCAAATGGATGTGAAAAGTGCTTTCCTCAATGGTGAAATTGATGAGGAAGTTTATGTTAGAAAGCCACCTGGCTTTGAACACCCTGAGTTTCCTAACAAAGTTTTCAGGTTGAAAAAGGCTCTATATGGGCTGAAGCAAGCCCCTCAAGCTTGGTATGACACCTTGAAGAAGTTTCTGCTCGATAAAGGGTTCAAGCCAGGATCCACTGATCCCACACTTTTCACTCGTGCTGTTGATAATGATCTGTTCGTATGTCAAATCTATGTGGATGATATTATCTTCGGCTGTACTAACAATGCTTGCAGCTTAGAGTTCGGGAAAATGATGTCCGAGAAATATCAAATGTCTATGATGGGTGAACTTAAGTTCATTCTTGAATTGCAAATTTTTCAACAGGACAATGGAATTTTCATACCTCAGGAGAAATATCTGAGAGAGTGTCTGAAGTAGTTCAAAATGCAAGATTCCAAAATGAAGGGCTATAAAACACCTATGCCCACGAATGGTAAGCTGGATGCAGATGTGTACGGTAAGGATTACGATCGAAAGGCTTATCGTTCGATGATTGGTTCTCTTCTTGACCTATGTGCATCTAGACCTGACATTATGTTGAGTGTTTGCATGTGTGCCCGCTATCAAGATGCACCGAAAGAATCGTATCACCAAGCGGTTAAGCGTATTCTGAGATATTTGGCTCACACCCCCACCTTAGGTTTATGGTATCCTAAGGGAGCACAGTTTGCTCTCGTTGGATATTCAGACTCAGATTACACATGTGACTTGGTTGACAGGAAATCTACTTCAGGGACATGCCATTTCCTCGGTAGATCTTTGGTGTGTTGGTCATCAAGGAAGCAGAATTGTGTATCACTTTCTACGGCTGAGGCCGAATATATTGCTGTTGGCGCTTGTTGCACTCAGTTATTGTGGATGAAGCAGACTCTGAAGGATTATGGCATCAAGGTCAAGAAGATTCCATTATATTGCGACAATGAGAGTGCTATCAAAATTGCACACAATCCAGTGCATCATTCTCGCACGAAGCATATTGCCATCAGACATCATTTCATTCGCGATCATGTTGCTCGAGAGGATATTGTCATCAATCACGTCAAGACCGAAGACAATCTCGCTGATATATTCACCAAGCCTCTCGATGAGAAAAGATTATGTGCGTTATGTTGTGACCTAAATATCCTAGACTTCGCAAACGTGCAGTAAGCTGGACTCGGCACCCGTGCTAACACTTCCACATCTTAGAAGGAATGGGTGCACAACACTCGAAGACTTTGAAAATTTTGACAAAGTGAAATTTTCTTTCTTAGAGTGAATACAGTAACGAAGAACTAGACTAACCGGGTGCCACATTAATTGTGCGACGCTCGGGGTCATACAGTTCTTATACGGTGGGTCACGCCACCATAATTTTCGTTCGTTGAGTTTCTTTTCGATCGAAGTTTTTGTGTTAGTCCGAATGCATTTCTCTCATAGCTATTCGTTCGGGTGTTTGTGTTTTGTTGTCTGAGTGAAATGCCTAGGACCCTGTTTTCTCTCTGTTCTATCTCTTCCAGACTATGCTGTTGATAACCCACAAGTATAGGGGATCACAACAATTTTAGAGGGTAGAGTATTCAACCCAAATTTATAGATTCGATCCAAGGGGAGCCAAAGAATATTTGTAAGTATTAGCAGTTGAGTTGTCAATTCAACCACACCTGGAGATTAAATATCTGTAGCAAGGTGATCAGTAGCACAGTAGTATGATAGTTTTGATAGTAGTGGTAAAGTAATAGTAACGGTAACAGTGATGGCAATGATTTTGTAGCAAGTGTAACAGTAGCAACAACAGTAGTAACTTAGCAAGAACAATATATCAAAAATTTGTAGGCATTGGATCGGTGGATTCGTTGGATGATATTCATCATATAACAGTCATAACCTAGGGCGATACAAAACTAGCTCTAGTTCATAAATATAATGTAGGCATGTATTCCGTAAATAGTCATATGTGCTTATGAAAAGAACTTGCATGACATCTTTTGTCCTACCCTCCCGTGGCAGCGGGGTCCATAAGGAAACTAAGGGATATTAAGTCCTCCTTTTAATAGAGAACCGGAACAAAGCATTAACACATAGTGAATACATGAACTCCTCAAATTACAGTCATCACCGGAAAGTATCCTGAATATTGTCACTCCGGGGTTTACGGATCATAACACGTAATAGGTGAATATGACTTGCAAGATCGGATCTAGAACATAGATATAATGGTGAAAACATAAACGGTTCAGATCTGAAATCATGGCACCCGGGCCCAAAGTGACAAGCATTAATGATGGCAAAGTCATAACAACATCAATCTCAGAACATATTGGATACTAGGGATCAAGCCCTAACAAAACTAACTCGATTACATGATGAATCTCATCCAACTCCTCACCGACCAGCGAGCCTCCGAAGGAATTACTCACTCCCGGTGGGGAGCATCATGGAATTGGCGATGGAGAAGGGTTGGTGATGACGAAGACCGAAGACCCCCCTCTCCGGAGCCCCAAACGGAATCCAGATCTGGCCTCCCGATGAAGAACAGGAGGTGGCGGCGGCTTCGTCTCGTGAAACGCGATAATTCTTCCTCCCTTATTTTTTCTCCAAATATAGGTATCTAAGGAGTCAGAATCAGGGTCTACAGGGCCACCAGCTGGGCACAACCCACCTGGGCGCGCCTGGAGGGGGGGCACGCCCTGGTGGGTTGTGCTCACCCAGGGGGCCCCCTCCGGTGGTTCTTGGCTCCAGTATTTTTATTTTATTGTATAAAAATTCTCCACAAAGTTTTGTTCCATTCTGAGAACTTATATTTCTGCACAAAAACAACACCATGGTAGTTCTACTGAAAACAGCGTCAGTCCATGTTAGTTTCATTCAAATCATGCAAATTAGAGTCCAAAACAAGAGCAAAAGCGTTAGGAAAATTAGATACGATGAAGACGTATCAACTCCCCCAAGCTTAAACCTTTGCTTGTCCTTAAGCAATTCAGTTGACAAACTAAAAGTGAAAAAGAAAAACTTTTACGAACTCTTTTGTTCTTGTTTACATAAATAAGCTTAAGTAGCACCCAGGTTTTCAGCAAAGATTATAACTAACCCTGTCAACAATAACCCTTAGAAATTATATTAACTCATATCAATGGCATAAGCAACTAGCGAGCAATAATAAAATATCTCAAATGACAACACTTTGTCAAAACAATCCTGATATAATATGACAATAGTGGTATCTCGCTAGCCCTTTCTGAGACCGCAAAACATAAATGCAGAGCACCTCCAAAGTTCAAGCAGCAACTAAACATTGTAATTCTTGGTAGAAAAGATCCAGTGATGATGCATCCAACATTAGCTATACACAATGCATGAGGATGACAATAGTGCTCTCAGATCTGGCGCTTATTTGAGAAGGTGATGACTAGACATAAAATTAAATAGATAGTCCCTTCGCAGAGGGAAGCAGGGATTTGCAGCGGTGCCAGAGCTCAAAGTTTTTAAAACAGAGATAAATGAAATTTTGAGAAATGCACCCTTCCTGTTTACGTCACGACCGAAAGTTATCAATACCTTCCATGCTAAACACATTAGTGGCGGTTCCCAAGCGATAAAAGTAAAGGTTTACTCCCCCTCCACCAACAAACACACTCCACAGCTAGCCGAATCCACGGGCACCATCCATACCAACATCAATCCTGGGGGAGTTTTGTTTAATTATTTGCATTTTTTTATTTCGGGACTGGGAATCCCTATTACCGCCCCTCTCGTGCAAGGACGAGTGAATAAACACTCATCATGAGAATAACCCGCTTTGCATGGAAGATATTGACTACCCCCTGTCGCTCTATGAACAATCCAGGCACACAAAAACAGATGTTTATTTGAAGTTTTTAGAGGTGGCACATGCAAATTTACTTAGAACGGCAGGGTAATACTGTATATAGGTAGATATGGTGGACTCATCTGGGATAACTTGGGTTTTAGGATTTTGATGCACAAGCAGTATTCCCGCTTAGTACAGGTGAAGGCTAGCAAATAGGTTGAGAAGCAGCCAGCTAGAGAGCGAAAACAGTCATGAACATGCATTATGCATAAGTAACATTGGATACTAGCATGAGTAGGATATGAACACCATGAACATAAATATCATAGAGGCTATGTTGGTTTTGATTCAAATACATGCATGAACATGTGCCAAGTCAAGCCACTTGAAACATTCAGAGGAGGATACCATATCATCATACTACATCACAATCATTTTAATGCATGTTGACATCCAAGATAAATCATTATCCACTCCTAGCTACTTAAGCATGGCATGAGAAACTATAATATCTAATTGTCATTGCAAACATGTTTGATCATAATATGTTGAATCATGGATACTAGGTTAAACATATTTACAAAAACAGAACAAGTTGAGTTCATACCCGTTTCTCTCTGCCACAGCCAGTTCATCAAATATCGTCATTATTGCCTTTCACTTGCACGACCGAATGATATGGAAATAATAATAGTGCAAGAGTGCCGTGGACTAAGCTGGAATCTGCAAACATTTTATTCAAAAGGAGAAGACAAGGTAATTTGGGCTCTTTGTTAGATCAACAATAATGCATATGAGAGCCACTCAAAATTTTCATCGTGGTCTTCTCCTCAGTACAACTCAATAAAAAGGAAAGAAATTCAGAGAAACACACTGAAATATTTTTGGAGTTTTTAGTTTTTCTGGAAGAAAGCAAAATTAAAGAAAGAAAAAAAAACGAGAAAACTATTTACACGGGAAAGCTCCCAACAAGCAAAAGAAGAACTAGGAAATCTTTTTGGGTTTTCTTTTTAATAATACAGCTAACTAAACTAGAAATAAAAACTGAAAAGAAGCGAGAAACATTTTTTTGGATTTTCTCAAAGTTTTTCAAACACACAAGAAGAAAGCGAGAAAATAAATCTAGCATGGATAATACAATGAAAAAGTGTGAACACCAACAACTGGAATGAAATGTGTGAACATGAATGTAATGTCGGTGGAAATACGTACTCCCCCAAGCTTAGGCTTTTGGCCTAGCTTGGTAATCACCTTCCGTGGCCTGCATAATAGTCAGAGTGGTAGCTCACGGAGGCTCTTGGTGCAGCCTCCTCAGCCCGCCAAGCAGCTGCGACCTCTGCGTTGTGCGTGCTAGCCTCGCTCTCAAGAACATAATACCTTCCTTTGCTATGATAAGCAAAGAGAGCGGGCGCGGGCAAAGCAATATGCACAATATCTCTTTTATTAAACCTCAAGTTATAAGTATAATCAGTGATTTTTCCCTTAAGGAACTTATGGTGTTTCATGGCATCAAAGTCTAAGTACTGAGTAGGCAAGATGGGATCATAAGGCAGAGGGTGTAATACCCACCTCTTTAGCTAAACAAGAAGCATAAATCCCACCATAAAAATAACCACTACCAGCATTGTGCTGCAATCTGCGTGCAACAATCGCTCCAAGATTATAACATTTAATTCCTGTCAGAGCAATGCGTATGAGGCTCAAGTCATGGGCACATAGTGTGCTGCAATCCTGCTTGCCTACAATGCATTTGCCATTAAAGAGTGCAAAGTATTGAATTGATGGGAAATAAATACTTTTTATTCTACCTTGTGTCACTCCTCTATCCTCACCGTAACAAAGACTAGTCAAGAATGTCTTATATTCAACTCTTGGTGGCTCGTCTAGCGAACCCCAAAATGGAATTTTACAAATACCACTAAACATGTCTAGAGGCATGGTAAAAGGACGGTCATAAAGTTTAAACGAAACTCTAGACTCACGAGGATGAAATTTAAATTCTTTAGTAAATGATTATGTGAGGCTGAGATGTTGGTTGCACTTATCTTCAGTGTAGGGACCGAGCTCGGCGTTGTGAACATATTGCTCGAATTCTTCTTTAGTACCTGCACTCACCATAAAATCATTGCACGGCCATAGGCAGGATTTGATAGCTGCTTCCCGTACTGAACTTGCGCTTGGTTGAATGTAAGACCGACGAGTTGAGCCACCGCTAGACGATGCCTCCGAGGACCTCCTCCTCGAAGAACTCCTTCCAAAGAAGCTCATTTTATTCGCGTACAATTTCTGAAATTTTTGGGGTCACAAAATTTTGTCAACAAAACTTCGCAAGATTGATAGCAACTACTCATAAGGGTCCATACAGGCTATGTTTAAGCATTCAAACTACTTAGAACTCTAAGAATTCAACATGCAAGCTCATCTACAGCAGCACCAAGAGTAGCTAATTATTCAAAATATAAACCACTAAAGCAAAAACTAATTGGAGCAATGGAGGAGTCACATACCAAGTAGCAATCCCCCAAAACAGTTTTGGAAATGGAGCTTCGAGCAAAGAGATCGAAATCCATGGGTTTGAGAGCAAGAACACGAGAGAGAGAGCAATGGTGATTTTTTTCTGGAGGTAGGTGATGACATGGGCTAAAGAGATAAGCGAGGGGGCCCACGTGGGGACCACAACCCACCAGGGCGCGCCTAGGGCTGCTGGCGTGCCCAGGTGGGTTGTGCCCACCTGGTGCACCCCCCTCTGATGTTATTTGTACTAAAAATTCAGAAATATTCAGAAAAAAATTGTATTAAATTTTCAGGGCATTCTGAGAACTTTTATTTTTGGGTCATTTTTTATTGCACGGGAAATTCAGAAAACAGACAAAACATGTCATTTTATTTTATTTAACTAAGAAAAACATAAAATAAAAGTTGGAGCAGAAAGTTGTGCTTACTAAATTCATCAACTTCACACCTCTCAAAAATGATCCATTAATAAGGTTGATCAAGTCTTATTAACAACCACCTTCCATTAGCATGAAACCGAAGAACTTTCATAAAACACTAAGTTACCTCAACGGGGATATGCATATCCCCAACAATAAGCATTTCATATTTATTTTTGGTAGTAGGTAGAGGTAGTTGAAAACTTCCAATAGTGAGTGTCGGAGATTTTTCAATAACATTAATACCATTCACTTGGAATTGTTTCTTTGAAAAGTGCACCGTATACTCATTACCATTGATATGAAAAGTGACCTTACTTTTTATTGCAATCAATAACAGCCCCTGCAGTATTCAAGAAGGGTCTACCAAGGATAATCGACATGTTGTTGTCCTCGGGCATCTCAAGTATAACAAAGTCAGTTAAGATAGTAACATTTGCAACAACAACGGGCACATCCTCACAAATACCGATAGGTATGGTAGTTGATTTGTCAGCCATTTGCAAAGATATTTCAGTAGGTGTGAGTTTATTCAAATGAAGTCTTTTATATAAGGATAAAGGCATAACACTAACACCAGCTCCTAAATCACACAAAGCAGTTTTAACATAATTTCTTTTGATGGAGCAATGTATAGTTGGTATTCCTGGGTCTCCAAGTTTTTTAGGCACTCCATCCTTAAAAGAGTAATTAGCAAGCATGGTGGAGATTTTAGCTTCAGGTATTTTTCTCTTATTGGTGATGATGTCTTTCATGTATTTTGCATAAGGGGCCATCTTTAAAATATCAGTCAAGCGAGAGCGCAAAAAGACTGGCCTAAGCATTTCAGCAAATCGTTCAAATTATTCACCATCTTTCTTCTTAGTTGGTTTAGGTGGAAAGGGCATGGGTTTTTGAACCCATGGTTCTCTTTCTCTTCCATGTTTTCTAGAAACAAAGTCTCTTTTAACATATCTTTTATTTTGGGACTTTTACATTTCAGCCCTTAACTTGAACCCACTACTCAGATTTACCCCTAATTTCAAAGTGTGCTCAAATTTGCCCCTCTGTCGTTATATGGTATTATAGAAATACCCCTAAACAATGTTTTTGTCAGGTCTTCTCTACTTTATAAGCTTCACAACGTCCCTCTGTAGCTGCTGGTGCTTTCTGTTCTTTTGTACCATTCTCGAGCATCTCCATGGATGACAGTTCCTGTTTTTTGGTGTTTATGTTTTTAGGGAAAATAATTATTTACACGGATGCTACAAAAGAACGGGAAGCACTAGTAGCTACACAGGGATGTTGCGAAGCTTATAAAGTAGAGAAGACCTTGAAAAAACATTGTTTAGGGGTATTTCTATAATACCACATAACGGCAGAGGGGCAAATTTGAGCACACATTGAAATTAGGGGTAAATCTAAGTAGTGGGTTCAAGTTAAGGGCTGAAATGTAAAAGTCCCTTTATTTTTAGGTTGTGGGTTATCAAGATCAATAGCTGGTTCTATTTCAACATCATTATCTGGTTGTTTATCATTGTTTGGTTGAGTGTCTTCATGAACATGAACATTATCTTTTTCATTATCACTAGGTGAATGTTCATTACCAGATTGAGTTTCAGCATCAGAGATAGAAATATCATTATCATTATTATCAGGAGGTTTTTCTTTCTCAGGTTCACTAGAAGCATGCAAAGTCCTATCATTTTTCTTTTTATTTTTCTTTTTAGAAGGACTAGGTGCATCAGTGTTAATTCTTTGAGAGTCTTGTTCAATTCTTTTAGGGTGTCCCTCAGGATAAAGTGGTTCCTGAGTCATTCTACCTCCTCTAGTCACTACTCTTATAGCATGATCATTCATATTATTATTGATTTCATCAAGCAATTCTCTTTGAGATTTAGCAACTTGTTCTAGTTGAGTTTGAACCATAGAAGCATGCTTTCCCACACCTGTTACATCATTGGAGATTCCAAACAACAAGTCACTCAAGCGAGCAATCATATCGGAGTTGTATTTTAATTGTTTCATAACATTTTCATTGAAGTGATCTTGTTTTCTAATGTAGTTGTCAAACTCATAAAGGCATTGACTGGGATGTTTATTGCAAGGGATGTCACTTTCACCAAGTTTCATTAAAGAGTATACCTCTACCGCCTTTGTTGGTGGCGTGTCAAGTCCATGTATTTCTTCAATAGGAGATAAATTTTTAACATCCTCTGCTTTAATACCTTTTTCTTTCATACTTTTCTTTGCCTCTTGCATATCTTCCGGACTGAGATATAAGATACCCCTCTTCTTTGGAGTGGGTTTATGCGGTGGTTCAGGAAGAGTCCAATCATCATAATTCTTCAATATGTTATTCAATAATTCCTCAGCTTGTTCAATAGTTCGTTCCCTGAAAAACGCAACCAGCATAACTATCTAGGAAATCCCTAGAAGCATCTGTTAGTCCATTATAGAAGATATCAAGTATTTCGTTTTTCTTAAGAGGATGATCAGGCAAAGCATTAAGCAATTGGAGAAGCCTCCCCCAAGCTTGTGGGAGACTCTCTTCTTCAATTTGCACAAAGTTAAATATTTCCTGTAAGGCAGCTTGTTTCTTATGAGCAAGAAAGTATTTTTCAAAGAAGTAATAAATCATATCCTGGGGACTACGCACACAACCGGGAGCAAGATTATTGTACCATATCTTAGCATCACCCTTTAATGAGAATGGAAATAATTTGAGGATATAATAATAGCGGATTTTATCATCAAGAGCAAAAAGGGTGGCTATATCATTTAACTTAGTAAGGTGCGCCACAACAGTTTCAGTTTCATAGCCATGGGAAGGATCGGATTCAACCAAAGTAATCAACTCTGGGTTGACATAGAATTCATAATCCTTATCATCAACAAAGATAGGTGAAGTAGCAAACTTAGAATCACATTTCATTCTAGCATTCAAAGATTTTTCTTTCAGTTTGCATAATAATTTCTTAAGATCATCTCTATCATTGCAAGCATGAAAATCTCTAGCCATCTCCTCATCCATAACATAACCCTCGGGTATCTTAGGCAATTCATATCTAGGAGAGCTAGGTCTAATAGGTGTTTCAAGATTTTCAGTTTCAAGTACTTCATTAGTTTCAGTAATTTCATCAGTTTCAGCATTCTCAATATCTTTAGATCTAGCAATTTGTTCATCAAGAAATTCACCTAGTGGCATATTATCATCAAGCAAGGTACTAGCATCATCATGAGTAGCATTCATAGCAGAAGTAGCATCATCAATAACTTGTGACATATCAAGATTAATAGCGTGTGGTGGTGTTGCAAGTCTACTCAAAATAGAAGGTGAATCAAGTGCAGAGCTAGATGGCAGTTCCTTACCTCCCCTCGTCTTAGAGGGAAAAATCTTAGTCTTGGTATCCTTCAGATTCTTCATAGTGATAAATAGATAATAATCCCAAGCGACTCAACAAATATAGCTATGCTCCCCGGCAACAGCGCCAGAAAAAGGTCTTGATAACCCACAAGTATAGGGGACTGCAACAGTTTTCGAGGGCAGAGTATTCAACCCAAATTTATAGATTCGACACAAGGGGAGCCAAATAATATTTGTAAGTATTAGCAGTTGAGTTGTCAATTCAACCACACCTGGAGATTAAATATCTGCAGCAAGGTGATCGGTAGCACAGTAGTATTATAGTTTTGATAGTAGTGGTAACAGTAATAGTAACGGTAACAGTGATAGCAATGATTTTGTAGCAAGTGTAATAGTAGCAACAACAGTATTAACTTAGCAAGAACAATATATGGAAAATTTGTAGGCATTGGATTGGTGGATTCGTTGGATGATATTCATCATATAACAGTCATAACCTAGGGCGATACAAAACTAGCTCCAGTTCAAAAATATAATGTAGGCATGTATTTCGTAAATAGTCATATGTGCTTATGAAAAGAACTTGCATGACATCTTTTGTCCTACCCTCCCGTGGCAGCGGGGTCCATAAGGAAACTAAGGGATATTAAGGCCTCCTTTTAATAGAGAACCAGAACAAAGCATTAACACATAGTGAATACATGAACTCCTCAAATCACGGTCATCACCAGAAAGTATCCCGACTATTGTCACTCCGGGGTTTACGGATCATAACACGTAATAGGTGAATATGACTTGCAAGATCGGATCTAGAACATAGATATAATGGTGAAAACATAAATGGTTCAGATCTGAAATCATGGCACCCGGGCCCAAAGTGACAAGCATTAAGAATGGCAAAGTCATAACAACATCAATCTCAGAACATAATGGATACTAGGGATCAAGCCCTAACAAAACTAACTCGATTACATGATGAATCTCATCCAACTCCTCACTGACCAGCGAGCCTACGAAGGAATTACTCACTCCCGGTGGGGAGCATCATGGAATTGGCGATGGAGAAGGGTTGGTGATGACGAAGACCGAAGATCCCCCTCTCCGAAGCCCCAAACGGACTCCAAGTCTGGCCTCCCGATGAAGAACAGGAGGTGGCGGCGGCTCCATCTCGTGAAATGCGATAATTCTTGCTCCCTTATTTTTTCTCCAAATATAGCTATTTAAGGAGTCGGAATCAGGGTCTGTGGGGCCACCAGCTGGGCACAACCCACCTGGGCGCGCCTGGAGGGGGGCGTGCCCTGGTGGGTTGTGCTCACCCAGGGGCCCCCTCCGGTGGTTCTTGGCTCCAGTATTTTTCTTTTATTGTATAAAAATTCTCCAAATTTTTTTGTTCCATTCCAAGAACTTTTGTTTCTACACAAGAACAACACCATGGTAGTTCTGCTGAAAACAGCATCAGTCCGGGTTTGTTTCATTCAAATCATGCAAATTAGAGTCCAAAACAAGAGCAAAAGCGTTAGGAAAAGTAGATACGACGGAGACATATCAGCTGTTCCAGTACAAATGCTCAATCTCATCTAGAACGAAACTTTATTTGGTGTCCTTGACCACGATGAAGATTAGGTCCGAACTTTAATCTATTTTTGGTGAAAGCTGTCCAAAATTTGGGGTTTCCCGCCCAAGTCAGGACCACGATATTTTATGACGGTTGCCACGTGCA
Organism: Thinopyrum elongatum; assembly: GCA_011799875.1. Taxonomy (NCBI): domain Eukaryota; kingdom Viridiplantae; phylum Streptophyta; class Magnoliopsida; order Poales; family Poaceae; genus Thinopyrum; species Thinopyrum elongatum. The sequence goes on along the minus strand of CM022298.1, from coordinate 401,580,504 downwards.
ATCCATCAACTGCCACCCCATCCTGTCCGTTGAATCGCAATAGTCTCTTGATAGTGGCCGTTCGATCGGATTCACTCCGTGCTGTTATTTTCCCTCGCATATAAATACTGCAGCACCCCGCTCCCTCATTCACTTCTCTTCCTTCTCGCCCTTGTCTTCTCCGAAACCCTCGCCACAGTGCTCCACCTTGAGCTCGACGCCGACGACCCCTTCGGTGCTTCACTACCAGAAAGCAGTCGTCGGAGTCTTTCCTCACCACCACGGGACATCTTCTTCCCTGCACCGCCGTAGCAGCTGCACACCAAGCTAAGGTACGTGTAGTTCGAACTCGGGCCTCCGTCCTTCTCGTTCGAGTTCGTCCGTGGTTATTATTCTTCGATTTTAACGCATATCTTAGATCTTTATTGCTTAGGTAACTAGTGCGGATGTGGTTTGTAGTTGTCCCTCGCATCCGAAAAATTTCAGATCTAGGGTTTGTGTTATGTCTCGCACGAATGGAATGCTTAGCACGCTGACTAGTATTTTCTTCAGACCTACTAGTTTGTTCTATACATTTCATTCATTCGAAACATTTCTCAAAGTCTGAATCTAATTCTTCCTCAAAATGTTTTCGCTCGAAAAAAATTCGCTGTGAGCATTTGTAACCCTGTCCCGTTTTTCCCTCGTATCTATTCTTATTCACAGGTGTATGCAATCAGTTGAGGATTCTGCTCAACCAATGAGCATGGCCGATGAAGATGAGGTAATCTTGGGTACAACAGACGAGTCAAAAGCACCAAATGCAAAGGGCCCAACGGTAGGCCCAGCAACCAGCAAAATAAAGAGACACGAGCAAAATGCAGATGAGCAACAAGAAGATGCACCAAAGAAAAAGAAAGGTGGCAGGCAACCATACGCAAATTTAGCTCAGTACATCTCTCATGATAATTATAACACTATTCTAGGAGAGTCAAAACGGGAAAGAGACAAGCGTTTGCAAAGAATTTGACACCATTGGGTGCGCAAGTGGTTCAACTATGAGATGATTCATCCTCGGTTTGCGAAGAACTTTGCTTTTCATCCTCCATGGGGCGACTGTCATGAAATTGGCCTCATTCGTGCAAGTGATCCCCAGGAGAAACCGCCGCCATCGCCAAATGCTGATAAATCCTCCCTTCGCACTCCCGAATCTTATCTAGATGAACTGGCTAAATGTCAGAAGAATGCTGAAAAGAGAGCCAAGAAGGCAGAAAAAGAAAGAGCTTGTGAAGAAGAAAATCATCGTCTTCTCAAAGATGAAGTTGAGAAGAAAAAGACTGAAGGAAAATCAGAAGGGCATTCTAAGCACAAACATGATCCCAGCTCTTATGTATTGAAGAAAAAGAGCGCACCGAAGAAGAGGCCGGCTGAACTAGCCGATAGAAATGCTGAAAGCAATTCCTCCGATCAAGATGATCCTCCACCTACCAGGGAAGAAGTTCAAGCTTCTCTCTCCGAGAAAGTGAACATCACAACTTCTACGACAGTACCTGATCTTCGAGCTCATACCGCTCCAATAGCACCTCCGAAGAAGGTCATTATGAAGAGAAAAACTCCACATACCAGTGTCACTATGGTAGATCACGTGGATACAACCTCTCATCCTGATGCAATCAACTTGCAGGATTTGGTAGTTGATGCCCCTGTCAGCACAGCTAAGCCAGGCGAGCAAATTCCAAGGCCAAAAGTGAATAAAATCATGGCTCCTGCCAAGGCTCCAACCAACGAGCAAACTGCTCCTAAACAGGCTGCACCGAAAGAAAAGGCTGCTCAGTTTGCTCCCACCTTGACACAACCATTGGCTTCTATGCCTACAACTGAGCAAGTTATAGTGCAACCTGCACTTGTTGCACAGACTAATGTCCAATCCGATGCTCCTCATTATTATAATCAAGTGTTCATTATGGAGCAGCTTGACAAATCTGTGGAAAACCTATTCGATGGTGAAGTGGCATCTCTGCCAATCCCTCCTGAAGTCGTTTCACAAGTTTCTGATCTTGTTCATGATATGAGAGAAGAATCTGTTGAAATCAATTCCCTCACTGCCGAACTTAATGATCTTGATAGTCGAATGAAAGCTACATCTTCCAAGTTTGTGATCAAGCAACTTGAAGAATCATACATGGATTTCGATCGTGCTTTGACTATCCTTCGCAACAGAAGATTGGGCTTTCACTCTGATCTGGATAATATTGTTCGCAAGATTTGCATCGAGCATCAAGCCCAAGTTACTAGTTATAATGATTTAGTCAAAGGGCATGTTGACCCAACAACTTAGAAGAAGAGGCGAAAGAAAATTTTGAAGAAAAATGCTCCTCCTACGACTGCAAAGTCTCCTGATCATTCTGAAGCTTAGCTTGCGAAAGAGAACTCCCCTGAGCCAGCAATTCCCTCACCAAGGCCAACTAAACTAGTGCCTGTGGCCTCCCCTGTTCAAGATGATATTCCATCTCAGCCGCAAGATTCTGAAGATGGTGAAATCCCTCAGTCCGATCCCCAAGCTTCTCCTGCTCGTGACGAACCAAATGTTTTGGTTCCTCCCTCTGCACAACCACAGACCTTCGAAGAACAACCTACTCCTGCTCTAGTCCCTAATTCGGGCTCAGTGCCCACTGAAAAAGAATCTGCTCCAACCATTGTGCCATCAGCTCCCTCTCAACTGCGGATTTCCATCAACATAACACAAAGAATTTGTGAAGATGGTTTGTCTGGACGTAAATCTATCTCCATTCATCATACTGACTCTGTAGTATATGGTGATGAAGTGATCTCAGTTGTGGATGAACTCAAATATCCATTTCCTCGTGAAGAACTACCTCTGTTCAAGACTGGTGCTGGTGCCAAAGGACCACTATTCAATCAAAATAGGCACCCTCAATTCTTTCAAGAAAGTCCTTACAATGGGCCACGCACATCTGAATCACCTTGTTTCTGGACCCAAGAACAATCCATCTATTATTCTCGGATTCTCTATGATAGCAAGAAGATATTTCCTCATGAATTTCTGATATCACTGCTATGAAGAGTATTGGTTGCTTTGATCAGCTGCTGCAAGATTTGGAAGATTTCTGCCTCACCAGTGTGTTTAAATTCGAACATCCGTGGAACCAAGAGATAATTCTTCAGTTCTATGCAACATTATACATCTCTGGTGATGAATCTGACAGTTCCAAATGGATCATGGAATGGATGACCGAAGGAAAATGTATCAAGTGCACATCCAGGGATTTTGTTTCGCACTTTCATTTCCCTAGTTTTGAGCATGGTAAAACTGAAATCCGAGTGCATAACATTGACGCCATTTCAGATGATATGTTTCAGTGTACCATGGATAAGGAAAAGATTCATGACTACAATGGTCCTCCCAAGTCAGAGCACTTAACCTTCGAGAATCAAACTCTCTATCATATGCTCACTTATACTACTGCCCTCTGACCGGGATGAATACTGACGTTACAATCTCAGATGTTCTTCAAAATGCCATCTATGCCATCTCCGTGAAATATGTCTTTGATGTTGAGTATATGTTTCTGCAAATATTGAAAGATTCTGCCCAGTATCCGAAAACACTCAAAGTATATGCACCATGGATTCAGAAGGTCGTTGATCATTCCATGCACACCGAGTATTTGGCAAAGGCGAGCCATAAAAGCTTTATTCCTCCTGTTCGGGACACCCTGCAAGTCATGCAAGATATTTCTTCGGGTAAATCGCCTGAGTCAAGCTCGCAAGATTATCACAAAGGATTCGATGGGCCACGTTTACCTCGGCGTGACCGAATGGTTACTCATCAATCTCCATCTCAGCTTGAAGTCATTTTGCGCATGCAACAACTGTTGCTAAAACACATTCCTAAAGATCGCCAAGAGAAAGAACACCTTGCTATCGAGCTGAATGCTATCAACAACCAAACAAGAATCACGCAATCTGATTGCTGATGAGAACAAGAAAACGCTCTGGAAACTACTTCGCAAGTTCTTCTCCAAGAAACAACTCCTAGATGCTGACCTCAAAGAGCTCTATGCATACATTGACAAAGGCCTCTCAGTTGAAGATTATCATCCTCGCAGTGCTCCTCCACTACCTGCTCGAGCGCTAACTAGTGATCTTCTGCATATTAAGCTTCGCAAGATAATCGAAGAATCTGAAGCCACCTCACCGACTGAAAAACCAGCCGAAGGAAATGTGCTATCACGCATGACTCAAGTGGCTAATCCCAATGTGCCTTCCTCATCTAAGCCTCAAGCTGCCATTCCTGAAGGAAAATCTACTGCTGTTGATGATGAAGATCTTCCAGTCACTTCTGAATCAGAAACCTCTTCGGACAGTTCCTCTGGCGACGCCACCGAGTGAATCAAGTTCACCGCTTCTGCACTCATGTTATTCGTCACCTTTTTGACACTAGTTGACAAAAAGGGAGAGAATTACATAGAGTTTCGATAGATTTTCCTTTTGCGTTCCGTTGGTTTTGTTTCGCATGAGATTTGAACTTATGCCTCAAAGACTATCTATACTTTGATGTAAAACTTCTATGCTGTAATGTTAATAACCCCGCCTGCTGCACCATTTCTCTCGAAGCATTTGTTTTGCAGGTGGAATTATTATCAGAAGTTATGAATGATTGCACTACAATCTCGATGGATTATACATTATCAGTGCGAATCACTATCTCGAATGATTGAAATTTCCTCTACATACTTCAATGAATTGCAGGAGATTTCATCTCATATCTATAACCCTGCATACATCTAGGGGGAGTATATTTCATCATCGAGGCAAGTAACACTAATTCACTCTTGTTCGAATTACTTTTCACTTATCTATCTTCACTTTGATGATTAACTGTTTTGTCAACAACCGTCCAAAAAGGGGGAGATTGTTGGTGCAATGATAGGCCTCTTATGTTTTGGAGTTTGTTGACATAAACTGTATGGGACTTATGTGTTTGCTAGTGCTCACAGAGTAACAGGTCCCTGAGATCATGAGGAGTTTGATGCAAACGACGAAGATAATCTCCCTGCGGTGTAGCGAAGGTTATCACCGAAGATTATGATAACAAGAGTGACCCCTCAAAAATTGTTGTACTCAAGCAATTGGTTCGGTGCCTCTCCGAGGAAAATGACTGCGTCCGAGGTGATTGAAGACGAAATGAAGATGTAGCATTTATTTCATAGTTCTTCTTCTCTTTATTGAGTCATAGGACCACCGTACTATTAAGAGGGGTGTAGCGTTCGAAACTTTGATTCTCTGATGCTAAACCCAAATCCTATGAAAGTTGCGAGAGAAAACTCTTTGTGATCCGAGCAAATACTTGCCAGCAAGAGACTGAGATCCTCTTCGCTGTGAGAGATTTGTCTTAGACCGAGGAGTTAGCATTACTTGTCCCTCAAGTAATGTTACCGTTGCTCCAAAATCCGACCGTTGTGAACATGTCGGTTGGCTATTGGCTGGACCACGTGTCCAAAAGGGTCATTTTCCATCCGGGAAGGCTGCGGCTATAAATAGCCACCCCGCGCCGGCTTTGTCCGGTGGCTGCTCCATTTGATTTTGAGAAGATTGTTGAGCAAACCCCTCTCTGAGCGATTTGAGTTTAAAATCCACCGAGAAAAACCCCTAAAGCCAAAGAATTAGATAGTGGTTCAGCATCACTCAAATCTAAGTCCAGTACGCTCCGCCTATTACTCTTGAGAGTTGCAAACTCTCTAGACGGTTAGGTGTTAATTTCTTCAGAGACCAAGAGTGATTGTGGTTCTCGAAGAAGAAGCCTGTAAAGGTACAGAGATGGCCTCAAGTATCTACCACGAGTGATCGACATTGGTTGATGAACTAATTGTCGAGGAGAATAGGGTGAAGAGAGTTTATCTTCCGTGTTAAGTCACAACCCCTCCAACCAGACGTAGTCCTTGTGCAGAAGGACGAACTGGTCGAACAAATACCCTGTTGCCATCGAGCACCACTGTTTACCTCTGCTACCCATGTTTACATTCGATCTTTTTTCCTTCATGTAATTTGTTTTGATGCATGCTTTAGTTTCCATTCGGAACTTAGTTTTGGCTCGCTGTAGTTTTTTTTTCATTCGCTCCGCTGCTGGGTTCCGAGAGTTTTGAGTTTTCAAAAGAAAATTTAAAACTCCCATTCACCACCCTCTGGTAGACATACTTCGTTCCTACATATCCATCCTCATGTATCCTGCAATTTTAGTTAAGATAGTATTTGCACTTGAATAGCTGCACTTACGCTTGTTGCCTAGCCACATATAGTCTCCTATCACTGGTTATAATTTCTCAAACCAAAATTTTCATTGTTGACCAAGTGTTAGGCAGGCAAAAGTTTTTCTCTCAACAGGGTGGATTTTCATGTGGATTTTTTATAAAACAAATTCAACTAAGGAGTTTTGGAAGTGAAGAGAAAGAAGATCTCAAGAATTTCATTCACACCCGCAAGTACCTCCTAGTCATGACTCTCAAACACTTCTCTCAATGGTTACTCTTTAGAACTCGAATCTTCAGTGACGGGGTTATGCCAAAATTTACTAAGTGCAAAGGGATTCTGTTGTGGCTTAATTTTGTGCACTATGGATCAAGAAGGGTTGTGTCCCTTTCGAGCTCAGCGATCAATGTTCTTATTTACCACATACACACTTTTTGGAGAAGGTCGATCATTTACCACTCAATCTCCAAATTCGTGACGGTGTTGCATTTACATGAATTATCTCAACAAATAGCAATGAGACATCAAGCCAACAAGAAGCTGGAGCTCCATGATTTTAGTTTCATGAGCAAATTTTGGCGTAACCTCAGGCACTTCAAATATTCATTCCCTCCAAATAATTAACTCTATCAATCGGTGTTATTAAGACAATCAAATTTAGTACTATGGAGTTGAAGTGCTAGTGTGCTAGTTCTCTTCAAAATTTTGAGCCCCCTAAGTTTTTCTTTAGGATTTCTTTTAGAGCAAAATCAAGCTTCACAACAAGGTTTCACTAGCCAATTTTGAAGTTGGAAGTTATGACTAAATGATATTCAACTAACAGGGGGAACGAAACTCAAGTGCAACCAGCCAAATGTAAATTCTTTCTTGAATAAAATTGCGGGAAAAGGGATAATGCATATATTATCACTACTGCAGAATGCTGCTAACGCGACACTACAATCACAGACCCTTCAACAAAACTATGTGCGATGCATTAATCACAAACGGTAATGTAATAAAACCGTAAAAAATGATACAAAACATTTGGGATGGCGGAGACATCAAACACGATTTAGATTATAGTTGCGTGTGCGATGTGTGGCATACCGTTGATCCATACGAATTATTTGCGTTGCGACAGAACAACAGAAACGGGTAGCCATATCAAGGTGTGTGCGATATACGGCATCCAGTTCACTCGGATGAACTGTTTGCGATGATCAAGAAGAACACAAACCATTCAGTGTAACAAGATGTGTGTGATACACGGCAAACAGGTCGGTAATTAGAATTGTGTGCGATCATTGTAGACATCGCATATGATTTTTTTGTGAATCATATGCTCGACAGGGCACACAATTCAAGAAACCAACCAGTGGGTGATAATGTAAAAGATCTCTGTCGAATATGTATTGCTAACCGTCTGCGATGAGATTGATAGGGGAAATAGAGATAACGAATTAATATGAGCGAACGGCAACAGAGATATATACAGTATGATTAATTTAGTCCTTCTTCTTCTTGTTGTTGTTGGATGGACCCGCGACATCGTCTTGGCGAGGACGCTTCTTGCCGCTGACCGTTGGCCTTTCATCGCCACCGCCGTCATCATCGTCATTGATGTCGTCGTCCTCCTCCTCCTCGTTTGACCATTCCTCCTCATCATCATCGTCATTGATGTCATCGTCCTCCTCGTTCGACCATTCCTCCTCCTCATCATCGTCGTCCTCTTCTTCGTCCTCTGATGGCTCATCGTCCATTTGGTTGTCGTCTGACGACTCGGGAGGCGGCGTCCCTTCCATGATCCAGATAAAATTGAGGCCTGGGCTTGACGCTCGACTCATGGAAGACGAGCGTGATGATTCCGATGTTGACCTATCATCGGGCGCCAGACTGCTGGCGGAAATATCATCCTCGCTATCGCTTGACATGGCTGCGGTATGTATACAAACCGCGAGAAAGTGAGATTGCAGATTGTGTGCAAGTGTGTAGCGCGACCGGCCGGGACGATGAAGATGGTGGACATTGAAGCGGGGTATGTAGAGAAGAGGAATGTCAATTGAAGCGGGGGATTGACGGATTATCTAACCTCCTTGGCAGGCAGTTAGAATACTGATATAATCAACCGGAATTATTAGTACCCAGTCGCTCCAAATTCCCGCGGCTACATAGTTCTCAATGCAATAATTACGCAGACAGGTTGGAGCGTCCAAATATGAAACAAGCATTTTTATACTCCCTCCATACCGGCAACCAAGGAAGGGGGCGGGGGAAATGAGAGAACTTGATGTTTATTTGCTAATCAATACTATTGCATGCAGAGAATTGACCATTGCATGTTATGCTAAGTAGTCTGGAGTCATTGAATGCATACACGCCCCATGACTCCTATTGGTTGATTTCTTTTTTCAGGGCAAAAAACAGGGAACGAGTTTTGGGATTATTTGGTTTTCGTAATGTGACTTATGCACCGGTACAAAGGGAGTAGGACAGTTGGCAAGAAATACATTGAGCTCTTCTTATTGATGAAGCTGATAATTATAAAAGAAAACCTTAATCATCATTGCAAACGGCGCATAGAAGATGGCTAATGCGACAACCACAACTACACATGCTAGTTCCTTCTTGTCTCTTGCTTTCATCTGTTGCATGTGATTGATTCTTTCTTGCTTCATCGTACTGATTGTACACTCCAGATCAGTCAGTTTCTTCTTCAGCTTTACATTATCTTCTGCGAGCTTGGTGATAACACTCCGAGCCCTGCCATGCCATTCTTCAACCAGCTAGTTAACAAAGGCACAACCCTCATATCCCTGCCAATGTTAAATAGTATTCAGGATGAGCGGTGGCATTAACTCAACTAAAATGATGAACTTAGCACTAACCTCTAAGGGGCAACTGAGAAACCATCTGCCAGTATCGAATCCCTCCATGCATACACATCGAGCGGGAGTGTGTCCATGCCCACAACTCATGTTTTGGTACTTCTTGGTGGCACAAAAATCGGAGTCGAACTCATGTTGCAAGAGTCTGGAATCATACTCTGGATCCGGTGGTTGATCGCTACTACTTGTGAACTGCGTTGGGATTTCCCCAAAGTGGAGAGAATGATGCAGTACAGTAGAGATAAGTATTTCCCTTAGTTAAGAACCAAGGTTATCAATCCAGTAGGAGAACCAAAAAACACCTCGTTAGCAGCACCTGCACACAAACAACAAATCCTTGCAACCCAACGCGCAAAGGGGTTGTCAATCCCTCGACGGTTATGAGCAAGATTAAATTGTATGGTGTTTGATAGATAGACCAAACAAAAATACAAAATAAAATAAACAAAGTAAAAACGCAGCAAGGTATTTTTGGTTTTAATATATGATAAAAGATAGACCTGGGGGCCATAGCTTTCACTAGAGGCTTCTATAAAGAAAATAGCATGCAGTGGGTAAACAAATTACTTTTGGGCAATTTGATAGAAAAGCAAATAATTATGACGATATACAAGGCAATGATCATATATAGATATCACCTCTGAGAGAGGTAGACCGACTCCTGCCTGCATCTACTACTATTACTCCACACATCGACCGCTATCTAGCATGCATCTAGAGTATTAAGTTCATAAAGAACAGAGTAACGCCTTAAGGAAGATGACATGATGTAGACAAGATAAACTCATGTATGAATAAACCCCATCTTTTTACCATTAATAGCAATGATACATACATGTCATGTCCCCTTCTATCACTGGGATTGAGCACCGCAAGATCGAACCCATTACAAAGCACCTCTCCCATTGCAAGATAAACCAATCTAGTTGGCTGAACCAAATCAATAGATCGGAGAGAAATACGAAGCTATAGTAATCATGCATAAAAGAGTTCAGAGAAAACTCAAATAATATTCATGCATAGATTTGGTCATAAACTCACAATTCATTGGATCCCAACAAATACACCACAAAAAGTGATTACATCGGACAGAACTCCAAGAACATCAAGGAGAACATTGTATTGAAGATCAAATAGAGAGAAGAAGCCATCTGGATACTAACTATGGAACCATAGGTCTGTGGTAAACTACTCATGCATCATCGGAAGGGCAACAAGGATGATGTAAAGCCCCTCCGTGATCGAATCCCCCTTTGGTAGAGTGCCGAAAAAGGCCTCCAGATGGGATATCTCGAGAATAGGAACTTGCGATGGCAGAAAACTACGATGCAGAGTGCCCATAACTGATCCCACGTGATGGTTAGTGCTATCGGGCCAGAGGCCCACTCGGATCAAATATCCAAATTGTTAGTACATTGGGGGTGCGGTAAAGAGCAGAGACTCACGATCGATGTGACCCCGTCGCCCCGTCTCGAGGACTTGCGGCAAGGGCTAAGAATGCCCGACCACGCCTCGTATTCATATCTCGGGCACCTTCCAGGTAAACCCGTCTCCACATCACTCGCGGGTACCCCTCAGGGTCGACCCGCCTTTCCAAGTAACAATTGTGAAGTCCAAGTATCTGTGTGTCCATAACATCAGGGGAATCCGAGGTATCACCCTCGTTGGATTCCTACTCGATGTATCCGTCAAGGTGAACTCGGAGGAATCACCCTCGATGGGTTCACACTTGAGGTGTTGCATGACAGTGTCATTATCGGAAGTGGTGAAGGAGGAATCACCCTAGAGGACCACGACCGAATAGCTACTCTACAGAGTTAACATCAGAAGTGCTACACGAGGTATCACCCTCGGCACTCGATAGTAACACTACAGGGTCGTACAACTAAGGGGGGGTGATGTGCAGTGCCCGGGCCTGGCTGTCGATCACGTTGATCGGGTCATCTGATAATCCAGAGGGGGCATCTGGGGACAAAGTGGGGTCTCTGGTCGGTCTCTACCCAGCCTATACTAAGCAGTTTAGGATAAGCAGGTAAGGTACCAATAGCAGGTTACAATAAATAGGCTATGCATCAGAATAGGTAAAGCAGTAGCAGCAGCAATTCTAATGCAAGCATAAGAAAGAAAGAATAGGCGATATAGGCATGCTCAAGGGGGGGGGCTTGCCTGGAAGCTCTGCTGAAAAGGAAGAAATGTCGTCGGTGACATAGTCGATCACAGCGGCATCAGCAGCGGTCTCGGGGTCTACCAGGGAGAAGAGGGGGAAGAAACAGTAAATATAAAGCAAACAAGAGCATGACATGACAATACGCAGAGCTAGGCGTGTTCTGACGCGGTGCTACATGATATAGGTGAAGAGGGAAAACATCCGGGAATGTTTTCCCGAAGTTTGGCATTTTCGGACAGATGAAACGGAGGGGGACGGTTGCATGTTCGCTATGCTAGGGACATGTGGCAGACGAACGGACCACGTTTTCAGATTTGTCTCGTCATTCTGAGCAACTTTCATGTACAAAGTATTTTCATCCGAGCTACGGTTCATTTTATATTAATTTTTAAAGATTTAATCAATTTCTGGAATTAATTATTTATTAAAATTCAAATTATCAAGAATAGTAAATGATGACATCATCATTATGTAGGTGTGACATGAGCAGTCAACAGTGCAGTTGACTGGTCAAACTGACATGTGGGACCCCACTGTCATAGACTCAGTTCTAATCCAGTGGTTAAATTTAAACTAAACTAATTAAACAGAGTGGGGGCCCACCTGTCATAGGGTGTTTTAATTAATAAATTAATCAATTAACTTAATTTGATTAGCAGGTTAATTAGCGGGTGGCCCCACCTGTCATTGACCCAGGGGAGGTCAAACCCCTGGTCAACCGAGTCTGACCTGCCGGAGGCTCGACGCCGGCATTCACAAACGCGACGGAGGGCTTGGGATTCCACCTCTGCCAACCAAATGGCCGGGGGAGGGCATCTATGTGCTGCGGGCACTCATCCGCATCGAGTGGTGGTGGTGGTTGGGCCTGTGGTGGCCGGAGTCGTCGTCGGCGTCGACCACGGCGGTTGCCGGAGCTCGGGGTCGAGGCTACAGCGGCCGTGGCGACGCGGGGATAGCACCTACGGGCTCTATGCGGTGCGGCGAGCAGGTTGGGCATGTCGGTCGGGCCATTAGATGGCCGAGGGCACGTCGGCGGCGAGCATAGGCGGCGGCGCGTACGGGTGAGCGCGGCGTGGTGGCTACGGCATGGGCGGGAGAGAACGGAGGGAGGAGGAAAGGTCAGTGGCTCACGGTGGTTGCGACAGGCATCGAAGCGAGCTCGGAGGAGGTCGGAGCTGAGTAGGGCGGCGAAGTCGATCTCGGCGGCCGAACGGCGAAGAAGAGCTCGGTGGAGACGGTGCGGCGCGTCCGGTGGCATGTGACTCGTCGAGGAGGTCGAGGACGTCAGGGCGGAGCTTGCGGACACGACGAGAAGTCGAGGGAGGGGCGGTGGCGTCGACTATGACGGCGGCGTGCTCACGGGCGCATCGGCCATGGTAGGGAGAGGGCGAGAGAGAGGGCAGAGAGGGAGAGTAGTGGCGAGGGGAGCTCAGTGGGGGCGCGGGGCTCTGCCCTGATCCTCCACGGAGGTCGCAGGCGTCACGCTGTCGACCAGAGGAGAGGGGGGCCTGGCGCGGCGAGCGCGCGCGCGGCGACAGCGGCTCGTTGATGAACAGTGAGAGGTAGGGGACGGCGCCAGGCGGGCTGGGCCTCCCTGTGCACTAGAGGCCCAGGCACAGTGGCCTTTTTCTTTTTCTTCGGTTCTGTTTTCTGTTTCTGTTTTGCCTTTTCTTTTTATTACAAAACACTTTTGCAAAATGTGAGACTTGTCAAATTAAATACTATGCAATTTCTACCACTGCCAGAAAAAGGTTTGGAGGCAATTGGATTTGATTTGTATTTTTTAATTAATTGCAAAAGTATTAAATAGTGCAGTTGGGTGCTGTTTTTGGTTGATAGAGTCATTTAACTAATTTATGTAATGTTGGTTATAATTTTATAATTGTTCCTGGATTATTTTCAATATTATGAACATTTTAGTTTTCAAATTTGAACAACTTTTATTTTCACTTTATATTTGAATTTCAATTTGAATTGGATTTGAAATGAGATATGATCCCAATGATGATTAAGCATTGTTAATCATGGTGACTTGGCATTATCATGTGGGATTACTGTAGCTAACCACTGGGGGTGTTACAAATATCCTCCTCTAACAAGAATTCTCGTCCCGAGAATTAAGAGGTAGAAGGGAAAAGATCAGGGTATTCCGCACGAAAATTATCCTCGCGTTCCCAAGTGGCTTCATCTTCGGTATGATTTGACCAGTGCACTTTGAGGAACTTGGTAACCTTCTGGCGGGTTCGACGTTCAGCTTCATCGAGGATGCGGATCGGATGCTCCTTATAAGAAAGATCATCATGCAATTCGAGCATCTCGTGATCCATTGCGCGGTGCGGAGATTCCTTGAAGCAACGACGAAGTTGCGACACATGGAAGACGTCATGGATATGAGAGAATTGCGGTGGTAACTCCAATTTATATGCCACCTGACCACGTCTGGCAAGAATGCGAAAAGGACCAATGTAGCGTGGAGCTATTCCGAAGTGGTGAGTGCCCTTCATAGGAGTGACACGCAGATAAGCTTGATCACCAGGTTGATAAGTCAAACCCCATCGTTTGTGATCATAGTTGCTCTTCTGGCGGTTCTGAGCCGCCTTGAGATTTTCTCGAACGATACGGACTTGCTCTTCGGCGTGTTGGATAATATCCGGACCCACGAGCGGTCGTTCCCCAGTTTCTGACCAATTCAGAGGGGTTTGACACTTATGTCCATATAGAACTTCGAAGGGGGCCATTTTCAAGCTGGCTTGATAGCTGTTGTTATATGAGAACTCGGCATACGGGAGAGATTCTACCCACTTCTTGCCGAAAGAAATAACACAAGCTCGCAGCATGTCTTCAAGCACTTGATTGACTCGCTCAACTTGGCCTTGCGATTGGGGATGATAAGCTGAACTCCAGGTAATATGAGTTCCCAAGTGAAAAGTCCGCCACGGTCCGAACTGATCTCTTTCGAAATACCGTGGAGTGATACAATTCTGGAGATATACAACTCTGCTAACTGACTAGCAATGATAGTCTCCTTGACAGGCAGAAAGTGTGCAACTTTAGAAAGTTGGTCGACGACGACAAGAATAGCATCGTGACCCTTCTGTGACCTGGGAAGTCCTGTAATGAAATCCATCTGAACCTTATCCCATTTCCATAGAGGAATAGGAAGTGGTTGCAGAATTCCAGCAGGCTTCTGATGTTCTGCTTTAACGCGACGACACACATCACATTCAGCAACATAACGAGCAATGTCCTACTTCATTCTAGACCACCAGTACCTTTGTCGGAGATCACGATACATCTTGGTGCTACCCGGATGAATAGACAGTGGTGTATCATGTGCCTCCTTCATGACCTTGTCAGTCATGAGTTCGAAGCGAGGTACGACAATGCGGTTTCTGAAATACAAGGTTCCATCTTCAGACTGCGAGAAATCCCTGTACTTTTCCAGGTGAAGATCTTTCTTCATCAGATCAATTTCAGCATCTTTAGCTTGCGCATTCTTAACAGCTTTCTCAAGATCTGGTTGTATCACAAGGTTATTAAGAGATCCCTGTGGAACAATACGCAGATTCAGCTTGCACAGTTCTTCAAAAAGACGAGGTTGAGCTCGCCTAACCATGAGGTTGTCGCAATAGGACTTGCGGCTTAAGGCATCAGCCATCACGTTAGCCTTGCCAGGGGTATAAGAAATACCCAAATCATAGTCCGTAATGGCCTCCATCCATCTTTGCTGATGGAGGTTCAGAGATGGTTGAGTGAACAAGTACTTCAGGCTTTTATGATCCGTGTAGATCTCACAACGATTACCGAGGAGGTAATGTCGCCACAACTTCAATGCATAGATGACAACAGCTAGTTCTAGATCATGGATAGGGTAGTTCTCTTCATGAGGACGCAATTGTTGAGAGCCATAAGCAATCACCTTACGCTCTTGCATTAGGACACAGCCTAATCCTTCACGGGATGCGTCACAATAAATCACGAAGTCTTTGCGAGAATCTGGAGGAGCAAGTACTGGGGCAGATGTTAGCTTGTCTTTGAGTGTTTGAAAACTTTCTTGACATTTGTCTGTCCACTCAAACTTAACGCCCTTGTGAAGCAGATCAGTCAAAGGCTTAGCAATCTTAGAAAAGTTCTCGACAAATCGACGGCAATAGCTTGCAAGGCCGAGAAAACTTCTCACTTGCTTGATGTTCTTCGGAGGAGTCTAGTCAAGAATAGCCTGAACCCGCTCCGGGTTAACATCAATTCCATCCTTGGAAATCACATGACCAAGGTAGGTTACTTCAGAAAGCCAAAATTCACATTTGGAGTATTTGGCATACAACTGGTGTTCTCGGAGCCTTTCCAGAACAAGACGAAGGTGTTCAGCATGTTCTTCCTTATTCTTTGAATAAACCAGAATATCATCTAGATATACCACGACGAACTTGTCGAGGTAATCCATGAAGATGTAATTCATCAGACGGGAGAATGTGGCTGGAGCATTTGTTAAGCCAAATGACATGACAGTGTACTCATAAGAGCCATAGCGAGTAACAAATGCAGTCTTTGGAATATCCTCTTCGCGGACACGGATCTGATGGTATCCCAATCTCAAATCAAGCTTAGAGAATACTGAGGAACCGGCAAGTTGATCATACAAATCATTGATTCTGGGAAGCGGATACTTGTTCTGGATTGTGGCTTGGTTAATGGGCCGATAATCCTGAACCAATCGGTTAGTTCCATCCTTCTTCTTAACGAAGAGTGAAGGTGCTCCCCAAGCAGAGGAACTGGGGCGGATGAAACCCTTTTTAAGTGATTTGTCGATTTCCTCCTCAAGTTCAAGAAGGTGGTGCGGAGGCATCTTATAAGAACGCTTTGCAATAGGGGTAGTGCCAGGTTTCAAGTCGATGACAAACTCGACAGCTCTAGAAGGGGGTATTCCTGGAAGTTCTTCTGGAAAGACATCTTGAAAATCATGAACAACTGGAACGTTCTCGATTCCTTTAAGAGGTGAGGCGTTCAAAGCATTCAGAGCATAAATCTGAGCTTCGACGTTCTGAACTGTTCGAGCTGAGTATCTGACGGTTTGGCCAAAAGGGTGTGTGATGCGGACTGATTCAGTGGCACAGTCAATCAAAGCTTTATGAGATTTCAACCAATCCATACCCAGAATAATGTCTATGTTGGAGGTCTTAAGAGCAATGAGGGAAACGGGGAACATCAATCCTCCAATCACAATGTGGTTACCGTGGCTTACCATGGTAGTTTGCCAATTAGCCCCAGGTGACTGGATTACTAATGGAGTGGACATCTCCTCGAAAGGTATATCATGGCTTCACGCAAAACTTTCGGACATGAAGGAGTGCGATGCTCCAGAATCAAAGAGGACTGAAGCTGGGATTGAATTCACTAGAAGCGTGCCCATCACAATTTTGGGGTCCTGTCGAGCTTCTTCAATGTTGACTTGGTTGACATGAACAAGCTGATTAGCAGGTGGTCTGGTTTCAACGTTCCTGGAAGGATGTTTTCAACGGCTCTTCCTGCAACCAACAGAAGGACGTGATGCGTGTTGAGGCTGACTCTGATGGCAGTTGATAGTACGGTGCCCTGGCTGTCCACACTGGTGGCACAAACCATCATTATGGGAAGAAACATCAACATTGGGCTGTCCACTTGCATGTTCAGTTGTCTTGGTGGTGGAGGCAGACGAGGTGCAGCATAAGATGGCCTGGGTACAGGGGCAGGTCGGTGATGAACATTGTGCGGAATCCACACTCGACGTTTCTGAACAGGCTGACCCGAGGATGAGCCAACATCACGAGTGTGCTTGAGCGACTCCTGGTACTTAGCCAGACCAGTTTTAGCTTGAAAGGCTTGACTGACAAGCGTCGCAAAGTCCTCACAATCAAGGGCAACAAGTGTGAGGTTTATATCAGTACACAGTCCTTCATGGAATTTCTCCTGCTTGCGAGCGTCAGTGTCGACGTCATCCGCAGCATAGTGGGATAATTCAAGGAATTTCCTCTGATATTCATCCACAGTCATTGTGCCCTGTGAGAGTTTGCGGAACTCCTGCTTCTTCTGGTCGATCAGACCTGGAGGGATGTACCTTGCACAAAAGGCTGACTGAAATTCCTGCCAAGTGGTTACAGTCTCTGCAGGCAACATATCCTTGAGGCTTTCCCACCATTGAGCAGCTGGACCCTTTAAGTGGAATGTCGCAAAGGTGACGTAACTATCAGGGCAACATCAACTGACTCCATCTCAAACAGGATGTCACGAAGCCAATCATCAGCATCCATAGGATTGGTGGAGTTGCGGAAAACGGATGGATTGAGGCGCACAAATTCTGGCAGAGTTATTGGAGCAGTCTGTTGCTGAGCATTCTGAATTGGGAACTGAGCCAATACTCCAGTCATAAACTGACGGTTGAGTTCAAACTGCTGACGGTTGAGTTCAAACTGCTGCATCATTGCGGCAATATAGGGTGGAGGTGGAGGATCGTCAGCCATCCTGCCAAATTAACAGGGGCAGTTTAGCAAGAAAAACTGCATGTGTAAGAGGTCATTCACGATGTAACATGAGTGATGAACAAGAAGGCATTAGGTGCATATTAGTAGTCATTAAAGACATACAAAACGATGCACGGAATTGGACACAAACGGCGGTAGGAGTTCGGAAATGCATGCGGCTAGACAAGCTAGGCGGCGCACAGGCACGCGGTAAGGAAGTACACAACGAGACATAGCAAAGGCTACATCAACGTCGGAGAAAACTGTTGGAGCGAGGAATCTGCAAGTGACAACACAGGGTGCCCTCGATAAAAGGATCCTGTAAGCAGAACCTGGCCCACAATCTTGGAGCAAGGGGGAATATTTTCAGAACTCCGGGTGGATGTGATCACGAGAACTTAATGTTTGAGTTAGTAAAATTTTAACCCAAATAGAAGAGAGATCAGAGTCCCAGAGTATAGACGAGAAAAAAAAGGTCCTAATACCACCCAATTGGCGACGTGGGCCCGTAAGCCACACAACCAAGTTAGTAAATTAGTTTTGGACCACTAGACTCAACTTCGGCCAAGGAGTTGGAAAGGGGGGTTCTTAGAGACAGTCGGCTCTGATACCAACCTGTGACGCCCCCGGCTCAATCGTGCACTAACCATACACGCAAATGCACATGATCAAGCCTAAGGACTCACTTGAAGATATCACAACACAACTCTAAAACATAAATAAAGTCATACAAGCTTTATATTACAAGCCAGGGGCCTCGAGGGCTCGAATACATAAGCTTGCTGTCAACAAGCATCAGCGGAAGCGTTAGATATCTGAGTACATATATGAAACAGAAATAGATAAGCCTTTAGAAAGGCAGGGCAAAACAAAAGCTACGATCGAAAGGCGCAGGCCTCCTGCCTGGGACCCTCCGAACCTACTCCTGGTCATCGGCCAACTCGTAGTAGCAACCACCCTCGGAGTGGTAGTAGTAGTCATCGGCGGGGGCAGCTATATCCGGGGCTCCGTCATCTGGTTGCACCAAAAGGATATGTGGGAAAAAGAAAGAAAAGCAACCGTGAGTACTCATCCGAAGTACTCAGCAAGCAAGGATCTACACTACATATGGAACATTATAAAAGGAAGGTTGTATATGTGGACTGGGCTGCAGAAATGCCAGAATAGAGGGGAAAGCCTAGTCCTATCGAAGACTAGCATCTTCAATGGTCTTGCAGCATTAGAAGAGTGTAGATTAGTACAGTATAGAGTAGTAGTATCATTAAGTCTCAACCTCACCCAGAAATCCTTTCTCGACTCCCTGCGAGAAAGCAATCCCAGAGCCATACCTTCCATTTCTCATCACAAGTATCCAGTTCTAGTTGTATCGATCGGGATACAACTCCGAGCGTCCGTTACCGAGGATCCGACTCTGCATAGATTAGCTCTTCCCTGCAGGGGTGCACCAACTTACCCACCACGCTCGCTTAACTCTGGCCGGACACACTTTTCTGGGTCATGCCCGGCCTTGGCCAAATGACACACCGCAACCCTACCTAGAGCTCAGCAGAGAGGTCCCCGTCGGTCTACATCCTAAGCGCTCGGGGGTCTTGGGCCATCGCCTCTTGCCCTCCGGGTCATTGCGCACATGGCTCAAATCCAAGCACCACCTCTGTCGTGAATGGCGCCAATCACTCCATGCCGCACTGCTGAACTGGACGTCTGACAGACCTTTCGACTGATGCTACGATGCAGAGTGCCCATAACTGATCCCACATGATGGTTAGTGCTATCGGGCCAGAGGCCCACTCGGATCAAATATCCAAATCGTTAGTACATTGGGGGTGCGGTAAAGAGCAGAGACTCACGATCGATGTGACCCCGTCGCCCCGTCTCGAGGACTTGCGGCAAGGGCTAAGAATGCCCGACCACGCCTCGTATTCATATCTCGGGCACCTTCCAGGTCAACTTGTCTCCACATCACTCGCGGGTACCCCTCAGGGTCGACCCGCCTTTCCAAGTAACAGTTGTGAAGTCCAAGTATCCGTGTGTCCATAACATCAGGGGAATCCGTGGTATCACCCTCGTTGGATTCCTACTCGATGTATCCGTCAAGGTGAACTCGGAGGAATCACCCTCGATGGGTTCACACTTGATGTGTTGCACGACAGCGTTGTTATCGGAAGTGGTGAAGGAGGAATCACCCTCGAGGACCACGACCGAATAGCTACTCTACAGAGTTAACATCAAAAGTGCTACACGAGGTATCACCCTCGGCACTCGATAGTAACGCTGCAGGGTCGTACAACTAAGGGGGGGTGATGCGCGGTGCCGGGGCCTGGCTATCGATCACGTTGATCGGGTCATCTGATAATCCAGCGGGGGCATCTGGGGACAAAGTGGGGTCTCTGGTGGGTCTCTACCCAGCCTATACTAAGCAGTTTAGGATAAGTAGGTAAGGTACCAATAGCAGATTACAATAAACAGGCTATGCATCAGAATAGGTAAAGCAGTAGCAGCAGCAATTCTAATGCAAGCATAAAAGAGAAAGAATAGGCGATATAGGCATGCTCAAGGGGGGGGGGGCTTGCCTGGAAGCTCTGCTGAAAAGGAAGAAGAGTCGTCGGTGACGTAGTCGATCACAGCGGCATCAACAGCGGTCTCGGGGTCTACCGGAGATAAGAGGGGGAAGAAACAGTAAATATAAAGCAAACAAGAGCATGACATGACAATACACAGAGCTAGGGGTGTTCTGACGCGGTGCTACACGATATAGGTGAAGAGGGAAAACATCCGGGAATGTTTTCCCGAAGTTTGGCATTTTTGGACAGATGAAACGGAGGGGGACGGTTGCATGTTCGCTATGCTAGGGACATGTGGCAGACGAACAAACCACGTATTCGGATTTGTCTCGTCGTTCTGAGCAACTTTCATGTACAAAGTATTTTCATCCGAGCTACGGTTCATTTTATATTAATTTTTAAAGATTTAATCAATTTCTGGAATTAATTATTTATTTAAATTTGAATTATCCAGAATAGTAAATGATGACATCATCATGATGTAGGTGTGACATCAGCAGTCAACAGTGCAGTTGACTGGTCAAACTGACATGTGGGACCCCTCTGTCATAGACTCAGTTCTAATCTAGTGGTTAAATTTAAACTAAACTAATTAAATAGAGTGGGGGCCCACCTGTCATAGGGTGTTTTAATTAATAAATTAATCAATTAACTTAATTTGATTAGCAGGTTAATTAGGGGGGTGGCCCCACCTGTCATTGACCCAAGGGAGGTCAAACCCCTGGTCAACCGAGGCTGACCTGCCGGCGGCTCGACGTCGGCGTTCACAAACGCGGCGGAGGGCTCGGGATTCCACCTCCGGCGACCAAATGGCCGACGGAGGGCATCTACGTGCTGCGGGCGCTCGTCAGCATTGAGTGGTGATGGTGGTTGGGCCTGTGGTGGCCGGAGTCGTCGCCAGCGTCGACCACGGTGGTTGCCGGAGCTCGGGTGAGCTCGGGGTCGAGGCTACGACGGGCGTGGCGACACGGGGACAGCACCTACGGGCTCTACGTGGCGCGGTGAGCAGGTTGGGCACGTCGGCCGGGCAATTAGATGGCCGGGGGCACGTCGGCGGCGAGCATAGGCGGCGGCGCATGCGGTTGAGCGCGGCGCGGTGGCTACGGCATGCGAGGGAGAGAACGGAGGGAGGAGGAAAGGTCAGTGGCTCACGGCGGTTGCGACAGGCATCGGAGGGAGCTCGGAGGAGGTCAGAGCTGAGTAGGGCGGCGAAGTCAATCTCGGCTGCCGAACGGCGAGGAAGAGCTCGGTGGAGACGGTGCGGCACGTCCGGCGGCGTGTGACGCGTCGAGGAGGTCGAGGACGTCAGGGCGGAGCTTGTAGACACGGTGAGAGGTCAAGGGAGGGGCGGTGGCGTCGACTACGACATCGGCGTGCTCACGGGCGCATCGACCATGGCGGGGAGAGGGCGAGAGAGAGGGCAGAGAGGGAGAGTAGTGGCGAGGGGAGCTCAGTGGGGCGCGGGGCTCTGCCCTTATCCTCCACGGAGGGCGCGGGCGTCGCGCTGTCGACTAGAGGAAGGGGGGGGCCTGGCGCGGCGAGCGCGCGCGGGGCGACAGCGGCGCGGTGATGAACAGTGAGAGGTAGGGGACGGCGCCAGGCAGGCTGGGCCTCCCTGTGCACTAGAGGTCCAGGCACAGTGGCCTTTTTCTTTTTCTTTGGTTCTGTTTTCTGTTTCTGTTTTGCCTTTTCTTTTTATTACAAAACACTTTTACAAAATGTGAGACTTGTCAAATTAAATACTATGCAATTTCTACCACTGCCAGAAAAAGGTTTGGAGGCAATTGGATTTGATTTGTATTTTTTAATTAATTACAAAAGTATTAAATAATGTTGTTGGGTGCTATTTTTGGTTGATAGAGTCATTTAACTAATTTATGTAATGTTGGTTATAATTTTATAATTGTTCCTGGATTATTTTCAATATTATGAACATTTTTGTTTTCAAATTTGAACAACTTTTATTTTCACTTTATATTTGAATTGGATTTGAAATGAGATATGATCCCAATGATGATTAAGCATTGTTAATCATGGTGACTTGGCATTTTCATGTCGGATTACTATAGCTAACCACTGGGGGTGTTACAGTTGGCACATACAAATTTACTTAGAATGGCACGGAAATACCGCATATAGGTAGGTATGCTGGACTCATATGGCAAAACTGGTTTTAAGGATTTTGGATGCACAAGTAGTATTCCCACTTAGTACAAATGGAGGCTAGCAAATAGATTGAGAAACAACCAACCAAGAAAGGAAAATTCTCATAAATGAGCATTAAGCATAACTAACACCGAATAATGCACAATAAGTAGGATGTAATTTCATTGCATGACTATTGACTTTCGTGCTTGCATAGGGAATCACAAACCTTAACACCAATATTCTTACTAAAGCATAATTACTCACCAACATGACTCACATATTACTATCATCATGTCTCAAAACTATTATAAGGAATCAAGTTTATTTTGTCCAATGATCTTCATGAAAGTATTTATTATATCCCTCTTGAATATCTATCACTTTGCGACTAATTTCATATATTGCAATTGCTTTTGACAAGCTCAAATAAATTTAAGTGAAGAACATGAGCATAAATTTTTTCATCTCTCAAAATAATATAAGTGAAGCATGAGATAATTTCTTAAAAATTTTACTAACTCTCAAATAAATCTAAGTGAAGCATGAGAGTATTTATTCAAAAATAATAAAGCACACCGTGCTCAAAAATATATAAGTGAAGCACTAGAGCAATTCCATAGCTAAAAAAATTTAAGTGAAGCATAAAGAGCAATTCTAACAAATCATAGCATAATTTTAGCTCCCTCAAATAGGTGTGTCCAGCAAGGATACTTGTGACAAACTAAAAAGTAAAACAAGCAAAGACCCATAAAATACAAGACGCTCCAAGCAAAACTCATGATATGTGACGAATAAGAATATAGCTCCAAGTAAAATTACCGATGGTTGTTAGAAGAAAGAGGGGATGCCTTCCGGGGCATCCCCAAGCTTAGTTGCTTGGTTCTCCTTGAATGTTAACTTGGGGTGCCATGGGAATCCCCAAACTTAGGCTATTTTCCCTCCTTATTCCTTCATCCATCATGATCTCACCCAAAACTTGAAAACTTCAATCACACAAAACTTAACAAAACCTTCATGAGATCCGTTAGTATAATAAAACCAATCTTTGCTTTAAGTTCTGTTGAAAACCCATTCACATTTTGTTTTTGAATTATATCTATTGTATTATAACTTTACCATGGCTTATACCCTCCAATACAATCCATAGATTCATCAAAATAAGCACACAATGCAAAGAAAACAGAATCTGCCAAAAAGAGAACAGTCTGTAAAGATGACAATTTTACTCATACTTATGTAACTTCAAAATTTCTGAAAAGTTAGGAAAACTTAGGAAATTTGTATATAAATATTTTGTAAAAAATTCAGAATTTTTCGTTGGTTTTGTGAATTTAAACAATTCTTCTACTGAACGCAAAAGTTTCTGTTTTTCAACAAGATCAAATCAACTATCACCCAACATGATCCCAAAGGCTTTACTTGGTACAAATACTAATTAAAACATAAAAAGCACAATCATAACAGTAGCATAATTGTGCAAACACTCAAGAACAGAAAGAAAAAGGAAAAAATAAATTTTATTCATTGGGTTGCCTCCCAACAAGTGCTATAGTTTTATGCCCCTAGCTAGGCATAATGCATAGATTCAAGTATTGTCATGTTTGGTTTTTGATACAGGAAGCCCTCATGATTGATTCATATGGTGGCTTAATTCTTGTTCTATGGAAGTGTTCCATACCCTTCCTTAGTGGAAATTTAAATTTAATATTGCCTTCGTTCATATCAATCACGGCACCTATAGTGCGTAAAAACGGTCTACCAAGTATAATTGGACAAGACGGATTGCAATCAATGTCAAGAAAAAAAATCTATGGGCACAAAGTTCCTATTTGCAAGAATAAGAACATCATTAATTCTTCCCAAAGGCTTTTTAATTGTAGAATCCGCCAAGTGCAAATTAAGAGAACATTCTTCAATATTGGTGAGACTAAGCACATCACAAAGAGATTTCAGAATTGTGGAAACACCAGCACCCAAATCACATAAAGCAAAACACTCATAATTTTTAATCTTGACTTTGATGGTGGGTTCCCATTCATCATGTAATTTTCTAGGAATTGAAATCTCTAATTCCAACTTTTCTTCTAAAGCTTTCATCATCGCATCCACAATATGTTTAGTAAAAACTTTGTTTTGTTCATAAGCATGGGGTGAATTTATCATGGATTGCAACAAAGAAATACATTCAATCAAAGAGCAACTATCATAATTAAAGTTGTTGTAATCCAAAAGAGTGGGCACATCACTAGCTAAAGTTTTGACCTCTCAAAACCCACTTTTATCAATTTTTTCATCAAGATTTTCACCCTCCGAATTATTGGGATGCCCTCTAGCTAAAGTTGACTCTTCTTCAGTCCCTTTGTCATCAATTTTAATTTTACTAAACAAGGAATCAATAGAAGAAACACCAATCACTTTAAGATCTTCATCATTTTTATCCTCTAGAGAAATTAGCTTAGCGGCAATTTGACTTACTAGCGTGGCTTGTGCATCGGATATTTTGCCTAGCAAATTTTTAGCATGAGCATATTTGGATTGGAGATTAGAAACTTCTCTACTAACATCATCAAGTTGTTTCGTTATAGCATCTAGCACAGTAGAGTGTTCTTTATGTTCTTCAGTAAAATACTTATTGTGCTCAAATTGTGTAGTCATATATTCCTTGGTACTTTTCTCAATCTCAAGAAAAATATTGGGGTAAGGAATATCATAGTACTTTATTTGAGACATCGTGACTACGCAAACAAGATTGCAAGCAAAAAGAGATCTCACGAGAAAAAGGCGAACGAAAAAGAGAAGGCAAATAAAAAGGCAATATTTTGTGAAGTGGGGGAGATGAAAACGAGAGGCAAATGGCAAATAATGTAAATTGCAAGGAGATGAGATTTGTGATTAGGAACCTGATAGGTGTTGATGATGTCTCCCTGGCAACGGCACCAGAAATTCCTTTGACGTGGCTTGAGACTGCGTCGGTATTTCCCCAAAGAGGAAGGGATGATGTAGCACAGCTACGGTAAGTATTTCCCTCAGTTATGAAACCAAGGTATCAATCCAGTAGGAGAACCAAGCAACACTATGTAAACGGTACCTGCACACAAAGAAGAAATACTTGCAACCCGACGCGTAAGAGAGGTTGTCAATCTCTCCACGGTAAAAAAGATAGATTGGTTTGTATGAGATTGGATAAATAGATCTGAATAAAACACGAAATAAAATAAGTAGAGAAAAAGTGCAGCAAGGTATTTTTGGGTTTTTGGAATAATAGATCTGAAAAAATACGACAAAAGATAGATCTGAAAGCAATACGATGAAAGATAGACCCTGGGCCCGTAGATTTCACTAGTGGCTTCTCTCGAGAAAAATAGCACACGGTGGGTAAACAAATTACTGTTGGGCAATTGACAAAAGAACAAATAATTATGACAATATCCAAGGCAATGATCAATATATAGGCATCATGTCCAAGATTAGTAGACCGAAACGATTCTGCATCTACTACTATTACTCCACACATCGACCACTATCCAGCATGCATCTAGTGTATTAAGTTCATGGAGAAACGGAATAATGCAATAAGAACGATGACATTATGTAGACAAGATCTATTCATGTAGGAATATACCCCATCTTGTTATCCTTAATAGCAATGATACATACATGCCTTGCTACCCCTTCTGTCACTAGGTGAGGACACTGTAAGATCGAACCCATCACAAAGCACCTCTTCCTGTTGCAAGAAAAATCGATCTAGTTGGCCTAACTAAACCACAGATTCGAAGAAGAAATATGAGGCTATAAATAATCATGCATATAAGAGATCAAAGAAAACTCAAATAATATTCATGGATATAGATCTGATCATAAACTCGAACTTCATTGGATCCCAACAAACATACCGCAAAAAGTCATTACATCAAATAGATCTCCAAGAGACACTGGTACAGCAAGGTGCTATACAAATGGTTTTTAACCCCTTTCCGTGATGGCATTTTGAACCGCCGCCAAGTGAGTTACTGCGATAGGGGGGTCCTTCCCACACGACCCAGAAACCGTCGGGGATATGCCCTCCTGGCACACACGCTTGTCAAAATGAGGTCATGTGCGACCGGCGAGCGTTCAAATACGGTTATACGTATAGTTGTGCTAAAAAAATACAATTATACAGGCCAAATCGTTTCCGGTCGTAAGTACATCCCACACAATCAGTCCCCGCTAAATGTTTCCGTTCGTATGTACATTCCACACAGTCAATCCAAGGAATACATTTCCGTTAGTATGTACATCCCACACAGTTAATCCAAGAAGTACATTTCCATTCATATATACATCCCACACAGTCACTCCAAGGAAAATGTTTCCGTTCGTAGGTACATCACACACAATTTTCCCCAATAAATCATTTCTGATAGTGTTACCATTACACATGATATTAACAATTTTATCATTTGCGTTATTGAATGCATCGCACATGATGCGTAGAAGAAACTGTGTGGCAAAGGCTGTCCATCACACACACTTTTTATGTGGTAAACATTTGCGTAAGGTGGCCTAACGCAAACAGTTTTCAAGAGGATGTCGTGTGTGATTGTTCATTGATCCAACACGGTTTATTCCTAGAAACTATGTGCGTTGCCTGAGGTAATCGCCCACGGTGTTTTCTCAATAACCGCTTGCAATAGAAAAACCCAATTAGTAGGCTAATTGGCCATTAGCAGACTAATTGCCCTATTATTAATAATCCATTTATTAATCTAATTGCCATTTCATATTAAGCACACAATATATTTCATTTCCATGTTAAGGAAGCAGGATTTCATAATTGAACTACATCAGAGTACAACATCATATAGCTTCAGCACTCAGCTACCCCATTACACAACTGCACCCGCACCAAGTTTCACATCCAACATCTATAATATTTCGAAATTAGCATCATAGACGGTACATAGACAGATGAATCTCATCTGGAAAACTACTGAAGCGGAAGGCGAATATTGAGCCTTCATTGATGTTGAAGGTCTTTGCAACTTTAGGCCAGTTCCTGTGGATGATTGATCGTCCATCCTTCGTCCTCTTCAGGAACACTTCAATATAAGTTTTTCATTATACCCTGGAATAATATGGTTGTACTCCATGTGGTCAGATCTGGTTTTTATGCTTTATGTGGCATTATGTGCCATCATATTAGGTTTTATCCCCATAATTATTGTAATGAGTAGTACTTGCAAGAACTGGAATGTACTATGTTGGAATGTAAGGGGCTTAAACTCTGATGCTAGGCAGAGGGCAGTCGGACAGAAGCTGGATGAGAGTCAGTGTGCTGTAGCATGTTTTCAAGAGACAAAATGCTCCTCCTTCGATTTTAGAGCTATTAGATCTTTTTGTCCCAAAAGATTTGATAGTTTTGTTTTTCCCCTTCTGTTGGTGCTTCTGGAGGCATTTTAATTGTCTGGAATTCGTCTATCTTTTGTGGCAGCGTAATTGAAGTTCATCAGCACGCTCTAGTGGTACAGTTCACATCCAAATAGAACAATGGGCAATGGACCCTAGTTTCTGTCTATGGGCCCTGTCAAGGTGAAGCTAGAGACATTTTTGTCAGTTGGTTATATAATTTGCAAATCCCACTGGGTGAGAACTGGCTTATTGTTGGGGACTTTAATTCCATCAGATCAACTGAAAACAGAAACATGCCTGGGGGGGATTTGAATGATATCTTCATCTATAGTGAAGTGATTGCACACCTTGGTTTGCTCGAATTGCCTTTGAAGGGGAGGGCATACACTTGGTCTAATATGCAAGATAACCCCCTTTTGGAGCAACTTGATTGGTTTTTCACTTCTGCTGACTGGATCTCCTACTATCCCATGACCGAGGTTATCCCTTTAGCAAGGACAGCCTCTGATCATGTCCCTTGTGTGGTGTCTATCAAAACATCTATCCCCAAATCAAATATTTTTAGATTTGAAAATTATTGGGTTGAGCTTGATGGCTTTATGGATTGTGTTAAAAAATCATGGTTGCAGCCATCTTCAAAGTCTCACATTACTGCTAAAATTGCAGACAAGTTTAAGGCTTTGAGAGTAGCCCTGGGGAAATGGCAGATGAATATCTCCAAATTAAAGGGTTTAATCACCAAGTGCAATCAGGTGGTTTTATATCTTGATGGTCTGGAGGAACTCAGGCCATTATATAGACCAGAATTCAACTTCAGAAAGGCTATTAAGCTTCATGTGGAAAAGTTATTGCATCTTTAATTTTTATACTGGAAAAAGAGATGCACAATCAGATACATTAAAGTTGGGGGAGAGAACACTAAGTTTTTTCATGCTATGGCCACTGAGAGGCATAGGAGGAACTCTATTGCTAGTCTCAGGACAGTGGATGGTTCTGTGGTTTCAGAGCATTCCCAGATGGAGGGTATCATATGGAACTGCTTCAAGAATAGAATGGGGGTCTCCAATGGAATTGTCATGGGTTTTGACCTCAGTTCCCTGCTCAAACCAATTTAGGGTTTAGATTTTCTAACTGAACCTTTCACAAAAGAGGAAATGGATGATACTGTTAAGCATATGCCAATTGACAAAGCCCCTGGGCTAGATGGTTTTAATGGTCTGTTCTTCAAAAAAATGCTGGCCCATTATATGTCATGATTTTTATGAGCTTGCTGAGGCTTTTCATAAGGGTTCTGCTGCTCTTGGAAACATTAATGGCTCATATATCACTCTCATACCAAAGAAGTTCGCCCCTGGGGAGGTTGGGGATTATAAGCCAATATCTTTGACTGGGATGGGGCTTAAGTTCTTATCCAAGATGGCTGCTAATAGATTTCAAAGGATTATTATGAAATGCATCCACAAAAATCAGTATGGTTCTATTAAGAGCAGAACAATTCAGGATTGTATTGGTTGGACCTTGGAGTACTTGCATCAATGTCATCAATCTAAGAGACCAATTGTTATTCTCAAATTGGATTTTGAGAAGGCTTTTGATTATATTGAGCATGAGGCTATCCTACAGATTTTGAAATATAAAGATTTCAATGAGAAATGGATTTCTTGGGTCAAGCAACTACTCTCTACTAGAACCTCATCTGTTCTTTTGAATGGAGTACCAGGAAAGCAATTTCTGTGCAGAAAGGGTGTGAGAAAAGGAGACTGCCTCTCCCCTTTACTTTTTCTAATTGTTGCTGATTTATTGCAATCAGTAGTAAATGATATGTTCAGAAAGGGAATTCTTAAACTGCCTATACCATGTCATCACCAAGATTATCCAATAGTACAATATGCTGATGATACCCTGATAATTCTCCCAGCAGATAGGGTACAGTTACTTGCTCTAAAAGATATGCTCAAGGTTTTTTCCACTTCTACTGGCCTAGTGGTTAACTATCACAAGTCATCCATGGTTCCTATTAATGTTGATGAGAATACAATCACTACTTTGGCTGCAACTTTTGGATGTTAAGTGGGGAAAATGCCCTTCACATACTTGTGAGTGCCTGTGGGTACTACTATGCCTAAGATGATTGATTTCATGCCATTAGTGGATTGCATGGAAAGAAGAATGTCAGCAAGTTCCTCCTTCTCAATCAGGGTGAAAGATTGCAGTTTCTCAACTCTGCTTTGTCATCTATGCCCATATTTTATCTTGGCAGTTTGCTAGTCCCTCCTGGAATTTTAAAACAACTGGAGAGAATCCAGAGACAATGCCTATGGAGAAAGCATAGAGATGAGCCCTCTCCATCTCTAGTAGCATGGGATTTGATCTGTAGGCCTAAAAACAAGGGGGGATTAGGAATTTTAAACTTGGGGGTCTAGAATATTGCTTTGTTGCTTAAGCATATGCATAAGTTTTTGAATAAGATGGATCTGCCATGGGTATCTCTTGTTTGGAATTCATATTACCATGGGAGGGTACCACAGGGTACTACCAGCTGTTGATCTTTCTAGTGGAAAGATATATGCAAACTGTTGGATCATTTTAGAAACACCACTTGGGTGCAAATCAACTGTGGAGATTCAGTTCTGTTTTGGTCTGACAGATGGAAGTTTGGTGATTCTGTGACAACCTTGCACTCAAGGTTTCCTAGGATTTTTTCTTATGTGAAAGATCCATGGATAACTGTAGCAGAAGCATTTCAAACACATGATATCTCATAGATGTTTCATTTACCTTTGTCTGAACAGGCATATGATGAATATATGACAGTTCAGGCAATGATGTCCACTCACAGTAGAGATTTGGATGCAAATGATATCTGGTATTGGCAGGGTACATGCAATGTTTTTAGGCCTAAGATATTCTATTCCTTCATGCATTATACCTTGTCATTCAATCCTCCACTGCTCTGGATCCGGAAATCATCATGCACAATGAAAATTAAAGTGTTTGCTTGAATGTTGATCATGGACATGCTTAACACTAAGGATATGGTTGATAGGAGGCATTGGCATATGGATCATGGGGTTAATTGTGCTCTTTGTCCTCTGTTGACAAGGGAAACCAGAGATCATCTCTTCTTCCACTGTAATTTCAGTGTGAGAGTCTGGAATTATCTTCAAATCAGTTGGCCACAGGGAGATGATATGAGCAGCATTGTGTTGCAGGCTAAACGAGACTTTGCAAAACCTTTCTTCACTGAGGTGGTTTTTGTTGCTTGCCGGAACATCTGGATAGTCAGGAATGCTAAGGTGTTCAGGCATGAAAGGCCTAGCTTTAATAAATGGAGAAGTGCCTTCATCCATGATATTACTCTCATGCAGCATAGAGTTAAACATGTCTTTAGAGATGAGTTATTGAGATGGATTTCTTTTCTGCCTCCTTGAGGTATTGTTTTACAGTCTTACTAGCTTTGTAGACTTCCAGTTCTTTTATTTTTTCTCTTTGTTTACTTCTTGTAATCCATGTAATTTGTAACTCTTTTGATAATAAAGTTTGAGTGTTGTGTGTGTGTGGGGGGGTCCCCTACAGTTTACAGTCAAAAAAAAATTGAACTGTGGGTGTTGTATGAAAACCTTCCTCGCCTCCTGACCATACAGGTGGTTTGAGAGGTAATCATCAGTGAACTGCTTTGGAAAGGCCTAAAAACAAGGATGTGCATAAATATCTTCTCTATATTGGAAATGGGGCAAAGGAATAAAAAGGCAAGGTATAATAGTTAGTACCATCTTGTAGTGAACTGATGTCTTCTTCATTGTGCAGACAAAGATCTTGTTGTTTTTTGTCGCTAATTTCTTTATCCTAACAATCTTTCTGAGTTTCTTGACTTGACTGATATTCATGGACAACTCATTTCCCCATATGCAAAAGGGGTCGAACAGTGGGTCAAAACCTCTGACAGCAGGACCTACATGTGCAAGACCAAATTGTTAAAAACCTAAATATTAGAATGGTTCCTGCAATTGCACAATAATGTGCTATTAGACAAAGGACCATGCATGTGCAAACCTCGATTGTAAACCTCAGTGCTTCCCATTGTTTCCCTGCAACACATATAAGGTAGTTAGTCATCAGGTTAAGTGAGGGTTCGCATGCTATCAGTAAAATATGTTGATGAAAAATAAGCACATTGCAGATTCATCAGATTAATTCAAGCCACATGGAAAACCCATTTATCCAAACCAAGCATGATTGAGAACAAGGAAATATAGCAGTTGTATGTGTTTCTCATGTATTAAGTGCAGCCAAATTTGATTTATTCCTCACATGCACAACAATACAAAATTCTACCCACGACAATTGGACATCGCATTGCAGAATTGAACCAAGCAGTTAACTAAACACCACAACAAATGAACCAAACATTAACTGAGCACCATATTGCACAATATAACATACTCCTAATAGAAGATCAAACAGTTAACCAAACCAAGCATGCTTAACAACTTGGAAATATAGCAACTGTATTTGTTTCTCATGTATTTAGTACAACCAAATTCGATTTATTTCTCACATGGTATACAATAATAGAATGCACCCACAACAATTGAACATCGCATTGCAGAATTGAACCAAACAGTTAACTAAACACCGCAACAAATGAACCAAACGTTAACTGAGCACCACATTGCACAATGTATAACATACTAGAAGATCAGACAGTTAACCAAACCAAGCATGCTTGACAACTTGGAAATATAGCAATTGTATTTGTTTCTCATGTATTTTGTAAAGATAAATTTGATTTATTTCTCACATGGAAGACAATACAAAATTGCAGCCTGAAGAATTGAACATCACATTTGCATAATTGAACCAAACAGTTAACTGAAGATGACAACTAATTAACCAAACAGTTAATAAGTGAGCACCACATTGCACGGCATATAGAACATATACACTAGAGCAACAGATTGCATGGTAAAAGTAGATAGCACAATTCACTAGAATTTGTTAAGGAAAGGCAGGAGCAACACATGCAACGGGTAAACCGAGCATGCTTAACCGGCGTAGCTAGCAAACTGAACATAGGTCCTTATAGTGAGCTAATAAGACAAGCTACTCCTCATCGTTGGAGATATCAATGATGATTGGCTCCTTGGACATGGAAGAGGGCGAGGCCTCCACATCGTGGGTGCCCTCGTCGTGGTGGTGAGTTGCCTGAGCCACTCCGGGCACCAACCTGCTAGCTCTTGAGTTGAGGTAAGCACGTGCACGCTGAGAAAACACCTCGTAGTCTTCGTCGAAGGCACCAAGGGTGGCCTTGAGAAAACGCCACGAACTGTCGTTTAAAGCAGCCAACCGCGTCGCGGCGTCGGCGTGCGAGGCGTTGACGGTGGCCTCGACGGAGAGGTGCTCCTCCAAGATCTGGGGGTCAGCACGAATGGCAGCCATCGCGACCTCATCCGCGTGTGCCGACGCGATTTGCTTCTCCGCTGCCAAATGCTCCTTGAGCTCCTGGCTATACTGCGTGCACCATGGCTTAGGGCGGCACTTATTTGGTGGAGGGGTCGGTGATTTGGGTGGAAGGTGTTGCGCCGGCGGTCGGGGCATGTGGGATGTGGAAGGAGGAGGAGGATGGGGTCGGGTGTGGATTACCTGCCTGGATAGACGAGGCCGAGCAGCGTGAAGGAGGGTCGCCGGCGAGGAGGCGGCGCTGCAAGCAAGGAGTGAAGGTTTCAACTTGGAAAGGAAGGCAGAAATAGGGGAAATGTGGCTTTTGGTAAGGGGGAGAGGGCGGGGAGGTAGATATTTCCGCGGAAGCCGAAAATTTTGAATCGGTGCAGCGAAAAAACTGGCGCGCAAAGTGTCATCAGACATGGTCCCTTATTCAGCACTGTGTGCGATATGTGAACATCACAAACGATTCATATAGCTTAACACATGTGTGATGAGTTTGAACGTGCAAATTTTGGTTCGAAATTCCCTGGTTACAGTGGTCATCCACGTCATTGCATAATTTGGGTACACAAAGGAGACTATAGCACACCCACACTTCTTAATCGAGCAAGTTCAGCAATTAAACAGAGCTAGCTGACCTAAACATTACTCTAACAAATTAAAGACCGGCGCTCTTAATTAAACAAAACAAAGAGTACTACTACTACGGCTGGTGCTCGTCGATCTCCGCCGCCTCCTCCATGTCCAGCTCGCGCCCGACGATCTCCTGGGGAAGGGGCTCCATGGCATCCATCGCACCATACTTGGCAAGCATCTCGCCATCCGCGTCCACCATCTCTTTGGAAAAGGCCGCCACGAGCTGGGCGTGGGCGGCCGCGATCTAGGCTTGGACGGGCTCCGTCGTGGCAAGGTATGCGGCGGAGAAACAAACGGCTGCTCGAACGCTCTCGGCGATTGCCAACTCTTCGGCCGTGGGTTGCCGACCGTTGTCAGAGAAGCTTCATTCGATTTCTGCGGTGACCGCCACGAGCTGGGCATGGGCGGCCTCGACATGGTCGTGGGCCGCCTCCATCAGGGCTAAGGCCACCGTTGCGGAACGGACAGTTGTTGTGCCGCTCTCGCCAGTTGCTATCCCCGAGGCAGATGTTACTGCCGCCACCTGAGAAGCAATAACGGACGTTTGGGATGCCTTGGCCGCCCGATCGCAGATTGCGGCCGCGCTCATGCACATTGTTAGCAGACGCATGGCGGCTGCGGCAGCGCTCTTGCCGGAGTGGGCCGCCGAAGTTGCCCTCACGACGCGGGTCCACGTCCCCATCTTTCACCGGCGACAATTGAACAGTGAAATGATATTTGGGGAGCGAGCTAGTGTGCTTGACACGACGACTGTGGACTATAGCTGACGCACCTTCTCGCGTAAGCCATAGGCGTACTATACGCCGATGGTGCTCCAAGATATTTTGTACTACATCTCACACGGTTGGTGATAATAAACTGTGTGCGATCTATTTGATTTTTTATCTTGATTTGAATTACATAATGGGGTCACAGCGGGAATGGAGGGTGTTTGAATTGCTAGAACTTTTATCTGCAGTGAACATGCAACTATAGGTGTGTCGTAAAAAAATGGAATTATTCAGGGTTTGTTTGAACATTTTTATAAATTAACTTGGTTTTCTAGCCATTTCAGGTGCACAATTCAAAATTAAACTACATGCACATGCTCCGGTGCACCAACATGGGTTGTAAAATCATATATGTGTCCATGAGTTTATGCTTATGTCCCATGCAAGAAATGGGGATGAATTTCGAACACCACGGCACCATGGCTCTCCGGCAAACATTGAGGTACTTGCTTTTGTAATTCTAGTAAATCCAAAACCCGTCTGAAATTCATGAACCTTGGCATGCTATCATGGAATGGCATCAACATGCTGGGGTAAAAAATATTGTCCCATTTGGGGCATGTTATGATATAAGCTTCTCACAAACCAGAGCTTCTCACAAGAAGCCTCATGGTTCCATTAGGGAAACGTGTCACCTTTGTGGACAAAACAATATTTGTCGCCTCTTCTTGCTTTCCATTTTTTTCCTGGTGTCAACATAGAACAACAGGAGTGTCGTGTTAAATTTTGGAATTTTTCGGGGATCGTTTGGACATTTTTATACGTTAACTAGGTTTTCTAGGCATTTATGTGCATAATTCAAAATTGAACTACATGCACATGCTCTAGTGCATAAAAATGGGTTGAAAAATCAAATGTGTGTCCTTGGTTGCAAGCTTAGGTCACATGCAAGAAATGAGAATGAATGTCAGACACCTTGACACTGTCGCTCGGCCGCTAACATTGAGATACATGGTTTTAAAATTCTAGTAAATCGAAAACTCATCTGAAATTCATGAAACTTGACATGATATCATGGAACGACATCGACATGCCGTGGTAAAAATATTGTCCCATTTGGGGCAGGTTTGGGTATAAGCTTCTCGCAAACTAGAGCTTCTCTCACAACAAGCATGATGGTTTTGGTAGGGAACGTGCCACCTTGGGGGACGAAACGATATCTGTTGCCTCTTCTTACTTTCAAAAATTTTCTCGTGTCAACATAGAACAACAGGAGTGTTGTGTCAATTTTTGGGATTTTTCGGGGTTCGCTTGGACATTTTTATACATTAACTGAGTTTTCTATGCATTTATGTGCATAATTCATATTTGAACTACATGCACATGCTCCAGTGCATATAAATGGGTTCAAAATTGAAATGTGTGTCCTTGGTTGCATGCTTAAGTCCCATGCAAGAAATAAGAATGAATGTCAAACACCTTGCCACCGTCGCTCGGCCACTAACATTGAGATACATGGTTTTTAAATTCTAGTAAATCGAAAACACGTCTGAAATTTATGAAACTTGACATGCTAGCATGGAACGTCATCAACATGCCGTGGTAAAAATATTGTCCCATTTGGGGCAGTTTGGGGTATAAGCTTCTCACAAACCAGAGATTCTCACCACAAGCCTCATGGTTACGGTAGGGAACGTTTCACCTTTCTGGATGAAACAATATTTGTTGCCTTTTCTTGATTTCAATTTTTTTTCTAGTGTCAACATAGAACAACATGAGTGTTGTGTTAATTTTAGGAATTTTTTGGGGTTCGTTTGGCCATTTTTATACATTAACTGAGTTTTCTATGCATTTATGTGCATAATTCAAATTTGAACTACATGCACATGCTCCAGTGCATGTAAATTGGTTGAAAAATCAAATCTGTGTCCTTGGTTGCATGCTTAGGTCCCATGCAAGAAATGGAAATGAATGTCAAACACCTTGCCACTGTCGCTTGGCCGCAAACATTGAGATACATGGTTTTAAAATTCTAGTAAATCCAAAACTCGTCTAAAGTTCATGAAACTTGACATGCTATCATGGAGCGGCATCAACATGCTGTGGTAAATTTTTTGTCCCATTTGGGGCAGGTTTGGGTATAAGCTTCTCGCAAACCAGAGCTTCTCACAATAAGCCTCATGGTTTCGGTAGGGAACGGCCACCTTTGGGGACGAAATAATATCCGTTGCCTCTTCTTGCTTTCAAAAATTTTCTAGTGTCAACATAGAACGACAGGAGTGTTGTGTCAATTTTTGGGATTTTTCGGGGTTCGCTTGGACATTTTTATACATTAACTGGGTTTTCTAGGCATTTTATGTGCATAATTCAAATTTGAACTACATGCACATGCTCCAGTGCAGAAAAATGGGTTGACATATTAAATGTGTGTCATTGGGTGCATGCTTAGGTCCCATGCAAGAAATGAGAATGAATTTCAAACACCAGGGCACTGTTGATTGCCGGCAAAACATTGAGATACTTTGTTTTTAAATTCTAGTAAATCCTAAACTTGTCTGAAATTCATGAAACTTGGCATGCTATCATGGAATGGCACCCGACATGCTGTGGTATTTTTCGTGTCCATTTTGAGAGAAGGCGCACTCGAATAACAGCCAACAAAGGCATTTTGAAACAAATAGCTGCCACTTTAACATGTCAAACGTTTGTATAATTTAAATCATGTGTGTTCTGTTAACCATTCACGTGACGCCACATGTCTCTCTTTTAATCGCTATAGGAGGTGCCGTGCGGACAGCTGCTTGACTGAACGGGAGGCGTGCGAGCGCAGTTCGGTGCGCAGGCTGACCGAGAGGCGTGCAAGTTGTCCTCCAATGCGTAGGCTCATCGAGAAGCGTGCGAGCTGTACACTGCATGGGCTCATTGGGAAGCGAGCCCTTTGGCTTCCATGGCCGCCCGCCTTGCTCGCATCCTCTCCATTAATGGCGCCCGAGCCGCTGTTTAATACGGGCGGCCTTATTGTTCGCCTCCCATTCCCCTCCCTCCCGCAGACCTCCACCAACGCCATGGCGTAGAAGGATCATTTTCCACTAGTCTTCAAGTTTGGTGAAGTCGACTCCGAGACGGAGGAGATAGAAAATAAGGAGGAATGGGGCCTCATGGACATGGCCCTGAATGAGCTGGCCACGGCAGTTGCAGCCCCCGCGCCCGTCCCAGCTCCCATCCCCGCGCATGCGCCAGCAACCATCCCTGTAGCATTGAGGGGCTGGTCGCCGAGCACTATCACAGAGTAGGAAGCCGTGGGCGTCAGCGAGGTCTCCGCGGACCCGCGCGAGCTCGTGTACATGCCAGCGCCGGCGCCCGTGCCCGTGCGCGCCCCTGCACCCATCGTGGCGCCGGTCCCCGTGCGTTTGCCTGCACCCGCCGTGCCCGTGCCCGTGCGCGCGCCCCCCTCAGCGGCATGGGACGCCGCCGTCGACCGCTACCTCGCAGCGCCGCCAATTGCCGTCCTCCCGCACCCCGCCCGTCGATCGCGCGACGACATGATGTTTGATTTCCATGTGAAGAACTTTCTGTGCTGCCTTGAAGACTTCAAGAGTGGCGTCCCGAAGGACGACAACGACAACGCCGGTGTGGCACGCCGCCGCCGAAAATAGTTTTTTTTGGTTTAATGCTGTATCTCGATCATATGAATATAAATTCACAGTGTGACTGAATGAAAGATATGGTTTGAACGAATTTGCATTTTTCTCTCTTAATGTACAGACTTATCAAATGATTTTCTTTAAAAAAAGGTCAATGGTTTTTAAATATAAAACACTCATCGCAAACGTTTTAGTTAGAACACCCGTATGCAAACCGACAGCTTCCCCAGGAAGCCAAGGGAAAATGTGCCGAGCAAGATTTGAGCAGCTCTTGATCGCAAACGTTTTAGATAGAACACCCGTATGCCAAGTGAGAGCTATGGTCTTCCCTAGTAAGTCAAGGAAAAATTCGCAGCGCAGGATTTGTGCATCTCTTCAACGCAAACGGTTCAGATTGAATACGGTATGCAAAGCCAGACTTCGGTGCTAAGCCAAGAGAAAATGTGCCGAGCAGCATTTGTACATCTCTTCAACGTAGACGGTTGTTTTGGATGACCCGTGTGCAACCACGTACAGACAATTTGGTAAGATTTGCATCTGTCATATTGGGTATATTGCCATTTGTCAAACTGGAAAGATTGATATTTGTTGATCTAGTAACATTGCCATTTGTCAACCTTGTAACACTGCGATTTGTCAAAATATGCAGCTAAAAATCACTAGAACTATCTAATTTTTGCAACTAAAATTCAGTAATTAAGCATAGATTTCATTCATAGATTAAGCAGTCGTTCTTTATACAAACAGTTCAACTCGACAGCTGAACCGACCAAACTTTTCCCCAATTGTTGCCAACCACGTACTGAAATAGCTAGTTCAACTATATATACTAGCTAATTTTAAGTATGTCGTACAGTTCCACCACATCTATAGTCAGATGAACTGAAGAAAATAGCCCCTAAATACTACTACTACGGAGGGGCTTTTGTACTAATCCCGGCAACCTCTCCTCTTGTAACACCCCATGTATTTAGTTACAGTAATCACCTTTTTGATTATGCCATGTCATCATGATCAACAGTGCTTAATCATCATTAGTATCATATCTCTTTTCAAATTCAAATTCAAATGGAAATTCAAACTGAAAGTGAAAATAAAAGTTGTCCAAACCCAGGAACTAAAATGTTCATTTAATAGCAAATATTCCAGAGACAATTCTAAAATCATATCTAACATTCACTAAATTAATTAACTGACTCAAACAGCAACAAAACAACAGTATTTAATCCTTTTGCAATTAAATAAAATACAAATGAAATCATTTATGCTCCAAACCATTTTCTAACAGTGGTCAATATTGCATAGCAATTGTTTTGGTAAGTCTCATATTTTGCAAAAGTCATTTGGAGTAAAAACAAAAGACAAAACAGTAAAGAAAAGAAAAAGGAAAAGGAAAATAGAGCAAAAGACAAAAGTAAAAGAAAACAACCCCCCGGCCCAACTGGGCCGAAGCCCATCTGGCTGGCCTACTTAGCCCCAAACCACTCCCCCTCACCCCGGCCTCGTCCGCTTGCGCGTGGTCGCGCTCGTCTCGCTCGCCCGTGCCTGGCCCCGCTCGCACACGGCCTCGCCCTCCCCCCCGACGTCTCCACCCCTGCTCCACCTCACTTCCGCCGCCGTCCGCCCGCTCGCCCCGCCCCGCGCTGGCCTCGCCCGCGCGCTCGCCCGCCGCCGCCTGCGCCGCGTCTCGCCGCGCGCCACTGCCGCCTGCGCCCGTCCGCAGCTCGCAGTCGCCGCCGCTGCGTGCCCGCGCGCACACACGCGTTTGCCCGGACATGTCCGGCGCCCGAATGGGCACAGCCGGACGTGTCCGCCCTGGGCCTATGACGAATAGGGCCCACGCCCCTTTAAAAAAATGTAAAATAAAAATAAAAATAAAAATAATTATTAATTAATTAATTAATTAAGTTAATTAACTCTGATTAGGTTAAATTAATTAATTAGTTAGCTTAATTAAACAGTCCTTAAGTTAACTAAACCCTAAATATTTAGGCAAAGTATGACAGGTGGGGCCCACATGTCAGGTTGACCCAGTCAACTGCACTGCTGACTGCTGACATCATGATGACGTCAGCATACACTGTTTCGGATAATGTTGAATTTAAATAAATAATTAAATTCCAGAAATTAATAAAAACTTTAGAAAATCATATAAAATAATCCGTAGCTCAGATCGAAAAACTTTGTACATGAAACTTGCTCAGAACGACGAGACAAATCCGAATAGGTGGTCCGTTCGTCTGTCACACGTCCCTAACCATCCGAACATGGAACTGTTCCCCTCCAGTCATTTGTCTGACAAATGTCCGGAACCGGGAAAACATTCCCGGATGTTTTCCCTCTTCACCTAAATCATGTATCACCACGTCAGAACACCCCTAACTCTGCGTAGTGTCATGACATGCTCTTGTTTGCTTTATATTTACTCTTTCTTCCCCCTCTTCTCTCTCGGTAGACCCTGACACCGACGTCGTCCCCGAGATCGACGCAACTCAGGAGCCCAACGCCACCGTTGACGACCCTGCCCTTGCCGCTGAGCAACCATGCAAGCCCCCCCCCTGAGCATCCCGATATCGCCTATTCTTTCTCTCATGCTTGCATTAGAATTGCTGCTGCTACTGCTTTACCTATTCTGATGCATAGCCTGTTTATTGTAACCTGCTATTGTTACCTTACCTGCTTATCCTAAACTGTCTAGTATAGGCTGGGTAGAGACCTATCCGTGACCCCACTTATCCCGACTGCCCCGCTGGATTATTCGAAGACCCGATCAACGGGATTGAAGACAGGCTCCGGCACCGCACATCACCCCCCTTAGTTGTACGACACTACTGGGTTACTATCGAGTGCCGAGCGTGATACCTCGTCAACACTTCTGATGTTAACCTTGTAGGGTAGATAATTGGTCGTGGTCATCGAGGGTGATTCCTCCTTCTCCACTGCCGATACGACCCTATCACGCAACACTTCAAGTGTGAACCTCGAGGGTGATTCCTCCGAGTTCACCTTGACGGATACATCGAGTAGGAATCCAACGGGGGTGATACCTCGGATTCCCCTGATGTTATGGACACACGGATACTTGGACTTTACACTGTTACTTGGAAAGGCGGGTCGACCCTGAGGGGTACCCGCGTGAGCCTAAGTGGCGAGTGTTGTGGAGACGGGTTGACCTGGATGGTGCCCGAGTGATGAATACGAGGCACGGCCAGGCATTCTTAGCCCTTGCAGCAAGTCCTTGAGATGGGGCGACGGGGTCACATCTTTCGTGAGTCTCTGCTCGTTACCGCAAGCCTCTAGTCCACTAACGATTTGGATATTTGATCCGAGCAGGCCTCTAGCCTGATAGCACTAACCATCATGTGGGCATAGTATGGGCGTTCTGCAACGTAGCATCAGCCGACAGTTCTGTCAGATGTCCAGTTCAGCCTCGTGGCCGGGCCGGGCCAGTGCCATCCAGGACTGAGGTGGTGCTCGTCCCGACCCTGCACACACCGACCCGGAGTGCACAGGGCGATGGCCCAAGACGCCTGAGCGCTTAGGATATAGACCGACGGGGACCTCTCTGCTGAGCTGTAGGTAGGGTTGTGGTGTATCGTTTAGCCGAGGCCGGGCATGACCCAGGAAAGTGTGCCCGGCCGGAGTTAATCGAGCTTGTTGGGTAAGTTGGTGCACCCCTGCAGGGAAGAACACATCTATCGATAGCCGGTCCTACAGTAAAGGACACTCGGAGTTGTATCACGATCGACACAACTAGAACGTGAGATGATACCTGGATATATGGCTCTGTGATTGCTTCTCGCAGGGAGTCGAGAAGGGATCTCAGGACGAGGTTGATGACTGTATGGCTCTGGGATTGCTTTCTTGCAGGGAGTCGAGAAAGGATCTCTGGGTGAGGTTGAGACTTAATGATACTGCTACATTATATTGTACTGTTCTACTCTCTTCTATTGCTGCAAGACCGCTGAAGATGCTAGTCTTTGATAGGACTAGGCCTTCTCTCTATTCTGGCATCTCTGCAGCCCAGTCCACATATACAGCCTTCCTTTGATAATGTTGCATATGTAGTGTAGATCCTTGCTTGATGTGTACTTCTGAGTACTCACGGTTGCTTTGCTTTCTTTTTCTCCCCATATCAGTTTGTCGTGGCCAGATGACGGAGCCACTGAGACAGCTGCCCTCGTCGACGATCGCTACTACTACCCCGAGGGTGGTTATTACTTCGAACTCGCCGTCGACCAGGAGTAGGATCGGAGGGTCCCAGGCAGGAGGCCTACGCCTTTCGATCGTAGTGTTTTATTTTGCCCCGCCTTTCTAAGGGCTTTCTGGGTTTTCTTTTATATCTGTACTCAGATATCTGATGCTTCCGCTGACGCTTGTATGCGAGCTTATGTATTCGAGCCCTCTGGCTTGTAATATAAAGCTTGTATGACTTTATTTATGTTTAGAGTTGTGTTGTGATATCTTTCCGTGAGTCCTTAGGCTTGATCGTGTGCATTTGCGTGTATGATGAGTGCAAGATTGAGCCGGGGGTGTCACAAGTAGGTATCAGAGCCGACTGCCTGTAGGAACCCCCTTTCTAACTCCTTGGTCGAAGTTGAGTCTAGTATCCGAAAACTGTTTTACTAACTTGGCTGTGTGGCTTACAGGCCCACGTCGCCAATTGGGTGGTATTAGGATCTTTGACTCCTCGACCTTTAATCTGGGACTCTGTACTCTCTTCTACTCGGGTTAAAATTTTACTAACTCCAACATTAGGTTCTCGTGATCACATCCATCCGGTGTTCTGAAATTTCCCCCCCTTCCTTCAAGGTTGTGGGCCAGGTTCTGCTTGCAGGATCCTCTTATCGAGGGCACCCTGTGTTGTCACTTGCAGATTCCTCGCTCCAACAGTTTTCTCCGACGTTGATGTAGCCTTTGCTATGTCTCGTTGTGTACTTCCTTACCGCGTGCCTGCGCGCCGCCTAGATGTCTAGCCCTCCCCTTTCAACTGTCGTAATGCCGCATTGTAACCGAGGCTATGTGTGGCTTTGAATGTCTGGTGCGAATATGATGAAGTATCTATTGCACTTCCTTCTGTTGTGCGTGTTACTTCATGAATCACTCCATTCACATGTAGTTTATCTTGCTAAACTGCCCCTGTTGATTTGGCAGGATGGCTGACGATTCCCCACCTCCACCTTATATTGCCGAAATGATGCAGCAGTTTGAACTGAACCGTCAGGTTATGACCGGGATATTGGCTCAGTTCCCAAACCAGAATGCTCATCAACAGCCTACACCAATAACTCTGCCGGAATTCATGCGCCTCAATCCGTCCACTTTTCGCAGCTCGACTGATCCAATGGATGCTGATGATTGGCTCCGTGACATTGCCTTCCAGATGAAGTCGGCCAATGTTGCCCCTGACAGTTACGTCACCTATGCGACGTATCACCTGAGGGGATCAGCTGCTCAATGGTGGGAAAGCCACAAGGGTATGTTGCCTGCTGAAACAGTAACCACTTGGCAGGAATTTCAGTCAGCTTTTCGTGCA
Organism: Thinopyrum elongatum; assembly: GCA_011799875.1. Lineage (NCBI taxonomy): Eukaryota > Viridiplantae > Streptophyta > Magnoliopsida > Poales > Poaceae > Thinopyrum > Thinopyrum elongatum. Next base: position 401,536,671 of record CM022298.1, on the reverse strand, counting down.
CGGTACATTCCTCAAGGTCTGATGGACCAGAAGAAGCAGGAGTTCCGCAAAATCACCCAGGGAATAATGACTGTGGATGAATATCAGAGGAAATTTCTTGAATTGTCCCGCTATGCTGAAGATGACGTCTGCACTGACGCATGCAAGAAGGAGAAATTCTGTGAAGGACTGCATACAGATATAAACCTAGCACTTGCTGTCCATGATTGCACAGACTTCGCAACACTTGTCAGCAAATCTTTCCAAGTTGAAACAGCTCTGACTAAATGCCATGAGTCGCTCAAGCGTACCCGAGATGTTTGTCCATCTTCGAGTCAGTCTGCTTAGAAATGTCGAGTTTGGATCCCACATAATGTTCATCACCGACCTGCTCCAACACCAAGGCCATCTTATGTTGCACCTCGTCTGCCTCCGCCGCCGAGACAGCTAGTGACTCAGGGTGGACAGTCCAATGCTGTAGCTCCTCCCCATAATGATGGGAATTGCTTTAAGTGTGGTCAACCAGGGCACCGTGCTACCAATTGCCGCTCGAACCAAAATCGAAATGCCCGAGCTCGTCAGCCCAGGAATCCCATTGCCAAACCTTCTGCTATTATACTGGGTCATGCTAACCATGTCAATGCAGAAGAGGCTCAGAAAGAACCAACCATTGTGATGGGTACCCTCCCGATTAATTCAGTTGCAGCTTCTGTCCTTTTCGACTCGGGAGCATCACATTCCTTTGTGTCTCAACAATTTGCTCAGCTGCATGAACTACATCTAGAACTGTTACCCACACCATTAGAGATTATCACTCCCCGTTCCAGGTGGCAAACCAAGATGGTAAGTCACAACAATCAGATCAAAATTGAAGGGTTGATGTTCTCTGCTTCCCTTATTTCTCTTGGACCTTCCGACATAGACATTATTCTCGGTATGGACTGGTTGACAGCCCATAATGCTTTGATTGACTGTGCTACTAAGATAGTCCAGCTCACACACCCTTCTGGTCAGGTGATCAACTACTCAGCCAAGATAATACAGAATGCCGAGAGTCAGATATATGCTCTGAATGCATTGAATGCTTCACCTCTTGAAGGCATCGAGAATGTTCCAGTTGTTCATGATTTTCAAGATGTCTTTCCAGAAGAACTTCCAGGAATACCCCCTGCTAGAGCTGTCGAGTTTGTCATCAACTTGAAACCAGGCACAACACCTATTGCGAAGCACCCTTATATGATGCCTCCGCACCACCTTCTCGAGCTTAAGGAAGAAATCAACAAGTCACTTAAGATAGGTTTCATCCGCCCCAGTTCCTCTGCTTGGGGAGCACCTTCACTCTTCGTTAAGAAGAAGGATGGAACTAACCGATTGGTTCAGGATTACCGGCCCATTAACCAAGCCACAATTCAGAATAAATATCTGCTTCCTCGGATCAATGATTTGTATGATCAACTCGCTGGATCATCGGTGTTCTCTAAACTCGACTTGAGGTTGGGTTACCATCAGATCCGAGTTCGTGAAGAGGATATTCCCAAGACTGCATTTGTTACTCGCTATGGCTCCTACGAGTACACGGTCATGTCCTTCGGCTTAACCAATGCTCCAGCAACTTTCTCCCGTCTGATGAATTACATTTTCATGGATTACCTCGACAAGTTCGTCGTGGTATATTTAGATGATATTCTGGTCTATTCTAAGAATAAAGAAGAACATGCTGAACACCTCCGTCTTGTACTGGGAAGGCTCCGAGAACACCAGTTGTATGCCAAATACTCCAAATGTGAATTCTGGCTTTCTGAAGTAACTTACCTTGGTCATGTGATTTCCAAGGATGGAATTGCTGTTAACCCGGAATGAGTTCAGGCTATTCTGGACTGGACTCCTCCGAAGAACGTCAAGCAAGTGAGAAGTTTTCTCGGCCTTGCAAGCTATTGCTGTCGATTTGTCGAGAACTTTTCCAATATTGCTAAGCCTTTGACTAATCTGCTTCACAAGGGCGTTAAGTTTGAATGGACAGACAAATGTCAAGAAAGTTTTCAAACACTCAAAGACAAACTGACTTCTGCCCCAGTACTTGCTCCACCAGATTCTCGCAAAGACTTTGTGATTTATTGTGACGCATCCCGTGAAGGATTAGGCTGTGTCCTAATGCAAGAGCGTAAAGTGATTGCTTATGGCACTCGTCAGTTGTGCCCACATGAAGAGAATTATCCGGTACATGATCTAGAACTAGCTGCTGTGATCTATGCATTGTAGTTGTGGCGACATTACCTTCTCGGTAATCGTTGCGAGATATACACGGATCATAAAAGTCTGAAGTACTTGTTCACTCAGCCATCTCTAAACCTCCATCAGCAAAGATGGATGGAGGCCATTGCGGACTATGATTTGGGTATTTCCTATACCCCTGGCAAGGCTAATGTGATGGCTGATGCCTTAAGCCGCAAGTCCTATTGCGACAACCTCATGGTTAGGCGAGCTCAACCTCGTCTTTTTGAAGAACTGCGCAAGCTGAATCTGCGTATTGTTCCACAGGGCTCTCTTAATAACCTTGTGATACAACCAGATCTTGAGAAAGTTGTTAAGAATGAGCAAGCTAAAGATGCTGAAATTGATCTCATGAAGAAAAATCTTCACCTTGAAAAGTACAGGGATTTCTCGCTGTCTGAAGATGGAACCTTGTATTTCAGAAACCGCATTGTTGTACCTCGCTTCGAGCTTATGACTGACAAAGTCATGAAGGAGGCACATGATACCCCGTTATCTATTCATCCGGGTAGCACCAAGATGTATCGTGATCTCCGTCAAAGGTACTGGTGGTCTAAAATGAAGCAGGATATTGCTCGCTATGTTGCTGAATGTGATGTTTGCCGTCGCGTTAAAGCAGAACATCAGAAGCCTGCTGGAATTTTGCAACCACTTCCTATTCCTCTATGGAAATGGGATAAATTGCAAATGGATTTCATTACTGGCCTTCCCAGGTCACAGAAGGGTCACGATGCTATTCTTGTCGTTGTCGACCAACTCTCTAAAGTTGCACACTTTCTGCCTGTCAAGGAGACTATCACTGCTAGTCAGTTAGCAGAATTATATATCTCCAGAATAGTATCACTCCACGGCATTCCGAAGGAGATCAGTTCGGACCGTGGCAGTCTTTTCACCTCAAAATTTTGGGAAAGTTTCCAAGAAGCTATGGGAACTCATATTACCTGGAGTTCAGCTTATCATCCCCAATCCCAAGGCCAAGTTGAATGAGTAAATCAAGTGCTTGAAGACATGCTTCGAGCTTGTGTCATTTCTTTCAGCAAGAAGTGGGAAGAATCTCTCCCGTATGCCGAGTTCTCTTATAACAATAGCTATCAAGCCAGCTTGAAAATGGCCCCCTTCGAAGTTCTATATGGACGTAAGTGTCGAACCCCTCTGAATTGGTCAGAAACTGGGGAACGACCGCTCGTGGGTCCGGATATTATTCAACACGCCGAAGAGCAAGTTCGTATTGTTCGAGAAAATCTCAAGGCGGCTCAGGACCGCCAGAAGAGCAATTACGATCGCAAACGATGGTGTTTGACTTATCAACCTGGTGATCAGGCTTATCTGCGAGTCACTCCTATGAAGGGCACTCACCGTTTTGGAATCAAGGGCAAGCTAGCTCCGCGCTACATTGGTCCTTTCCGCATTATTGCTAAACGTGGTCAGGTGGCATATAAATTGGAGTTGCCACCGCAATTCTCTCATATCCACGACGTATTCCATGTTTCGCAACTTCGTAAATGCTTCAAGGAATCTCCACACCGAGCAGTGGATCACGAGATGCTCGAATTACATGATGATCTATCTTATAAGGAGCATCCGATCCGCATCCTCGATGAATCTGAACATCGAACCCGTCAGAAGGTTACCAAGTTCCTCAAAGTGCAGTGGTTAAATCATACCGAAGATGAAGCCACTTGGGAACGCGAGGATAATCTTCGTGCGGAATACCCCGAACTTTTTCCTTCTACCTCTTAATTCTCGGGACGAGAATTCTTCTTAGTGGAGGAGATTTGTAACACCCCATGTATTTAGTTACAGTAATCACCTTTTTGATTATGCCATGTCATCACAATCAACAGTGCTTAATCATCATTAGTATCATATCTCTTTTCAAATTCAAATTCAAATGGAAATTCAAACTGAAAGTGAAAATAAAAGTTGTCCAAACCTAGAAACTAAAATGTTCATTTAATAGCAAATATTCCAGAGACAATTCTAAAATCATATCTAACATTCACTAAATTAATTAACTGACTCAAACAGCAACAAAACAACAGTATTTAATCCTTTTGCAATTAAATAAAATACAAATGAAATCATTTATGCTCCAAACCATTTTCTAACAGTGGTCAATATTGCATAGCAATTGTTTTGGTAAGTCTCATATTTTGCAAAAGTCATTTGGAGTAAAAACAAAAGACAAAACAGTAAAGAAAAGAAAAAAGGAAAATAGAGCAAAAGACAAAAGTAAAAGAAAACAACCCCCCCGACCCAACTGGGCCGAAGCCCATCTGGCTGGCCTACTTAGCCCCAAACCACTCCCCCTCACCCCGGCCTCGTCCGGTTGCGTGTGGTCGCGCTCGTCGCGCTCGCCCGTGCCCGGCCCCGCTCGCACACGGCCTCGCCCTTCCCCCCCGACGCCTCCTCCCCTGCTCCACCTCACTGCCGCCGCCGTCCGCCCGCTCACGCCGCCCCGCGCTAGCCTCGCCCGCGCGCTCGCCCGCCGCCGCCTGCGCCGCGTCTCGCCGCGTGCCGCTGTCGCCTGAGCCCGTGCGCAGCTCGCAGTCGCCGCCACTGCGTGCCCGCGTGCACGCACGCGTTTGCCCGGACATGTCCGGCGCCCGAATGGGCACAGCCGGACGTGTCCGCCCTGGGCCTATGACGAATGGGGCCCACGCCCCTTTAAAAAAATGTAAAATAAAAATAATTATTAAATAATTAATTAATTATGTAATTACTTAAGTTAATTAACTCTGATTAGGTTAAATTAATTAATTAGTTAGTTTAATTAAACAATCCTTAAGTTAACTAAACCCTAATTATTTAGGCAGAGTATGACAGGTGGGGCCCACATGTCAGGTTGACCCAGTCAACTGCACTGTTGACTGCTGACATCATCATGATGACGTTAGCGTACACTGTTTTGGATAATGTTGAATTTAAATAAATAATTAAATTCCAGAAATTAATAAAAACTTTAGAAAATCATATAAAATAATCCGCAGCTCAGATCAAAAAACTTTGTACATGAAAGTTGCTCAGAACGACGAGATGAATCCGAATACGCGGTCTGTTCGTCCGTCACACGTCCCTAACCATCCGAACATGGAACCGTTCCCCTCCGGTCATCTGTCTGACAAATGTCCGGAACCGGGAAAACATTCCCGGATGTTTTCCCTCTTCACCTAAATCATGTGTCACCACGTCAGAACACCCCTAACTCTGCGTAGTGTCATGACATGCTCTTGTTTGCTTTATATTTACTGTTTCTTCCCCCTCTTCTCTCTCGATAGACCCTGACACCGATGTCGTCCCCGAGACCGACGCAACTCAAGAGCCCGACGCCACCGTTGACGACCCTGCCCTTGCCGCCGAGCAACCAGGCAAGCCCCCCCCCCTTGAACATCCCAATATCGCCTATTCTTTCTCTCATGCTTGCATTAGAATTGCTGCTGCTACTGCTTTACCTATTCTGATGCATAGCCTGTTTATTGTAACCTGCTATTGTTACCTTACCTGCTTATCCTAAACTGTCTAGTATAGGTTGGGTAGAGACCTATCCGTGACCCCACTTATCCCGACTGCCCCGCTGGATTATCCGAAGACCTTATCAACGGGATTGAAGACAGGCTCCGACACCGCACATCAACCCCTTAGTTGTACGACACTACTGGGTTACTATCAAGTGCCGAGGGTGATACCTCGTCAGCACTTCTGATGTTAACCTTGTAGGGTAGATAATTGGTCGTGGTCATCGAGGGTGATTCCTCCTTCTCCACTGCCGATACGACCCTGTCACGCAACACTTCAAGTGTGAACCTCGAGGGTGATTCCTCCGAGTTCACCTTGACGGATACATCAAGTAGGAATCCAACGGGGGTGATACCTCGGATTCCCCTGATGTTATGGACACACGGATACTTGGACTTTACACTGTTACTTGGAAAGGCGGGTCGACCCTGAGGGGTACCCGCGTGAGCCTAAGTGGCGAGTGTTGTGGAGATGGGTTGACCTGGATGGTGCCCGAGTGATGAATACGAGGCGCGGCCGGGCATTCTTAGCCCTTGCAGCAAGTCCTTGAGACGGGGCGACGGGGTCACATCTTTCGTGAGTCTCTACTCGTTACCGCAAGCCCCTAGTCCACTAACGATTTGGATATTTGATCCGAGCAGGCCTCTGGCCTGATAGCACTAACCATCACGTGGGCATAGTATGGGCGTTCTGCATCGTAGCATCAGCCGACAGTTCTGTCAGACGTCCAGTTCAGCCTCGTGGCCGGGCCGGGCCAGTGCCATCCAGGACTGAGGTGGTGCTTGTCCCGACCCTACACACACCGACCCAGAGTGCACAGGGCGATGGCCCAAGACCCCTGAGCGCTTAGGATATAGTTCGACGGGGACCTCTCTGCTGAGCTGTAGGTAGGGTTGCGGTGTATCGTTTGGCCGAGGCCAGGCATGACCCAGGAAAGTGTGTCCGGCCGGAGTTAATCGAGCGTGTTGGGTAAGTTGGTGCACCCCTGCAGGGAAGAACACATCTATCGATAGCCAGTCCTACGGTAAAGGACACTCGGAGTTGTATCACGATCGACACAACTAGAACATGAGATGATACCTGGATATATGGCTCTGGGATTGCTTCTCGCTGGGAGTCGAGAAGGGATCTCAGGACGAGGTTGATGACTGTATGGCTCTAGGATTGCTTTCTCGCAGGGAGTCGAGAAAGGATCTCTGGGTGAGGTTGAGACTTAATGATACTGCTACATTATATTGTACTGTTCTACTCTCTTCTGTTGCTGCAAGACCACTGAAGATGCTAGTCTTTGATAGGACTAGGCCTTCTCTCTATTCTGGCATCTCTGCAGCCCAGTCCACATATACACACTTCCTTTGATAATGTTGCATATGTAGTGTAGATCCTTGCTTGCTGAGTACTTCTGAGTACTCACGGTTGCTTTGCTTTCTTTTTCTCCCCATATTAGTTTATCGTGGCTAGATGACGGAGCCACTGAGATAGCTGCCCTTGCCGATGATTGCTACTACTAGCCCGAGGGTGGTTATTACTTCGAACTCGCTGTCGACCAGGAGTAGGATCGGAGGGTCCCAGGCAGGAGGCCTACGCCTTTCGATCGTAGTGTTTTATTTTGCCCCGCCTTTCTATGGGCCTTTCTGTGTTTTCTTTTATATCTGTACTCAGATATTTGATGCTTCCGCTGACGCTTGTATGCGAGCTTATGTATTCGAGCCCTCGAGGCCCCTGGCTTGTAATATAAAGTTTGTATGACTTTATTTATGTTTAGAGTTGTGTTGTGATATCTTCCCGTGAGTCCTTAGGCTTGATCGTGTGCTTGTGTGTATGATTAGTGCACGATTGAGCCGGAGGCGTTACACCTCTGCCGAGCATGCTCAGTAAGAGGCCGAGGAGGAGGAGCCTACCGATGAGCTGTACAACTGCAATACGGTGCCTGCCGCTGCTGCACCTTCAGCGACGCTCACCTAGAACGCCCTCTGCCGCACCAGACGACCCCTCTTGAAGCGGTAGTTCTCCGTGTAGATCTCCTGATTCCTCGCCTCTGCGGCGGCGTGTGCTGCGGCCACGGCGGCGGTAAGGCTCTTTGCGTCCTCTACGAGGCGCTCCTCCTCCCACAGGAACTCGATGTAGCGCGCAAGGTCGCTGACGCACGTGCGGGCCTCCACCTTCGCCTCCTGCCTTTGGGCGGCGGTGGCGGAGCGGGTGATGGCCCCGGCAGTCGACGGTGGGCTGGCGGCCATGGCGGCCAATGATGGGGTGGCGGCCACGACCACCACCTCCCGCCTTCGGGCCGCGGCGGTGGAGCGGGTGATGGCCAAGGTGGCCGGCAGTGGGGTGGCGGCCACGACGGCCACCTCCCGCCTTCGGGCCGCGGCGGCGGAGCGGGCGATGGCCCTGGCTTTCGACGTTGGTGTGGCGGCCACGGCGGCAGACGGTGGGGTGGCGGCAACGGCAGCCGGCAACAGCTGTCGATGGGCAGCGGCGGCAGAGCGTGTGGTGGGTGTTCCGTGCACACCCAACAGGGACGCCATGCGCACTACACTACGCTGGGGACTACGCCGCCGCCGCAGTGTAGAGTCCCTGCTGGAGCTGTTCTCTGATGGCGGCGGAGTGGCTGAGTGACGACGACGGACTGGTGCCATTGGCGATTGTGGGAGAAGCAGACGAGATAAGCTACAGGGAGGGAGGGGAAAATGCGACGCAGGACTCGCAGGCAGTGAGGGTTTATATAGATGGCCGGTAAGCATTGGGATTTTGGGGGATTTCACTGAGTCGGGCGGGAAGCTTGCGCGGGAACCTGCATGGTTGCGCAGGAACGGGCTCACCACCGTTTGGCCAAAAGAACGCCCCCGCGCGCTGCTCAAGCTTGCGCTCTAAGCCGTCTGCGGCAGCGGGGTGACAAGACGTGCGAGAGGAGGACGAAAGGACACGTACACATATGGTTAATAAAATAAAAATGTTTGCGATTAAATTACCTACTACCCCCGTCCTGGTTTATAAGTCGTTTATGTATTTTTGTGCCAAATTTTGACAAGAGATTTAACTAATAAAATACGAATGCATGTCGCCAGAGATTATAGCGTTGGATTCGTATTTCAACATAGTTTCCAATTATATAATTTTTGTAACATGCATTAACATTTTGTTGGTTAAATTTAAGGTCAAAATATGGCACCTAATATAAAGGGGACTAATAGACCAAGACGGCGGTAGTCGGACACGGCCGCTCTCTACGCAGCGACGCAACTGTCGGCCGGCTTGTAGACGACAATTTCCTGTGTGTTCAACTGCTCTATGCGTGTGGTTGCTTGCGGTTGAGGTGGCCGCGGCGCGCTCTGCTCGCGTCCCGCCGCGCGCGCTCTGCTCTCGCGTCCCTCCGGGCGCTCTGCCCTCGTCCCTCCACGCGCGCTGCCAGTGTTTGGGGCTGGCGCACGATCACGCACGTTCGTGTGCATGCGGTTGCGCCGGGCGCGGTGCCACGATGTAGTTACCCGCTGCAAAAATTGCCATGCGGACGCGCCGAGAATCCAGGCCGCCTGGCCCCCATTTATTCCTGCGGCCATTTACCTTCAACTCACGCGCCACATGACACAATAAGCACACCCACAATGACACATATAGAGAGGACATCCAGCGGTTCCAATGGCGCTCCCCGTGGCTCCAATGGCGCTCCCAGCAGCCGACGATGACAACGGCGGGTAGTTCACCACGCATCACGTAGTGGACACCCACGTGAGGGGGAAGGCCCTCTCGGTGGTGTACACGAATGAGCCGGTCTCGGTGTAGAGCTCCATCCAAACTATGGAGCAGTTGCTTGCGGAGGACAAGTACCAAGTGGTCGGCTTCGATCGCGAGTACACCATCGGTCGTGCCGGGCACGATCAGAAGGTTGCCATCGCCCAGTTGTGCATGCGACATGACGTCCTCATCTACCACTACCACCTGGCCACAAGGCCTTGCGAGCGTTTCTCCAGGTTTATCAACAGCTCCGACTACGGTTTCGCTACGGTGGACACCACCAATGATCTAAAAGTGCTCAAGGTTTCGGGCTTGAAATGCCAGAATCTTGTCAACATCCAGGACTACTACAAGGTCTGGGGCAGCGACAACAACAAACAGAACTCCCTGGTTGACCTCGCCTCGGCCATCACCGACCCCTACTACATGAAGATGAAGGATGAGAGCAAGAAGGACAAGAACGCCTGGCATAGTGTCATGCATGAGAGACTGGATGAACAACACGTCAAGTACGCGGCCAAGGACGTGTACACAAGCTACGAGATGTACATGCAGATCGTTGACATGAGGGAGTGTCTTATTCCTGCCCTAGACGAGGGATCGAGCCACAGAGCAGTGGCGGGAGCGTCACAAGAAGTAGATGACTAGACGATCGTTTCTCCTAGTTTAGAATACATACAATTGTTTATTGAGGTGTGTGCTAATGATCTGTATAGTCACTTATGTAATTGGGTGTTTATTTCGGTTATATATATATATATATATATATATATATATATATGTTATTCTTCTGTAGACAGAGCAAATCACACGGCTTATTAGCAGCAATCGTCTGTGTTATTATTGGTCTTCGCACACATTTCTGATTACGGACCTGTTTGCCGCGTATCACACACATCTTGTTCAGTTGAACCGTTTCTATTGTGTTGCCTAATCACACACAGTTCATCCTAGTGAACTGTATGCCGTATATCGCACACACCCTCATCTGGCTGCCTGTTTCTGTTGTTCTACCTCATCGCAAACAGTTCTTATGGATTAACCGTTTGCCACGCATCGCACACGCAACTCCAATCTGAACCGTGTTTGATGTCACCGCCATCGCAAACGTTTTGCATTTTTTTGACGGTTTTATTACGTCACCATTTGTGATTGATGCATCACACACAGTTTCGTCGAAGGGTCTCTGATTGGACTGTCGCGTTTAGACCATCATGCAGTAGTGAGACCATTGTATTGAGAATCAAAAAGAGAGAAGAAGCCATCTAGCTACTGCCTATGGACCCATAGGTCTATGGTGAACTAATCACGTATCATCAGAGAGGCACCAATGAGGATGATGAACCCCTCCGTGATGATGTTAGATTGGATCTCGTAGTTCTGGAACTTGTGGCAGCTGGAATTGTGTTTCGTCGACTCCCATAGGGTTTCTGGAATATTTGGTATTTATAGAACTGAGAGGCGGTGGAGAGGACCTCCGTGGGCCCCACAATACATCAGGGCGCGCCAAGGGCCTCTAGCGCGCCCTGGTGTATCGTGGGCCCCACGGGCCTCCCCCCAGGTGCTTCCTTGGCTCCCAAGTTGTCTTCTGGTCCAAAAAAAATATCCAGAAAGTTTCGTCGTGTTTGGACTCTGTTTGGTACTGATATTCTGTGAAGTAAAAAACAAGCAAAAAACAGCAACTGGCACTAGGCACTATGTCAATAGGTTAGTCCCAAAAAATGATATAAAGTTGCTATAAAATGATTGTAAAACATCCAAGAATGATAATATAACAGCATGGAACAATCAAAAAATTATAGATACATTGGAGACATATCACTTGCTTGCCCACTTTATCATTATGGCAAGTTCTTCTCTTGCTACGTGCACTCCTAAGAATGAAGTTCTCAATTTTAAGCAAAGGGGGGAGAGAACTTAAAAGATGCTTGATATAGGATTTGCTCATAAGCAATCTACTACCGTTCTCCTTCGCAATTTTTATGTGGGCATTACTACTTGGTATAGATTTGTGTTTGACACTATTACCGGAGGGAATTTATTGATGTGTCCCTCTGTGGATGCTTTTAATGCTATGAGAAATTTAGTGGGATCACCACCTACCACTGTTAATGAAACGGTTATAACTTTGGAACATGTTATGCAAAGGTTAGATGCTATTGAAAAAAAGATGCCTACCATAGAACATATTGATAATTTGGATAAAAATTTCCATAACCATGTCACTCAATTTGAATCAAAGGTAGGAATTACTCTAAAGATGCCAAAGGAGAAAGAACCAATAATCAATGAAAGGGTAGAACAAAGCCCCACTAGGATTGATAAGTTGGAAGAAACTATTAATAATTTGGGTTCCACTTTTTCTTCCGTTAAAACTATTGAAAAACTCCTCCTATCAAGAATTGCAAGTTTATTGAAGTTCCCAAAGACAAGGGTGCCACGACTAGTAACAATAACGAAGACCTTAAAATGATTAGTGTTCACCCCAATTTCGTTGATTTGATAAAGGAACAAATATATAAAAATAAGTCTCTTGATTTTGTTACTAGGAGTGTGATTATTAAAAATATATATGCTAGAACTCCTAGGAAATATGGTTGTGTGATTGAGGAATTGGAAACCAAAGATGACAACACTTGAAACTATGCATTATGCCTAGCTAGGGCATAAAACAATAGCGCTTGTTGGGAGGCAATCCAATAGTTATCCTGTAATTTTTTGTTTCTTTTTTAATAAACACACAATTATGCTACTGTTATGATTGTGCTTTTTATGTTTTAATTAGTGTTTGTGCCAAGTAAAGCGTTTAGGATGGTTTGGGTGATAGTTGATTTGATTCTGTTAAAAAACAGAAACTTTTACGCCCATTTGTGGAATTTTTATAAATTGAAAAAAATGTGATTTTGCTCTGAATTTTTTACACATAATGTATATAAAAATTTCGCATGTTGTCCCATTTTTTCAAAAAATTTGGAGTTACAGAAGTTTGGTCAATATTCAGATTACTATAGACTATTCTGTTTTTGACAGATTCTGTTTTCATTGCGTTATGTGCTTAATTTGCTGAATCTATGGATTGTATTGGGGGGTATAAGCCATGGTAAAGTTATAATACAGTAGATATAATGCAATAATAAAATATGAATGGGTTGGAACAGTACTTAAAGTGGTGATTTGCATTATTATACTAACGGATATCACGAAGGTTTCGTTAAGTTTTGTGTTATTGAAGTTTTCATGTTTTGGGTGAGATCACGATGGATGAAGGAATAAGGAGTGGCAAGAGCCTAAGCTTGGGGATGCCCGAGGCACCCCAAGGTAATATTCAAAGACTTCCAAGAGCCTAAGCTTGGGGATGGCCCGGAAGGCATCCCCTATTTCTTCTAACGACCATCGGTAATTTTACTTGGAGCTATATTTTTATTCATCACATATCATGAGTTTTGCTTGGAGCGTCTTGTATTATATGAGTCTTTGCTTGTTTTTCTTTTTAGTTTGTCACAATCATTCTTGCTGAACACACTTGTTTGAGAGAGCCGCACACTTATCATGATTTGTTAGAATACTCTATGTGCTTCACTTAAATCTTTTGAGCAAGGCAGTTGCTCTAGTACTTCACTTAAATCTTTTTGAGCACAACGGTGATAATATTTTAAAGAAATGCACTCTCATGCTTCACTTATATTATTTTGAGAGTTGATATAATTATATTTTAAATAAATGCACTCTCATGCTTCACTTATATTATTTTGAGAGTTGAATTTTTTTGAAGAAATAATTTTACTCTCGTGCTCCACTTATATCTTTTTAAGAGTTGATAATAGCAAAGGTAATTTGCACGATATATGAATTTGGTCCCAAAGTGATAGATATCCAAGGGGGATATATTAAAAACTTTCATATAGACCATTGGGTATGATAAACTTGATTCCTTGCAATAGATTTGCGATATGGAGATAGTAATATGTGAGTCATGTTGGTGAGTAATTATGCTTTAGTAAGAATATTGGTGTTAAGGTTTGTGATTACCTATGCATGCACATAAAGTCAATAGTTATGCAATGAAGTTATATCCTACTTGTGGTGCATTATTCTATGTTAATTATGTTCAATGCGTGTTTATGACCGTTTTTGTTTTTTGGTTGGTCGCTTCTTAATCTATTTGCTAACCTCCACTTGCACTAAGCGCGAACGCTGCTTGTGCATCAAATCCTTAAACTCAAAGTTGTGCCAAATGAGTCCACCATACCTACCTATATGCGGTATTTCCATGCTGTTGTAAGTAAATTAGCATGTGCCAACTCTAATTTTTCAAAATGAATTTCCGTTTTGTGTGCCCGTACCGCTCATCAAGCGGCAGGGGGTGTCCAATATTTTCCTTGCTAGGTATTTTATTGTCACAAGGAGTGTTTATTCACTTGTCATTGCACGAGACCGTGGCAAGTAATAGGGATGCCCAGTCCCGAAATGAAAATATAATAATATGATGATGATAATAAATTCCTTGGAAAGTGTTGGTATGGAAGGCACCCGTGGATACGGCTAGCCATGGATTCTGAAAGAATGGTGGAAAGGAAATAAACTTTATTTTCTGTTTGGGAACCGCCTACGATTTGTCTAGCATGGAAGATATTGGAAATTCTCGGTCGTTTTCGTTGACAGGAAAAGCATGCGTCTCAAAATAATTTTATCTCTAAATTTAAACTTTGAGCTCTGGCACCTCTACAAATCTCTTCTTCCCTCTACGAAGGGCCTATCTATTTACTTTTATGCAATTTTATTTTTATTCGAGTCTCCATCTTCTCTTACAAAGCACCAACTAGGGAACACTATTGTCATACTTGTGTATTGGATGTAGCTAATATTTGAGTGTGTTTCATGAATGGATCAATGATTGAGCATAATGGGCTAGGGATAGCTTTCTTTAGCATTAATATTATGAAAGACATGGTTGCTTGTTGATATGCTTGAGTATTGATGTTTTCATGTGAAATTATAGACTATTGTTTTGAATCATTCAAGTCCAAATATCCATGCTACAAAGAAAAGAATATATGATGAATATGTTAGGTAGCATTCACATCAAAAATTCTGTTTTTATCATTACCAACTCGAGGACATGCAGGAATTAAGCTTGGGGATGCTTGATACGTCTCCAACGTATCTATAGTTTTTTATTGCTCCATGCTATTATATTATCAATCTTGGATGTTTTATATACACTTTCAAGCAACAATATATCCTTTTTTGGGACTAACCTATTAACTTAGTGCCCAATGCCAGTTGCTGTTTTTTGCTTGTTTTTTACTTTGCAGAATATCAGTACCAAACGAAGTCCAAATGCCACGAAACTTTTTGGAGATTTTTTTTCTATCATTAAGAGACCCTGGAAGCTTCAGGAGGGGATGAGAAGACGGAGCAGTAGCCCACAAGGCACCAGGGCACGCCCTGTGCCTCGGGCGCGCCTTGGTGGCTTGTGGGGCCACGTGGCTCCATTTTCCCTAACTCTGCCTCTATAAATTCTCTAAAATCATGAAACCAATAGAGGAGTCCATGAAATACTTTTTCCACCGCTGCAAGTTCTAGAACCACGAGATCCCATCTAGAGGCCTTTTCCGGTACTCTGCCGAAGGGGGAATCGATCATGGAGGGGTTCTTCATCATCCTTGCTGCCCCTCCGATGATGCGTGAGTAGTTTACCACGGACCTATGGGTCCATAGTTAGTAGCTAGATGGCTTCATCTCTCTTTTTGATCTTCAATACAATGTTCTCCTCGGTGTTCTTGGAGATCTATTTGATGTAATGACTTTTTGCGGTGTGTTTGTTGGGATCCGATGAATTGTGAGTTTATGATCAGATCTAATCATGAATATTGTTTGAGTTTTCTCTGAACTCTTTTATGCATGATTACTATAGCTTCGTATTTTTCTCTGATTTATTGGTTTGGTTTGGCCAACTAGATTGATTTATCTTGCCATGGGAAGAGGTGCTTTGTAATGGGTTCGATCTTGCGATGCTCAATCCCAGTGACAGAAAGGGACATGACACGTATGTATCATTGCTATTAAAGGTAAAAATATGGGGTCTATTCATACGTGAGTTTATCTTGTCTACATCATGTCATCTAGCTTAAGGTGTTACTCCATTTTTCCATGAACTTAATACACTAGATGCATTCTGGATAGCGGTCGATGTGTGGAGTAGTAGTAGATGCAGAATCGTTTCGGTCTACTTGTCTCGGACGTGATGCCTATGTATGATCATTGCCTTGGATATCGTCATAATTATTTGCTTTTCTATCAATTGCCCAACAGTAATTTGTTTACCCACCGTATGCTATTTTCTTTTGAGAAGCCTCTAGTGAAAACTATGGCCCCCAGGTCTATCTTTTATCATATATTAAAACTAAAAATACCTTGCTGCAATTTTCTTTTATTTTGTATTTTTGTCCGATCTATCTATTAAAAACTATACAATTTAATCTTGCTCCTAACCGTTGAGGGATTGACAACCCCTCTACGCCTTGGGTTGCAAGTATTTGTTGTTTGTGTGCATGTATTGTTTACATAGTGTTGCATGGTTCTCCTACTGGATTGATAACCTTGGTTTCATAACTGAGGGAAATACTTATCTCTACTGTACAACATCATCCTCTCCTCTTCGAGGAAATCCCAACGCAGCTCACAAGTAACACATAATCAACTACCAAGCAATAATAAAATATCTCAAATGCCAACACTTTGTCAAAACAATCATGATATAATATGACAACATGTATCTCGCTAGCCCTTTCTGAGACCGCAAAACATAAATGTAGAGCACCTCCAAAGTTCAAGTAGCGACTAAACATTGTAATTCATGGTAGAAGAGATCCAGTCATGATGCACACAATATTAACTATACACAATGCATAAGAATGACAATAGTGCTCTTGGGACTGGTGCTTGTTTGAGAAAGTGATGACTCAATAATAAAAGTAAAATAACATGAAAGTAAATGGATAGGCCCTTCGCAGAGGGAAGCAGGGATTTGCAGAGGTGTGATGACCCACAAGTATAGGGGATCAATTATAGTCCTTTCGATAAATAAGTGTGTCGAACCCAACGAGGAGGAGAAGGAAATGACAAGCGGTTTTCAGTAAGGTATGTTCTTCAAGCACTGAAATTGTCGGTAACAGATAGTTTGATAGCAAGATAATTTGTAAAAAGTGACAAGTAGTAATACTAACTAAGGTGCAGCAAGGTAGCCCAATCCTTTTTGTTGCAAAGGACAGGCCGGAACAATCTCTTATAATAAGTAAACCGTTCGCGAGGACACATGGGAATTTCATCCAGTCACTTTCATCATGTTTGTTTAATTCGCGTTCGCTACTTTGATAATTTGATATGTGGGTGGACCGGTGCTTGGGTGCTGTTCTTACTTGAACAAACCTCCCACTTATGATTAACCCTTCTCGCAAGCATCCGCAACTACGAAAGAAGAATTAAGATGAAATCTAACCATAGCATTAAACATATGGATCCAAATCAACTCCTTACGGAATAGCGCATAAACTAGGATTTAACCTTCTGTCACTCTAGCAACCCATCATCTAATAAATAATCCACAATGCATTCCCTTAGTCCCAAAGATGGTGAAATGTCATGTGGTCGACGTTCACATAACACCACTAAGGGAAGCACAACATACACATCATCAAAATATCGAACAAATACCAAATTCACATGATTACTAATGCCAAGATTTCTCCCATGTCCTCAAGAACAAAAGAAACTACTCACAAATCATATTCATGTTTAAGATCAGAGGGGTATTGAATAGCATAATGGATCTGAACATATAATGTTCCACCAAATAAACCAACTAGCATCAACTAAAAGATTTAATCAACACTACTAGCAACCCACAGGTACCAATCTGAGGTTTTGATAGAAAGATTGAATACAAGAGATGAACTAGGGTTTGAGATGAGATGGTGCTGATGAAGATCGGTCCTCCCATGATGAGAGGGTTGTTGGTGATGACGATGGCTTCGATGTTCCCCTCCCTGAGGGAAGTGACCCCGGCGGAATCACTCCACCAGAGAGCAAAAGTGCTCCTGCCCAAGTTCCGCCTCGAGACGGCGGCGCTCCGCCCTGAAAGTCTTCCCCTTATTTTTTCTAGGGAAAATGGGCTTATATACCAGAAGATGGGCACCGAAGGCTGGCCAGGGGCCCCACAAGCCACCAGGGCGTGCATGGCGGGGCGCACCCTAGTGCCTTGTGGGCACCTGGGTGGCCCCCTCTGGTACTTCTTTGCTCCATTATTTTTTTATTTATTCCAAAATAAATCTTCGTAAAATTTCAGCTCATTTGGAGATGTGCAAAATAGGTATCTCTGACGTAGCTTTTTCAGGTCTAGAACTCCAGCTGCTGGCAATCTCCCTCTTCATGTAAGTCTTGCATATTAATAGAGAAAAGGCATTAGAATTGCTCCACAAAGTATGATATTCATTAAAAACACTATAAATTATAGTAGGAAAACATGATGCAAAATGGATGTATCAAGGTGTCAGAGCTCGAAGGCTTATATCAGAGATAAATGTAACTTTGAGAGGCATGCCTTTCCTGTCAACGTCACGACCGGGAGTTCTCAATATCTTCCATGCTAAAAAAATTAGTGGCGGTTCCCAAGCGGAAAGGTAAAGTTTACTCCCCCTCCACCAACAATCGCAAGCCATGGCTAGCCAAATCCTCGGGCGCCCTCCATACCAACAACTTTCTGGGGAGTTTGTTCATTATTTTGCAATTTGATCATGGGACTGGGCATCCAGATTACCAGCCCCTCTCGTGCAAGGACAAGTGAATAAACACTCATCATGAGAATAACCCGCTTAGCATGGAAGATACTGACCACCTCCTATCGCTCCATGAGCGGTACGGGCACACAAAACAGATGTTCATTTGAATATTTAGAGGTGGCACATGCAAATTTACTTGGAACGACAGGGTGATACCGCATATAGGTAGATATAGTGGACTCATTTGGAATAATTTTGGTTTAGGGATTTGGATGCACAAGCAGTATTCTTGCTTAGTACAGGTGAAGGCTAGCAAATAGACTAAGAAGCGACCAGCTAGAGAGCGAAAACAGTCATAAACATGCATTGTGAATAATTAACATTGAATACTAGCATGAGTAGGATATAAACACCATGAACATAAAATATTGTGGAGGCTATGTTGGTTTTGAATCAACTACATGCGTGAACATGTGCCAAGTCAAGCCACTTGAAATATTTGGAGGAGGATACCATACTATCATACTACATCATAACCATTTTAATGCATGTTGACATCCAAGATAAATCATTATCCACTCGTAGCTACTTAAGCATGGCATGAGCAACTATAATCTCTAATTGTCATCATAAACATGTTTAATCACAATATGCTGAATCATGGATACTGAATTAAACATATTTACAAAAACAATAATGGGTTGAGTTCATACCAGCTTTTCCTTGCCACAGTCACTTCATCAAATATCGTCATTATTGCCTTTCACTTGCACGACCGAATGATATGAAAATAATGGTAGTGCAATAGTGTTGTGGACTAAGCTAAATCTGTAAACATTTTATTCAAAAGAGAAGACAAGGTAATATGGGCTCTTTGTTAGATCGACAATAATGCATATGAGAGCCACTCATCATTTTCATTGTGGTCTTCTCCTTAGTACGACTCAAAAAAAGAAAAGAATTTCAAAGAAACACACTAAAATATTTTTGGAGTTTTTAGTTTTTCTGAAGAAAGAAAATTAAAGAAGGAAAAACAAAAATGAGAAAAACTATTTACACTGGAAAGCTCCCAACAAGAAAAAGAAGAAACGAGAAATCTTTTTTTGGTTTTCTTTTAATACTACAACTAATTTAAACTAGAAAGAAAAACGAAAAGAAGCGAGATTTTTTTTTGGATTTTCTCAAAGTTTTTCAAACACACAAGAAGAAAGTAAGAAATAAAACTAACATGGATTATACAATGAAAGGGTATGAGCACGGACAACTAGAATAAAACGTGTGAACATGAATGTAATGTCAATGAGAAAATGTACTCCCCCAAGCTTAGGCTTTTGCCTAGCTTGGTAATCACCATCGCTGGTCTGGGTAATAATCAAAGTGGTAGCTCGTGGAGGATCTCTGTGCAGCCTCCTCAGCCAGACAAGTGGCTTGTACCTCTGCGTTGTACTCACGTGCCTCGCTCTCATATATGGAATATCTTTGTCTCCTCTGAAAACCAAAGAGAGCATGTGCAGGCAAAATAACAGAGACAACATGATTTTTATCAAACATTAAGTTATAATCATAGTTCCGAGCCCCATCCTTAATAAAATCATGATGCCGCATTGCCTCAAAGTCTAAATATTTATCAGGTAGGATAGGATCATTGGGCCTATGTGAGACTCCTAGCTTTGAAGCTAAGCGAGAGGCATAAATTCCCCCATACAAATGACCACTATCAGTGTTGCCATGCAGCCTCCGCGCAACAATTGCCACAAGATTATATAATTTGTGGCCCGTTAGAGCAATATGAATAATGCTCAAGTTAGGGTCACATAGTGCACTACAGTCTTGTTTACCAGCAATGCATTCACCATTAAACAATGCAAAGTAACGAACAGAGGGAAATTGGATACTTTTTATTCTAGCATGTGTGACTCCTTTGTCCTCACCATTGCAAAGACTATTAAGGAACATATGATAATCAGATTTTTGTGGTTCATCAAGTGAACCCCAAAATGGATTTTGCATGGATCACAAAAGTCTTCTAGAGGCATACCATAGGCTCTATCATAAAGATGAAATAAAACTCTAGAATCAGGAGAGTGGTACTCAAACTTTTTGGTGAATGAGTGAGTGAGATTATAGTGTTGAATACACTTATCTGTGAGGAAAGAGGTGATCTCAGTGTTTTGAATATATTGATCAAATTCCTCCTTAATACCAGCACCTATCATGAACTCATCACATGGCCAGCGACATGACTTGATACCGGTAGTCTGCATCAAACTTGCCCTTGGTTCAACATAGGCCTGTCGTATCGAGCTCTCGCTCGATGACCCCTCCGAGGAGCTCCTCCTCGAAGAACTCCTCCTAAAGAAGTTCATTTTCTCTACGAACAAATTTCAGAATTTTTTGGGCCACAAAATGATGTCAATAAAACTTCACAAGATTGATAGCAACTACTCATATGGATGTCTAGAGGCTACATCAAGCATTCAAACTACTTGGAACACAAAGAATTCAACATGCAAACTCATTTTCAGTAGCACTAAGAGAAACTAATTATGCAAAATATAATCCACTAGAGCAAAAACTAATTGGAGCAATGGAGGAGTCACATACCAAGTAGCAATCCCCCAAAATAGTTTCGGAAACAGAGCTTTGAGCAAAGAGATCAAAAATCTCAGTTTGGGAGCAAGAACACAAGAGAGAGAGCTACCAGGATTTTTTTTCTAAAGGTAAGAGACGAAGTGGGCTAAAGGAATAAGTGAGGGGGTCCTTGTGGGGCCCACAAGCCACCAGGGTGCGCCTAGGGGGTGGGCGCTCCCTGGTGCCTCGTGGGCACCACGAGCACCCCCCAGTGCTGATTTCAGTGCTAGAAATTCATAAATATTCCATAAAAATTCATGTTAAAATTTCACATCATTCTGAGCACTTTCATTTTTGGGCTATTTTTTTATTGCACGGTAATTCAGAAAACAGGATAATCATGGCATTTTATTATATTTAACTAAAAGTATCAGAGAACAAAAAGTGGGTACAGAAGGTGGTGCTTACTAAATTCAACGACCACATGCCCCTAAAAATAATCCATTAATAAGGTTGATCAAGTCTTATTAACAAACTATTTCCGAGCAACATGAAACCGAAGAATCTTCGTATAACACTAGGTTACCTCAACGGGGATATGCATCTCCCCAATAATAAGAGTTTCATATTTCTTTTTGACAGTAGGGAGAGGGAGTTGAAAACTTCCATCAGTAATTGTTGGAGTCTTTTCAATCACATTAATACCATTTACTTGAAATTGTTTCTTCGGAAAGTGCACCGTATGTTCATTACCATTGATATGAAAAGTGACCTTGATTTTGTTGCAATCAATAACAAGCCCTATAGTATTCAAGAAGGGTCTACCATGGATAATCGACATGTTGTCATCGTCGGGCATATCAAGTATAACAAAGTCTGTTAAGATAGTAACATTTGCAAGTACAACAGGCACATCCTCACAAATACCGATAGGTATGGCAGTTGATTTGTCAGCCATTTGCAATGATATTTCAGTAGGCGTGAGTTTATTCAAATCAAGTCTTGTATATAAAGAGAAAGGCATAATACTAACACCGGCTCCCAAATCACATAAAGCAGTTTTGACATAATTTCTTTTAATGGAGCATGGTATAGTAGGTATCCTGGATCTCCTAGTTTCTTAGGTACTCCATCCTTAAAAGAATAATTTGCAAGCATGGTGGAGATTTCAGCTTCAAGTATCTTTATTTTATTAGTGACAATATCTTTCATTTATTTAGCATATGGTGCCATCTTCAAAATGTCAGTCAAATGAGTACGCAAAAAGACTGGCCTAAGCATTTCAGCAAAGCGTTCAAATTCTTCCTCATCCTTATTCTCATGTGGCTTAGGAGGAAAGGGCATGGGTTTATGAACCCATGGTTCTCTTTCTTTACCATGTTTTCTAGCAATGAAATCTCTCTTATCATAATGTTTATTTTTAGGAGGTGGGTTATCAAGATCAACTGCAGGTTCTATTTCAACATCATTGTCAGGTTCTTTATTATTGTCTGGTTGAGCATCTATATGAACTTCATCATTATCATTATCATTATCACTTGGTGAATGTTCATTACCAGATTGCGTCTCATCATCAGAAATAGAAACATCATTACTATTCTCAGAATGTTTTTCTACCTCGGGTTCACTAGAAGCATGCAAAGTCCTATCATTTTTCTTTTTCTTTTCTTTTTGGATGGACTAGGTGCATCAATATTAATTCTCTGAGAGTCTTGTTCAATTCTTTTCGGGTGACCTTCAGGATAAAGTGGCTCCTGAGTCATTCTACCTCCTCTAGTCATTACTCTAACAACATGATCATTCATATTATTATTCATCTCATTGAGCAAATCATTTTGAGATTCATCAACTTGTTCTAACTGTGTTTGAACCATAGAGGCATGTTTACCTACACCATTAACATCATTAGCAATTCTAAACATTAAATCACTCAAGCGATCAATCATTTAGGCATTTCACTTCAATTGTTTCATACCATATGCATTAAAGTGTTCTTGCTTAACAATGTAATTGTCAAATTCATCCAAGCATTGACTAGCAGACTTATTATAAGGAATATCACCTTCATCAAATCTCATAAGAGGATTTACCTCTACTACCTGTGTCGGGGTGTCAAGTCCATGTATTTCTTCAATAGCTGATAAATTCTTAGCATCTTCAGCTCTAATACCTTTTTCTTTCATAGATTTCTTTGCCTCTTGCATATCTTCAGGACTGAGAAATAGAATACCCCTCTTCTTCAGAGTTGGTTCAGGCGGCTTTTCAAGAAGTGTACAATCATTATCATTTCTCAATATATTATTCAATAGGTCTTCAGCTTGCTCAATAGTTTGTTCCCTGAAAACCCAACCAGCACAACTATCTAGGTAGTCCCTAGAAGCATCGGTTAGTCCTTTATAAAAGATTCAAGTATTTCATTTTTCTTGAGAGGATGATCAGTCAAAGCATTAAGTAACTGGAGAAGCCTCCCCCAAGCTTGAGGGAGCCCTGGTACAGCGAGCTGCTATAGAAATAGTTTTTAACCCCTTTCCGCGATGGTAATTTAAAACGTCGCCTTGCCAATGTGGGCGATAGGGGGGTCCTTCCCACACGACCCACAAACCGCCGGGGATAGGCCCTCCGATCACACACGCTGGGCAAAATGAGCTCGTGTGCAATCGGGCTAGCCATCGCAAACTATTATACAGGCCCAATCATTTCCGTTCGTAAGTACATCCCACACAGTGAATCCCAGAGAAACGTTTCCGTTGGTATGTATATCCCACACAGTGAATCCCAGACAAACACTTCCGTTAGTCTGCACATCCCACACAATGAATCCCAGACAGACATTTCCGTTCGTCTGTACATCCCGCATAGTGAATCCCAGACAAACGTTTCCCTTCATATGTACATCCCACACAGTTTTATGTATAGCCTCGTGTGTGATAGGTGATGACCCACAAGTATAGGGGATCTATCGTAGTCCTTTCGATAAGTAAGAGTGTCGAACCCAACGCGGAGCAGAAGGAAATGACAAGCGGTTTTCAGCAAGGTATTCTCTGCAAGCACTGAAATTATCGGTAACAGATAGTTGTGTGATAAGGTAATTCGTAACGGGTAACAAGTAACAAAAGTAACTAAGGTGCAACAAGGTGGCCCAATCCTTTTTGTAGCAAAGGACAAGCCTGGACAAACTCTTATATAAAGCAAAGTGCTCCCGAGGACACATGGTAATTTCTGTCAAGCTAGTTTTCATCATGCTCATATGATTCGCGTTCGTTACTTTGATAATTTGATATGTGGGTGGACCGGTGCTTGGGAGCTGCCCTTACTTGGACAAGCCTCCCACTTATGATTAACCCCTCTCGCAAGCATCCGCAACTATGAAAGAAGAATTAAGATAAATCTAACCATAGCATGAAACATATGGATCCAAATCAGCCCCTTACGAAGCAACGCATAAACTAGGGTTTAAGCTTCTGTCACTCTAGCAAACCATCATCTACTTATTACTTCCCAATGCCTTCCCCTAGGCACAAATCATGGTGAAGTGTCATGTAGTCGACATTCACATAACACCGCTAGAGGAAAGACAACATACATCTCATCAAAATATCGAACGAATACCAAATTCACATGATTACTAATAACAAGACTTCTCCCATGTCCTCAGGAACAAACGTAACTACTCACAAAGCATATTCATGTTCATAATCAGAGGGGTATTGAATAGCATTAAGGATCTGAACATATGATCTCCCATCGAATAAACCAACTAGCATCAACTACAAGGAGTAATCAAAATTACTAGCAACCCACAGGTACCAATCTGAGGTTTTGAGACAAAGATCGGATACAAGAGATGAACTAGGGTTTGAGAGGAGATGGTGTTGGTGAAGATGTTGATGGAGATTGACCCCCTCTCGATGAGAGGATCATTGGTGATGACGATGGCTTCGATTTTCCCCTCCCGGAGGGAAGTTTCTCCGATAGAACAGCTCCGCCGGAGCCCTAGATTGGTTCTGCCCAGGTTCCGCCTCGAGACGGCGGCGCTTCATCCCGAAAGCTTCCTTCTGATTTTTTCTATGTCAAAACACATCATATAGCAGAAGATGGGCATCGGGGGCCTGCCAGGTGGCCCACAAGGCAGGGAGGCACGCCCAGGGGGTAGGGCGCGCCCCCCACCCTTGTGGCTGCCTGGTGGGTCCCCTCAGGTGCTTTCTTCGCCCAATATTTTTTATATATTCCAAAATAATTATCCGTGAAGTTTCAGGACTTTTGGAGTTGTGCAGAATAGGTCTCTCATATTTGCTCCTTTTCCAGTCCAGAATTCCAGCTGCCGGCATTCTCCTTCTTTATGTAAACCTTGTAAAATAAGAGAGAAAAGGCATAAGAATTGTGCTAGAATGTGTAATAACAGCCCATAATGCAATAAATATCAATATAAAAGCATGATGCAAAATGGACGTATCAACTCCCCCAAGCTTAGACCTCGCTTGTCCTCAAGCGAAAGCCGAAATCGAAAAATATGTCCACATGTTTAGAGATAGAGGTGTCGATAAAATAAAATACGGACATGAGGGCATCATGATCATCTTTAGAACAGCAACAAATATTGTCATATAATTTCTTATGCTAAAGTAACAATTCGTTCACAAGGTAAAATATGAATCGGAAATTTCATTGAAAACTAACAAACTATGATCTCAGTCATTGAAGCAATTGCAATTTATCATAACATCGGAAAGAGTCAATTCAAGAGCTTTTCAGCAAGTCCACATACTCAACTATCATTTAATCTTTCACAATTGCTAACACTCACGCGATACTTATGGGTTCGAAGCCTCAGTCGGTCACAGAGAAAGATAGGGGCTTATAGTTTCGCCTCCCAACCTTTTACCTCAAGGGTAATGTCAACAATAATACTTTATGAAAACCTACATCCGAGTGGATATATATATCTGGATCCGTCTCCAACACATAGTTCTTGCCAAAAGAAAAAGTGTAAAAAGGAAAGGTGAAGATCACCATGACTCTTGTATAAGAGTAGAAGATAAAAGTAAAAGATATGCCCTTCGCAGAGGGAAGCAGAGGTTGTCATGCGCTTTTATTGTTGGATGTACAAAATCTTAATGCAAAAGAACGCCACTTTATATTGCCGCTTGTGATAAAGAACTTTATTATGCAGTCCGTCGCTTTTATTTCTTCCATATCACAAGTTCGTATAAAGCTTATTTTCTTCACACTAATAGATCATACATATTTAGAGAGTAATTTTTATTGCTTGCACCGATGACAACTTACTTGAAGGATCTTACTCAATCCATAGGTAGGTATGGTGGACTCTCATGGCAAAACTGGTTTAAGGGATGTTTGGATGCACAAGTAGTATCTCTACTTGGTGCAAAGAATTTGGCTAGCATAAGAAGGAAAAGCAAGCTCAACATGTTGGAGGATCCAAGACACTATAACTTCTATTCGGATATAAGAAAACATAACCCATTATGTTGTCTTCCTTGTCCAACATCAACTTTTTAGCATGTCATCATATTTTAATGAGTGCTCACAATTACAAAAGATGTCCAAGATAGTATATTTATATGTGAAACCTCTCTTTCTTTATTACTTCCTATTAATTGCAACAATGACCAAAACTATGTTTGTCAACTCTCAACAACTTTTATTCATCATACTCTTTATATGTGAAGTCATTACTCTCCATAAGATCATTATACGATCTTTTTATTCTTTCTTTTATTAAATTCCCTCAAGATCATAGCAAGAAAACAAAGCCCTCAACTCAAAACTACTCTTTATTATATAACTCACGGACTCGATTACATAGAGGGAACATAAAGCAAAACTCAAAGCTAGATCATACTAAAACTTTATTCTACTAGATAAGGATATAACCAAAAGGATCAAGCTAAGAAAACGAGAAAAGTAAAGATGTGATGGTGATACGATACCGGGGCACCTCCTCCAATCTTGGCAGTTGCCAAGGGGAGTGCCCATACCCATGTGTTTAGATCTCTTTCTTTGGAGGTGGTGATGATGGAGTGGTTGATGATGAAATTTTATCCTCCGTCTTCCAAGGCATAGGTTCACCATCGTAAAAAGATGAACGAGTCTCCGGGATCCTCAAATCTGTAGCCAAACTCATCCTCTTAAATCTATATTCATACTCACAGTTTTGGTTTTGCAGGTCATAGATCTGGGCTTGGAGATGCTCGATTTTCTCATGAAGCTTGAAGATGGCCTCCCCAATGTTCTCGGCATCCAGCTTGTGACCACTAGTAAATTCAGCGATCATCATGTGGTTGGCGTTGAGTCCGCGTTCCACCATCCCTTGGCACTTGAAGACTTGCTACTCCACTGCTTCGAGCCTTGTCTCCACGCTTCCGGTCTTCTTAGGCCCTTCGGTATCACGGATGTGCATCACCCCCTCACGTAGCTCAATGGTTTGAGGGTGTTGCAGCACCTCCGCGAGATAAGGGTTGATGACCTTCTTGAAAAACTTATCCTTGGGGGCGCTTGGAGACGTCATGGAGATTTGGATCTGTCAGAAAAACAACTCAAAACAAGAACAAGAGATATTGCCGTGGTACGGTGGTCAAAATCTTCGGGAGATTATATAATGATTTTTTACCGACCAAGAGAAGTATTGTGCAAGAAAACGGAGTCCGGAGGGCACACGAGGTAGCGGATGGGCGCGCCTCCCTACCTTGTTACTTCCTCGTGCACTTTTCGGACTACTTTTAATTTTACTAAATTTTTAAATATTCCAAAATGGAGAAAAATTGCCATTAGAATAGTTTTGGAGTCGGTTTACTTACCATACCACATACCTATTCCTTTTCGGAGTCTGAAATGTTCTGGAAAGTGTCCCTTATGTACTCCTCCGGTGTTACGGTATTGATAATATTCGTCTCAACGTTTATGGGAGTACTTGAAATATAATGTTTGATTCTTTGACCGTTTACCACCTTCGGGTTGGTGCCTTCGGCATTGTTGATCTTAATGGCACCGGAACGATAGACCTCTTCAATAATGTAAGGACCTTCCCATTTAGAGAGAAGCTTTCCTGCAAAAAATCTTAAACGAGAGTTGTATAGCAAAACATGATCACCTACATTAAACTCACGCTTTTGTATCCTTTTGTCATGCCATCTTTTAAGTTTTTCTTTAAACAACTTGGCATTCTCATAAGCTTGGGTTCTCCATTCATCAAGTGAGCTAATGTCAAATAACCTCTTCTCACCGGCAAGTTTAAAAATCATAGTTGAGCTCTTTAATAGCCCAATACGCTTTATGTTCTAGTTCAAGAGGTAAGTGACAAGCTTTTCCATAAACCATTTTATACGGAGACATACCCATAGGGTTTTTATAAGCAGTTCTATAGGCCCATAATGCATCATCAAGTTTCTTAGACCAATCATTTCTAGATCTATTAATAGTCTTTTGCAAAATTAATTTAATCTCTCTATTGCTCAATTCTACTTAACCACTAGACTGAGGGTGATATGGAGATGCAATTCTATGGTTGACATCATATTTAGCAAGCATTTTACGGAAAGCACCATGAATAAAATGTGAACCACCATCAGTCATTAAATATCTAGGGACTCCAAACCTCGGACAAATAACTTCTTAAAGCATCTTAATAGAAGTGTTATGATCAGCACTACTAGTTGGAATAGCTTCTACCCACTTAGTAACGTAATCAACAGCAACTAAAATATGTGTATACCCATTAGAGGAAGGAAAAGGTCCCATATAATCAAAGCCCCAAACATCAAATGGTTCAATAACAAGTGAATAATTCATAGGCATTTCCTGACGTCTATTAATATTGCCAATTCTCCGGCATTCATCACAAGACAAGACAAACTTACGGGCATCCTTGAAGAGAGTAGGCCAATAAAAACCAGATTGCAATACCTTGTGTGTAGTTTTATCTCCAGCATGGTGTCCTCCGTAAGCTTCGGAGTGGCACTTGCGTAGGATCTGTTCCTATTCATGCTTAGGTACACAACACCTAATAACACCATCTACTCCTTCTTTATAAAGGTGTGGGTCATCCCAAAAGTAATGTCTTAAATCATAGAAAACTTTTTGTTTTGCTGGTATGTGAAACTAGGTGGTATAAATTTAGCAACAACGTAATTAGCATAATCAGCATACCATGGAGTATTACGAGAAGCATTTATGACAGCTAATTGCTCATCAGGAAAGCTATCATCAATAGGTAATGGGTCATCAAGAACATTTTCTAACCTAGACAAGTTGTCTGCAACGGGGTTCTCAGCTCCCTTTCTATCAATAATATGCAAATCAAATTCTTGCAGTAAGAGAACCCATCTAATAAGTCTAGGTTTAGCGTCTTTCTTTTCCATAAGGTATTTAATAGCAGCATGATAAGTGTGAATAGTTACTTTGGAATCAACAATATAAGATCTGAACTTATCACAGGCAAAAACAATTGCTAAAAATTCTTTTTCAGTAGTAGCATAATTTCTCTGGGCGCTGTCTAGAGTTTTACTAGCATAGTGAATGACATTCAATTTTTTATCAACTCTTTATCCTAGAACAACACCAACAGCATAATCACTAGCATCACACATAATTTCAAAGGGTAGATTCCAATCAGGTGGTTGAACAATAGGTGCAGTAATGTGTGACGCCCCCGGTTCAATCGTACACTAATCATACACGCAAACGTGTACGATCAAACCCAGGGACTCACGGGAAGATATCACAACACAACTCTAAACACAAATAAACGGAGGTCCACAATATTACAGACCAGGGATCCGAAGATCCGAATGCATAAGTCAGTCATACAAATAATATCTGGGTACAGACATAGTTAGACAAGTTATGCCTTAAGAAGGCTAGCACAAACAGCGACACTAGATCGAAAGGCGTTGGCCTCCTGCCTGGGAGCCTCCGATCCTACTCCTGGTCAGATGGCTCGATCCAGTAGTACGTGCCCTCTGGACCCGCCTGGTAGTAGGCTCCGGTGGTGGCGTCTGGCTCCTGGACTCCATCGTCTGGTGTATCATCAAGGTGGGGTATATGGGGGAAAAGAGAAAATAAAGCAACCGTGAGTACTCATCCGAAGTACTCAGCAAGCAAAGGATCTATACTACATATGCAACATTATCAATGGAGAAAAGGCTGTATATGTGGACTGGGCTGCAGAAATGCCAGAATAGAGAGAAAGGCCTAGTCCTATCGAAGACTAGCATCTTCAAACATCTTCTCAAAGCCATCATCTTGCAGCAGTAGAAGAGAGTAGAATAGCATTTTATTTAACAAACATGTTGAAATACAGCTCAAAGATCCTTCCTCGACTCCCAGCGAGAAAGTAATCCCGAAGCTTCAATTAAGTAACAAGTATCCAGTTTAAGTAGTAGACCGGGATACACAAACTGAGCGTCCTTTACCGTAGGACCGGCTATCGATAGAAGATTCATCCCTGCAGGGGTGCACTACTGTTACCCAACACGCTCGATCAACTCTGGCCGGACATACTTGCTGGGTAATGCCCGTCCTCGGAAGATCAACACGAAGCAGCGCTCTACCTAGGCTCAGCAGAGAGGTCAGCACGCCGGACTAACCTATGCACCCAGGGGTCTCGGGCCATCGCCCTGGGCACCCTGCGCGTTGCGTGGCTGGCCGGGGTGCAGGCGCGACACTGAACTCGCCAGTGAAGTATCCAGCCCAATCCCGACGATCAGCCCGCACGGTGAATCGTGACGTCTGATAAGCTTTCGGCGAAACGTACATCGCAGAGGGCCCCATAACCATTATCCTGCGTGGTGGCAGTGCGTATAGGGCACGTCGACCCACTCAGATCACACACCCAAATCCAATAGGCTCAATTAGTATCAAGCGGAGACAATCAGAGTCTCTGATGCTCCGCCACAATGTCACACTCGAGTGCCCTTCCGGCACACCCGAAATCATAGATCCCCAGAGGGTACCCACCAGGGTGGACCCGCCTGTGAAAAAGGTCAAGTAACCGTGTGGTCATAATCATCAGGGTGAACGTAAGAGGTATCACCCTCGAGGTTCACACTGAGGGGTTGCACGACAGAGTCGTATCGGACATGGAGAAGGAGGAATCACCCTCGATGACCACGACCGTACAGCTATGCTGCAGAGTATTCATCAGGAGTGCGTTACGAGGTATCACCCTCGGCACTCGATAGTTACTACGCAGAGTCGTACAACTAAGGGGGGGGTGTGAAGTGAGGCGTCTGTCTCTGATCGACGATCACGTTGATCGAGTCGTCGATGAACAAGCAGGGGCGACGAAGTAAGGTGGTGGGGTCACAGATGGTTCATACCAACCTATACTAAACAGTTTATCATAGGCAGGTAAAGTAGCAATGAACAGGTTACAACAGCAGGCTATGCATCAGAATAGGAGCATACATTAACAGTAGCGAAATCTAATGCAAGCAGGAGAATAGAATGGGCGATATCTGGAATGCTCAAGGGGGGGGGCTTGCCTGGTTGCTCTGGCAAGAGGGGAAGGTCGTCAACGGGCTGCTCGTCGGTAGAGTAGTCGTATCCTGGTGCAGCGTCGTCGGTCTCGGCGTCTATCGAGAGAGAAGGAGGGGGAGAGAAACAATAAATTCCACGGCAAATATGCAAACAATATGTATGACATGCCTAAATGATATGCCGGGGTGTTCTACTGCCTAACTAAATGATTTAGTTAATTTAGGAATTTATTCGGATTTATTTAATTAAAGTTGGACACTATTCATTTATCGAAATCGGTCTAATTGTTCAACGTTCTTATAGCTGCGGGCGTCTGACGGAGATACCGAGGGCGTATCCGGGTTCGTATCGTCGTTCTGAGCAAGTTTCATGTACAAAGTATTTTCATCGGAGTTACGGTTTATTTAATATGATTTTCTAAAGTTTTTATTAATTTCCGAAATTTAATTAATTATTTAATTCAACATTATCCGAAACAGTGATTGATGACGTCAGCATGACATCATGCTGACGTCAGCAGCCACCTGACAGGGTGGGTCCCACCTGTCATAGGCTGTTAGGTTAATTAGGTTTAATTAATTTAATTACTGATTAATTAACACTTAACTAGTTAATTAAATTAACCTAATCAGGATTAATTAACTAATTTGCTAATTATTATTTTTTTTTTATAATTTTTTTTTTACTTTTATTTGGGTCATGGGCCCCACTGGTCAGTGGACCAGGGGCGGACACGTCCGGGGCGTGCCCCTTTTGGGACCGGACATGTCCGGTGCCCAAAGGGGACGCACGGGCGGGCGCGGGCGGTCGGGGGCGCGGCGAAGCGCGGGCGCAGGCGAGCGCACGCGGGGCCGGAGGCGGGGCGGCGGCGCGGTGGCTGGAGCGGCCGCGGGCGGCAGCGCGGTGGCTGGAGCGGCAGCGGGCGGCGGTCGCGCGGAGGCGAAGCGGGGCAAGATCCGCGAGCAGTAGCGAGGCAGGGCACGCGCGCGCGTGTGCGAGGCCCGGCGAGGCTGCGGTGCGCGCGGGCGCGTGCGCGAGCCGGCGAGCGCGGGCGGAGCGGCGGCACGGGGGCGCGGTGCGCGCGGCGAGGTGCGGGAGCAGAGAGGGGGAGGAGAGGCCCGAGGCCTCACCGTGATCCGTAGGGACGGGGCAGCGGGGGTCGGGGTGGTCGACGGGGACGACGGCGATGGGGAGGCAGGCCGGCGGGGACGAAGCGGCGACGTGCGGCGTCGGCGGCGAGATGGAGACGGGGCTGAGCAGACTTCAAATGTTCACGAACAATACGGACTTGTTCTTCAGCTTGCCGAATAATGTCCGGTCCGACGAGTGAGCGTTCCCCAGTTTCTGACCAATTCAGAGGGGTTCGACACTTACGACCGTATAGAACTTCAAACGGTGCCATCTTCAGACTAGCTTGATAGCTATTGTTGTAAGAGAATTCGGCATACGGGAGAGATTCCTCCCATTTCTTACCGAAGGAGATGACGCAAGCTCGAAGCATATCTTCGAGCACTTGATTCACTCGTTCAACTTGACCCTGTGACTGAGGGTGAAAAGCGGTACTGAACGACAGATGTGTTCCCATAGCTTCTTGGAAACTATTCCAGAATCTGGAGGTGAAGAGGCTGCCACGATCAGAACTGATCTCCAACGGAACACCGTGGAGTGACACAATTCGGGAAACATACAAGTCTGCTAACTGGCTAGCAGTGATTGTCTCCTTAACAGGCAGAAAGTGGGCAACCTTAGAGAATCGGTTAATGACAACAAATATAGCATCATTACCCTTCTGGGATTTGGGAAAACCAGTAATGAAATCCATTTGGACCTTGTCCCATTTCCATTCAGGAATTTCCAGGGGTTGCAGAGTTCCTGCGGGCCTTTGATGTTGGGCTTTAACGCGGCGGCAAACGTCACACTCAGAAACATAACGAGCAATGTCTCGCTTCATATTAGGCCACCAGAATCTTTGACAAATGTCACGGTACATCTTTGTGCTACCAGGGTGAATGGACAAGGGAGTGTCATGAGCTTCCTTCATAACGTTTTCCCTCTCATTCTTGAACTTGGGTACGAAGAGACGGTGTTGGAAAAATAGGATCCCATCTGCATCAAGATGGAATTCCGACGGCTTTCCTTTCTCGAGGTATCGCTTGATCTTTTCAACTTCAGTGTCATACCTTTGCATAACCTTAATGCCGTGTTCTAAATCTGGTTCGACAACCAGGGTATTGAGATAACCCTGTGGAACAATATGGAGGTTCAATTTGCAAAGCTCTTCATGGAGAAGAGGTTGTGTTTCTTGAACCATAAGATTGTTGCTATAGGACTTGCGACTTAAAGCATCGGCCATTACATTAGCCTTGCCGGGGGTGTATGAGATATTCATATCATAATCGGCAATTGTTTCGAGCCATCTTTGTTGACGAATGTTCAGATCTGGTTGAGTATATAAATACTTCAAGCTTTGGTGATCCGTGTATATCTCGCAACGGTTACCGAGAAGGTAATGTCGCCATAGCTTCAAGGCATAGATAACCGCAGAAAGTTCAAGATCATGCACGGGATAATTTTCTTCATGAGGACGCAATTGTCGGGAGGCATAAGCAATCACTTTGCGCTCTTGCATTAGGACACAGCCTAATCCTTGACGAGATGCATCACAGTATATCACGAAATCCTTTTGGGAATCCGGGGGTGCTAGTACTGGGGCAGATGTCAATTTATCTTTTAGTGTCTGAAAGCTTTCTTGACATTTTTCTGTCCACTCAAATTTAACACCTTTGTGAAGCAGATATGTCAATGGTTTTGCAATCTTGGAAAAGTTCTCAACGAATCGACGGCAATAACTAGCGAGTCTGAGAAAACTTCTGACTTGCTTAACATTCTTTGGGGGAGTCCAGTCGAGAATAGCCTGAACTCGTTCGGGGTTAACAGCAATCCCATCCTTGGAAATCACATGTCCAAGGTAAGTTACTTCAGGAAGCCAAAATTCGCATTTGGAATACTTGGCATACAACTGGTGTTCTCGGAGCCTTTCTAGAACAAGGCAGAGATGTTCAGCATGTTCCTCTTTATTCTTAGAATAGACCAGAATATCATCTAGATATACCACGACGAATTTGTCGAGGTAATCCATGAATATATAATTCATCAGGCGGGAGAATGTAGCTGGAGCATTCGTTAGGCCAAATGACATGACGGTGTATTCATAGGAGCCATAACGAGTGACGAATGCAGTCTTGGGAATGTCCTCTTCACGGACACGGATCTGGTGATAACCCAACCTCAAGTCGAGTTTAGAGAACACCGATGATCCAGCGAGTTGATCATAAAGATCATTGATCCGGGGCAGTTGGTATTTATTCTGGATTGTGGCTTGGTTAATGGGCCGGTAATCCTGAACCAATCGGTTAGTTCCATCCTTCTTCTTAACGAAGAGTGAAGGTGCTCCCCAAGCAGAGGAACTGGGGCGGATGAAACCACTCTTAAGTGACTTGTCGATTTCTTCCTTAAGCTCAAGAAGGTGATGCGGAGGCATCTTATAAGGTCGCTTGGCAATAGGAACGGTGCCAGGCTTCAAGTCGATGACGAACTCGACAGCTCTAGCCGGGGGTATTCCTGGAAGTTCTTCTGGAAAGACGTCTGGAAAATCTCGAACGACAGGAACGTTCTCGATCCCTTCCAGAGGTGAGGCGTTCAAAGCATTCATAACATATATCTCAGCTTCAGCGTCTCGAGTAATGCGGGCGGTATAGTTCACTATCTCATCGGTGGGGTGAAGAAGTTGGACGACTTTAGTGGCAAAATTGATCGAAGCAATGTGAGCTTTCAACCAATCCATTCCGAGTATGAGGTCTATGGTGGAAGACTTCAGGATAATAGGGGAAGCTAGGAATTCAAATTCCTCGATTTCAACAGGGACATTATGTGCCATCATAGTGGTTTGACATTGGCCTCCAGGGGTACGGACAACTATTGGCAGGTTCATCTTTTCGAATGCAATGTCATGAGATAATGCAAATGCTTCAGACATGAATGAATGCGATGCTCCTGAATCAAATAATACAGAAGCAGGTACTGAGTTAACAAGAAGGGTACCCATCACAGTAGCAGGTTGATCCTGGACTTCTTCAATGTCAATGTTGTAAGCCTGACCACGACCACGTGAAGCAGACCCAGTATTATAGTTGCGGGTCTGATTGTTGCCACGGCCATATCCACGGCCAGCACGAGGAAAATCTAACTGATTCTGAGTCTGGCGGCAGTCTTTAGCCTGGTGGCCTGGTTTGCGGCACTTGAAACACAAACCATCTTCAGGACGAAGAGGGGCATGGTTCTGAATAGCTTGAGCCTTTGACGGCCTCGGTGGTGGAGGAGGCAGACGTAGTGCAGCATTGTTCTTTGGCACAGAGGCATTGGGACGGAACGCGTTGTTGGGAATCCAAACTCTACGCTTCGGTGATGAGCCCGAAGATGAGCCAGCATCACGATAGCGCTTCTGCGAGTCCTTGTGTTCCATCTGAGCGGTCTCAACGAGAATAGCCTTGTTCACTAGAGTTGAGAAGTCATTGATGTCTTGAGCAGCTAGTGCAAGCTTGAGGTCAGGGTGTAGTCCATTACGGAACTTCTCCTGTCTGCGAGCATCTGTGGCGATGTCTTCTTCAGCATAGCGGGAGAGATCAAGAAATTCCCGCTGATAAGCTTCGACGGTTGTATTGCCCTGTGTGAGGTTGCGGAACTGGGTCTTCATGCGTTCCATAATTGCTTGAGGGATGTAACGTGTACGGAAAGCAGCCTGGAACTCATACCAAGTGATGATTGTTCCAACAGGCAGAGTACGCTTGTGTGTGTCCCACCATTGAGCAGCGGGGCCCTTTAAGAAAAAGGCCGCGAAGGTGACAAAGTTGGCGGGGGCGACATTAGCAGACTCCATCTTGTGAGTGATGTCGCGGAGCCAGTCATCGGCATCCAGGGGCTTGTCAGAGTTGCGAAACTGCGTTGGGTTGAGTCGCGTAAACTCTGTCAAAGTTACTGAAGCTGGGTTCTGG
This sequence comes from Thinopyrum elongatum, assembly GCA_011799875.1. NCBI lineage: Eukaryota > Viridiplantae > Streptophyta > Magnoliopsida > Poales > Poaceae > Thinopyrum > Thinopyrum elongatum. Next base: position 401,500,271 of record CM022298.1, on the reverse strand, counting down.
TTCTGGTTGTTCTGATGCGGAAACTGAGCCATGATTCCAACCATGAACTGGCGGTTAAGCTCGAACTGTTGCATCATAGCTGCCATATAGTCTGGCGGTGGTGGACGTTCAGGGGTACGACCACGACCACGACCACCTGGTCTAACCATCCTGCTACGTATCAACAGGGGGTAGTTTAGTAAAAGCAATTGCGAGTGTTTAGCGACAAGTATGATGTAACACGACAATACCTTAAGCAGTGTAATAGATACATAAAAGTAGTCGATTAAGACATACAGATCCATAAACAAAGTCGGGTACATGCGGACAGCATAAGGCGCAAATTATAAGCTAGACATACTAGGCGCCGCGCGCAGGCACGCGGTAAGGAAGTACACAACGAGACATAGCCAAAGGCTACATCAACGTCGGGAGGAAAACCATGTAAGCGGGTAAACTGCGAGTGCGGACGACGAATATTCGTCGCGGAAAGGATCTGTGCTCCATGTGCGCACTTGATGCAGAACCCGTGTCTCGAAACGGTAAGAAGAGTCCACGTAGGTTGTGACCACAAGCACGCCGTCAATACCAGCATAATCTGGTCCTGCGCTGTGTTAAAGGAGTGCTGCCGGATGTAATTCCATGCACGACAGCGGGTTCACACTGCGTCTAGCATTAGAGGACGGCTCGAGTGGCAAACAAAATAGACGGAGAGAGACCCCCCGAAGACAGTGCGATCACAGAGCCTGAGTGCACTGAATCAGAACGCGGCGTGGTCATATGGCGAGGCTCGTAACGGGGGAACAGATGTGTGTTGTAGTATCCGGTTAGGATCTCCAGCAGGGGGGATACGGAATGTAGGAACTCAGAGTCATCCAAGATCAACTGAACTGTCCTCGAAGACGTCGCACAGCGAGTAGGCGGCATCATGTACTACCATCATCAATCGTCACGCTATCCGTGGTGAAAAGGAGTGTTAACTCGGTGTCGTCTGAGTCATTCTGCCGATCATAAAATTCGAACTTCAGCATAGTACTGTTCCTGATTATAAACTCGCGGTAAATCCTCGTAAACCATGAACTCAGGCGGTAACAGCGTAGCCAAAGTCTGGCATAGAGAGCGATCAGGAACAGTGGAAAAACAGGGGCATCACGAGCCCAAGTGCGAAGCACAAGCTGTATCGTGAGGACGCTGGTGGAAACAAACGGTCCATCTAGAAACAGAGAGAAATTCAGATTTGTCAAATGACAACCGAGAAGTTTAACACAACTCGGAGAGAAAGGTTAAACAAACAATGGAAAGAAAAATTGATTATCAGACTAATAGATCAACGACAGGGAAAATCGCACAGATATCCAGCTCTCCGGGGTAGACGGGATTTACGAGATTCTAAGTGTCGGGTGTTAGTAAAATTTTATTTAACCCGAATAGAAGAGATATTGAGTCCCAGAGTATAGACGAGGAATAAAGATCCTAATACCACCCAGTTGGCGAGTGGGCCCCGTAAGCCCACAAGACCAAGTTAGTAAATTAGTTTCTCGGTTTTACAGACTCAACTTCGGCAAGGAATTTGGAGGGGGCTTCTACAGGCAGTGGCTCTGATACCAACTTGTGACGCCCCCGGTTCAATCGTACACTAAATAAACGCAAACGTGTACGATCAAACCCAGGCTCACCCGGGAAGATATCACACAAACTCTAAACACACCATAAACGGAAGGGTCCACAATTATTACAGACCAGGGATCCGAAGATGCCGAATGCAATAAGTCAGTCATACAAAATAATATCTGGGTACGACATAGTTAGACAAGTTATGCCTTAAAGAGGCTAGCACAAACAGCGACACTAGATCGAAAGGCGTTGGCCTCCTGCCTGCCGCGAGCCTCCGATCTACTCACTGGTCAGATAGGCTCGATCCAGTAAGTGTACGTGCTCTTGGACCCCCGCGGTAGAGGTAGGGCCTCGGTGGTCGCGTCTGGCTCCCGGACTCCATCGTTGGTGTATCATCAAGGTGGGGGTATATGGGGGGAAAAGAGAAAATAAAGCAACCGTGAGTACTATCCGAAGTACTCAGCAAGCAAAGGATCTATACATACATATGCAACATTATCAATGGAGAAAAGGCTGTATATGTGGACTGGGCTGCCAGAAATGCCAGAATAGAGAGAAAGGCCTAGTCCTATCGAAGACTAGCATCTTCAAACATCTTCTCAAAGCCATCATCTTGCCAGCAGTAGAGAAGAGAGTAGAATAGCATTTATTTAACAAACATGTTTGAAATACAGCTCAAAGATCCTTCCTCGACTCCCAGCGAGAAAGTAATCCCGAAGCTTCAATTAAAAGTAACAAGTATCCAGTTTAAGTAGTAGATCGGGATACACAAAACTGAGCGTCCTTACCGTAGGACGGCTATCGATAGAAGATTCATCCCGCAGGGGTGGCCAATATGTTACCCAACACGCTCGATCAACTCTGGCCGGAACATACTTGCTGGGTAATGCCCGTCCTCGGAAGATCAACACGAAAGCAGAGACAGCGCTCTACCTAGGCTCAGCAGAGAGGTCAGCACGCCGGACTAACCTAGCACCCAGGGGTCTCGGCCATCGCCCTGGGCACCCTGCGCGTTGCGTGGCTGGCCGGGGTGCAGGCGCGACACTGAACTCGCCAGTGAAGTATCCGCCCAATCCCGACGATCAGCCCGCACGGTGAATCGTGACGTCTGATAAGCTTTCGGCGAAACGTACATCGCAGAGGGCCCCATAACCATTATCCCGCGTCTGGTGGCAGTGCGGTATAGGGCACGTCGACCCACTCAGATCACACACCCAAATCAAATAGGCTCAATTAGTATCAAGCGGAGACAATCAGAGTCTCTCTGATGCTCCGCCACAGTGTCACACTCGAGTGCCCTTCCGGCACACCGAAATCATAGATCCCCAGCGGGACCCACCAGGGTGGACCCGCCTGTGAAAAAGGTCAAGTAACAGTTGTGGTCAAATCATCAGGGTGAACGTAAGAGGTATCACCCTCGAGGTTCACACTGAGGGGTTTGCACGACAGCGGATCGTATGGGACATGGAGAAGGAGGAATCACCCTCGATGACCACCACCGAAACGTACAGCTATGCCGCAGAGTATTCATCAGGAGTGCGTTACGAGGTATCACCCTCGGTAATCGATAGTTACTACGCAGAGTCGTACAACTAAGGGGGGGGGGTGTGAAGTGAGGCGTCGCTCTGATCGAAGATCACGTTGATGAGTCGTCGATGAACAAGCAGGGGGCGACAAAGTAAAGGGGGGGGTCACAGATGGTTCATAACAACCATACTAAAAACAGTTTATCATAGGGAGGTAAGGTGGTAGCAAATGAACAGGGTACAACAGCAGGCTATGCATCAGAATAGAGCATACTAACAGTAGCGAAATCTAATGCAAGCAGGAGAATAGAATGGGCGATTGGAATGCTCAGGGGGGGGGGGCTTGCCGTGGTGTGGGTCGTGGTGGCAGAGAGAGGAGGTCGTCACGGGCTGTCGTCGGTAGAGTAGTCGTATCCTGGTGCAGCCGTCGTCGTCTCGGCGTCTATCGAGAGAGAAAGGAGGAGGAGAGAAAAATAAATTCCATGGCAAATATGCAAAAAAATATGTTATGACATGTCTAAATGATATGCCGGGGTGTTCTACTGCCTAACTAAATGTTTTAGTTAATTTAGGAATTATTCGGATTTATTTAATTAAAGTTGGACACTATTCATTATCGAAATCGGTTTAGTTTCAACGTTCTTATAGTTGCGGGCATCTGACGGAGATACCGAGGGCGTATCCGGGTCGTATCGTCGTTCTGAGCAAGTTTCATGTACAAAGTATTTTCATCGAGTAGTTACAGTTAAAAGATATGATTTCTAAAGTTTTATTAATTTCTGAAATTTAATTAATTATTTAATTCAACATTATCCGAAACAGATTTGATGACGTCAGCATGACATCATGCTGACGTCAGCAGCAGCCACCTGACAGGGGGGTCCCACCCTGTCATAGGCTGTTAGGTTAATTAGGTTTAATTAATTTAATTACTGATTAATTAACACTAATTAGTTAATTAGATTAACCTAATCGGATTAATTAACATAATTAATAACTAATTATATTTATTATTATTTTATTTATTTCTATTTTTATTTTCTATTTTTTTAAATAGTTTTTTAGGGGGTGGGCCCCATTTGTCAGCGTCACAGGGGGGGGTTCGGGCCCACTGGGCAGTGGCCAGGGGCGGACACGTCCGGGGCGTGCCCCTTTGGGACCGGACATGTCGGTGCCCAAACGAGGGAAGATCCTAACAAGGCCTAAAGGCACCCCCACACCCAAACCACACACACCCCACCCAACCAGCCCCACCCACCCCACCGAAGCGGCTCCCCCGGAGACGCTACGGGGGGAGAGCGAGAGTAAGACCAACCCAACGCAAGGGATGAAGGAGACTTGAGCACTAAAGAGGACGCTCCCCGGCAACGGCAGCGAAGGGCGAAACCCGGGGAGGAAGAGGGGCGGTATAGAGTAGAAGTGTGGAGGGCACGAGGGGGAAAGCGGAAGAGGGGAGGAGGCTCTTTAGGCGACCGGAGCGCGAAGAGGAGTGCCGAAGATCGAGCGCAAGCAAGTAGCGAGGCAGGCGAAAGCGAGCGAAGTATTTGCGAGCCCGTGAGGAGTCGGAGATGAAGGAAGGTCAAGAAGAGAGGGGGAGCGTGAGAAAAGAAGAGAACGGGAAAGCGAAGCAGGAGGACACGAGGAGGCTGAAAGTATCCTCACCGGGGGAGAGGTAGAGAAGAAGGAAGAACGCGGGAGCGGAAGAAGAGCACGGGGAGGAAGGAGAGGAACAGAAGGCATACCCGACGGACGATCATAAAAGTGATAAGTAGGGATGCCGGGGCACGAGTGGGGAGAGGGCCCACCCCGTGGCCTGCGGGTAGAACGGGCGAGGGAAGAAAGAGATGGGGATGGAAGGCATGGCGGAGGAGTGAGCGGGAGAAGGGCAGGCAGCGCACCCCCTGAGGGCTCCCCCCAGTGCCCCCCCCCCCCCCCGGCGTGGCGTACGGCGACGCGATCCCGGGGGTGTGCCCCGATCCGCAGCATCCGTCGAGGGAGCTACGAAAAAGGGGTGAGACAGAGGAAGAAAGCCAGAGCGCATGGTAGAAGGAAGAGCAGAAACTCACCTCCCCCGCGAGGATAGGTGAGAGAAGTAGAGTCGCCAGCCCCCCCCCCTGTGGATTCGCGAGGCGAGAGTAGGCAGAATGGACTACTCAGGAGCGGGGAAGGGGAGAAGGCCCAAGCCCGGCACCCCCGGCAGTCGGACGAGCTTCGGAGTAAGGTGGGGGGAGGGAGATCCCTATCCAGTAGATGGGAGGCGAGATAGAGAGGAAAGCGAGGGGGGGATCGGCTAGGGTTGAGCCGGGGGCCTATAGGCCAGGGCGAGCAGGTGGGCCGCGCCGCTTGGGCTTCGGCAGTTGCGGCGGGGGGGGGGGGAGGGAAAGGGCGTGCTCTCTTTTTTTTTTCCTTTTCTGTTTCTTTTTCCTTTTCTTTATTCTCTTTTCTCCACTGTTAAATGTTTAGGCCCCAAATGGTTTTTGTAAAAAGTGTGACCTATTTCATAAATACCAGTGCATTATTCCCTAACACCTAAAATTAGTTTGGGCAAAACATAATTCCATATTTATTTCAGATTTAATAAATGGTTACTAAATATTATCTTTATCCACTGTTTGAGGTTGTTCGAGTCACTTATCCAATTCCAATGATGTTGGTTTCAATTTTAGAATAGCCTCTGGAATATTTGTTATTTATCTGACATTTTAGCTCCTATGTTGGACAACTTTTATATTCCACTTTCATTTAAATTTGAATTTGACTTAGGAGTTGAAATGCAATATGATGCTAATGATGATTATGCACTGTTGATCATGCTAACATGTCATTATCAAAAGTGATTACTTTTGCTAATCACCGGGGGTGTTACATAATGAAGGCTTTCTTAAGTATTTCAAATGCTTCCACGCAATCATCATCAAAAATAAAAGGAACATGTTTTTGCAAGAGATTAGTGAGAGGCCTAGAAATTTTAGAGAAGTCTTTAATAAACCTCCTATAGAAGCCAGCATGACCAAGGAAACTTCTTATACCTTTCATACCTTTTGGACATGGCATCTTTTCAATAGCATCTACTTTAGCTTTATCAACTTCAATACCTCTTTCATAAATTTTATGCCCCAAGACAATACCTTCATTAACCATAAAGTGGCACTTCTCCCAATTCAAGACAAGATTAGTTTCTTCACATCTCTGCAAAACTCGATCAAGGTTGCTTAAGCAATCATCAAAAGAAGTTCCGTAAACGGAGAAATCATCCATGAAAACCTCAACAATCTTTTCACAAAAGTCAGAGAATATAGTAGTCATACATCTTTGAAAGGTAGCAGGTGCATTGCATAAACCAAAAGGCATCGTCTATAAGCAAAGGTACCGAAAGGGCAAGTAAAAGTGGTCTTTTCTTGGTCCTCTTCTGACACAGGTATTTGAGAAAAACCAGAATAACCATCTACAAAGCAAAAATGTGTATGTTTGGATAATCTTTCTAGCATTTGATCAATAAAAGTAGAGGGTAATGATCTTTTCTAGTAGCTTTGTTTAATTTGCTAAAATCAATTACCATTCTATAACCTGTAATAATTCTTTGTGGAATCAATTCATTCTTATCATTAGGAACAACAGTAATACCTCCCTTCTTAGGGACACAATGAACAGGACTTACCCATCTACTATCAGCAATAGGATAAATTATACCTGCCTCCAGAAGTTTTAGTATTTCATTTCTTACCACTTCCTTCATCTTAGGATTTAACCGTCGTTGGTGATCAACAACTGGTTTAGCATCAGGCTCCATATTAATTTTGTGCTGACATAGAGTGGGACTAATGCCCTTAAGATCATCAAGAGTATATCCAATAGCAGCACGGTGCTTCCTCAGAGTTTTCAATAATTTCTTTTCTTCATGCTCTGAAAGGTTAGCACTAATAATAACAGGATATATCTTCTTTTCATCAAGATAAGCATATTTCAAAGTATCAGGTAATTGTTTAAGCTCAAACATGAGACCACCCTTGGGTGGAGGAGGATCTCCAAGGATTTCAACAGGCAAATTGTGTTTCAAAACAGGCATTTGGTTAAAGAATATTTCATCTAACTCCTTTCTTTCATTCATAAACATATCATTTTCATGATCTAGCAAATATTGTTCTAAAGGATCGGTAGGAGGCACGGCAATAGAAGCAAGACCAATGATTTCATCCTTACTAGGAAACTCCTTGTCATGGGGTTGTCTACGAAATTTAGAGAAATTAAAATCATGAGACACATCCCCAAAACTTACAGTAACAATTTCTTTCTCACAGTCTATCCTAGCATTAACAGTATTCAAGAAAGGTCTACCAAATATAATGGGACAAAAATCATCTTGTGGGGAACTAAGAACAAGAAAATCAGTAGGGTATTTTATTTTCTGACACAAGACTTCGACATCTCTAGCAATCACAATTGATGATATAGTATCTCTATTGGCAAGTTTAATAGTAACATCAATATCTTCTATCTCAGCAGGTGCAATGTCATTCATAATTTCTCGATATAAGGTATAAGGAATTGCACTCACACTAGCACCCACATCACATAAACCGTGATAACAATAATCTCCTATTTTAACAGAAACAACAGGCATGCCAACGATGGGTCTATGTTTATCTTTAATATCAGGTTTAGCAATTCTAGCAGCTTCACCACAGAAATAAATAACATGCTCATCAATATAACGACCAAGAAATCTTTAACCATAGCAATACTAGGTTCAACTTTAATTTGTTCAGGGGGTGTAGGTGTTATAATATTACTCTTACGAACCACAGTTGAAGCTTTAGCATGATCCTTTATTCTAACAGGAAAAGGTGGTTTCTCAATATAAGCAGTAGGAACAATATGATCAACATTATAAGTAATAGTTTCTTCTTCAACTTTAATAGGTTCTACTACTTTTACTTCAATGGGAGGATGATATTTAAACCACTTCTCCTTAGGGAGATCAACATGAGTAGCAAATTATTCACAAAAGGAAGCTACTATCTCAGAGTCAAGTCCATATTTAGTGATAAAATCACGAAAAGCATCGGTATCCATAAAAGATTTAACACAATCAAACTTAAGGTTTATTCCTGACTCATTACCTTCATCGAGTTCCCAATCTTCAGAGTTGCGTTTAATTCTTTCCAATAAATCCCATTTGAATTCAATATCCTTCTTCATGAAAGAACCAGTACAAGAAGTATCGAGCATGGATTGATCATTACGAGAAAGCCGAGCATAAAATTTCTGAATAATAATTTCCCTTGAGAGCTCATGATTGGGGCATGAATATAACATTGACTTAAGCCTCCCCCAGGCTTGAGCGATACTTTCTCCTTCATGACGCCAAAAATTATAAATATAATTCCGATCACGATGAACCAGATACATAGGATAAAACTTTTGATGAAATTCCAATTTCAATCGGTTGTAGTTCCATGATCCAATATCATCACATAGCCTATTCCATGTCAATGCCTTTCCCTTCAAAGATAAAGGGAAGACCTTCTTCTTGACATCATCCTCGGGTAAACCTGCAAGCTTAAATAATCCACAAACTTCATCCACATAGATTAGGTTCATATCGGGATGTAATGTTCCATCTCCTACATAAGGATTAGCTAGCAGTTTCTCTATCATACCCGAAGGAATTTCATAATAAATATTTCTAGTAGGTGCAGTAGGTTGAGGGGCAACTCTTTGCTCTTCCGGTCGAGGTGAAGATACCCCGAACAAGCCCCTCAAAGGATTATTTTCCATAGTGACAAGTGACAGTAAATTTCAGCACACTATATAAATGTTTCCTTACAAAATTCCACTTACCAAAGGCGCTTCACTCCCCGACAACGGCGCCAGAAAAGAGTCTTGATGACCCACAAGTATAGGGGATCTATCATAGTCCATTCAATAAGTAAGAGTGTCGAACCCAACGAGAAGCAGAAGGAAATGACAAGCGGTTTTCAGCAAGGTATTCTCTGCAAGCACTGAAATTATCGGTAACAGATAGTTGTGTGATAAGGTAATTCATAACGGGTAACAAGTAACAAAAGTAACTAAGGTGCAACAAGGTGGCCCAATCCTTTTTGTAGCAAAGGACAAGCCTGGACAAACTCTTATATAAAGCAAAGTGCTCCCGAGGACACATGGGAATTACTGTCAAGCTAGTTTTCATCATGCTCATATGATTCGCGTTCGTTACTTTGATAATTTGATATGTGGGTGGACCGGTGCTTGGGTGCTGCCCTTACTTGGACAAGCCTCCCACTTATAATTAACCCCTCTCGCAAGCATCCGCAACTACGAAAGAAGAATTAAGATAAATCTAACCATAGCATGAAACATATGGATCCAAATCAGCCCCTTACGAAGCAACGCATAAACTAGGGTTTAAGCTTCTGTCACTCTAGCAACCCATCATCTACTTATTACTTCCCAATGCCTTCCCCTAGGCCCAAATCATGGTGAAGTTTCATGTAGTCGACGTTCACATAACACCACTAGAGGAAAGACAACATACATCTCATCAAAATATCGAACGAATACCAAATTCACATGATTACTTATAACAAGACTTCTCCCATGTCCTCGGGAACAAACATAACTACTCACAAAGTATATTCATGTTCATAATCAGAGGGGTATTGAATAGCATTAAGGATCTGAACATATGATCTTCCACCGAATAAACCAACTAGCATCAACTACAAGGAGTAATCAACACTACTAGCAACCCACAGGTACCAATTTGAGGTTTTAAGACAAAGATCGGATACAAGAGATGAACTAGGGTTTGAGAGGAGATGGTGCTGGTGAAGATATTGATGGAGATTGCCCCCCTCTCAATGAGAGGATCGTTGGTGATGACGATGGCTTTGATTTCCCCCTCCCGGAGGAAAGTTTCTCCGGCAGAACAGCTCCGCTGGAGGCCTAGATTGGTTCTGCCCAGGTTCCGCCTCGAGATGGCGGCGCTTCGTCCCGAAAGCTTCCTTCTGATTTTTTCCAGGTCAAAACACATCATATAGTAGAAGATGGGCATCGGGGGCTTGCCAGGTGGCCCACAAGGCAGGGAGGCGCGCCCAGGGGGTCCGCTCAGGTGCTTTCTTTGCCCAATATTTTTTATATATTCCAAAATAATTCTCCGTGAAGTTTCAGGACTTTTGGAGTTGTGCAGAATAGGTCTCTCAGATTTGCTCCTTTTCCAGTCCAGAATTCCAGCTGCCGGCATTCTCCTTCTTTATGTAAACCTTGTAAAATAAGAGAGAAAAGGCATAAGAATTGTGCTAGAATGTGTAATAACAGCCCATAATGCAATAAATATCAATATAAAAGCATGATGCAAAATGGACGTATCAATAGGTGTAATGATCACGCATACTCTGCCTCCATTATACATTTCCTTTATTCAACTATACCACACAAGATTTGATGAAGAAAACTGTATGGCATTGGGCTATCCATCACACACGCTTTTACTGCTAGAACCGTTTGTAAAGTTCCATGTCCCATTTAGCAGGTTTATTAGTTTACAATTAATAATTCCAGTATTACACAAAATCACATTTCATATCGAACAACTGTTTGCCAATTTCATATCAGGCACATAAATATATTTTAACACCACACTACGATAGCTACATGACAACAACACAGTACAACATATAGCTAGTTCACCTTCATAAGCACAATATTAGAACAATATATTCATTTCCCTAATCGACTGATGCAGGATCAGCCAGGTTCGTCTTCTCCACCTCTACTTTCAGTTCAGTAAGAACCTGTTTTGCACTGACCAACTGGGAAAGTGCCTCCTCCTTCACCAACACCATCTTAGCGAAGTCTAATTTAAAAAATCTGAGCTCATTCTCCATCTTCCTCTTTTTTTCTCGCATCTTGAAACATTCTTCAGCGTTGACAACACTTTCTCTAAGCCTATCTCTGTTCTATTCCTCGTACATGCTCCATAGCTTTGCTAGGCACATCTTCAAAGGCTGTGGCCACTCTTGATCAACCCACTCCAGGTAAGAACACTTCCGTTCATCCTATAATATTTAAAACTAAATCAATAAAAATTGTAGGGAAAATGGGTTTCTAGCAACATAGAAAATAACCACATACATATTTTGAAAAATTGAAGAAACGCGTTAATTATAACATATCTTCTCAAAAAGATCAATGTGTAAATGAATTAATTGCTACTGAGATAACAACCAAATTCAGAAACGTCACAAGCTATAATTAACTGCAACAACACTACAAGTTCTTAGTCATGTACTATAAGTAACAAATTGAACATTTTATGAGGAAGCTAAATATAACTGCAACAGCATAGCAACAGTGTTTGGATGACATCAAATTGATACTAACATGTGTGTACATGCACAAATTTAGTAACATAGAACTAATAGCACTAAGGCCGTCCACTATGTATGCCAAAACCGGTGTCAAGACAACTGTTGCTACATTTGGCACCGGTGCCCTGCACTGCCGAACCGACACCAGAGGAAACATTCAGGGAACCGGACTCCGGAGCACCTAGTTGCTCCGACGCCCAGTTCCTTCCTGCCATACAGTTTTAGTATTTTACTGCTTGACATCCGGATGTGTGGAGCAAAGTTGGCTACACAAACTACTGAAGCGGTGCAAAATAATTTTCTAATGGTACGGCTGATGAGATGGCAACATTTTTAGATACTAGGTAGAAACTATGACACCATCTTAATCACATCCAACATAACATAGCACAGTGAGAGTGTCTGAATCACATCTAACAAATTATTTGTAACAATGAAAGTGGGGATAACCTTCTCTACACATGCCAGAAACTTCCTCACACTGTCCACGGATTCAAAAGAAACTAACTTCATGCATGGAGATTGATGGTGACAACGAGCAGGCAGATCTTCAGCCACCCCGCTCCATTCGTTGCAAGTGATGGTCCTAGGGAGCTACAAGAGGAAGAAATGACTCAAATCGGCCACCGTGTTAAAATCCTTAATTCCAAATCATAACCCGAGAGAGAGGAGAGAGGCATACCCGGGTTGTGAAAGAGTCATCATCGGAGGAGGAACCGCTGGAGAGGTCAATGAAGAAGACCATGGCGACCGTGGCGGTCGGATGCGAGATGGCGAGAGCGAGGAAGCAAGCGAGGAAGCGGCTATAGCTTGGAAAGGAAGGAGGAAACAGGGGAAATATGACTTGTGGTCGGGGAGAAAACAGGGTCGGGAGGGGGGGAAGAGTTAGATATTTTGGCGGTAGGCCAAAAATTTCGAAAGGTGGAGGGCAACTTTGCACGCGGTGCCACCGGACACATTCATTTTGAATGAATGTGTGCATCGTAAATGATTCTTCTGCTTTACGCGCATGTGATGAGTTTGATCATTCAAATTTTGGTGGAGATTTCCCTGGGTACTTTGCTCATCCACATCATTGCATAATTTAACATCGCTTGCTAATTTGGGTACACAAAAGAGACTATAGCACACAGACCACACTTACTGAATCGAGCAATTTTAGTAATTAAACAGAGCCAGTTGACCTAAACATTGCTCTAACAAAAGACCAGCATTATAAACAAAGGCTAAGTACGCATAATTTAAACAAAGCTGTTGGTGCGTCGCCCTATGCCTCGCTGGTGTGAGATGAGGCATTGATGACTTGTCCTGGCGACAAGCCGCCGTTGGTGGACTCCGCGCCCCCCTGGCTGAAGTCGACTGCGTCATCTTCATCGTCCTCATCCCTCGGCGCTACCCTGAAGGTTGTAGTACTCGTAGTAGTGGCTCGCTAGAGCTCGCATTGGTACTCCACCGCCAACTCCTCGACGGATAGGCTCCTCTCTACCTCCTCCTTAGCCACGCGCAACTCCTCCTCCCGGCGCTCCTCGATCTTCGCCGCCTCCTGCATCTCCAGCTCCAGCTCGGTGATCTCATGGGGAAGCAGGTCCTCCATGGCCTCCGCCGCCTTTTCGAATGTGGGTTGCATGCTGGATTCCGGGGAGGCCTAGAATATCTTCGCGTGGGCTTCCTCAATCTTGGTGCGGATGGGCTCGACCTGGGCCAGGGCGACATCGGCGGCACGGATGGCTGCTCGAGCACTCTCGCTATTTACAGCCGCCGTCGTAGCAGCTGCTGCAGCGGTCTCGGCTGATGCAGCTGCCCTATCGGCTGCCACAGACGCCCTCTCGGAGGATGCGATCGTGCTCTCGGTGCAGGCCGCGGTGCTCGGGGAGGACGTGGCCACCGTACATGCCCTCATGAAGCATCTCCAGGGCGCCATTCTTTGCGAGAAGGGGTTGGGGAATGGGGATCGGGGATTCGAGGGTGACCAGCACTATAGCAGACGAAGCCGGTGAAGCTTATGGAGGAAGACTTAAATAGACCCACGAATTTTGATCGTAGATGGTTCCTACAACAAACCGTGTGTGATGTTGTTGATATTTTGTATGAGCTATGAAAGACGAATTTGGAGTATAGTAGCAACGGATGGTGTTTTAAATGTACGAGAAAATATTTTGTACCGTTAAAATGTACTTCCTCCGCTCCTAAATATAAGTCTTTTTAGAGATTTGAAAAAGGACTACATACAGATGTATATAGATATATTTTGAACTCTAGATTCACTTATCTTGCTTCGTATGTAGTCCACATTATAATCTCTAAAAGGACTTATATTTAGGAACGGAGGGAGTACTAATACAACTTTCATGTTAAAATTCAGAAATTATAAGGGTTCATTTGACATTTTTAAGACATTTAAGTGATTTTATAGCCATTTAATGACCGTAATTCAAATTTGAACTACATGTACATGCAACAACTAACCATAACGGTTTGAAAAATCATATTTGTGTACTTGTGTGCGAGTTAATCCATGTGAGGTAAATTGGAAGGAATTTTCAACTATATTGGTGTCACAACTTGGACACAAGCATCGACTGCCATGGCATTTAAATTCCAAACGAATCAAAATGATCAGAAATACATGAAACCTTGCTTGACGTAAAGGCATGGTAAAAAAATTGGCCTGTTTGACGAAAGTTTGGACACACACCCCTCACAAACCAGAGCAACTCACTAGAAGGCTTGTGGTTTCGAGAGGTAACAATGCATGTTTGATGACGAACCAACGATAGCTTGCTCTTATGGCCTTCAAACTTTTTCTACCATTAACATGCACTAATACAATTGTCATGTTAAAATTTGGAAATTTTCAGGGGTCATTTGACCTTTTAAAGACATTTAAGTGATTTTCTAGGCATTTAATGACTGTAATTCAAAGTTGAACTACATGTACATGCAACAACTAACCATAATGGTTTGAAGAATCATATTTGTGTACTTGTGTGCGACTTAATGCCATGTGCAGTAAATTGGAAGGAATTTTCAAACATATTGGTGTCACGGCTTGGACACAAGAATCGAGTGCCATGGCATTTTAATTCTAAAAAATTCAAAAATGATAAGAAATACATGAAACCTTGCTTGACGTAATGGCATGGCACCAAGATTCCATGGTGAAAAAATTGGCATGTTTGACGAAAGTTTGGCCACACACCCCTCACAAACCGGAGCAACTCCTAGAAGGCTCGTGGTTCCGAGAGGGAACAATGCATGTTTGATGACGAACCGGTGATAGCTTCCTCTTATGGCCTTCAAACTTTTTCTACCGTTAACATGCACTAATACAACTATCATATTGAAATTTGGAAATTTCTAGGGGTCATTTGACCTTTTTAAGACAGTTATGTCATTTTCTATCCATTTAATGACCGTAATTGAAATTTGAACTACATGTACATGCAACGGCTAACCATAACGGTTTGAGAAATCATATTTGTGTACTTGTGTGCAAGTTAATGCCTTGTGCAGTAAATTTGAAGGAATTTTCAAACATATTGGTGTCAAGGTTTGGACACAAGCATCGAGTGCCATGGCATTTAAATTCCAAAAAATTCAAAAATGATTAGAAATACATATAACCTTACTTGACATAATGGCATGGCACCAAGATGTTGTGGTAAATTTTTTGGCCTGTTTGACAGAAGTTTGGACACACACCCCTCACAAACCGGAGCAACTCACTAGAAGGCTCGTGGTTCCGAGATGGAACAATGCATGTTTGATAAAGAACCGATGATAACTTGCTCTTATGGCCTTCAAACTTTTTCTACCGTTAACATGCACTAATACAATTGTCATGTTAAAATTTGCACATTTTCAGGGGTCATTTGACCTTTTAAAGACATTTAAGTGATTTTCTAGCCATTTATTGACCGTAATTCAAATTTGAACTACATGTACATGCAACAGCTAAGCATAACGGTTTGAAAAATCATATTTGTGTACTTGTGTGCGAGTTAATGCCATGTGCAGTAAATTGGAAGGATTTTTCAAACATATTGGTGTCACGGCTTGGACACAAGCATCGTGTGCCATGGCATTTAAATTTCAAAAAATTCAAAAATGATAAGAAATACATGAAACCTTGCTTGACTAAATGGCATGGCACCAAGATTTCGTGGTGAAAAAATTGGCCTACTTGAAGAAAGTTTGGACACACACCCCTCACAAACCGGAGCAACTCACTAGAAGGCTCGTGGTTCCGAGAGGGAACAGTGCATGTTTGATGACGAACCGATGATAGCTTCCTCTTACGGCCTTCAAACTTTTTCTACCGTTAACATGCACTAATACAATTGTCATGTTAAAATTTGGAAATTTTCAGGAGTCATTTGACCTTTTAAAGACATTTAATTGAGTTTCTATACATTTAATGACCATAATTCAAATTTGAACTACATGTACATGCAACAGCTAACCATAATGATTTAAAAAATCATATTTGTGTACTTGTGTGCGAGTTAATGCCATGTGCAGTAAATTGGAAGGAATTTTTAAACATATTGGTGTCACAGCTTGGACACAAGCATCGAGTGCCATGGTATTTAAATACCAAAAAAATCAAAAATGATAAGAAATACATGAAACCTTGCTTGACGTAATGGCATGGCACGAAGATTCTGTGGTGAAAAAATTGGCTTGTTTGATGAAAGTTTGGACACACACTCCTCACAAACCAGAGCAACTCACTGGAAGGCTCGTGGTTCCGAGAGAGAACAATGCCTGTTTGATGACGAACCGATGATAGCTTCCTCTTATGGCCTTTAAACTTTTTCTACCATTAACGTGCACTAATACAACTATCATGTTGAAATTTGGAAATTTATAGGGGTCATTTAGCCTTTTTAAGACATTTAAGTTATTTTCTAGCCATTTAATGACCGTAATTTAAATTTGAACTACATGTACATGCAACGGCTTACCATAACGGTTTGAAAAATCATATTTGTGTACTTATGTGCAAGTTAATGCCATGTGCAGTAAATTGGAAGGAATTTTCAAACATATTGATGTCACGGTTTGGACACAAGCATCGAGTGCCATGGCATTTAAACTCCAAAAAATTAAAAAACGATTAGAAATACATATAACCTTACTTGACATAATGTCATGGCACCAAGATGTTATGGTAAATTTTTTGTCCTGTTTGACGGAAGTTTGGACACACACCCCTCACAAACCGGAGCAACTCTCTAGAAGGCTCATTGTTCCGAGAGGGAACAATGCATGTTTGATGACAAACCGACGATAGCGTGCTCTTATGGACTTCAAACTTTTTCTACCGTTAACATGCACTAATACAATTGTCATGTTAAAATTTGGACATTTTTAGTGGTCATTTGACCTTTTAAAGACATTTAAGTGATTTTCTAGCCACTTAATGACCGTAATTCAAATTTGAACTACATGTACATGCAACAGCTAACCATAACAGTTTGAAAAATCATATTTGTGTACTTGTGTGCGAGTTAATGGCATGTGCAGTAAATAGCAAGTATTTTTCAAACATATTGGTGTCACGGCTTGGACACAAGCATCGAGTGCCATGGCATTTAAATGTCAAAAAATTCAAAAATGATAAGAAATACATGAAACCTTGCTGGACTAAATGGCATGGCACCATGATTCCGTGGTGAAAAAATTGGCCTACTTGACGAAAGTTTGGACACACACACCTCACAAACCGGAGCAACTCACTAGAAGGCTCGTGGTTCCGAGAGGGAACAATGCAAGTTTGATGACGAACCGACGATAGCTTCCTCTTATGGCCTTCAAACTTTTTCTACCTTTAACGTGTACTAATACAATTGTGATGTTAAAATTTGGAAATTTTCAGGAGTCAGTTGACCTTTTAAAGACATTTAATTGATTTTCTAGCCATTTAATGACCGTAATTCAAATTTGAACTACATGTACATGAACAGCTAACCATAATGGTTTGAAAAATCATATTTGTGTACTTGTTGCGAGTTAATGCCACGTGCAGTAAATTGGAAGGAATTTTTGAACATATTGGTGTCACGGCTTGGACACAAGCATCGAGTGCCATGGCATTTAAATTCCAAAAAAATTCAAAAATGATAAGAAATACATCAAACCTTGCTTGACGCAATGGCATGGCACCAAGATTCCGTGGTGAAAAAATTGGCTTGTTTGATGAAAGTTTGGACACACAGTCCTCACAAACCAGAGCAACTCACTGGAAGGCTCGTGGTTCCCAGAGGGAACAATGCCTGTTTGATGACGAACCGGCGATAGCTTCCTATTATGGCCTTCAAACTTTTTCTACCATTAACATGCACTAATACAACTATCATGTTGAAATTTGGAAATTTTCAGGGGTCATTTGACCTTTTTAAGACACTTAAGTTATTTTCTAGCCATTTAATGACCGTAATTCAAATTTGAACTACATGTACATGCAACGGCTAGCCATAACGGTTTGGAAAATAATATTTGTGTACTTGTGTGCAAGTTAATGCCATGTGCAGTAAATTGGAAGGAATTTTCAAACATATTGGTGTCACAGTTTGGACACAAGCATCGAGTGCCATGACATTTAAATTCCAAAAATTTCAAAAATGATTAGAAATACATATAACCTTACTTGACATAGTGGCATGGTACCAAGATGTTGTGGTAATTTTTTTGGCCTGTTTGACGAAAGTTTGGACACACACCCCCCACAAACCGGAGCAACTCACTCTAAGGCTCGTGGTTCCGAGAGGGAACAATGCATGTTTGATGACGAACCGACGATAGCTTGCTCTTATGGCCTTCAAACTTTTTCTACCGTTAACGTGCACTAATACAATTGTCATGTTAATTTTTGGAAATTTTCTGGGGTCATTTGACCTTTTAAAGACATTTAAGTGATTTTCTAGGCATTTAATGACCGTAATTCAAATTTGAACTACATGTACATGCAACAGCTTACCATAACGGTTTAAAAAATCATATTTGTGTACTTGTGTGCGAGTCAATGCCATGTGTAGTAAATTGGAAGAATTTTTCAAACATATTGGTGTCACGGCATGGACACAAGCATCCTGTGCAATGGCATTTAAATTCCAAAAAATTCAAAAAAAATAAGAAATACATGAAACCTTGCTTGACATAATGGCATGGCACCAAGATTCCGTGGTGAAAAAATTGGCCTGTTTGACGAAAGTTTGGACACACACCAATCAAAAACCGGAGCAACTCAATAGAAGGCTCGTGGTTCCGAGAGGGAACATTGCATGTTTGACGACGAACCGACGATAGCTTCCTCTTATGGCCTTCAAACTTTTTCTACCGTTAACATACACTAACACAACTATCATGTTAAAATTTGGAAATTTTGATGGGTTATTTGACTTTTTAAAGACATTTATGTGATTTTCTAGCCATTTAATGACCATAATTCAAATTTAAACTACATGTACATGCAACAGCTAACCATAATGGTTTGAAAAATCATTTTTGTGTACTTGTGTGCGAGTTAATGCCATGTGCAGTAAATTGGAAGGAATTTTCAAACATATTGGTGTCACGGCTTGGACACAAGCATCGAGTGCCATGGCATTTAAATTCCAAAAAATTCAAAAATGATAAGAAATAAATGAATCCTTGCTTGACGTAATGGAATGGCACCAAGATTCCATGGTGAAAAAATTGGCCTGTTTGACCAAAGTTTGGACACACACCCCTCACAAACCAGAGCATCTCACTAGAAGGCTCGTGGTTCCGAGAGGGAAGAATGCATGTTTGATGACTAACCGGCAATAGCTTCCACTTATGGCCTTCAAACTTTTTCTACCATTAACGTGCACTAATACAACTATCATGTTGAAATTTGGAAATTTTCAGGGGTCATTTAACCTTTTTAAGACATTTAAGTTATTTTCTAGCCGTTTAATGACCGTAATTCAAATTTGAACTACATGTACATGCAACGGCTAACCATAACGGTTTGAAAAATCATATTTGTGTACTTGTGTGCAAGTTAATGCCATGTGTAGTAAATTGGAAGGAATTTTCAAACATATTGGTGTCACGGTTTGGACACAAGCATCGAGTGCCATGGCATTTAAATTCCAAAAAATTCAAAAATGATTAGAAATACATATAACCTTACATGACATAATGGCATGGCACCAAGATGTTGTGGCAAACTTTTTGGCCTGTTTGACGAAAGTTTGGACGCACACCCCTCACAAACCGGAGCAAATCACAGGAAGGCTCGTGGTTCCGAGAGGGAACAATGCATGTTTGATGACGTACCGACGATAGCTTGCTCTTATGGCCTTCAAACTTTTTCTACCGTTAACATGCACTAATACAATTGTCATGTTAAAATTTGGAAATTATCAGTGGGCATTTGACCTTTTAAAGACATTTAATTGATTTTCTAGCCATTTAATGACCGTAATTCAAATTTGAACTACATGTACATGCAACAGCTAACCATAATGGTTTGAAAAATCATATGTGTGTACTTGTGTGCGAGTTAATGCCATGTGCAGTAAATTGGATGGAATTTTCAAACATATTGGTGTCACGGCTTGGACACAAGCATCGAGTGGCATGGCATTTAAATTCCAAAAAATTCAAAAATGATAAGAAATACATGTAACCTTGCTTGACATAATGGCATGGCACCAAGATTCCATGGTGAAAAAATTGGCTTGTTCGATGAAACTTTGGACACACACTCCTCACAAACCAGAGCAACTCACTGGAAGGCTCATGGTTCCGAGAGGGAACAATGCATGTTTGATGATGAACCGGCGATAGCTTCCTCTTATGGCCTTTAAACTTTTCCTACGATTAACATGCACTAATACAACTCTCATGTTGAAATTTGGAAATTTTCAGTGGTCATTTGACCTTTTTAAGACATTTAATTTATTTTCTAGCCATTTAATGACCGTAAATCAAATTTGAACTACATGTACATGCAATGGCTAACCATAACAGTTTGAAAAATCATATTGGTGTACTTGTATGCAAGTTAATGTCATGTGCAGTAAATTGGAAGGAATTTTCAAACATATTGGTGTCACGGTTTGGACACAAGCATCGAGCGCCATGGCATTTAAATACATATAACCTTACTTGACATAATGGCATGGCACCAAGATGTTGTGGTAAATTTTTTGGTCTATTTGACAAAAGTTTGTACACACACCCCTCACAAACCGGAGCAACTCACTAGAAGGCTCGTGGTTCTGAGAGGGAACATTGCATGTTTGATGACGAACCGACGATAGCTTGCTCTTATGGCCTTCAAACTTTTTCTACCGTTAACATGCACTAATACAATTGTAAGGTTAAAATTTGGAAATGTTCTGGGGTCATTTGACCTTTTATAGACATTTAAGTGATTTTCTAGCCATTTAATGACCGTAATTCAAATTTGCACTACATGTAGATGCAATAGCTAACCATAATGGTTTGAAAAATCATATTTGTGTACTTGTGTGCGAGTTAAAGCCATGTGTAGTAAATTGGAAGCATTTTTCAAACATATTGGAGTCACGGCATGGACACAAGCATCGAGTGCCATGGCATTTAAATTCCAAAAAATTCAAAAATGATAAGAAATACATGAAACCTTGCTTGACGTAATGGCATGGCACCAAGATTCCGTGGTGAAAAAATTGGCCTGTTTGACAAAAGTTTGGACACACACCCCTCACAAACCGGAGCAACTCACTAGACGGCTCGTGGTTCCGAGAGGGAACATTGCATGTTTGATGATGAACCGATGATAGCTTCCTCTTATGGCCTTCAAATTTTTTCTACAGTTAATGTACACTAACACAACTATCATGTTAAAATTTGGAAATTTTGAGGGGTCATTTGACCTTTTAAAGACATTTAAGTGATTTTCTAGCCATTTAATGACCGTAATTCAAATTTGAACTACATGTACATGCAACAGCTAACCATAACTGTTTGAAAAATCATATTTGTGTACTTGTGTGCGAGTTAATGCCATGTGCAGTAAATTGGAAGGAATTTTCAAACATATTGGTGTCACGGCTTGGACACTAGCATCGAGTGCCATGGCATTTAAATTCCAAAAAATTCAAAAATGATAAGAAATAAATGAAACCTTGCTTGACGTAATGGCATGGCACCAAGATTCCGTGGTGAAAAAATTGGCCTGTTTGACGAAAGTTTGGACACACACCCCTCACAAACCGGAGGAACTCACTAGAAGGCTCGTGGTTCCGAGAGGGAACAATGCATGTTTGATGACGAACCGGCTGTGATGCCCCCGGCTCAATCATGCACTAATCATACACGCAAATGCACACGATCAAGCCTAAGGGCTCACGGGAATATATCACAACACAACTCTAAAACATTAATAAAGTCATACAAGCTTTATATTACAAGCCAGGGGACTCGAGGGCTCGAATACATAAGCTTGCGAACAAGCATCAGCGGAAGCATCAGATATCTGAGTATAGATATGAAACAGAAATAGAAAGGCCTTTAGAAAGGCGGGGCAAAATAAAACACTACGATCGAAAGGCGTAGGCCTCCTGCCCGGGACCCTCCGATCCTACTCCTAGTCGTCAGTCAACTCGTAGTAGTATCCATCCTCTGGGTAGCAGTAGTAGTCGATCGACGGGGCATCTGTCTCAAGGGCTCCATCATCTTGGTCACGACAAACTGATTTGGGGAGAAAAAGGAAAACAAAGCAACCGTGAGTACTCAGAAGTACTCAGCAAGCAAGGATCTACACTACATATGCAACATTTTGAAAGATTGGCTGTATATGTGGACTGGGCTGCAGAAATGCCAGAATAGAGAGAAGGCCTAGTCCTATTGAAGACTAGCATCTTCAGGTGTCTTGCAGCAATAGAAGAGAGTAGAACAATACAATATAATGTAGCAGTATCATTAAGTCTCAACCTCACCCAGAGATCCTTTCTCGACTCCCTGCGAGAAAGCAATCCCAGAGCCATACAGTCATCAACCTCGTCCTGAGATCCCTTCTCGACTCCCTGCAAGAAGAAATCCTAGAGCCATATATCCAGGTATCATCTCAACTTCTAGCTGTATCAATCGGGATACAACTCCGAGTGTCCTTTACCGTAGGACCGGCTATCGATAGATGTGTTCTTCCCTACAGGGGTGCACCAACTTACCCAACACGCTCGATTAACTCCGGCCGGACACACTTTCCTGGGTCATGCCCGGCCTCGGCCAAACGATACATCGCAACCCTACCTACAGCTCAGCAGAGAGGTCCCCGCCGGTCTACATCCTAAGCGCTCAGGGGTCTTGGGCCGTCGCCCTGTGCACTCCGGGTCGTTGCGAGCAGGGTGGATACCAGCGCCAACGGCACGATCCGACCCGGCCACAATGCTGAACTGGACGTCTGACAAAGCTTTCGGCTGATGCTACGATGCAGAACGCCCATACTATGCCCATGTGATGGTTAGTGCTATCAGACCAGAGGCCTGCTCGGATCAAATATCCAAATCGTAAGTGGACTAAGGCTTGAGGCAACGAGCAGAGACTCACGAAAGATGTGACCCCGTCACCCCGTCTCGAGGACTTGCGGAAGGGCCAAGAATGCCTGGTCACGCCTCGTATTCTCACTCGGGCACCACACAGGCACCCATCTTCACAACACTCGCCTCTCAGGCGCACACGGGTACCCCTCCGGGTCGACCCGCCTATCCAAGTAAAAGTGTAAAGTCCAAGTATCCGTGTGTCCATAACATCAGGGGAATCCGAGGTATCACCCTCGTTGGATTCCTACTCGATGTATCCGTCAAGGTGAACTCGGAGGAATCACCCTCGCTGGGTTCACACTTGAGGTGTTGTACGACGGCGTCGTTATCGGAAGCGGTGAAGGAGGAATCACCCTCGATGACCACGACCAAATGGCTACTCTACAGAGTTAACATCAGAAGTGCTACAAGAGGTTTCACCCTCGGCACTCGATAGTAACGCTGCAGTGTCGTTATAACTAAGGGGGGGGTGATGTGCGGTGTCGGGGCCTGGTCTTCAATCCCGTTGATCGGGTCTTCGGATAATCTAGCGAGGCAGTCGGGATAAGTGGGGTCACTGATAGGTCTCTACCCAGCCTATACTAAGCAGTTTAGGATATGCAGGTAATTATCAACAGCAGGTTACAATAAACAGGCTATGCATCAGAATAGGTAAGGGAGCAGCAGTAGCAGTTCTAATGCAAGCATGAGAAATAGAATGGGTGATATCTGTATGCTCAAGGGGTGGGCTTGCCTGGTTGCTCAGCGACAAGGGCAAGGTCGTCAACGGTGGCGCCGGGCTTCGGAGCTGCGTCGGTCTCGGGGACGACGTCGGGGTCTAACGAGAGAGAAGAGGGGGAGGAAACAATAAATACAGAGCAAACAAGTGCAGCACAAAGCATAACATGGCAATACATGGTGACAGAGGTGATCTAACGCAGTGCCGGGTGATACTGGCGAAGGTGGAATTCATCCGGGAATGTTTTCCCGGTTCCGGACATTTGTCAGCCAGATGACCGGAGGGGAACGGTTCCATGTTCGGGTAGCTAGAGACATGTGACGGACGAACGGACCTCGTATTTGGATTCGTCTCGAAATTCTGAGCATTTTTCATATATAAATTATTTTCATCGGAGTTACGGTTTAAAAGATATGATTTTCTAAAGTTCTTATTAATTTCTGGAATTTTATTTAATCATTTTAAATCAACATTATCCAGAACAGTTCAGGGGTGACATCATCGTGACGTAATGCTGACGTCAGCAGTCAACTCTGGCTGACCAGAGTCAAACCTGACGTGTGGGGCCCACATGTCATTGAGATAGAGGCATAATTAGTGTTAATTTAACTAAGTTAGGTTAATTAGGGGGGGTGGGGCCT
This sequence comes from Thinopyrum elongatum, assembly GCA_011799875.1. Taxonomy (NCBI): domain Eukaryota; kingdom Viridiplantae; phylum Streptophyta; class Magnoliopsida; order Poales; family Poaceae; genus Thinopyrum; species Thinopyrum elongatum. The sequence continues at coordinate 401,475,860 of CM022298.1, read as the reverse complement.
ACTGTCAGTGTCTAATTAGCTGATTAATTATAATTAACACTTTTATTTAATTTTAAATCTATTTAAATTGGCAGGGCCCGCATGTCATTGGCGAGGCCAGCCTAGTCAGCGGCTGACCCAGTCAACTGGGCCAGCCGGGCCCGCTGGCAGCGGCACAGAGGCGGCCACGTCAGCGCCACATCGGCACCGTCGCCGGAGCAACTCCGGCGGCCAAATCCACGGCGGCGAGCGACGGGGCAGCGCCGGAAATCGCCTACAGGGGGTCTCCGGACCCGTGCGATGGCGCGTTCGAACGAGGGCGTCGAGCCGCGACGAATGGTGGCCGTGGCGGGGGCTGCGGGGGTCGGGTTTGACTGCGGCGAGCTCACAAGCGGGCGCCGGAGTATGGTGGTTGTACGGGACGGAGCTACGGGGCACGGCGAGGTTCGCGGACGAGCGCGTTGGCTTCCTAGGGATCTCAGGAGCACGGCGGTGTCACCTGTTCGAGCGGAGGAGCTCGGACGCGAGCGCTCGGACGGCAATGGCGGACGGCGGAGTACGATTACGTTGGGAGCTCGCCGGCGAGCGCGTGAGGGCCCAGAGAGAGAGGGAGAGGGAAGGAGGGCTCACAGTGAGCCGTAGGGAGGTGGCAGCGGGCTCGGGGAGGGCTTGCCGGAGCCAGACGAGGCGGCGGAGTCCGGCGGGGCAGAGGAGGAAGATGAGATCGGGACAGTGTCACGGGGCCGTTTCGGCTCACGTGGCTCGGTGGAGAGGGAGAGGCGGTCTGGGTGGAGCCCGTGGGCCAGTCGACGGAGCTCGACGGTAGCGGTCGCCGCTGCTACGGCAGGGACATGGCGGCGGTGGCGCTCGGGCAAGGGAGGGGGGAAACAGAGGAGGAGAGGTGAGCGCGTGGGGGAAATAGAGGAGCGAGGGGGGTGCGCGGGGTCCTTATCCCTCCAACGGCGGGCGCGGAGCCGCTGTCGAGCAGTGAGAGAGGGAAGGCCAGCGCACGCGACGCGGTGCGGGCGACAACGCGACGAGGTGAGCAGGAGGTTGAAGGTGGTGCGTGGTGGGCCGGGCTTGCACTGCTGCTTCGGGCCGAGGTAAGTGCACAGTAGCATCTTTCTATTTTCCTTTTTCTATTTCTTTCCTTTTCTACTTTGGCTAAATGTTTGGGCACCAAATGAGTTTTGTATTTTATGGCACTTGCCCATATAACATCATTGCAATATCCAACCCTGGTATAAAATGGTTTTGGGGCCAAATGTTTTCATATGGATTTTATTTAAATAAAAAGGTATCAACCAACTCTGTTTTCCTATTGTTAGAGTCACTTAGTTAATTTATTAATTGTTGATTACAATTTTAGAATAGTCTCTAGAATATTTGCGATTTATTGAACATTTTAGTTTCTGGATTTGGGCAATTTTTATTTCCACTTTTAGTTTTAATTTGAAGTTTGAATTTGGAGTCTGAAATGCAATATGATGATTAGGCACTGATAATCATGATGACATGGCATAATCAAAAGGGGATTGCTGTAGCTTAATACACGGGGTGTTACACCGGCGATAGCTTCCTCTTATGGCCTTCAAACTTTTTCTACGATTAACGTGCACTAATACAACTATCATGTTGAATTGGAAATTTCCAGGGGTCATTTGACCCTTTTAAGACATTTAAGTTATTTTCTATCCATTTAATGACCGTAATTCAAATTTGAATTACATGTACATGCAACGGCTAACCATAACGGTTTGAAAAATCATATTTGTGTACTTGTGTGCAAGTTAATGCCATGTGCAGTAAATTGGAAGGAATTTTCAAACATATTGGTATCACGTTTTGGACACAAGCATCGAGTGCCATGGCATTCAAATTCCAAAAAATTCAAAAATGATTAGAAGTACATATAACCTTATTTGACATAATGGCATGGCACCAAGATGTTGTGGTAATTTTTTTGGCCTGTTTGACGGAAGTTTGGACACACACCCCTCACAAACCGGAGCAACTCACTAGAAGGCTCGTGGTTCCGAGAGGGAACAATGCATGTTTGAAGACGAACCGACGATAGCGTGCTCTTATGGCCTTCAAACCTTTTCTACCGTTAACGTGCACTAATACAATTGTCATGTTAAAAATTGGAAATTTTTAGGGGTCATTTGACCTTTTATAGACATTTAAGTGATTTTCTAGCCATTTAATGACCGTAATTCAAATTTGAACTACATGTACTTGCAACAGGTAACCATAACGGTTTGAAAAAATCATATTTGTGTACTTGTGGTTGAGTTAATGCCATGTGCAGTAAATTGGAAGGATTTTTCAAACATATTGGTGTCACGGCTTGGACACAAGCATCGAGTGCCATGGCATTTAAATTTCAAAAATTTCAAAAATGATAAGAAATACATGAAACCTTGCTTGACTAAATGGCATGGCACCAAGATTTTGCGGTGAAAAAATTGGCCTACTTGACAAAAGTTTGGACACACACCCCTCACAAACCGGAGCAAATCACTAGAAGGCTCATGGTTCCGAGAGGGAACAATGCATGTTTGATGACGAACCGACGATCGCTTCCTCTTATGGCCTTCAAACTTTTTCTACTGTTAACATGCACTAATACAATTGTCATGTTAAAATTTAGAAATTTTCAAGAGTCATTTAACATTTAATTGATTTTCTAGCCATTTAATGACCGTAATTCAAATTTGAACTACATGTACATGCAACAGCTAACCATAATAGTTTAGAAAATCATATTTGTGTACTTTTGTGCGAGTTATTGCCATGTGCAGTAAATTGGAAAGAATTTTCAAACATATTGGTGTCACAGCTTGGACACAACATCGAGTGCAATGGCATTTAAATTCCAAAAAATTCAAAAATGATAAGAAATACATGAAACCTTGCTTGACGTAATGGCATGGCACCAAGATTCCGTGGTGAAAACATTGGCTTGTTTGATGAAACTTTGGACACACACACCTCACAAACCAGAGGAACTCACTAGAAGGCTCGTGGTTCCGAGAGGGAACAATGCCTGTTTGATGACGAACCGGCGATAGCTTCCTCTTTTGGCCTTCAAACTTTTTATACAATTAACATGCACTAATACAACTATCACGTTGAAATTTGGAAGGGTCATCTGACCTTTTTAAGAAATTTAAGTTATTTTCTAGCCATTAAATGACCGTAATTCAAAATTTGAACTACATGTACATGCAACGGCTAACCATAACAGTTTGAAAAATCATATTTGTTTACTTGTGTGCAAGTTAATGCCATGTGCAGAAATTGGAAGGAATATTCAAACATATTGCTGTCATGGTTTGGACACAAGCATCCAGTGCCATGGCATTTAAATTCCAAAAAATTCAAAAATGATTAGAAATACATATAACCTGACTTGACATAATGGCATGGCACCAAGATGTCGTGGTAAATTTTTTGGCCTATTTGACGGAAGTTTGGACACACACCCCTCACAAACCGGAGCAACTCCCTAGAAGGCTCGTGGTTTCGAGAGGGAACAAAGCATGTTTGATGACGAACCGATGATAGCTTGCTCTTATGGCCTTCAAACTTTTTCTACCGTTAACATGCACTAATACAATTGTCATGTTAAAATTTGGACATTTTCAGGTGTCATTTGACCTTTTAAAGACATTTAAGTGATTTTCTAGGCATTTAATGACCGGAATTCAAATTTGAACTACATGTACATGCAACAGCTAACCATAATGGTTTGAAAAATCATATTTGTGTACTTGTGTGCGAGTTAATGCCATGTGCAGTAAATTGGAATGATTTTTCAAACATATTGGTGTCACGGCTTGGACAAAAGCATCGAGTGACATGGCATTTAAATTTCAAAAAATTCAAAAATGATAAGAAATACATGAAACCTTGCTTGACTAAATGGCATGGCACCAAGATTCCGTGGTGAAAAAATTGGCCTAGTTGACGAAAGTTTTGACACACACCCCTCATAAACCGGAGCAACTCACTAGAAGGCTAGTGGTTCCGAGAGGGAACAATGCATGTTTGATGACGAACCGATGATAGCTTCCTCTTATGGCCTTCAAACTTTTTCTACCGTTAACATGCACTAATACAATTGTCATGTTAAAATTTGGAAATTTTCAGGAGTCATTTGACGTTTTAAAGACATTTAATTGATTTTCTAGCCATTTAATGACCGTAATTCAAATTTGAACTACATGTACATGCAATAGCTAACCATAATGGTTTGAAAAATCATATTTGTGTACTTGTGTGCGAGTTAATGCCATGTGCAGTAAATTGGAAGGAATTTTCAAACATATTGGTGTCACGGCTTGGACACAAGCATCGAGTGCCATGGCATTTAAATTCCAAAAAATTCAAAAATGATAAGAAATACATGAAACCTTGCTTGACGTAATGGCATGGCACAAAGATTCCATGGTGAAAAAATTGGCTTGTTTGATGAAAGTTTGGACACACACTCCTCACAAACCAGGACAACTCACTAGAAGGCTCATGGTTCCGAGAGGGAACAATGCATGTTTGATGACGAACCGGCGATAGCTTCCTCTTATGGCCTTAAAACTTTTTCTACCATTAACATGCAGTAATACAACTATCATGTTGAAATTTGGAAATTTTCAGGAGTCATTTGATGTTTTAAAGACATTTAATTGATTTTCTAGCCATTTAATTACCGTAATTCAAATTTGAACTACATGTACATGCAACAACTAACCATAACGGTTTGAAAAATCATATTTGTGTACTTGTGTGCAAGTTAATGCAATGTGCAGTAAATTGGAAGGAATTTTCAAACATATTGGAGTCCGGTTTGGACACAAACATCGAGTGCCATGCCATTGAAATTCCAAAAAATTAAAAAATGATTAGAAATACATATAACCATACTTGACATAATGACATGGCACTAAGATGTTGTGGTAAATTTTTTGGCCTGTTTGATGGAAGTTTGGACACACACCCCTCACAAACCGGAGTAACTCACTAGAAGGCTCGTGGTTCCGAGAGGGAACAATGCATGTTTGATGACGAACCGACGATAGCTTGCTCTTATGGCCTTCAAACTTTTTCTACCGTTAACGTGCACTAATACAATTGTCATGTTAAAATTTCGAAATTTTCTGGGGTAATTTGACCTTTTAAAGACATTTAAGTGATTTTCTAGCCATTTAATGATCGTAATTCAAATTTGAACTACATGTACATGCAACAGCTAACCATAACGGTTTGAAAAATCATATTTGTGTGCTTGTGTGAGAGTTAATGTCATGTGCAGTAAATTGGAAGGATTTTTCAAACATATTGCTGTCACGGCTTGGACACAAGCATCGAGTGCCATGGCTTTAAATTCCAAAAAATTCAAAAATGATAAGAAATAAATGAAACCTTGCTTGACGTAATGACATGGCACCAAGATTCCGTGGTGAAAAAATTGGCCTGTTTGACGAAAGTTTGGACACACACCCCTCACAAACCGGAGCAAATCACTAGAAGGCTCGTGGTTCCGAGAGGGAACAATGCATGTTTGATGAAGAACCGGCGATAGCTTCCTCTAATGGCCTTTAAACTTTTTCTACCATTAACATGCAATAATACAACTGTCATGTTGAAATTTGGAAATTTCCAGGGGTCATTTGACCTTTTTAATACATTTAAGTAATTTTCTAGCCATTTAATGATCGTAATTCAAATTTGAACTACATCTACATGTAACGGCTAACCATAACGGTTTGAAAAATCATATTTGTGTACTTGTGTGCAAGTTAATGCCATGTGCGGTAAATTGGAAGGAATTTTCTAACATATTGGTGTCACGGTTTGGACACAAGCGTCGAGTGCCATGGCATTTAAATTCCAAAAAATTCAAAAATGGTTAGAAATACATATAACCTTACTTGACATAATGGCATGGCACCAAGATGTTGTGGTAATTTTTTTGGCCTGTTTGATGGAAGTTGGACACACACCCCTCACAAACCGGAGCAACTCACTAGAAGGCTCATGGTTCCGAGAGGGAACAATGCATGTTTGATGATGAACCGACAATAGCTTGCTCTGATGTCCTTCAAACTTTTTCTACCGTTAACGTGCACTAATACAATTATCATGTTAAAATTTGGAAATTTGCAGGGGTCATTTGACCTTTTAAAGACATTTAATTGATTTTCTAGCCATTTAATGACTGTAATTCAAATTTGAACTACATGTACATGCAACATCTAACCATAACGGTTTGAAAAATCATATTTGTGTACTTGTGTGCGAGTTAATGCCATGTGCAGTAAATTGGAAGGATTTTTCAAACATAATGGTGTCACGGCTTGGACACAAGCATCGAGTGCCATGGCATTTAAATTTCAAAAAATTCTAAAATGATAAGAAATGAATGAAACCTTGCTTGACTAAATGGCATGGCACTAAGATTTCATGGTGAAAAAATTGGCCTACTTGACGAAAGTTTGGACACACACCCCTCACAAACCGGAGCAACTCACTAGAAGGCTCGTGGTTCCGAGAGGGAACAATGCCTGTTGGATGACGAACCGACGATAGCTTCCTCTTATGGCCTTCAAACTTTTTCTACCGTTAACATGCACTAAAACAATTGTCAAGTTAAAATTTGGAAATTTTCAAGAGTCATTTGACCTTTTAAAGACATTTAATTGATTTTCTAGCCATTTAATGATCGTAATTCAAATTTGAACTACATGTACATTCAAAAGCTAACCATAATGGTTTAAAAAAAATCATATTTGTGTACTTGTGTGTGCGTTAATGCCATGTGCAGTAAATTGGAAGGAATTTTCAAACATATTGGTGTCACAACTTGGACACAAGCATCGAGTGCCACGGCATTTAAATTCCAAAAAATTCAAAAATGATAAGAAATACATGAAACCTTGCTTGACGTAATGGCATGGCACCAAGATTCCGTGGTGAAAAAATTGGATTGTTTGATGAAAGTTTGGACACACACCCCTCACAAACCAGAGCAACTCACTAGATGGCTCGTGGTTCTGAGAGGGAACAATGCCTGTTTGATGACGAACCGACGATAGCTTCCTCTTATGGCCTTCAAACTTTTTCTACCATTAACGTGCACTAATACAACTATCATGTTGAAATTTGGAAATTTTCAGGGGTCATTTGACCTTTTTAAGACATTTATTTGATTTTCTAGCCATTTAATAACCTTAATTCAAATTTGAACTACATGTACATGCAATGGCTAACCATAACGGTTTGAAAAATCATATTAGTGTACTTATGTGCAAGTTAATGCCATGTGCAGTAAATTTGAAGGAATTTTCAAACATATTGGTGTCACGGTTTGGACGCAAGCATCGAGTGCCATGGCATTTAAATTCCAAAAAATTCAAAAATGATTAGAAATACATATAACCTGACTGGACGTAATGGCATGGCACCAAGATGTTGCAGTAAAAATTTTGGCCTGTTTGACGGAAGTTTGGACAAACACCCCTCACAAACCGGAGCAACTCACTAGAAGGCTCGTGGTTCCGAGAGGGAACAATGCATGTTTGATGATGAACCGACGATAGCTTGCTCTTATGGCCTTCAAACTTTTTCTACCGTTAACATGCACTAATACAATTGTCATGTTAAAATTTGGAAATTTTCTGGGGTCATTTGACCTTTTAAAGACATTTAACTGATTTTCTAGCCATATAATGACCGTAATTCAAATTTGAAATACATGTAGATGCAATAGCTAACCATAACAGTTTGAAAAAATCATATTTGTTTACTTGTGTGTGAGTTAATGCCATGTTCCGTAAATTGGAAGCATTTTTCAAACATATTGGTGTCACGGCATGGGCACAAGCATCAAGTGCCAAGGCATTTAAATTCCAAAAAATTCATAAATGATAAGAAATACTTGAAACCTTGCTTGACATAATGACATGGCACGAAGATTCTGTGGTGAAAAAATTGGCCCGTTTGATGAAAGTTTGGACACACACCCCTCACAAACCGGAGCAACTCACTAGAAGACTCGTGGTTCTGAGAGGGAACATTGCATGTTTGATGACGAACCAACGATAGCTTCCTCTTATTGCCTTCAAACTTTTTCTACCATTAACGTACACTAAAACAACTGTCATGTTAGAATTTGGAAATTTTCAGGGGTCATTTGACCTTTTAAAGACATTTAATTGATTTTCTAGCCATTTAATGACCGTAAATCAAATTTGAACTACATGTACATGCAACAGCTAACCATAACGGTTTGAAAAATCATATTTATGTAATTGTGTGTGAGTTAATGCCATGTGCAGTAATTGGAAGAAATTTTCAAAGATATTGGTGTCACGGCTTGGACACAAGCATCGAGTGCCATGGCATATAAATTCCAAAAAATTCAAAAATGATAAGAAATACATGAAACCGTGCTTGACGTAATGGCATGGCACCAAGATTCCGTGGTGAAAAAATTGGCCTGTTTGACGAAAGTTTGGACACACACCCCTCACAAACCGGAGCAACTCAATACAAGGCTCGTGGTTCCGAGAGGGAACAATGCATGTTTGATGACGAACCGACGATAGCTTCCTCTTATGGCCTTCAAATTTTTTCTACCGATAACGTGCACTAATAAAACTATCATGTTGAAATTTGGAAATTTTCAGGGGTCATTAGACCTTTTTAACATATTTAAGTTATTTTCTAGCCATTTAATGACCGTAATTCAAATTTGAACTACATGTACATTCAACGGCTAACCATAACGGTTTGAAAAATCATATTTGTGTACTTGTGTGCAATTTAATGCCATGTGCAGTAAGTTGGAAGGAATTTTCAAACATATTGGTGTCACGGTTCGGACACAAGCATTGAGTGCCATGGCATTTAAATTCCAAAAAATTCAAAAATGATTAGAAATACAAGATGTTGTGGTATATTTTTTGGCCTGTTTGACGAAAGTTTGGACACACACCCCTCACAAACCGGAGCAACTCACTAGAAGGCTCGTGGTTCCGAGAGGGAACACTGCATGTTTGATGACGAACCGACGATAGCTTGCTCTTATGGCCTTCAAACATTTTCTACCGTTAACGTGCACTAATACAATTGTCATGTTAAAATTTGGAAATTTTCAGGGGTCATTTGACCTTTTGAAGACATTTAAGTGATTTTCTAGCCATTTAATGACCGTAATTCAAATTTGAAATACATGTACATGCAACAGCTAACAATAACAGTTTGAAAAATCATATTTGTGTACTTGTGTGCAAGGTAATGCCAGGTGCAGTAAATTGGAAGGAATTTTCAAACATATTGGTGTCACGTCTTGGACACAAGCATCGAGTGACATGGCATTGAAATTCCAAAAAATTCAAATATGATAAGAAATACATGAAACCTTGCTTGACGTAATGGCATGGCACCAAGATTCTGTGGTGAAAAAATTGGCATGTTTTATGAAAGTTTGGACACACACCCCTCACAAACCGGAGCAACTCACTAGAAGACTCGTGGTTCAGAGAGGGAACAATGCATGTTTGATGACGAACCGACGATAGCTTCCTCTTATGGCCTTCAAACATTTTCTACCATTAACGTGCGCTAACACAACTGTCATGTTAAAATTTGGAAATTTTTAGGGGTCATTTAACCTTTTAAAGACATATAAGTGATTTTCTAGCCATTTAATGACCGTAATTCAAATTTTAACTACATACATGCAACAACTAACAATAATGGTTTAAAAAATCATATTTGTGTACTTGTGTGCGAGTTAATGCCATCTGCAGTAAATTGGAAGGAATTTTCAAACATATTGGTGTCACGGCTTGGACATAAGCATCGAGTGCCATGGCATTTAAATTCCAAAAAATTCAAAAATGATTAGAAATACATATAACCTAACTTGACATAATGGCATGGCACCAAGATGTTGTGGTAAATATTTTGGCCTGTTTGACAAAAGTTTGGACACACACCCCTCACAAACCGGAGCAACTCACTAGAATGCCCGTGGTTCCGAGATGGAACAATGCATGTTTGATGACGAACCGATGATAGCTTCCTCTTATTGCCTTCAAACTTTTTCTAGCGTTAACGTGCACTAATACAATTATCATGTTAAAATTTGGAAATTTTCAGGGGTCTTTTGACCTTTTAAAGACATTTAAGTGATTTTCTAGCCATTTAATGACCGTAATTCAAATTTGAACTACATGTACATGCAACAGCTCACAATAACGGTTTGAAAAATCATATTTGTGTACTTATGTGCGAGTTAATGCCATGTGCAGTAAATTGGAAGGAATTTTCAAACATATTGGTGTCACGGCTTGGACACAAGCATCGAGTGCCATGGCATTTAAATTCCAAAAAATTCAAAAATGAAAAGAAATACATGAAACCTTGCTTGACGTAATGGCATGGCACCAAGATTCTGTGGTGAAAAAATTGGCCTGTTTTACGAATGTTTGGACACACACCCCTCACAAGCCGGAGCAACTCACTAGAAGACTCGTGGTTCCGAGAGGGAACAATGCATGTTTTATGATGAACCGATGATAGCTTCCTCTTATGGCCTTCAAAGTTTTTCTAGCTTTAACATGCACTAACACAACTGTCATGTTAAAATTTGGAAATTTTCAGTGGTCATTTGAACTTTTAAAGACATTTAAGTGATTTTCTAGCCATTTAATGACCGTAATTCAAATTTGAACTACATATACATGCAACAACTAACCATAACGGTTTGAAAAATCATTTTTGTGTACTTGTGTGCGAGTTAATGCCATGTGCAGTAAATTGGAAGGAATTTTCAAACATATTGGTGTCAAGGCTTGGACACAAGCATCGAGTGCCATGGCATTTAAATTCCAAAAAATTCAAAAATGATAAGAAATACATGAAACCTTGCTTGACGTAATGGCATGGCACCAAGATTCCATGGTGAAAAAATTAGCCTGTTTGATTAAAGTTTGGACACACACCCCTCACAAACAGGAGCAACTCACTAGATGGCTCGTGGTTTCGAGAGGGAACAATGCATGTTTGATGATGAACCGACGATAGCTTCCTCTTATGGCCTTCAAACTTTTTCTACCATTAACGTGCACTAATACAACTATCATGTTGAAATTTGGTAATTTCCAGGGGTCATTTGACCTTTTTAAGACATTTAAGTTATTTTCTAGCCATTTAATGACCGTAATTCAAATTTGAACTATATTTACATGCAACGGCTAACCATAACGGTTAGTAAAATCATATTTGTGTACTTGTGTGGAAGTTAATGCCATGTGCAGTAAAATGGAAGGAATTTTCAAACATATTGGTGTCACGGTTTGGACACAAGCATCGAGTGCCATGGCATGTAAATTCCAAAAAATTCAAAAATTATTAGAAATACGTATAACCTTACTTGACATAATGGCATGCCACCAAGATGTTTTGGTAAATTTTTTGGCCTGGTTGACGGAAGTTTGGACACACACCCCTCACAAACCGGAGCAACTCACTGGAAGGCTCGTGGTTCCTAGAGGGACCAATGCATGTTTGATGACGAACCGACGATAGCTTGCTCTTATGGCCTTCAAACTTTTTCTACCGTTAACGTGAACTAATACAATTGTCATGTTAAAATTTGGAAATTTTTAGGGGTCATTTGACCTTTTAAAGAAATTTAATTGATTGTCTAGCCATTTAATGACCGCAATTCAAATTTGAACTACATGTACATGCAACAGCTAACCATAATGGTTTGAAAAATCATATTTGTGTAATTTTGTGCGAGTTAATGCCATGTGCAGTAAATTGGAAGGAATTTTCAAACATATTGTTGTCACGGCTTAGACACAAGCGTCGAGTGCCATGGCATTTAAATTCCAAAAAATTCAGAAATGATAAGAAATACATGAAACCTTGCTTGACGTATTGGCATGGCACCAAGATTCTGTGGTGAAAAAATTGGCCTGTTTTACGAAAGTTTGAACACACACCCCTCACAAACCGGAGCAACTCACTAGGAGACTCATGGTTCCGAGAGGGAACAATGCATGTTTGATGACGAACCAACGATAGCTTCCTCTTATGGCCTTCAAACTTTTTCTACAGTTAACATGTACTAACACAACTGTCATGTTAAAATTTGGAAATATTCAGGGGTCACTTGACCTTTTAAAGACATTTAAGTTATTTTCTAGCCATTTAATGACCGTAATTTAAATTTGAACTACATGTACATGCAATAACTAACCATAACGGTTTGAAAAATCATTTTTGTGTACTTGTGTGCGAGTTAATGCCGTGTGCAGTAAATTGGAAGGAATTTTCAAACATATTGGTGTCATGGCTTGGACACAAGCATCGAGTGCCATGGCATTTAAATTCCAAAAAATTCAAAAATAATAAGAAATACATGAAACCTTGCTTGACGTAATGGCATGGCACCAAGATTCTATGGTGAAAAAATTGGCCTGCTTGATGAATGTTTAGACACACACCCCTCACAAACCGGAGCAACTCACTAGAATCTCGTGGTTCCGAGAGGGAACAATGCATGTTTGATGATGAACCGGCGATAGCTTCCTCTTATGGCCTTCAAACTTTTTCAACCGTTAACATGCACTAATACAACTATCATGTTGAAATTTGGTAATTTGCAAGGGTCATTTGACCTTTTAAAGACATTTAAGTTATTTTCTAGCCATTTAATGACCGTAATTCAAATTTGAACTACATGTACATGCAACGGCTAACAATAACGGTTAGTAAAATCATATTTGTGTACTTGTGTGGATGTTAATGCCATGTGCAGTAAATTGGAAGGAATTCTCAAACATATTGGTGTCACGGTTTGTTCACAAGCATCGAGTGCCATGGCATGTAAATTCCAAAAAATTCAAAAATTATTAGAAATACATATAACCTTACTTGACATAATGGCATGCCACCAAGATGTTGTCGTAAATTCTTTGGCCTGTTTGACGAAAGTTTGGACACACACCCCTCACAAACCGGAGCAACTCACTAGAAGACTCGTGGTTCCGAGAGGGAACAATGCATGTTTGATGACGAACCGACGATAGCTTCCTCTTATGGCCTTCAAACTTTTTCTACCGTTAACATGCACTAATACAATTATCATGTTAAAATTTCGAAATTTTCAGGAGTCATTTGACCCTTTAAAGACATTTAATTGATTTTCTAGCCATTTAATTACCGTAATTCAAATTTGAACTACATGTACATGCAACAACTAACCATAACGGTTTGAAAAATCATATTTGTGTACTTGTGTGCAAGTTAATGCAATGTGCAGTAAATTGGAAGGATTTTTCAAACATATTGGTGTCACGGCTTGGATACAAGCATCAAGTGCCATGGCATTTAAATTTCAAAAAATTCAAAAATGATACGAAACACATGAAACCATGCTTGACTAAATGGCATGGCACAAAGATTTCTTGGTGAAAAAATTGGCCTAGTTGACGAAAGTTTTGACACACACCCCTCACAAACCAGAGCAACTCACTAGAAGGCTCGTGGTTCCGAGAGGGAACAATGCATGTTTGATGACGAACCGACGATAGCTTCCTCTTATGGCCTTCAAACTTTTTCTACCATTAACATGCACTAATACAGTTGTCATGTTAAAATTTGGAAATTTTCAGGGGTCATTTGACCTTTTAAAGACATTTAAATGATTTTCTAGCCATTTAATGACCGTAATTCAAATTTGAACTACATGTACATGCACCTGCTAACCATAACGGTTTGAAAAATCATATTTATGTACTTGTGTGCGAGTTGATGCCATGTGCAGTAAATTGCAAGCATTTTTCAAACATATTGGTGTCACGGCATGGGCTCAAGCATCGAGTGCCATGGCATTTAAATTCCAAAAATTCATAAATGATAAGAAATACATGAAACCTTGCTTGACATAATGGCATGGCACCAAGATTCCGTGGTGAAAAACTTGGCTGGTTTGATGAAAGTTTGGACACACACTCCTCACAAACCAGAGCAACTCACTGGAAGGCTCGTGGTTCCGAGGGGGAACAATGCATGTTTGATGACGAACCGGCGATAGCTTCCTCTTATGGCCTTCAAACTTTTTCTACCATTAACGTTCACTAATACAACTCTCATGTTCAAATTGAGAAATTTTTAGGGGTCATTTGACCTTTCAAAGACATTTAAGTGATTTTCTAGCCATTTAATGACCGTAATTCAAATTTGAACTACAAGTACATGCAACAGCTCACAATAACGGTTTGAAAAATCATATTTGTGTACTTCTGTGCGAGGTAATGCCTTGTGAAGTAAATTGGAAGGAATTTTCAAACATATTGGTGTCACAGTTTGGACACAAGCATCGAGTGCCATGGCATGTAAATTCCAAAAAATTCAAAAATTATTAGAAATACGTATAACCTTACTTGACTTAATGGCATGCCACCAAGATGTTGTGGTAAATTTTTTGGCCTGCTTGACGGAAGTTTCGACACACACCCCTCACAAACCGGAGCAACTCACTACAAGGCTCGTGGTTCCTAGAGGGAACAATGCATGTTTGATGACGAACCGACGATAGCTTGCTCTTATGGCCTTCAAACTTTTTCTACCGTTAACGTGCACTAATACAATTGTCATGTTAAAATTTGGAAATTTTCAGGGGTCATTTGACCTTTTAAAGACATTTAATTGATTGTCTAGCCATTTAATGACCGTAATTCAAATTTGAACTACATGTACATGCAACAGCTAACCATAATGGTTTAAAAAATAATATTTGTGTATTTGTGTGCGAGTTAATGCCATGTGCAGTAAATTGGAAGGAATTTTCAAACATATTGGTGTCACGGCTTGGACACAAGCATCGAGTGCCATGGCATTTAAATTCCAAAAAATTCAGAAATGATAAGAAATACATGAAACCTTGCTTGACGTAATGGCATGGCACCAAGATTCTGTGGTGAAAAAATTGGCCTGTTTTACGAAAGTTTGGACACACAGCCCTCACAAACTGGAGCAACTCACTAAAAGACTCGTGGTTCCGAGAGGGAACAATGCATGTTTGATGACGAACCGATGATAGCTTCCTCTTATGGCCTTCAAACTTTTTCTATAGTTAACGTGTACTAACACAACTGTCATGTTAAAATTTGGAAATATTCAGGGGTCATTTGACGTTTTAAAGACATTTAAGTGATTTTCTAGACATTTAATGACCGTAATTCAAATTTGAACTATATGTACATGCAATAACTAACCATAATGGTTTGAAAAATCATTTTTGTGTACTTGTGTGCGAGTTAATGCCGTGTGCAGTAAATTGGAAGGAATTTTCAAACATATTGGTGTCATGGCTTGGACACAAGCATCGAGTGCCGTGGCATTTAAATTCCAAAAAATTCAAAAATGATAAGAAATACATGAAACCTTGCTTGACGTAATGGCATGGCACCAAGATTCCATGGTGAAAAAATTGGCCTGCTTGATGAATGTTTGGACACACACCCCTCACAAACCGGAGCTACTCACTAGAAGGCTCGTGGTTCTGAGAGGGAACAATGCATGTTTGATGATGAACCGGTGATAGCTTCCTCTTATGGCCTTCAAACTTTTTCAACCGTTAACGTGCACTAATACAACTATCATGTTGAAATTTGGTAATTTCCAGGGGTCATTTGACCTTTTAAAGACATTGAAGTTATTTTCTAGCCATTTAATGACCGTAATTCAAATTTGAACTACATGTACATGCAACGGCTAACAATAACGGTTAGTAAAATCATATTTGTGTACTTGTGTGGAAGTTAATGCCATGTGCAATAAATTGTTAGGAATTTTCAAACATATTGGTGTCACGGTTTGGACACAAGCATCGAGTGCCATGGCATGTAAATTCCAAAAAATACAAAAATTATCAGAAATACATATAACCTTACTTGACATAATGGCATGCCACCAAGATGTTGTGGTAAATTCTTTGGCCTGTTTGACGGAAGTTTGGTCACACACCCCTCACAAATCGGAGCAACTCACTAGAAGGCTCGTGGTTCCGAGAGGGAACAATGCATGTTTGATGACGAACCGGCGATAGCTTGCTCTTATGGACTTCAAACTTTTTCTACCGTTAACATGCACTAATTCAATTGTCATGTTGAAATTTGGAAATTTTCAGGGGTCATTAGACCTTTTTAAGACATTTATGTTACTTTCTAGCCATTAAATGACCGTAATTCAAATTTGAACTATATGTACATGCAATAACTAACCATAATGGTTTGAAAAATCATTTTTGTGTACTTGTGTGCGAGTTAATGCCGTGTGCAGTAAATTGGAAGGAATTTTCAAACATATTGGTGTCATGGCTTGGACACAAGCATCGAGTGCCGTGGCATTTAAATTCCAAAAAATTCAAAAATGATAAGAAATACATGAAACCTTGCTTGACGTAATGGCATGGCACCAAGATTCCATGGTGAAAAAATTGGCCTGCTTGATGAATGTTTGGACACACACCCCTCACAAACCGGAGCTACTCACTAGAAGGCTCGTGGTTCCCAGAGGGAACAATGCAAGTTTGATGATGAACCGGTGATAGCTTCCTCTTATGGCCTTCAAACTTTTTCAACCATTAACGTGCACTAATACAACTATCATGTTGAAATTTGGTAATTTCCAGGGGTCATTTGACATTTTAAAGACATTAAAGTTATTTTCTAGCCATTTAATGACCGTAATTCAAATTTGAACTACATGTACATGCAACGGCTAACAATACCGGTTAGTAAAATCATATTTGTCTACTTGTGTGGAAGTTAATGCCATGTGCAATAAATTGTTAGGAATTTTCAAACATATTGGTGTCACGGTTTGGACACAAGCATCGAGTGCCATGGCATGTAAATTCCAAAAAATACAAAAATTATCAGAAATACATATAACCTTACTTGACATAATGGCATGCCACCAAGATGTTGTGGTAAATTCTTTGGCCTATTTGACGGAAGTTTGGACACACACCCCTCACAAATCGGAGCAACTCACTAGAAGGCTCGTGGTTCCGAGAGGGAACAATGCATGTTTGATGACGAACCGACGATAGCTTGCTCTTATGGACTTCAAACTTTTTCTAACGTTAACATGCACTAATTCAATTGTCATGTTAAAATTTGGAAATTTTCAGGGGTCATTTGACCTTTTAAAGACATTTAAGTAATTTTCTAGCCATTTAATGACCGTAATTCAAATTTGAACTACATATAGATGCAACAGCTAACCATAATGGTTTGAAAAATCATATTTGTGTACTTGTGTGCGAGTTGATGCCATGTGCAGTAAATTGGAAGGATTTTTCAAACATATTGGTGTCACGGCTTGGATACAAGCATCGAGTGCCATGGCATTTAAATTTCAAAAAATTCAAAAATGATACGTAACACATGAAACCATGCTTGATTAAATGGCATGGCACCAAGATTTCGTGGTGAAAATATTGGCCTAGTTGACGAAAGTTTGGACACACACCCCTCACAAACCGGAGCAACTCACTAGAAGGCTCGTGGTTTCGAGAGGGAACAATGCATGTTTGATGACGAACCGACGAAAGCTTCCTCTTATGTCCTTCAAACTTTTTCTACCATTAACATGCACTAATACAATTGTCATGTTAAAATTTGGAAATTTTCAGGGGTCATTTGACCTTTTAAAGACATTTAAGTGATTTTCTAGCCATTTAATGACCGTAATTAAAATTTGAACTACATGTACATGCACCTGCTAACCATAACGGTTTGAAAAATAAAATTTATGTACTTGTCTGCGATTTAATGCCATGTGCAGTAAATTGGAAGCATTTTTCAAACATATTGGTGTCACGGCATGGGAACAAGCATCGAGTGCCATGGCATTTCAATTCCAAAAAATTCAAAAATGATAAGAAATACATGAAACCTTGCTTGACATAATGGCATGGCACCAAGATTTCGTGCTGAAAAAATTGTCCTGTTTGACGAAAGTTTGGACACACACCCCTCACAAACCGGAGCAACTCACTAGAAGGCTCGTGGTTCCGAGAGGGAACATTGCATGTTTGATGACGAACCGACGATAGCTTCCTCTTATGGCCTTCAAACTTTTTCTACCGTTAACATTCACTAACACAATTATCATGTTAAAATTTGGAAATTTTGAGGGGTCATTTGGCCTTTTAAAGACATATAAGTGATTTTCTAGCCATTTAATGACCGTAAATCAAGTTTGAACTATATGTACATGCAATAGCTAACCATGTCGGTTTGAAAAATCATATTTGTGTACTTGTGTGCGAGTTAATGCCATCTGGAGTAACTTGGTAGGAATTTTCAAACATATTGGTGTCACGGTTTGAACACAAGCATCGAGTGCCATGGCATTTAAATTCCAAAAAATTCAAAAATGGTAAGAAATAAATGAAACCTTGCTTGACGTAATGGCATGGCACCAAGATTCCATGGTGAAAAAACTGGCCAGTTTGACGAAAGTTTTGACACACACCACTCACAAACCGAAGCAACTCACTAGAAGGCTCGTGGTTCCGAGAGGGAACAATGCATGTTTGATGACGAACCAGCTATAGCTTCCTCTTATGGCCTTCAAACTTTTTCTACCGTTAACGTGCACTAATACAATTATCATGTTGAAATTTGGAAATTTTCAGGGGTCATTAGACCTTTTTAAGACATTTATGTTATTTTCTAGCCATTTAATGACCGTCATTCAAATTTAAACTACATGTACATGCAACGGCTAGCCATAACGGTTAGTAAAATCATATTTGTGTACTTGTGTGCAAGTTAATGCCATGTGCAGTAAATTGGAAGGAATTTTCAACAATATTGGTGTCACGGTTTGGACACAAGTATCGAGTGTCATGGCATGTAAATTCCAAAAATTTCAAAAATGATTAGAAATACATATAACCTTACTTGACATAATGGCAAGGCACCAATATGTTCAGGTAAATTTTTTTGCCTGTTTGACGAAAGTTTGGACACACACCCCTCACAAACCGGAGCAACTCACTAGAAGGCTCGTGGTTCCGAGAGGGAACAATGCATGTTTGATGACAAATCGACGATAGCTTGCTCTTATGGCCTTCAAACTTTTTCTACCGTTAACGTGCACTAATACAATTGTCATGTTAAAATTTGGAAATTTTCAGCGGTCATTTGACCTTTTAAAGACATTTAAGTGATTTTCTAGCCATTTAATGACCGTAATTCAAATTTGAACTACATGTACATGCAACAACTAACCATAACGGTTTGAAAAATCGTATTTGTGTACTTGTGTGCGAGTTAATGCCATGTGCAGTAAATTGGAAGGATTTTTCAAACATATTGGTGTCACGGCTTGGACACAAGCATCGAGTGCCATGTCATTTAAATTTCAAAAAATTCAAAAATGATACGAAATACATGAAACCTTGCTTGACTAAATGGCATGGCACCAAGATTCCGTGATGAAAAAATTGGCCTACTTGACGAAAGTTTGGACACACACCCCTCACAAAATGGAGGAACTCACTAGAAGGCTCATGGTTCCGAGAGGGAACAATGCATGTTTGATGACGAACCGACGATAGCTTGCTCTTATGGACTTCAAACTTTTTCTACCGTTAACATGCACTAATACAATTGTCATGTTAAAATTTGGAAATTTTCAGTGGCCATTTGACCTTTTAAAGAAATTTAAGTGATTTTCTAGCCATTTAATGATCGTAATTCAAATTTGAACTACATGTACGTGCAACAGCTAACCATAATGGTTTGAAAAATCATATTTGTGTAATTGTGTGCGAGTTAATGCCGTGTGCAGTAAATTGGAGGGAATTTTCAAACATATTGGCGTCATGGCTTGGACACAAGCATCGAGTTCCATGGCATTTAAATTCCAAAAAATTCAAAAATGATAATAAATACATGAAACCTTGCTTGTCCTAATGGCATGGCACCAAGATTCCGTGGTGAAAAAATTGGCTTGTTTGATGAAAGTTTGGACACACACTCCTCACAAACCAGAGCAAGTCACTTGAAGGCTCGTGGTTCCGAGAGGGAACAATGCATGTTTGATGATGAACCGGCGATAGCTTCCTCTTATGGCCTTCAAAGTTTTCTACCATTAACGTGCACTAATACAACTCTCATGTTGAAATTTGGAAATTTTCAGGTGTCATTTAACCTCTTTAAGACATTTAAGTTATTTTCTAGCCTTTTAATGACCGTAATTCAAATTTGAACTACATGTACATGCAACGGCTAACCACAACAGTTTGAAAAATCATATTTGTGTACTTGTGTGCAAGTTAATGCCATGTGCAGTAAATTGGAAGGAATTTTCAAACATATTGGTGTCACGGTTTGGACACAACCATCGAGTGCCATGGCATTTAAATTCCAAAAAAATCAAAAATGATTAGAAATACATATAACCTTACTTGACATAATGGCATGGCACCAAGATGTTGTCGTAATTTTTTTGGCCTATTTGACGAAAGTTTGGACACGCACCCCTCACAAACCGGGGCAACTCACTAGAAGGCTAGTGGTTCCGAGAGGGAACAATACATGTTTGATGACGAACCGACGATAGCTTGCTCTTATGGCCTTCAAACTTTTTCTACCATTAACGTGCACTAATACAATTGTCATGTTAAAATTTGGAAATTTTCTGGGGTCATTTGACCTTTTAAAGACATTTAAGTGATTATCTAGCCATTTAATGACCGTAATTCAAATTTGAACTACATGTGCATGCAACAGCTAACCATAACGGTTTGAAAAATCATATTTCTGTACTAGTGTGCGAGTTAATGCCATGTGCAGTAAATTGGAAGGAATTTTCAAACATATTGGTGTCATGGCTTGGACACAAGCATCGAGTGCCATGGCATTTAAACTCCAAAAAATTCAAAAATGATAAGATATACATGAAACTTTGCTTGACGTAATGGCATGGCACCAAGATTTTGTGGTGAAAAAATTGGTATGTTTGAAAAAAGTTTGGACACACACCCCTCACAAATCGGAGCAACTCACTAGAAGGGTCAAGGTTCCGAGAGGGAACAATGCATGTTTGATGACAAACCGACGATAGCTTCCTATTATGGCCTTCAAACTTTTTCTACCATTAACATGCACTAACACAATTGTCATGTTAAAATTTGGAAATTTCCAGGGGTCATTTGACCTTTTAAATACATTTAATTGATTTTCTAGCCATTTAATGACCATAATTCAAATTTGAACTACATGTACATGCAACAACGAACCATAACGGTTTGAAAAATCATATTTGTGTACTTGTGTGTGAGTTAATGCCATGTGCAGTAAATTGGAAGGAATTTTCTAACATATTGGTGTCACGGCTTGGACACAAGCATCGAGTGCCATGGCATTTAAATTCCAAAAAATTCTAAAATGATAAGAAATACATGAAACCTTGCCCGACGTAATGGCATGGCACCAAGATTCTGTGGTGAAAAAATTGGCTGGTTTGATGAAAGTTTGGACACACACTCCTCACAAACCAGAGCAACTCACTGGAACGCTCGTGGTTCCGAGGGGGAACAAAGCATGTTTGATGACGAACCAGCGATAGCTTTCTCTTATGGCCTTCAAACTTTTTCTACCATTAACGTGCACTAATACAACTCTCATGTTGAAATTTAGAAATTTTCATGGGTCATTTGACCTTTTTAAGGCATTTAAGTTATTTTCTAGCCATTTAATGACCGTAATTCAAATTTGAACTGCATGTACATGCAACGGCTAACCATAATAGTTTGAAAAATCATATTTGTGTACTTGTGTGCAAGTTAATGCCATGTGCAGTAAATTGGAAGGAATTTTCAAACATATTGGTGTCACGGTTTGGACACAAGCATCGAGTGCCACGGCATTTAAATTCCAAAAAGTTCAAAAATGATTAGAAATACATATAACCTTACTTGACATAATGGCATGGCACGAAGATGTTGTAGTAATCTTTTTGGCCTGTTTAACGAAAGTTTGGACACACACCCCTCACAAACCGGAGCAACTCACTAGAAGGCTCGTGGTTCCGAGAAGGAACAATGCATGTTTGATGAAGAACCGACGATAGGTTGCTCTTATGGCCTTCAAAATTTTTCTACCGTTAACAGGCACTAATACAATTTTCATGTTAAAATTTGGAAATTTTCTAGGGTCATTTGACCTTTGAAAGACATTTAAGTGATTTTCTAGCCATTTAATGACCATAATTCAAATTTGAATTACATGTACATGCAACAGCTAACCATAACGGTTTGAAAAATCATATTTGTGTACTTGTGTGTGAGTTAATGCCATGTGCAGTAAATTGGAAGCATTTTTCAAACATATTGGTGTCACGGCATGGGCACAAGCATCGATTGCCTTGGCATTTAAATTCCAAAAAATTCAAAAATGATTAGAAATACATGAAACCTTGCTTGACATAATGGCATGGCACGAAGATTTTGTGGCAAATTTTCAGGGGTCATTTGACCTTTTAAAGACATTTAAGTGATTTTCTAGCCATTTAATGACCGTAATTCAAATTTGAACTACATGTACATGCAACAGCTAACAATAACAGTTTGAAAAATCATATTTGTGTACTTGTGTGCGAGTTAATGCCATGTGCAGTAAATTGGAAGGAATTTTCAAACATATTGGTGTCACGGCTTAGACGCAAGCATCGAGTGCCATGGCATTTAAATTACAAAAAATTCAAAAATGATCAGTAATACATATAACCATACTTGACATAATGGCATGGCACGAAGATGTTGTGGCAAATTTTTTGGCCTGTTTGACGAAAGTTTGGACACACACCCCTCACAAACTGGAGGAACTCACTAGAAGGCTCATGGTTCCGAGAGGGAACAATGCATGTTTGATGACGAACCGACGATAGCTTGCTCTTATGGACTTCAAACTTTTTCTACCGTTAGCGTGCACTAATACAATTGTCATGTTAAAATTTGGAAATTTTCAGTGGTCATTTGACCTTTTAAAGACATTTAACTGATTTTCTAGCCATTTAATGATCGTAATTCAAATTTGAACTACATGTACGTGCAACAGCTAACCATAATGGTTTGAAAAATCATATTTGTGTAATTGTGTGCGAGTTAATGCAGTGTGCAGTAAATTGGAGGGAATTTTCAACAATATTGGCGTCATGGCTTGGACACAAGCATCGAGTTCCATGGCATTTAAATTCCAAAAAATTCAAAAATGATAAGAAATACATGAAACCTTGCTTGTCGTAATGGCATGGCACCAAGATTCCGTGGTGAAAAAATTGGCTTGTTTGATGAAAGTTTGGACACACACTCCTCACAAACCAGAGCAAGTCACTTGAAGGCTCGTGGTTCCGAGAGGGAACAATGCATGTTTGATGACGAACCGGCGATAGCTTCCTCTTATGGCCTTCAAACTTTTTCTACCATTAACGTGCACTAATACAACTCTCATGTTGAAATTTGGAAATTTTCAGGTGTCATTTGACCTCTTTAAGACATTTAAGTTATTTTCTAGCCATTTAATAACCGTAATTCAAATTTGAACTACATGTACATGCAACAGCTAACCATAATGGTTTGAAAAATCATATGTGTGTACTTGTGTGCGAGTTAATGCCATGTGCAGTAAATTGGATGGAATTTTCAAACATATTGGTGTCACGGTTTGGACACAAGCATCGAGTGCCATGGCATTTAAATTCCAAAAAAATAAAAAATGATTAGAAATACATATAACCTTACTTGACATAATGGCATGGCACCAAGATGTTGTGGCAAATTTTTTGGCCTGTTTGACGAAAGTTTGGACACACACCCCTCACAAACCAGGGCAACTCACTAGAAGGCTCGTGGTTCTGAGAGGGAACAATACATGTTTGATGACGAACCGACGATAGCTTGCTCTTATGGCCTTCAAACTTTTTCTACCATTAACATGCACTAATACAATTGTCATGTTAAAATTTGGAAATTTTCTGGGGTCATTTGACCTTTTAAAGACATTTAAGTGATTTTCTAGCCATTTAATGACCGTAATTCAAATTTGAACTACATGTACATGCAACAGCTAACCATAACAGTTTGAAAATCATATTTCTGTACTAGTGTGCGAGTTAATGCCATGTGCAGTAAATTGGAAGGAATTTTCAAACATATTGGTGTCATGGCTTGGACACAAGCATCGAGTGCCGTGGCATTTAAACTCCAAAAAATTCAAAAATGATAAGAAATACATGAAACTTTGCTTGATGTAATGGCATGGCACCAAGATTCTGTGGTGAAAAAATTGGTATGTTTGACAAAAGTTTGGACACACACCCCTCACAAATCGGAGCAACTCACTAGAAGGCTCGTGGTTCCAAGAGGGAACAATGCATGTTTGATGACAAACCGACGATAGCTTCCTCTTATGGCCTTCAAACTTTTTCTACCATTAACATGCACTAACACAACTGTCATGTTAAAATTTGGAAGTTTGCACGGGTCATTTGACCTTTTAAATACATTTAAGTGATTTTCTAGCCATTTAATTACCGTAAGTCAAATTTGAACTACATGTACATGCAACAACGAACCATAACGGTTTGAAAAATCATATTTGTGTACTTGTGTGCGAGTTAATGCTATGTGCAGTAAATTGGATGGAATTTTCAAACATATTGGTGTCACGGCTTGGACACAAGCATCGAGTGCCATGGCATTTAAATTCCAAAAAATTCAAAAATGATAAGAAATACATGATACCTTGCTTGACATAATGGCATGGCACCAAGATTCCGTGGTGAAAAAATTGGCCTGTTTGACGAAAGTTTGGATACACACCCCTCACAAACCGGAGCAACTCAATAGAAGTATCGTGGTTTCGAAAGGGAACAATGCATCTTTGATGACGAACCGGTGATAGCTTCCTCTTATGGCCTTCAAACTTTTTCTATCGTTAATGTGCACTAATACAATTATCATGTTGAAATTTGGAAAATTTCAGGGGTCATTTGACCTTTTAAAGATATTTAAGTGATTTTCTAGCCATTTAATGACCGTAATTCAAATTCGAACTACATGTACATGCAATAGCTAACAATAACGGTTTGAAAAATCATATTTGTGTACTTGTGTGCAAGTTAATGCCATGTGCAGTAAATTGGAAGGAATTTTCAAACATATTGGTGTCACGGCTTGGACGCAAGCATCGAGTGCCATGGCATTTAAATTACAAAAAATTCAAAAATGATCAGTAATACATATAACCATACTTGACATAATGGCATGGCACGAAGATGTTGTGGCAAATTTTGTGGCCTGTTTGATGAAAGTTTGGACACACACCCCTCACAAACTGGAGGAACTCACTAGAAGGCTCATGGTTCCGAGAGGGAACAATGCATGTTTGATGACGAACCGACGATAGCTTGCTCTTATGGACTTTAAACTTTTTCTACCGTTAACGTGCACTAATACAATTGTCATGTTAAAATTTGGAAATTTTCAGTGGCCATTTGACCTTTTAAAGACATTTAAGTGATTTTCTAGCCATTTAATGATCGTAATTCAAATTTGAACTACATGTACGTGCAACAGCTAACCATAATGGTTTGAAAAATCATATTTGTGTAATTGTGTGCGAGTTAATGCCGTGTGCAGTAAATTGGAGGGAATTTTCAGACATATTGGCGTCATGGCTTGGACACAAGCATCGAGTTCCATGGCATTTAAATTCCAAAAAATTCAAAAATGATAAGAAATACATGAAACCTTGCTTGTCGTAATGGCATGGCACCAAGATTCCGTGGTGAAAAAATTGGCTTGTTTGATGAAAGTTTGGACACACACTCCTCACAAACCAGAGCAAGTCACTTGAAGGCTCGTGGTTCCGAGAGGGAACAATGCATGTTTGATGATGAACTGGCGATAGCTTCCTCTTATGGCCTTCAAACTTTTTCTACCATTAACGTGCACTAATACAACTCTCATGTTGACATTTGGAAATTTTCAGGTGTCATTTGACCTCTTTAAGACATTTAAGTTATTTTCTAGCCATTTAATGACCGTAATTCAAATTTGAACTACATGTACATACAACGGCTAACCACAACAGTTTGAAAAATCATATTTGTGTACTTGTGTGCAAGTTAATGCCATGTGCAGTAAATTGGAAGGAATTTTCAAACATATTGGTGTCACGGTTTGGACACAAGCATCGAGTGCCATGGCATTTAAATTCCAAAAAAATAAAAAATGATTAGAAATACATATAACCTTACTTGACATAATGGCATGGCACCAAGATGTTGTGGTAAATTTTTTGGCCTGTTTGATGAAAGTTTGGACACACACCCCTCACAAACCAGGGCAACTCACTAGAAGGCTCGTGGTTCCAAGAGGGAACAATACATGTTTGATGACGAACCGACGATAGCTTGCTCTTATGTCCTTCAAACTTTTTCTACCATTAACATGCACTAATACAATTATCATGTTAAAATTTGGAAATTTTCTGGGGTCATTTGACCTTTTAAAGACATTTAAGTGATTTTCTAGCCATTTAATGACCGTAATTCAAATTTGAACTACATGTACATATAACAGCTAACCATAACGGTTTGAAAATCATATTTCTGTACTAGTGTGTGAGTTAATGCCATGTGCAGTAAATTGGAAGGAATTTTCAAACATATTGGTATCATGGCTTGGACACAAGCATCGTGAGCCATGGCATTTAAACTCCAAAAAATTCAAAAATGATAAGAAATACATGAAACTTTGCTTGACGTAATGGCATGGCACCAAGATTCTGTGGTGAAAAAATTGGTATGTTTGACAAAAGTTGGACACACGCCCCTCACAAATCGAAGGAACTCACTAGAAGGCTCGTGGTTCCGAGAGGGAACAATGCATGTTTGATGACAAACCGACGATAGCTTCCTCTTATGGCCGTCAAACTTTTTCTACCATTAACATGCACTAACACAACTGTCATGTTAAAATTTGGAAATTTCCAGGGGTCATTTGACCTTTTAAATACATTTAAGTGATTTTCTAGCCATTTAATGACCGTAATTCAAATTTGAACTACATGGACATGCAACAACGAACCATAACGGTTTGAAAAATCATATTTGTGTACTTGTGTGCGAGTTAATGCCATGTGCAGTAAATTGGAAGGAATTTTCAAACATATTGGTGTCACGGCTTAGACACAAGCATCGAGTGCCATGGCATTTAAATTCCAAAAAATTCAAAAATGATAAGAAATACATGAAACCTTGCTTGACGTAATGGCATGGCACCAAGATTCCGTGGTGAAAAAATTGGCCTGTTTGACGAAAGTTTGGATACACACCCCTCACAAACTGGAGCAACTCACTAGAAGGCTCGTGGTTCCGAAAGGGAACAATGCATGTTTGATGACGAACCGGTGATAGCTTCCTCTTATGGCCTTCAAACTTTTTCTATCGTTAATGTGCACTAATACAATTATCATGTTGAAATTTGGAAATTTTCAGGGGTCATTTGACCTTTTTAAGACATTTAAGTTATTTTCTAGCCATTTAATGATCGTAATTAAAATTTGAACTACATGTACATGCAATGGCTAACCATAACGGTTTGAAAATCATATTTGTGTACTTGTGTGCAAGTTAATGCCATGTGCAGTAAATTGGAAGGAATTTTCAAACATATTGGTGTCACGGTTTTGACACAAGCATCGAGTGCCATGACATTTAAATTCCAAAAAATTCAAAAATGATCAGAAATACATATAACCTTACTTGACATAATGGCATGGCACCAAGATGTTGTGGTAAAATTTTTGGCCTGTTTGACGAAAGTTTGGACACACACCCCTCACAAACCGGAGCAACTCACTAGAATGTTCATGGTTCCGAGAGGGAACAACACATGTTTGATGACGAACCGACGATAGCTTCCTCTTATAGCCATCAAACATTTTCTACCGTTAACGTGCACTAACACAACTGTCATGTTAAAATTTGGAAATTTTCAGGGGTCATTTGACCTTTTTAAGACATTTAAGTGATTTTCTACCCATTTAATGACCCTAATTCAAATTTGAACTACATGTACATGCAACAGCTAACCATAATGATTTGAAAAATTGTATTTGTGTACTTGTGTGTGAGTTAATTCCATGTGCAGTAAATTGGAAGGAATTTTCAAACATATTGGTGTCACGGCTTGGATACAAGCATCGAGTGCCTTGGTAACACAAAATAAGCATTCGTGCCTTATATGAGTAAAGAAAATGTAAATAGCTGGCGAGACAACCGGGACGCACATGATTGGCACTCTATTTCATGCCTCGAGGTTTGGAAGGTGAGTGGCGCGGGTTATTAATCAGGCGCGGTTCTGTATTGGAAACTGCCAGCGATTAAGTTCACACACGGCTTTTGTTGCGGGAATCATGTGCAATTCAAACTACAGTGCTCGTAAATTCCAGCGACCGGCGTGTGTACTGTTCCCGTCGATCTAGATTCTGGCCGCAAATAAATACTACCTTGCTCATGTCGTCCCGCCTACATTCTCATCTTTATCCTCTCCTCGCTCACCCCCTCCCACTCTCTCTCACAAATCTCTGCCATGGCGCCGTCAATTTGCCCATGCACCGACGAGGAGGCGCCGCACCCTGAGGACGTTTAGTTGAAGAGCAGCGACGAGGAGGACCCCTACGCGCTGCCGGACGAGGTTGCACTGGACCCCCCAACTTTGGAGTGGTTTTGGGGCCAGTACAATCTTTGTCTGTGGAAGTCGCTGCGGTCAGCTCAGAAAGCTAGGAAAGTGGCATTCAAAAAGGAGATGGCGGAGGAGGAAGCCAAGAACCAGGCAGCTTGTGAAGCCCGTGAGGCCGCCTCGAAAAAGGAGGCAGTGGAGCTTTGGGGGCGGGCACGTCGATGTGCGGAGGAGGTGTACGAAGACGAGTACTTCGCCAGGAAGGCCAAAGGAGGTAGGCGCCTCATCGCTGCGTGGAGGTGGGCCGATAAGATTCAGCGTGCCACCGATGAGGAGCTCCGGTGGGCGCCCAACGAAATGGAAAGATCGTTCGCGCGCGTCCGCTAGCAAGAGGCAGATCGGTACGTCAAGCGCTGCGAGGCAGAGGAGGCAGAGTACTGGGAAGACGCCACGCACGAGGGAGCTGCTAGCGAGGGGCTGCCAGAATACTGCCCCCTAAGGAGGGATTATTAGTTTTAGTATTGTTCGTTTTAATTTTATGTATTGTACAAAGTAGTTAAGTATCATCATGTATATGTGATGATATTATATATATACTTTGTGATGAACTAATGAACAATTAATATATATTATGAATTCCATTTTTCTATCTGTTTTTGTATACTAATTTGTATCTAACTATTATCATCCACATATACAGAATGGAAAGCATATATATATATATATATATACACACACACACATCGAAATAGAACAATATATAAGAAGGAAAAACATAGTACACACATTGAAACAGAGCAATATTATGATTGTTGTGACTTGTGAATACATAGCGATCCACGTCAAAACGACTCAACAAAATAAAACGCGTCCATGACCAGCATCCCTTGCCTACTGTATCTCTTGGCTCTGCCTGAACTCGTGCAGGCGTTTGTCTAAGCGGTCGACATGCTCGCGGTACATCTGGAGCGCGATCTCGATCTCCAAGTTGGCTATTTCATCGGAGATCGCCAGCTCACCGATGCGACGGCCATGTTTCTCTACTGCGCCTAGGTGGACACCTGGGCCAAGGAGGCGGTTGAGCTTAGCGACTAGCGCGTTGGCATCTAGTGGGCCGTGAAAAAGGCAAACGGCACGACCCATGCCAACGGCGCGACGGGTGTCCGGCGCAAGTACGGCGCGGCCGGCCTCTGGTGCAAGTACGATGCAGACAACCTCTGCCCACTCCTAGCGAGGAATGGGCCTACTGATGGGCCGTGTACCCAGCTGCGATGCCCTGTCAACAACAGGCAAGCGTCGATGGATCCGCTCTTGCTGTGCGGCGCGCCGCACCTCTCGCTCTGCAGCGCTCCAACAGTCTCGCTGTGCGGCAAGCCGCAGCCTATCGGTGCCTAGCTTGCTCTACGGTGCACCAGCGATCATGTTGTGCTGCGAGCTGCAGCCTCTCGGCACTGACATGCCTATCTTGATCTACGGCGTCGAAGCGCCATGCACCAAAGGTCTGCTCAACCCTGGCGATAACGCGCAGCACGACATTATCCATCGCGTAGCCGGGGACAGCCTCGGCCACGACGGGTCGTGGCACCTTCTCGTTTTCCTTGTAGAGGAGGTTGATGGCAGAGGCGGCACTTCGGTGGATTGGCATGCTTGGAAAAGGTGGATGGTCTAGGCTGCGCTTGTTGCCTCGATGTGTCGCGCCCCGCCTAGGTTTATACACAATATCATTGGGTGGCGGCGGGAAACTATGGGGTGTTCATAAAACGCCATCAATTAATGGAAACTTAGCATAGAAGGAATAGCGAGCTAGCACGACGCGTGCGGGCACATTGCTCGCCCAAGGCTATGATCCATATATATATACTTGTGTGCCCAACAGAGCACACTATTCACAGTAAAGAATATTGTTCTGTACATAGAGAGCGTAGATGTTGTGCAGACAGAGCAAATCATGGCAAATGATTAAACTAAGGAACATGTCGATGATGATTTCAAGAATGGCAGACAATAATTTACCAGCAAGCGTCGTTTGCCAAGAACACACACAGGTTATTAGCAGGAAATGTCTTTGTTATTATCGGTCTTCCCACACAATTAGCTGATGCACCCCTGTCCGTTGCCCGAGTTCACCTGACCATGGCGTTCTCTACTCACATCCCTCAGCGCGCTCTACTCGCTGTTAGGCGCCGCGGTGCGCACTTCTTGCGTCCCTCCACGCGCTCGGCTTGTGGATAGCTTTTCCCTTCATGTTCAACTACTATATGCATATGGTTGCTTGCCGTTGAGACGGCCGTGGCGCGCTCTGCTCGCGTCCCTCCACGCGTGCTCTGCCAGTGGTTGGGGCCGGCACACGATCAAGTTGGGGGCCCCATATGCATGTTGTTGCGCCGCACGCATCGCCACGATGCAGTTACGTGCGGCACGATGGAGTTACGCGCTGCAAATTAAAACGGCCATCCGGGCGTGCCGATATTCCAGGCCGTCCGGCTTCCCAATTAATTCCCGCGGCCATTATAACCTTAGTATCTTCAACCTTTTGATCGCGCCCCACAACACAACAAGCACACCCACGATGACACATACAAAGAGGATATCTAGCGGTGCTCCAATGGAGTTCGGCGTGCATAAAGTGGAGACCCATGTGAGGGAGACGGATCTCTCGGTAGTGTACACCATTGACCCGGCCATGGTGGAGGACTACATCAATACCGTGGAGCAGTTGCTTGCTCGAGACAAGTACAAAGTGGTCGGCATCGACCTCCAGTACACCGGCGGTCATCCCGGGAAAGATCAGAAGGTTGTCGCCGCCTAGTTGTGCGTGCGCGATCATGTCCCCATCTACCACTACTACATGGCCACAGAGCCTTACGACCGTTTTGCCAGGTTTGTCAATAGCACCGACTACAAGTTCGCTACGGCATAAACCACTGACGATGTAAAAGTGCTCAAGGTTATGGGCTTGGCCTGCAAAAACCTTGTCGAAATCCGTGGCCACTACAAGGTCTGGGACAACACAAAGAAGGACTCCCTGGTTGAACTCGCCTCGGCCATCATCGACCCCTACTACGAAAAGATGAAGCAGGATGCCAACAGAACACATCCCGTATCCTGGCACGGGGCCTGGATGTGGCAACTGGATGAAGCTCACCTCAGGTTCGCGGCCAAGAATGTGTACACATGCTACGAGATGCACTGGCGGATCATTGACATGAGGGAGTGCCTCCTTCCCGTAATCGACAAGGCCGGATCAAGCTACCAGCAAAGCAGTGGCGGCAAGCGTCACAAGAAGAAGTAGATGATGATCAAATGATCATTTATCCTAGTTAATTATGCATGTAATAGTTTACTTTGGTATGTGCAAATGTCATGTGTGTACTAGCCACCTATGTAATTGGATGTTTAATTTGGTTATGCAATCATGTCCTTATAAGTGTATATATATGTGTGTGTTATTGTTGTTGTTGTTGTTGTTTTGTATGCAATCACATCGCACATGGACCATACTAGGGAACCCGTCGGTGATGAATTCATCAATCACTGACAATTGTATACCAGCAAGCGTTTGCCCACAACACACACGGCTTATTAGCAGCAATCATATGTGTTATTATCGGTCTTCGCACACATTTCTGATTACGCACCTGTTTTCCGCGTATCACACACATCTTGTTAAGTTGAACCATTTATGTTCTCTTGGCTCAACGCAAATAGTTCATCCGAGTGAACTGTATGCCCTCTATCGCACACACCTTGATCTGGCTGACCGTTTCTATTGTGTTGCCTAATCACAAATAGTTCATCCGAGTGAATGCTACTTCTTGAGCTTGCGTTGGTTTTTCCCTTGAAGAGGAAAGGGTGATGCAGCAAAGTATAGATAAGTTCTTCCCCCAGTTGAGAACCAAGGTATCAATCCAGTAGCAGGAACACACAAGTCTCCAATAATTGCACCTACACAAGCAAACAAATACTTGCACCCAACGCGATAAAGGGGTTGTCAATCCCTTCATGGTTACTTGCCACGATGAGATCTGATAGTGATTGTGGCACCCCGGCTCATAGGAACCGAAATACCCCGTATTCCAGCCCAGAGATCTAGGCTTATGGAATATGGCACTGCTTGGCATAGAACAAATCAGCTCTTTATTACAAATGATACGGATACAAGGGTTCCGATATCACAACGAATTACATCGGCACAACGACACTACGCCTGCTTAGGTTGCTCTATGTTAGCAGCAGAACAACTCGTAGCAGCGGAATATCTTCTAGCAGCAGAACAACAATGACAGCGATGGACTCCACTTCGCAGGGACTCTGGCTAGAACGCTTATCCTAGCTCACAAAATCGGGATCCTCGACAAGCAAACAATCACGGCATGACCTGCAAATTGGCATGACATGCCAGGTGAGTACTTTGAATGTACTCGCAAGCTCACAACAACCAAAAGCAATCAAGACAAACAACAACATGGCATTTATAGGTTAATCAAGGATGAGCATGGTACAACTAGAACAACAGGGTGAACAAGATACCGCTAGAACAAGATCAGATGAGCATGGCATGAACATGTTACTCGAGACATGAACAATGATGATACTAGCATGCAACAAGTTTAAACTATCATGATTCAACTTACTCTGTTCGGAGGTTACCTCGTAACCATAGATATGCCACTCTTACTTACCATCGTGGTCACAGGATCACTTCAATCATTATCAAGAATACCATTGTGATCCTCACAAGATCATCTCATCATTATCAAGAATACCATTGTGATCCTTACAAGATCATCTCATCATTACCAAGAATACCATGGTGAACCTCTCGTGACCACATAAAGATCAACCAACTTCTTTCCTCATCGAACCAAGGTTGTTTTTAATTGGGTTATTATTACTGTTGACTCATAGTGTGACCTACTATGAAAAGGCCCATATCCGTGGGAGCGGCTATCGATAGATTGTACACTCTGCAGAGGTCAGTACACTGTACCCACACCACGGAACCCAAGGCCTCGTACTCCCATTCGGGTGGACCAACGGTGTTCCAACAAAACCGATCTATTGCATGACACTCTCCCGGCCACTCCGACAAACTCCCCTTTGGGCTAAGTCATGGGTGGCCCCAATGTCACCTCGTGACACCCAATGGCCATCGTCATGGCAAAACATAAACGGTCCCAAACAGGGACAAAAGCGCGCAAACAACTCGGGCACACAAGGCTTATACCGGCCTACCTGATCAGGGTGGTGCACGCGTATAACCTTCCCTAGTTGGAGGCACCGGCGAGAGGCATGCCAATAAACCCAATCAGGTCCCCCCATAAGGCAAGTGTGGTTGCACTGGTTAGCTCGATTCGATGGCACTATGACTCAGCCAACAGATGTTCAAGTTGTATTAAAGTCCGGTTTAACTTGAATGTAATGAGCTGAGTCACAATAACATGATGTAATAACAATGCATATGAGCATGATATCAACATGAGCATGGGTGAGCAACATCACTCTTTAACATATCAGCAACAACAAATCATTTACCCTACTGGATGCACATGAGCATGGCATAGCAATGATCACGAATAACACCATTATAATAACAACACTACATACGAACATAGCATGACCACTAGCATCGGAAATATTTACCTAAAAAGAACATGATAATAATACTAGCAAGTAATCATTTAAACAACGGATGCAAAATGATCATATCATAAAGATAAGCATGGATTCACGAGCATATATATAGCATTAAGAAAATATTAACATGCACAAACAATTTATTATTCAAGTAGGAAACCATGGCTACTGCAAGACCGTCATGCAAGTGGCTGTCGTGGCTTGCCTGGGAATGAAGGATACACCGGGAAGAAGTGCGGAAAGCTCACGGAAAGAATCACCGAAAAGGGTTCTCTTTCGAAGGGGGCTGGTTAGAGGCAAGGGAAAAATGGTCATTTCTAGTATGTTAGGACACATGAAAATGTTACCAACATGACGGGCTCAACAAGACGAAGACGTGGGCATTGGAATCACCTGAATCGGAGTTACGGTTGCGGACATACGGCCGTTCATTCGTTAGGCAGAAAATAAATAAAAACTATTCTTTTCTGCGGCTAACGGGTGAACGTTCACAAAATAAAGGTTTCGGCCAGCGGGGTTTAAACAGAAAGCGCATTCCAATAAACTACACTTTCGGAGCAGGGAAAACGTATTTCTGGCCGAAGCCGCAGCACTATACGCTTTCACTGACCCGAAAGCGCAAACAGCAAAAGTTGCTTCCACTTAAACCCGCGCGGGCCCAGGGTCAACACCCAGGTGCGGCTGACTGGTGGGGCCGATGAGGATGCGGGGCCTACCTGGCCAGCTGGGCGAGGTCATCGTCTTCATTCTCGTGATGGGAAACAAAGGAGGACGAGACCGGGCGCAGCCGGTGCTGGCCCCGGCGACTCCGGTCACCTCCGGCCGAGGCGCTGGCACCGGCAGCCTCAACGCGGGGCACCGCATCCATCCAGGCCATACACGGATGCCGGGGAAGGCCAGGACTCCAGTGGCTAGGAGACCCGTGGGAAGAACAGAGGAGCGCGGCCGGCAATGGCCCCCAGCGGCTCCGGCTGTCCTCGGTGGAGCTGGGACCACCAACGGGACCGGGAGGAGGTGGCACACCCGTCCAGAAGTAGTACAAGCGCCGGGGAGGAGCAGGGCGGCGGCAGCTCGAGGTGGCCGCGGACACGGCCGACGGCCAAAATTTGGGGACGCGCGGCCACGGCAGCTCCAATAACAGAAGGTGGGCAAGGGGAGGATCGCCGGACTCCGGGTGAT
The DNA here is from genome assembly GCA_011799875.1 of Thinopyrum elongatum. Taxonomy (NCBI): domain Eukaryota; kingdom Viridiplantae; phylum Streptophyta; class Magnoliopsida; order Poales; family Poaceae; genus Thinopyrum; species Thinopyrum elongatum. Next base: position 401,440,270 of record CM022298.1, on the reverse strand, counting down.
CTTCTGGAGGGGTCAGGAGGAGGAGAGGGGGCTCGGGCGGCTGGAATTTAGCCGAGCCCAACGGCGGCCATGGCGGAGGGAGGAGGGGGAGAGGAGCTTCGGTGGCCTTGGAGGGCCGGGGAGAGAGCGGCGAGGTGCAAAGGGACTCGGGGCACCTATATATAGCGCCGGGGCGAGCTCGCGAGGGCTCTAGAGCTCTCGGCCCACCGGACAAGGAGGGAGCAGAGGAGTTTGCGTCACGGGTGAGCTTGATGCAACTCAACGGCGGCGAGTCTCGGGGCAGGGCGGGGGAAATGACGGCACGCTCACGGGGAAGCTCCAGGACACGGCGAGGCTTTGAGAGGGGGAGGAAACAGACGAGCCCGAGGGCTCCACTCGCCAGAGTGCGAGCTCAAGCATGCTGGCCACGCAGTCGCCACGTGAACTGGCGCACGTGGTGCACCTTGCCATGCAGACCGTGTCTGGCAGATAGGTCATTCGCTAGTGAGTGCCAAAGTGCAAATGAACAAGCATAGTGAGCAATGGTGTGACCTCAGATAGCAAGAAACCAAATGAACAGCAAAGTGTTTGCTATTTGCTGTGGTTCACATGATTGGAGATAGATGTTGCGCTTTGACTGGGGTTGATCACTCTCTAAGGTAAGCAAGATGGCAAAGTTTCACCTGAAGAGGAGGAGTGTAGCTAGCACTTGCTATACAAACCACCACACTGGACAGAAATACAAAATATGAAGTAGCACTCCCATAAATGATTGGATTGAGCTGAATTCTGGTGGAGGCTAGTCATATGGGCAAATGAACACACTGTAAAATTTTCATACCATTTGGATAGACCAAAATGGTACTTCCTTCATAGTGGTCCTCTCTGGACAGAATCTAAGAAAAATTCTAGAGAAATATTGGATGAACGAAATGAGTCCAAATTTTGTACAGAGATGATATATGGATAGGAGAATGTCCTGGTAAATTTTCAGCAATAATGAAGCAATATAAAATATAGTTGCTTCACAACCTGAAAATCTGACCAGAAACCAAGATTGGATGGTGTGCTCACATAGATTATTAGATAGAGCAGAAAATTGGTGTAGAGTCATTATATAAGCACATAAAGGAGCTTGGAAAATTTCAACTCATTTGGATTACCTAGCTAGTACTTCCTTCACAAAGGCTTCCATCTGACAGAAACTTTGGAAATTTGCTGAGGAAGATTTACTAGGCAAATGGAGTTGAATTTTGTCATGCGGCAATGATATGGATAGGAAAAGGTGTCCAAAAAGTTTTGGGACAATCAAGAAAATATAAATGGCACTTCCTTCACAACAAGCCACATTGGACAGAATTGAAGAATGAATAATGAGGAATTATTTTTGGGCTAGGCAAGGAAAGTTTGGACATATTTGGGGCATATATTATCCAAAAAAATTAAGAGAATTATTTGGGAATTTTGTGGGTGACAGAACGGTAGGTTGCTTCACAACCTAGGGCAAAAAGGATTATTCCTTTAATAGAAAAAGGAATATTCCCAATAAAAAGAATAGTGGGATTGGTCCAAGATAGGAAATGACATGATCTTGAGATGGTTTTGAGGATGACAAGCCACTTGGGAGACTTAGAAGAGATGATCTTCCCAGGTTTCAGGACCACGGAGCCACAGAAAAGCAATTCAAATCAAAAATTGAAAGAAAAACAAAAGAAAAAGAAAGGGCCAAAATCCAGGGTGTCACAAACCTTCCCCCCTTAAAGAAATCTCCTCCTCAAGATTTGGTTGCTCAGGGAACAAGTATGAATATATCTGACTTAGGGAAACCGTTTCCAACTCGGGTATCCATTTTCCTTATATGATGTTCCCGTTGAATTTTATATGACTTGACTGTCTTGCTCTAGGTTGGTTTGTTTCATTGTATCCTTATTCTGACTGATATTACCTCACTTGTTCATGCTTACAATGGCTCCAATTTCTTTCATATCTGCTGACCTGGGGTGCGAAAGATTATCATGACTGGAATATATGCCCTTCTCACAAGTCCGAGAGTGGTTTCTGATGGATGTGTCACACTGACCACATTCCATGGAGTCGTGAACCAATTTTCTTGGTGGACACCCAATCTATTACTCCTTGCATTGGGTTGCTTATATAGATGCATGTCCTCTGGGTTCAAAATAGTGTTGTGAACCATAACCGTTTTTCTGACGAAATCTGGCCTCTCGCAGGGATTCCTGAATCATCTTGGCTAGCTCCACTGTCGTGAGTATCCAATCCATACCAAAGATTTGATTGTCATTTGTCGAGACCAGTATGAAGGAGTACGACCTTATAACAAGAGCATATCGAGACTTGACTGACGTTGATTCTGGCAGAAGAATCTTGTTCATGGCAGGCTATGCTTTAACTGATTCCCATATGTGAGGGCACATGCTTCGGGGCTGTTGTTCAACATTCTGATTACTCATCTTGTGGTATATCCATATGGATAGTAGGCCATGTGATGCTTTAACATGGTCGCTGGAGTCAAACTGCTGATTCGGCCTTTGGTCTGACTTGTCTGACTTGGATATTCGATATTGACAATTTTTGAGCATATACTGCTGGCTAAGCGGGTTGCCTTGATATGAGGTCCTTACCCGAACGAAATAGACCCCTTGGGTGTATATTCATAGTGACCGGTACTGAATCAGACTGTTCTGGGTATCTGCACCATGTTGGTCATGCAACAATTATCATACCTGTATTGCTCCTTCATTATTGTTTTCTTTGTCTAGATCCTTTGCTGAAAGAACTTGGCCACATATATCCTTAATTCTTCATGTGACCATAGGTGCTGTCCGGTGCAATATTCCGGCAATCATGCCTTGGCCTTGTTCATGACTCGGGTCATAGAATATATACTAGGTCCATGTGTGCTTGTACGGAGCTCATTGTTGTCTTCCATCATACAAGACAGTGACAAAGGTTGATTACATCACCTAGTCGGGTGTGAGGAAGCTGGCCTTGATAAGCACTATCAAAATTGTTGTCCCATGTTGTCTTTCCTCATAGTTTTGGTCGGTCCATGATTTCATCATCGTACAAGTGATTTGTATGAACTTGGCAGCATGCTCACAGTATGTAAAAGCATCTGATTCCCAAGGCAGACTTGTGTTCTGACTGATTGCTTCTGACAAAACTATTGTGGATCTGACCCTTGGGATGCACCGCCATATGCTGCCAGCTCACTGTGTAATACCTTGCACCAGTGCTGTACTGAGGAAGATTGGACAGCTTATGCTGGAAGCCATCGAAAGTATCTTCCTGGGGAGGACTGAATAGCTTGTGCTCGAAACTCTTGTCGGGGCAGCTTGCTGAAGAAGACTGGGTATCGTGCTTCGAAAGCTTCCCCCCTTAAAGACTTGCTTGGGAAGACTTGGTACCTTATGCCAGAAGCTTCTGCGGTGGCTTACTAAGGAAGACGGAGTAGCTTGTGCTGGAAGTCATCCACATATCATACCCAGGAAGACTAAGGAATCTTGCATTGTAAGCTTCTCTGGTAGCTTGTTAAAGAAGACTGGATTGCTTGCACCAGAAGCTTCTTTCTGTGATATGCGGACATATATATAACTTTTAATATTCCTGCTGCCGGTTACTAGTATGAAAAGGGTTGTTCGACTATCCTTCTTGCTGAGTACTGAATTCATAGTACATTCTGGCTGGTTTCTAGAATATAACATGGTTCAAATCTTACTCATTAGCAGAATCAGACCTTGTATATGAACCATACCTTTGACTGAAAACATACGGCTGCTCATGCACACAATCTATCTTCTGACTGATTTGATCATTGCTGATGTGAAGAGTGCACACTGATGTAGACGTGATGCTGATAATCCAGCTGGGATACCATTTGTATTCTGACCAGATGTTCTCAATACGATGCAGTTGGCTGAGAATTCCATAATGTTTAGCTGAGCTTCCAAATATTTGAACTCCTCACTGATTCTTCGGGTCCGGTGTCGGTTGATGAGCAACTTTAATAAGGGGAAAATAAGGTAACACCGAGGGCCCAAAGAAAGAAACAAAAGAAATGAATGGAACAAAAGCACACAAGGCAATCAAGATTATATACAAGCAATATCATATTCAAGCAACATCACATATCACTGCTACTCACAACAATAATATGCATGCATACTTAAGCACACCGATCTCGCGAAAACTTCGGTTCTACGATCTAATATGTTGTGGCGGTGTGCATGAAAGTGAATCCACGTGTGGAAAGGTTGGTGTAAACAAAGCTACACCAAATGCTGGCTTAACAACGGTTGCATCTGAACGGACAGGGAGGTGAGGACGGACTTGGTGATCATGTAGCGGAACACAGAGGTCACGACCACATTATCATCAAGCGGACGGAATAGAACCGTACTCGTCCAAAGAATGGGTGACAAGGTAGGATAGCGGTGAAAAACAAGGCTTGTTGGCATTGCCCTTTTTTGATAGCAAAGATCAGTAAGGGTTGCCAAAGAGGCGAGTCGGAGGGCACGATTCGGGATAGAAACATGTCTATCACCAAAATGATATGGGTGGCTGGCGGACAAATATCGACGCGATACCTAAGCATAACTCCTGCAAATGATGTCTAGAACACTAGGTACCTCGGCATCACTCTGTTGGGACAGAGATGATGCCAAACACCGAGAAGCAGGGATGCAAAGCTAGAGAGTGCAGGTAGTGGATCGAAACCGATACCACCTACACTCACAAGATCCATCGTTAGAGACAATATAATAACTCTATATGCATGCTATGCAACAAACAAATGCAGCAACCAAGTGCAACAAACCGACTAGACTCTATGCTACCGGTTTCTAACATTCGTGCGGACTAGGGCATCCTACAGCCAGACCTGCTCTGATACCAACCATTGTGGCAACCCGGCTCACAGGAACCGAAACACCCCCGTATTCCAGCCCAAAGATCAAGTCTTCTGGAATACGGCACTGCTTAGCCTAGAACAAATCAGCTCTTTATTACAAATGATATGGATACAAGGGTTCCGATATCACAACGAATTACATCGGCACGGCGACACTACGCCTACTCAGGTTGCTCTATGCTAGCAGTGGAACAACTCGTAGCAGCAGAATATCTTCCAGCAGCAGAACTACGACGACATCGATGGATTCCACTCCGCAGGGACTCTGGCTGGAACGCTTATCCTAGATCACAAAGTCAAGATCCTCGACAAGCAAACAATCACGGCATGACCTGCAAACTGGCATGACACGCCAGGTGACTACTTTGAATGTGCTCGCAAGCTCACAGCAACCAAAAGCAATCAAGACAAACAACAGCATGGCATTTATAGGTTAATCAAGGATGAGCATGGTACAACTAGAACAACAGGGTGAACAAGAAACCGCTAGAACAAGATCAGATGAGCATGGCATGAACATGTTACTCGAGACATGAACAATGATGATACTTGCATGCAACAAGTTTAAACTATCATGATTCAACTTACTCTGTTCGGAGGTTACCTCGTAACCACCATAGATATGCCACTCGTACTTACCATCATGGTCATGGGATCACTTCAATCATTTTCAATAATACCATTGTGATCCTCACAAGATCATCTCATCACTATCAAGAATACCATCGTGATCCTTACAAGATCATCTCATCATTACCAAGAATACCATGGCGAACCTCCCGTGAGCACATAAAGATCAACCAACTTCTTTCCTCATCGAACCAAGGTTGTTTTTAATCAGGTTATTATTACTGTTGACTCATAGTGTGACCTACTACGAACTGGGCCCATATCCGTGGGCGCGGCTATCGATAGATTGTACACTCTGCAGAGGTTAGTACACTGTACCCACACCACGAAACCCAAGGCCTCGTACTCCCATTCGGGTGGACCAACGGTGTTCCGACAAAACCAATCTATTGCATGACACTCTCCCGGCCACTCCGACAAACTCCCCTTTGGGCTAAGTCATGGGTGGCCCTGATGTCACCTCGTGACACCCAACGGCCACCGTCGTGGCAAAACATAAACGGTCCCAAACAGGGACAAAAGCATGCAAACAACTCAGGCACACAAGGCTTATACCAGCCTACCTGATCAGGGTAGCGCACGCGTATAACCTTCCCTAGTTGGAGGCACCGGTGAGAGGCATGCCAATAAACCCAATCAAGGCCCCCCATAAGGCAAGTGTGGTTGCACTGGTCAGCTCGATTCGATGGTGCTACTTCTTGAGCTTGCGTTGGTTTTTCCCTTGAAGAGGAAAGGGTGATGCAGCACAGTAGAGGTAAGTATTTCCCTCAGTTAAGAACCAAGGTATCAATCCAGTAGGAGAAGAATGCACAAATCACCAACACCTGCACAAACAATCAAACACTTGCACCCAACGCGATAAAGGGGTTGTCAATCCCTTCACGGTCACTTGCAAAGGTAAGATGTGATAGAGATAAATAAACAAAAGATAAAATATTTTTGGGTTTTTTGGTATATAGATCTGAAAATAAAAGATTGCAAAATAGTAGATCAGAAAGTAATATGATGGAAAATAGACCCGGGGGCCATAGGTTTCACTAGAGGCTTCTCTCATGAAGGCAAATAATACGGTGGGTGAACAAATTACTGTCGAGCAATTGATAGAAAAGCGCAAAGTTATGATGATATCCAAGGCAATGATTATGCATATAGGCATCACGTCCGTGTCAAGTAGACCGACTCCTGCCTGCATCTACTACTATTACTCCACACATCGACCGCTATCCAGCATGCATCTAGAGTATTAAGTTCATAGAAAATGGAGTAATGCCTTGAGTAAGATGACATGATGTAGAGGAATTAACTCAAGCAATATGATGAAAACCCCATCTTTTTATCCTCGATGGCAACAATGCAATACGTGTCTCGCTACCCCTACTTTGTCACTGGGTGAAATCACGCAAGATTGAACCCAAAGCTAAGCACCTCTCCCATTGCAAGAAAAATCAATCTAGTTGGCCAAACCAAACAGATAATTCAAAGAGAAATACAAAGATATCAAATCAAGCATAAAAGAATTCAGAGAAGATTCAAATAATATTCATAGATAAGCTGATCATAAATCCACAATTCATCAGATCTCGACAAACACACCGCAAAAGAAGATTACATCGGATAGATCTCTAAGAGCATCAAGGAGAACGTTGTATTGAGAATCAAAGAGAGAGAAGAAGCCATCTAGCTACTAGCTATGGACCCGTAGGTCTAAGGTAAACTACTCACGCATCATCGGAAGAGAAATGGAGTTGATGTAGAAGCCCTCCGTGATCGATTCCCCCTCCGGCAGAATGCCGGAAAAGGCCGAAAGATGGGATCTCACGGGAACAGAAGGTTGCGGCGGTGGAAAAGTGTTTTCGTGGTTGCCTCTGGTGGTTCTGGAATATTTGTGAATATATAGGAGGAAGACCTAGGTCAGGAAGTCACCGAGGGGCCCACAAGGTAGGGGGCGCCCCCTAGGGTGCGCCCTCCACCCTTGTCGCCGCCTCGTGGCTCTTCTGACTTGGACTCCAAGTCCCCTGAGTGTCTTTTGGTCCAAGAAAATCATCGTGAAGTTTTATTCCGTTTGGACTCCGTTTGGTATTCCTTTTCTGCAAGGCTAAAAAACAAGGAAAAAACAGAAACTGGCACTGGCACTGGGCTCTAGGTTAATAGGTTAGTCCCAAAAATAATATAAAATAGCATATTAATGCATATAAAACATCCAAAACAGATAATATAATAGCATGGAACAATAAAAAATTATAGATACATTGGAGACGTATCAGATGGCACTATGACTCAGCCAACAGATGTTCAAGTTGTATTAAAGTCCGGTTTAACTTGAATGTAATGAGCTGAGTCACAATAACATGATGTAATAACAATGCGTATGAGCATGATATAAACATGAGCATGGGTGAGCAACATCACTCTTTAACATATCAGCAACAACAAATCATTTACCCTACTGGATGCACATGAGCATGGCATAGCAATGATCATGAATAACACCATTGTAATAACAACACTACATACGAACATAGCATGACCACTAGCATCGGAAATATTTACCCGAAAAGAAAATGATAATAATACTAGCAAGTAATCATTTAAACAACGCATGCAAAATGATCATATCATAAAAATAAGCATGGATTCATGAGCATATATATAGCATTCAGAAAATATTAACATGCACAAACAATTTATTATTCAAGTAGGAAACCATGCCTACTGCAAGACCGTTATGCAAGTGGATATCATGGCTTGCCTGGGGATGAAGGATACACCGGGAAGAAGTGCGAAAAGCTCACGAAAAGAATCGCCGGAAAGGGTTCTCTCTCAAAGGGGGCTGGTTAGAGGTAAGGGAAAAATGGTCATTTCAAGTATGTTAGGACATCATGAAAATGGTACCAACATGACGGGCTTGACGAGATGAAGACGTGGGCTTTGGAATCACCTGAATCGGAGTTACGGTTGCGGAGATACGGTCGTTCATTCGTTAGGCAGAAAATAAATAAAAACTATTCTTTTCCGCGGCTAACGGGTGAACATTCACAAAATAAAGGTTTCGGCCGGCGAGGTTTAAACAGAAAGCGCATTCCAGTAAACTACGCTTTCGGACCAGGGAAAACGGATTTCTGGCCGAAGCCGCAGCACTATACGCTTTCACTGACCTGAAAGTGCAAACAGCAAAAGGCGCTTCCACTTAAACCCTTGCGGGGCTAACTGGTGGGGCCGAAGAGGAGGCGGGGCCCACCTGGCCAGCTGGGCGAGGTCATCGTCTTCATTCTCGCGATGGGAAACAGAGGAGGACGAGACCGGGCGCAGCCGGTGCTGGCCCCGGTGACTCCGGTCACCTCCGACCGAGGCGCTGGCACCGGCGGCCTCAGCGCGGAGCATCGCATCCATCCAGGCCATACGCGGACGCTGGGGAAGGCCAGGACTGTGGTGGCTAGGAGACCCACGGGAAGAATAGAGGAGAGCGGCCGACGATGGCCCCGGCGGCTTCGACTGTCCCCGGTGGAGCTGGGACCACCAACGGGATCGGGAGGAGGTGGCGCACCCGTCTAGAAGCAGTACGAGCGCCGGGAAGGAGCAGGGCGGTGGCAGCTCTAGGTGGCCGCAGACATGGCCGGCGGCCAAAATTTGGGGACGCGCGGCCACGGCAGCTCCGGCAACAAAAGGAGGGCAAGGGGAGGATTGCCAGACTCCGGGTGATCTTCTGGAGGGGTCAGGAGGAGGAGAGGGAGCTCGAGTGGCTAGAATTTAGCTGAGCCTGACGGCGGCCAATGCAGAGGGAGGAGGGGAGAGGAGCTCCGGTGGGCTTGGAGGGCCGGGGAGAGAGTGGCAAGGTGCGGAGGGACTCGGGGCTCCTATATATAGCGCCGAGGTGAGCTCGGGAGGGCTCTAGAGCTCTCGGCCGACCAGACAAGGAGGGAGCAGAGGAGTTTGCGTCACGGGTGAGCTCGATGCGACTCAACGACGACGAGACAGGTCAGGGCAGGGCAAGGGAAATGACGGCACGCTCACGAGGAAGCTCCAGGACACGGCAAGGCTTCGAGAGGGGGAGGAAACAGACGAGCCCGAGGGCTCCACTCGCCAGAGTGCGAGCAAAGGCATGCCGGCCACACAGTCACCACGTGAACATGCGCATGCGGTGCACTCTGGCCATGCAGACCGTGTCTGGTAGATAGGTCATTCGCTAGTGAGTGCCAAAGTGCAAATGAAAAAGCATAGTTAGCAATGGTGTGACCTCAGATGGCAAGAAACCAAATGAACAGCAAAGTGTTTGCTATTTGTTGTGGTTCACATGCTTGGAGATAGATGCTGCACTTTGACTGGGGTTGATCACTCTCTAAGTTAAGCAAGATGGCAAAGTTTCAGCTGAAGAGGAGTGTAGCTAGCACTTGCTGTACAAACCACCACATTGGACAGAAATACAAAATATGAAGTAGCACTCCCATAAATGATTGGATTGGGCTGAATTTTGCTGGAGGCTAGTCATATGGGCATATGAACATACTGTATAATTTTCATACCATTTGGATATATCAAAATGGTACTTCCTTCATAGTGGTCCTCTATGGACAGAATCTAAGAAAATTTCTAGAGAAATAGTGGTTGAATTAAATGAGTCCAAATTTGGTGGAGTGATGTTATATGGATAGGAGAATGTCCTGGTAATTTTCAGCAATAATGAAGCAATATAAAATATAGTTGCTTCACAACCTGAAAATCTGACCAAAAACCAAGATTGGATGGTGTGCTCACATAGATTATTAGATAGAGCTGAAAATTGGTGGAGAGTTATTATATTAGCACATCAAGGAGCTTGCAAAATTGCAACTCATTTGGATTATCCTAGCTAGTACTTCCTTCACAAAGGCTTCCATCTGACAAAAATTTTGGAAATTTGCTGAGGAAGATTTACTAGGCAAATAGAGTTGAATTTTGTCATGTGGCAATGATATGGATAGGAATAGGTGTCCAAAAAGTTTGGGGACAATCAATAAAATATAAATGGCAATTCCTTCACAACAAGCCATACTTGACAGAATTGAAGAATGAATAATGAGGAATTATTTTTGGGCTAGGCAAGGAAAGTTTGGACATATTTGGGGCATATATGATCCAAACAATTTATGATAATTATTTGGGAATTTTGTGGATGACAGAAAGGTAGGTTGCTTCACAACCTAGGGCAAAAAGGATTATTCCTTTAATAGAAAAAGGAATATTCCCAATAAAAAGAATACTGGGATTGGTCCAAGATAGGAAATGACATGATCTTGAGATGGTTTTGAGGATGACAAGCCACTTGGGAGCCTGAGAAGAGATGATCTTCCCAGGTTTCGGGACCACAGAGCCACAGAAAAGCAATTCAAATCAAAAATCGAAAGAAAAACAAAAGAAAAAGATCCAGACGATGCAGGGCATACGGTTGATCCATACGAACTGTTTGCGATGAGACAGAACAACAGAAACGGGCAGCCATATCAAGGTGTGTGCGATATACGGCATACAGTTCGCTCAGATGAACTGTTTGCTATTAGGGAATGTAACAGAAACGGTTAGCCAGATTAAGGTGTGTGTGATATACCGCATACGGTTCACTCGGACGAACTGTTTTTGATTAGGGAACAGAACAGAAACGGTCAACTTAACAAGATGTGTGTGATATGTAGCATATAGTTCACATGGATGAACTATTTGCGATGAGCCAAAAGAACACAAACGATTCGTGTAAACAAGATGTGTGTGATACGCGGCAAACAGCCCACTCGGATGAATTGTTTGCCATGAGAAATTAAAACACAGATGGTTACTACAGTTAATTCGTGTGCGATTCTGTGTGTACAAAAAACTTTGAAAAATGCAAACTAGTTGCTTGCGGTGGCTAGGAGTATCGCACACGATGCGTCTGCGAGTACTCGTGTGCGATGATTAGTAAGTTACACATACGTTTCCTTATGTTAACACGTGTGTGATAGATAACACGTGGCACCGCATACGGTATTCGGGTTGTGTGCTCCACTTAGTCTTCCCGCGCTCCAGCGAATGCTTCCCGCGCTCCACATGGGTGAATTGTAAAATCCCCGCCTCTTCCCTCATCGGTTTCCCGCCACTAGCTAATGGCTTACTGCATATAACCCAGGCGGCAACTCACCGCCGTGACACTATGCACAGATCTAGTCCTCACCCATCTACCATTAGTTATTCCAAGCATGCCAGGAAACGACCAAAGCTTCGACGTCGACCCCTACCTGCGTTACATCTTCGGCGAGGAGAACGAGCCGGAGCAGGTCGGGGAGCAAGAGCTTCATCGGCCGGTGCAGGCACCATGGCCCATCGGCAGCTATATCGGCGTGACAGTCCTTGGGCGCACAATCGACATATTGCAGAGGAAGTGTGATGAGCAGTTTGCTATCCACCGTGCAAAAGATCCAAAGCTGCTCGGCAACATGATTGATGACCCACTCGAAGAGCCGCCGTCACCAGTGCTCATCGAGAGCCTGATGCCCCACAAGGAATGGGCAGAGGACCTCTGTGATTCAGTCAAGACACAGTCAGCCTGCGGCTTCATCATTGCTGGCGGCAGCCGTGTCAACCTTGATCCTGATGATGTGGTGGCCAGGCTCGAGCGCATCCTTGGCGGAGTTGACGTCCCCGACGAAGTAGAACATCACCAACGTGGTATCTTGAGGATGCAGGTGATGGACGGAATTTGCTACCAGGCCAGAGACATGGAAATGGAGCGGTTCCACGGAGATATCATGCGCGCGATTGCACGCTGTCAAGCTCTTCTGGAAGAGGCCCAGCAGCCCCAAGAGCCTCCCAGCGCTAGCAGCTCCGTAGGCGGAGGCGGGTCGGGACACTTGGAATGAACAGCCACAAGGGTGCTATGCTGATCATGGAGTCCGACAAGACCGTCATCGGAAGGCCGCCAGCTCAGCCTTTTAGCCTATATTTAATTATAATTGTATGCATATGTAGGTCATGAGTGTTTTGGGCATTGCCGCATGTGGCATTTTAAATTATCCTGGATATGTAAGACAATTATTAACCGTTGTCATTGTAAATTTTCCTCAACGGCGAGCAGAGCGCGTGCAGGGATGCCAGAGTGGAGCGCACCACGGCCGCCTCAATGGCGAGCACAACGCACGGACGGACGCGAGCAGAGCGCGCCGCGGCCGCCTCAATGCCGAGCAAAACGCACAGACGGACGCGAGCAAAGCACGCCGCGGCCGCCTCAACGACGAGCAGAACACGTTGCGGCCGCCTCAACGGCGAGCAACCACGTGGTAAACCTTCTGGCACCCCGTGGGAGGCGCGACGGTGCATCCATCAGACACGATGGTGATATCTTGACCGTGTGTGATAGTAGGCAGACACGTACACGTATATCCGAGAACGCGGGCCCACGTACGCCATCCGGGGACCGTTTCGGGTTCCGATGCGTGGCATATGATTGATCCAAAAGAACTGTTTGAGATGAGCCATCAATAAATTTTGACCTTGTTTCTCGTCACATTGCAGATTACAACGCAATAAATAATTGCAAATCTGTTCACACCGATCAAGCCAATATGTGTTCACACCTAGCACCGGGCTATAAAAACTACCCACTCGAAAATTAATTCACAGTTCCTCTCCTCACCACCCACAAAACTGGTCTTTCCTGTCAAGTCGTTCCGCCATGACCGATAGGAGGAGATTCGGGTGGACATATAACCAGGGAGCAAAGACCAAGGCCACAAAAGCACTAGAGAGGTCCCGCCGCTATGTGGCAGCCACAGCAGAGATGTCTCGGCGCGCCGCGGTGCCCTCAAACGAGCTCTCACCGGCACGCGAGGGCTCTCACAAGCGCACTCGTCGCGTCGGCGATCGCGACGAGCTGGCGTTGCTGAAGTCCTTGGCCAGCGACGACGACATTCTCGCTGGCCTCATTAAGCAGCAGGAGCTGGTCGACGGCTTGATGAAGCTGCTTGAGATCAGCGATGCCTCAGTTGAGAAGGCGGCTGGCCTCACCGAGCAACTCATGGGTGACAATGCGAAGCTCCTCAAGGTGCTCGCCGAGAAGGAGGACGAGGCCGCTGGCTGGAAGATGCTGCATGAGCAGAGCAGTGCCTCAGGGATGACGCTGAAAGCGGTCGTCGAGGAACTGATGGGTGACTTGAGGAAGCTCCGGATCGAGCACGAGCAGGAGGTGGAGGAATCCGTGGTTGCTGTCAAGCAAAGTCGTGAGGAATTGAACAAGGAGCTGGAGGATGTCGTCGCCCGGCGATCCATCGAGGAGTGGAGACAGTAGCGACCCAGATTGCTGTCTGCGATTTCCTTCTTCTCTTGCCCCCGTATATTCCGGGCTTTGCCGCATGTGGCATTTTAAATTATCCGGAATATGTAAGACAATTATTATCCACGCCATTGTAAATTTGTCGTCGTATTATCCGTTGCCATTTTATTTGTCGTCGTATTATCCATTGCCCTATGTGGCATTTTAAATTATCCGGAATACGAGTTGAAAACACGAACAAAGCAAATGCTAACGTTGAGAGGGGCCATGGGATCACAAGCAAACACCCTCCGTCCAGGTGCTTTATTTAACCGCATGTTAAACAGCGGCTCGGGCGCCATTAATGGAGAAGTTGTGAGCGAGGCGGGCGGCTGGTGGACGGAGGTCAAAGCGCTCGCTTCCCGGTGAGCATGGGTAGCCTTGCTGCTCGCACGTGTCTCATCGAGCCTGCGAGGTGGACAGGATGCACGCGTCCCGTCGAGCCTGCGCGGCGGACTGCTCGCACGCGTCCTCTCGAGCCTGCACGGCGGACTTCTCGGGCTCGTCCCATCTAATCAAACAGCTGCACGCACGCCACCGAGTATGGTTAAATTTTGGCACAAAATACAAAGATGACCATTGAACGAGGACGGAGGTAGTACTATCACATAAGAAAAGAGGGACGCGTGGCCGCTCTTAAATGGTTACGGGAACACACGGTTCATATAATACAACCGTTTACGATATTAACATGTCAGCTATTTGTTTCAAAAGGACTTTGTTGGCTATTAATGTGTGCGCCTTGTCTCAAACTGGATGATTTTTTTACCACGGCATATATGTGCCATGTCATGAAACCATGCCAAGTTTCATGTTTTTTGGGTGAGTTTTCGATTTACTGGGATTTAAAAACCAAGATTCTCAATGTTTCAGGATGACGAGACATTTGTAATTCATTCCCATTCCTTCAATGAGATCTAAACATGCACCCAATGACACATGTATGATTTTCCACCCATTTTGCTTCACTGGAGCATGTGCTTGTAGTTCAAATTTGAATTATGGACTACATTAAATGCCTAAAAAACTCAATTAATATATAAAATGGCCAAACGAACCCTAAACAGTTTCAAATCTCAGCACGACACTCCTGTTATTCTATGTTGCCTGTAGAAAACAAAATTCAAGGGGAGAAGAGGCAGCGATTAACGTTTCGCCCACAAGAGGGGCATGTTTCCCTACCGGAACCACGAGGATTACGAGAAGCTTCGGTTTGTAAGAGGCTTATAGTATAGCTTGGCCCAAATTGGACAATTTTTTTACCACGACATATATGTGCCATGTAGTGACACCATGCCAAGTTTCATGATTTTTTGGTGAGTTTTGGATTTACGAATATTTAAAAACCGAGATTCACAATGTGTGAGGCTGAGCCAGGACGCTGAGACGGTCGAATTCATTCCCATTCCTTCCATGGGACCTAAACATGCACCCCAAGGACACATGTACGATTTTTCTAGCCATTTTGGTGCACTGGAGCATGTATTTGTAGTTCGGATTTGAATTATGGACATTAAATGCCTAGAAAACTCAATTAACGAATAAAAAAGGTCAAACGAACCCTGAATAATTTCAAAGTTCAGCGCAAATATCCCGTTGTTCCATGTTGCGTGTAGAAGAAAATACAAGACTAGAAGAGGGAGAGATTATCGTTTCGCCCACAAGGGGACATGTTTCCCTATCGAAACCATGAGTGTTCTTGCGACAGGCTTTGGTTTGTAAGAGGTTTGTAATAAAGCTTGGCCCAAATTGGGCAATGTTTTTACCACGACATATATGTGCCATGACGTGACACCATGCCAACTTTCATGACTTTCTGGTGAGTTTTGGATTTACGGGGATTTAGAAACCAAGATTCCAAATGTTTGAGGACGAGCCAGGACGCTGGTACGGTTGTAATTCATTCCCATTCCTTGCATGGGACCTAAACATGCACCCAAGGACACATGTATGATTTTTCTAGCCATTTTTGGTGAACTGGTGCATGTATTTGTAGTTTAGATTTGAATTATGGACATTAAATGCCTAGGAAACTCAATTAAAGTAAAAAAAGGCCAATTCAACCCTGAGTAATTTTAAATTTCAGCACGAATATCCTGTCGTTCCATGTTGCCTGTAGAAGAAAATACAAGGTGAAAAGAGGCAGTGATTATCATTTCGCCCACAAGGGGGACACGTTTCCCTAGCGAAACCACGAGGCTTCTTGAGAGAAGCTCCGGTTTGTAAGAGGCTTGTAATAAAACATGCCCCAAAATGGACAAAAAAAATCCTTGACGTATATGTGCCATGTCGTGACACCATGCCAAGTTTCATGTTTTTCGGGTGAGTTTTGGATTTACGGGGATTTAAAAACCGAGATTGTCACGAAATGTTTTCAAATAGCACATGGTTCACTCACGAAAGCCGTGTGCCTACCAAACCATGGCTGATGCCCCCCTGCTGCGCTCGCGATCTGAGTCGTGCATTCTGATTAGCCAGAACCCAAACCCCACGGATCGTACGCCTGCACCGTTGGATGCTCCTAGATCGAACGGCAATCCTTATCCCTTTCGACAACACATGCAGTTCCGGTTGTGATTTTATTTATATGGGTAAGCACTGTGCGCATGCGTCGTGCTAGCTCACGCTTCCTTCTCTACTAAGTTTTCCATATTCATGTAAAAAAAAGTTTTCCATATTAATGTTGTCATATATCCAAACACGCTACCGTTTCCCGGCACTCCTCCCATCGGTTTCCCGCCTCTTCTCCCATCGTTTTCCCACTGCCAGTGTCAGTGCTCATAGAAGGCTAGGCAGCGACACACCGGCCATGTAATTATTGCACACAGTTTCTAAAAGCACAAACGTGTGTGATAGTAGGGAGTAGGTCCCATAGGGTGACCAGCGTGAAACACCTTAAAGGCAAGGAGGCAATTCCTATCAGCAAGGGGCGGCTTCCCATCCGCTAGCCTAGTCGAATAGAACGCAGAAGTTAAGCATGCTCGGGCTGGAGTAGTCTAAGGATGGGTGACCCAGTGGGAAGTTGCATATCTCAAGCTTCATTTAAACGCTATCATACGATCATTATAGAGATAAATGCCTCTATAGTGACCTGTCATGATGATTATATAAACCTTAGGATCCTTGTTTTGCTAATTTGTAGACTATGTTTTTTATTGGTTATTTTTGTTCTCAAAAATCAAAGAATGGTCGACATCTATAGGCCCACACAAATTATCCCTTTGACCCAATGCACGAGTAGGGTTTACTCTTTGCTCCGTGTGCTATGTTAGAGAAAATCAAGTTTTAGCACATGCGTTGGACGGCACCCGGCCCCTACCCCCCCACCCGCCTCGAAGTTGCGTTCCCGACATTGTACGTCTTTAACCTGTCCGTGGGGGTACGATGTTCAGTTTGTAATGTTACTGATGTAGTTGGTGCCCCATCGAATTTGTGCTTTTGGGATTTGAACAAATCACACACCAGACCCATACATTTTTTTCGGGCCGCATGCAGGGCATAGGGGGCCGGGTGTTCTGATCGAGCATGCATATGTCTCCCTTGTGCGGTTTATAGACGCCGCACATATATGTGGGCTCCCAGAGGTATATTTATATATATATATATATCATCCTTGATCGATAACAAGGGGGCCCACACAATCTATACCTTTCACCCAACATACGAGAAGGGTTTGACCATGATGGTTTCTTATTGCTATGTGTGCCATGTTAGACCAAATAAAGTTTGAGCGCATGCGTTGGACGACACCCCCCTGCCTCGAAGTTGGGGAACCGACATTGTACGTATTGAACCTGGCTTGGGGTTGGGTACAGTGTTCGGTTTGTAATGTAGTTGGTTCCCCCATCGAAGTTGTGCATTCGGGATTTGAACACATCACACACCACCGTACACATACATATTTTTGGTCTGCAAGCAGTGTATAAGGGGGTCTTCTGATCGACCACGTCTCCCTTGTGCGGTTTTTTGTGACGACACGCATATCTGCGGGCTTCCCGAGTGTATATATATCATCCCTTTGACCGATAATGAGGGGTATGTGTTGGCCATGAATGGATTCCTCCTATTTTGTGTTAGGGCCGGTCACCGTCACATGTCGTTCAACCAAAGCTGGAGCTCATGTGTTGTCAGGATTCCCTCCCACACGCTTGGATTGCTGGGTTCTACCAACACCGTACCCTGCGTATCTCATCCTTAACTACCTGGCTTGCATGGTTGTTGTATGTATCGAGAGGCAGGCACCACATCTAAATTGTACATTATTCAATATTGAAAACACACATCACCCCTTCCAACGTACATCATTTTGGGCCGCATGCAGGCGGTGCTGGTTTTGTGCTCCCTCTCGTGCGATTTTTTATGATGGTTCAATCTATTGGCCCAAGCGGTTTATATATATATATATATATATATATATATATATATATATATATATATATATTCTATCCATTTTTTATCGACAACAACAGTTGTCATTTGACCAAGCGATAGATTCACTGGTTCATCTTATGGTAGGTCATGGCGACATGCATGTATGACCAAAGTATCATTATTTGCATCCGCCCAGATGACACGAAGTGGGAGGTGGGTCAAGCACCCTAGCTAGGTAGCTAGGACATTATGTCATTATAGATATATCCAAGGGTGCTTTCGGGTTTGCGAGGCAGGTGCCACCAAAGTTGTGCATTGTGTATTTAAAGTTTTAAACATCACACCCTATATTCCTACATATATTTGGCCACTTCCAGGTGGTTCTTGACTTCTGGCCCCTCTCATCGATCTTCGACGACGCGCCTGATACGTCCATTTTGCATCATGCTTTTATATTGATATTTATTGCAATATGGGTTGTTATTACACATTCTAGCACAATACTTATGCCTTTTCTGTCTTATTTTACAAGGTTTATATGAAGAGGGAGAATGCCAGCAGCTGGAATTCTGGGCTGGAAAAGGAGCAAATCTGAGAGTCCTATTCTGCACAACTCCAAAAGTCCTGAAACTTCACGGAGAATTATTTTGGAATATATAAAAAATATTGGGCGAAGAAAGCACCTGAGGGGACCCACCAGGCAGCCACAAGGGTGGGGGCGCGCCCTACCCCCTGGGCGCGCCTCCCTGCCTTGTGGGCCACCTGGCAGGTTCCCGATGCCCATCTTCTGCTATATGATGTGTTTCGACCTGGAAAAAATCAGAAGGAAGCTTTCAGGACAAAGCACCGCCGTCTTGAGGTGGAACCTGGGCAGAACCAATCTAGGGCTCCGGCGGAGCTGTTCTGCTGGAGAAAATTCCCTCCGGGGGGGGGGGGGAAATTGAAGCCATCGTCATCACCAACGATCCTCTCGTCGAGAGGGGGTCAATATCCATCAACATCTTTACCAGCACCACCTCCTCTCAAACCCTAGTTCATCTCTTGTATCCGATCTTTGTCTCAAAACCTCAGATTGGTACCTGTGGGTTGCTAGTAGTGTTGATTACTCCTTGTAGTTGATGCTAGTTGGTTTATTCGGTGGAAGATCATATGTTCAGATCCTTAATGCTATTCAATACCCCTCTGATTATGAACATGAATATGCTTTGTGAATAGTTACATTTGTTCCTCTGGACATGGGAGAAGTCTTGTTATAAGTAATCATGTGAATTTGGTATTCGTTCGATATTTTGATGAGATGTATGTTGTCTTTCCTCTAGTGGTGTTATGTGAACGTCGACTACATGATACTTCACCATGATTTGGGCCTAGGGGAAGGCATTGGGAAGTAATAAGTAGATGATGGGTTGCTAGAGTGACAAAGCTTAAACCCTAGTTTATGCGTTGCTTCGTAAGGGGCTGATTTGGATCCATATGTTTCATGCTATGGTTAGATTTATCTTAATTCTTATTTCGTAGTTGCGGATGCTTGCGAGAGGGGTTAATCATAAGTGGGAGGCTTGTCCAAGTAAGGGCAGCACCCAAGCACCGGTCCATCCACATATCAAATTATCAAAGTAACGAACGCGAATCATATGAGCATGATGAAAACTAGCTTGACTGTAATTCCCATGTGTCCTCGGGAGCACTTTGTTTTATATAAGAGTTTGTCCAGGCTTGTCCTTTGCTACAAAAAGGATTGGGCCACCTTGCTGCACCTTAGTTACTTTTGTTACTTGTTACCCGTTACGAATTATCTTATCACACAACTATCTGTTACCGATAATTTCAGTGCTTGCAGAGAATACCTTGCTGAAAACCGCTTGTCATTTCCTTCCGCTCCTCATTGGGTTCGACACTCTTACTTATCGAAAGTACTACGATAGATCCCCTATACTTGTGGGTCATCAGCGCCCAATCGTGGGCCCACGTGGTCAAAGTTGTGCATTGGAATTTTGAACATCACAGACCATCCTTTTCACTCATATATATTTGGGCCACATGCTGGTGTGGCTGTCTTCTGACCCTCTCTAACATTTTTTTTGCTGCAAAGACTCGGATGACGCTCAATGGAGATGGGTGTACTAGCTTAACCGTGTGCGATGCAAGTGCGCTGTGAATCCCCATGACTGCGCAAGCGCGAGCAAAGGTGGAGGTACTGGCTTAACCGTGTGCGATGCTAGTGCGCTGTAAAATCACCACCTACGCAAGCTAAAGGCGGGTAGTTTATTTAGATTGAATTCCACATCTGCATCTAAAAATTAGGACGAACCGTGTGCGATAGACCAACTAGCTAGAAATCTAAAAACAAACTACCCGCCTTGAGCGTTGCAAAAATCGGCGGTTCCGCCGCTTTTCCTTATTATCATACATGCATATTCTTATTGGACCGTGTGCGATCTTGGGTACTCCCGCCCAGCATCAATTCCTTTACCCAAATTTTAGTAGCCGTTGTACTTCAACCGTCGCCCCCACTCCTCCAGCACCGACCTTATAGTAAAATTGCAGTAGCCGAGGCATATGAACCGTCGCCCTCCCTCGTCCACCACCATCTCTACCCACCATTACTAAAGTTTTCAGTAGCTGTGGTGTATCCTCAAACACCACCCCGCCCACCCCCCGTCCATAGTCCCCCCACCCGGCCCCCCTCCCCCCCTCGAACCCTAGCTCGCCGCTGCCGCCAACCCCTGCCGGTCTGCCCATTCCTCCTAGCTTAGATAATAAAGTTCAGGTTACCCAGCGATTCCCATACCGTCGCCCCACTCCCCTGAGTTTTTAGATGAGGCCTGCGGTGTCCCTCCCCACCAGATCCACATCCCCTGCTCCAAAATGTTGCAGCCTAAGCCCGACCGTGTATCCCGGGGATCCCAACGAGCATTCGGCCAAGAAGAGGTTTATCATGGCCTCTCTAGCGGACGTTGGCGAGGTGGCCGCCGTTCGCCCCGACCTATCAATCCCAGAGCAACACCTCGCCGCGGAAGCCGGTGAAGACGTTGACTATGTTGCCATGCCGAAGGCTTCACGTCAGCAGGCTAGCGTATTACTGTAACTCGGGAAAGCTGGCTATGACATCAAGCTCATCGACAGCGACGGCTTCACGCGGGCCATGTCACAGGTTATGTGGTCCATCCCCAACCCCTTTGGTTCAACCGCCGTCAATCTCTTTGACGGCCCTGCCGCTGATCTCCTCCGCCACGCGGTCAAGGATCTGCGATCCTTGTACGCCATCGAGCCCATTTTGTCATTTCTGAAGGACACGTTCTACGGCGGCAGCTTGGGATCCTCAATTGCCAAGTCAGATCTCATCGACCACGACCACGAGGAGGGCACCCACAAAGGTTCTTCCAAAGTGAAATAGCCCATCTGTGACATCAGAGAGCGCACCATGGGTCTGTGCTCTTCCAACTGGAAGGATCTCGTCCATGACATGTGAGGCAACATCCTATCAACAAATCTTACCTTGTCTAGCTTGCCAACCCGTACCCTTTGTTGTAGTAAATTTTGCCATGCAGTGTTTCAACTGTGCTGTGTTTTATTATTTCAGTTATGCAAAAATGTAATGTTCAATAGGGCTATGTGATGTTTAAGTATGAATTGTCCACTTCAGTTTCACGAATGGCTATATTTGGTTGTTTATAGTGAGTAGATGCCTTGTTTATCTGTATTTGGTTGTTAGGTTGGTTGCAGTGAGTATTTGTCCAGTTATCGAGCAGATGCCTTGTTTATCTGTATTTGGTTGTTAGGTTGGTTGAAGTGAGCATTTGTCCAGTTATCGAGCAGATGTCTTATTTATCTGTATTTGGTTGTTAGGTTGGTTGCAGTGAGCATTTGTCCAGTTATCAAGCAGATGCCTTGTTTATCTGTATTTAGTTGTTAGGTTGGTTGCAGTGAGCATTTGTCCAGTTATCGAGCAGATGCCTTATTTATCTGTATTTGGTTGTTAGGTTGGTTGCTGTGAGCATTTGTTCGGTTATCAAGCAGATGCCTTGTTTATCTGTATTTGGTTGTTAGGTTGGTTGTAGTGAGCATTTGTCCAGTTTTCAAGCAGATGCCTTGTTTATCTGTATTTGCTTGTTAGGTTGGTTGCAGTGAGCATTTGTCCAGTTTTCAAGCATATGCCCTGTTTATCTGTATTTGCTTATTAGGTTGGTTGCAGTGAGACTCTGTCCAGTTTTCAATGGCTATATTTGGTTGTTATACTGATCATTTATGCCTTGTTTATTTCAGTCATTCCCAATGTGATGTTAATTATGTGCAAGTCGGAACTGTGCCGCTCGATTGCATCAATACCAGTTTGAACGGCTATATTTGGTTCTAGTTATGCCTGATGTAGTTAACACATGCCCTTTATTTCAGTTTTACACATTTATCCAGTGTGATGTTTAAGCAATATTTCAGTTTTACACATTTATACACGTTCTATTCATTTTCAACATTACCAGCTTGAATTGCAATATTTGATGGCTGTTAAGCTTGTTGTAGGTAACATTCCCTTCCATTTTATATCTGCTTTAACAGCATGCTGAAACCAACACATTCAAGCTATCATTTGGAGATGATGTTGTTTACCTTTGTTATATTTGTTTGATGTTAAGGTTGTTGTACTTATCATGCCTTTCCACTACTTATGCAGGACAACAACGGGAGTGGCCACCATTTTCCGCCGAGGTTAGTTTCATCCCTCGGCTTGTACTCCCCTCGTTGTTCCATAACGTAGTGCATATAGATCCAGGCCTGGACACTTGTTAGCTTCTAATATTGACTTGTTGCTTGTAGGTACATATGCCCTTGGCAAGGATCCACGCATCGACCCTTTTTGCGTATGGCGCAATGAGATATTCATGAACAAGCATCAAGTGAGGAAACTGATAAGGATTATTAGCAAAAAGATATGAACGGTGGCAAGCAAATTATTTGTTTACGCTCTATCCAACACAACAGTGAGTTGTAGGATGGTAACTACAAACTCTGCACCCTTCTCTTTTTACTGCCCATAATGAGTTGTTAGACAACAATGTCTGAATCTTTTTCGTTTGCAGTGGATCCCGAAGCAGTTTACTCAAGATTACCTTGCAAAGTACATGATTGGTGGACACTGAAGGTTAAAGTATTTCATCCAGACTACAATGACCATCGAGAAGTCCTAATGAAGACAGTGAAGGATGGATGGGCAGCCATCACAAGGGGTTGGCCTAGAGTCGTGCGTGCATTACGCATGGAGGAGGGCACAATATGGGCATTCCACTTCACCTTCTCCAGCAACCAGAATGTCTTTCGCCACTCTCTTTACAGTCTTTAGTACAACTTCGGTTCGATGCGTCCATTTTGCATCATGCTTTTATATTGATATTTATTGCATTATGGGCTGTTATTACACATTATGGTACAATACTTATGCCTTTTCTCTCTTATTTTACAAGGTTTACATGAAGAGGGAGAATGCCGGCAGCTGGAATTCTGGACTGGAAAAGGAGCAAATATGAGAGACCTATTCTGCACAACTCCAAAAGTCCTAAAAATTTACGGAGAATTATTTTGGAATATATAAAAAATATTGGGCGAAGAAAATACCAGAGGGGGCCCACCAGGAGGTCACAAGCCTGGGGGCGCGCCCCTGTGGCTTGTGGGCCCCCTGGCAGGCCTCCGGTGCCCATCTTCTGCTATATGATGTGTTTTAACCTAGAAAAAATCAGAAGAGAGCTTTCAGGACGAAGCGCTGCCTTCTCAAGGTGGAACCTGGGCAGAAGCAATCTAGGGCTCTGGCGGAGCTGTTCTGCCGGGGAAACTTCCCTCCGGGAGGGGGAAATCGAAGCCATCGTCATCACCAACGATCCTCTCATCGAGAGGGGGTCAATCTCCATCAACATCTTCACCAGCACCATCTCCTCTCAAACTCTAGTTCATCTCTTGTATCCGATCTTTGTCTCAAAACCTCATATTGGTACCTGTGGGTTGCTACTAGTGTTGATTACTCCTTGTAGTTGATGCTAGTTGGTTTATTCGGTGGAAGATCACATGTTCAGATCCTTAATGCTATTCAATACCCCTCTGATTATGAACATGAATATGCTTTGTGAGTAGTTATGTTTGTTCCTGAGGACATGGGAGAAGTCTTGTTATAAGTAATCATGTGAATTTGGTATTCGTTCGATATTTTGATGAGATGTATGTTGTCTTTCCTCTAGTGGTGTTATGTGAACATCGACTACATGACACTAAACCATTGTTTGGGCCTAGGGGAAGGCATTGGGAAGTAATAAGTAGATGATGGGTTGCTAGAGTGACAAAAGCTTAAACCCTAGTTTATGCGTTGCTTCGTAAGGGGCTGATTTGGATCCATAATTCTTCTTTCGTAGTTGCGGATGCTTGCCAGAGGGGTTAATCATAAGTGGGAGGCTTGTCCAAGTAAGGGCACCACCCAAGCACCAGTTCACCCACATATCAAATTATCAAAGTAATGAACGCGAATCATATGAGCATGATGAAAACTAGCTTGACAGTAATTCTCATGTGTCCTCGGGAGCGCTTTGCTTTATATAAGAGTTCATCCAGGCTTGTCCTTTGCTACCAAAAGGATTGGGCCACCTTGCTGCACCTTTGTTACACTTGTCACTTGTTACCCGTTATGAATTATCTTATCACAAAACTATCTGTTACCAATAATTTCAGTGCTTGGAGAGAATACCTTGCTGAAAACCGCTTGTCATTTCCTTCTGCTCCTCGTTGGGTTCGACACTCTTACTTATCGAAAGGACTACAATAGATACCCTATACTTGTGGGTCATCAAGACTCTTTTCTGGCGCCGTTGCCGGGGAGTGAAGCGCCTTTGGTCAGTGGAATTTGGTAAGGAAATATTTATATAGTGTGCTGAAATTTACTGTCATTTATTACTATGGAAAATAATCCTTTGAGGGGCTTGTTCGGGGTATCTTCACCTCGACCGGAAAAGCAAAGAGTTGCTCCTCAACCTACTGCACCTACTGAAAATATTTATTATGAAATTCCTTCGGGTATGATAGAGAAACTGCTAGCTAATCCTTATGCAGGAGACGGAACATTACATCCTGATATGCATCTAATCTATGTGGATGAAGTTTGTGGATTATTTAAGCTTGCAGGTTTGCCCGAGGATGATGTCAAGAAGAAGGTCTTCCCTTTATCTTTGAAGGGAAAGGCATTGCCATGGTATAGGCTATGTGATGATATTGGATCTTCGAACTACAACCGATTGAAATTGGAATTTCATAAGAAGTTTTATCCTATGCATCTGGTTCATCATGATCGGAATTATATATATAATTTTTGGCCTCGTGAAGGAGAAAGTATCGCTCAAGCTTGGGAGAAGCTTAAGTCAATGTTATATTCATGCCCCAATCATGAGCTCTCAAGAGAAATTATTATTCAGAATTTTTATGCTCGGCTTTCTCGTAATGATCAATCCATGCTCGATACTTCTTGTACTGGTTCTTTTATGAAGACGAATATTGAATTCAAATGGGATTATTGGAAAGAATTAAACGCAACTCTGAAGGTTGGGAACTCAACAAAGGTAATGAGTCAGGTATAAACCTTAAGTTTGATTGTGTTAAATCTTTCATGGATACCGATGCTTTTCGTGAATTTAGCACTAAATATGACTTGACTCTGAGATAGTAGCTTCTTTCTGTGAGTCATTTACTACTCATGTTGATCTCCCTAAGGAGAAGTGGTTTAAATATCATCCTCCCATTGAAGTAAAAGTAGTAGAACCTATTAAAGTTGAAGAAGAAACCATTACTTATAATGTTGATCCTATTGTTCCTACTGCTTATATTGAGAAACCACCTTTCCCTGTTAGAATAAAGGAATATGCTAAAGCTTCAACTGTGGTTCATAAGAGTTATACTAGAGCACCTACACCCCCTGAACAAATTAAAGTCGAACCTAGTATTGCTATGGTTAAAGATCTCTTGGATGATAATATTGATGGGCATGTTATTTATTTCTGTGGTGAAGCTGCTAGAATTGCTAAACCTGATATTAAAGATAAACATAGACCCATTGTTGGCATGCTTGTTGTTTCTGTTAAAATAGGAGATCATTGTTATCATGGTTTATGTCATGTGGGTGCTAGTGTGAGTGCAATTCCTTATACCTTATATCAAGAAATTATGAATGATATTGCACCTGCTGAGATAGAAGATATTGATGTTACTATTAAGCTTGCCAATAGAGATACTATATCACCAATTGGGATTGTTAGAGATGTTGAAGTCTTGTGTGGGAAAATAAAATACCCTACTGATTTTCTTGTTCTTGGTTCCCCACAAGATGATTTTTGTCCCATTATATTTGGTAGACCTTTCTTGAACACTGTTAATGCTAAGATAGATTGCGAGAAAGAAATTGTTACTGTAAGTTTTGGAGATGTGTCTCATGATTTTAATTTCTCTAAATTTCGTAGACAACCCCATGATAAGGAATTGCCTAGTAAGGATGAAATTAGTGGTCTTGCTTCTATTGCCGTGCCTCCTACCGATCCTTTAGAACAATATCTGCTAGACCATGAAAACGATATGTTTATGAACGAAAGAAAGGAATTAGATGAAATATTCTTTAACCAAATGCCTGTTTTGAAACACAATTTACCTGTTGAAATCCTTGGAGATCCTCCTCCACCCAAGGGTGATCCAGTGTTTGAGCTTAAACAATTACCTGATACTTTGAAATATGCTCATCTTGATGAAAAGAAGATATATCCTGTTATTATTAGTGCTAACCTTTCAGAGCATGAAGAAAAGAAATTATTGAAAACTCTAAGGAAGCACCGTGCCGCTATTGGATATTCTCTTGATGATCTTAAGGGCATTAGTCCCACTCTATGTCAACATAAAATTAATATGGAGCCTGATGCTAAACCAGTCGTTGATCATCAACGACGGTTAAATCCTAAAATGAAATAAGTGGTAAGAAATGAAATATTAAAGCTTCTGGAGGCAGGTATAATTTACCCTATTGCTGATAGTAGATGGGTAAGTCATGTTCATTGTGTCCCTAAGAAGGGAGGTATTACTGTTGTTCCCAATGATAAAAATGAATTGATCCCACAAAGAATTGTTACAGGTTATAGGATGGTAATTTATTTTCGCAAATTAAACAAAGCTACTAGAAAAGATCACTACCCTCTACCTTTTATTGATCAAATGCTAGAAAGACTATCCAAACATACACATTTTTGCTTTCTAGACGGTTTTTCTGGTTTTTCTCAAATACCTGTGTCAAAAGATGACCAAGAAAAGACCACTTTTACTTGCCCTTTCGGTACTTTTGCTTATAGACGTATGCCTTTTGGTTTATGCAATGCACCTCCTACCTTTCAAAGATGTATGACTGCTATATTCTCTGACTTTTGTGAAAAGATTGTTGAGGTTTTCATGGATGATTTCTCCGTTTACGGAACTTCTTTTGATGATTGCTTAAGCAACCTTGATCGAGTTTTGCAGAGATGTGAAGAAACTAATCTTGTCTTGAATTGGGAGAAGTGCCACTTTATGGTTAACGAAGGTATTGTCTTGGGGCACAAAATTTCTGAAAGAGGTATTGAAGTTGATAAAGCTAAAGTAGATGCTATTGAAAAGATGTCGTGTCGTAAAGATATCAAAGGTATAAGAAGTTTCCTTGGTCATGCTGGTTTCTATAGGAGGTTTATTAAAGACTTCTCTAAAATTTCTAGGCCTCTCACTAATCTCTTGCAAAAAGATGTTCCTTTTGTTTTTGATGATGATTGTGTAGAACCATTTGAAATACTTAAGAAAGCCTTGATTTCTGCACCTATTGTTCAACCACTTGATTGGAATCTACCCTTTGAAATTATGTGTGATGCTAGTGATTATGCTGTTGGTGCTGTTCTAGGACAAAGAGTTGATAAGAAATTGAATGTTATTCATTATGCTAGTAAAACTCTAGACAATGCCCAGAGAAATTATGCTACTACTGAAAAAGAATTTTTAGCAGTTGTTTTTGCTTGTGACAAGTTCAGATCTTATATTGTTGATTCCAAAGTAACTGTTCACACTGATCATGCTGCTATTAAATATCTTATGGAAAAGAAAGATGCTAAACCTAGACTTATTAGATGGGTTCTCTTGCTGCAAGAATTTGATTTGCATATTATTGATAGAAAGGGAGCTAAGAACCCCGTTGCAGACAACTTGTCTAGGTTAGAAAATGTTCTTGATGACCCACTGCCTATTGATGATAGCTTTCCTGGTGAGCAATTAGCTGTCATAAATGCTTCTCGTAATACTCCATGGTATGCTGATTATGCTAATTACATTGTTGCTAAATTTATACCACCTAGCTTCACATACCAACAAAAGAAAAGGTTTTTCTATGATTTAAGACATTACTTTTGGGATGACCCACACCTTTATAAAGAAGGAGTAGATGGTGTTATTAGACGTTGTGTACCTGAGCATGAACAGGAACAAATCCTACGCAAGTGCCACTCCGAAGCTTATGAAGGACACCATGCTGGAGATAGAACTGCGCACAAGGTATTGCAATCTGGTTTTTATTGGCCTACTCTCTTCAAGGATGCCCGTAAGTTTGTCTTGTCTTGTGATGAATGTCAGAGAATTGGCAATATTAGTAGACATCGGGAAATGCCTATGAATTATTCACTTGTTATTGAACCATTTGATGTTTGGGGTTTTGATTATATGGGACCTTTTCCTTCCTCTAATGGGTATACACATATTTTAGTTGCTGTTGATTACGTTACTAAGTGGGTAGAAGCTATTCCAACTAGTAGTGCTGATCATAACACTTCTATTAAGATGCTTAAAGAAGTTATTTTTCCGAGGTTTGCAGTCCCTAGATACTTGATAACTGATGGTGGTTCACATTTTATTCATGGTGCTTTCCGTAAAATGCTTGCTAAATATGATGTCAACCATATAATTGCATCTCCATATCACCCTCAGTCTAGTGGTCAAGTAGAATTGAGCAATAGAGAAATTAAATTGATCCTCCAAAAGACCGTTAATAGATCTAGAAAGAATTGGTCTAAGAAACTTGATGATGCATTATGGGCCTATAGAACTGCTTATAAAAACCCTATGGGTATGCCTCCATATAAAATGGTCTATGGAAAAGCTTGTCACTTACCTCTTGAACTGGAACATAAAGCTTATTGGGCTATTAAAGAGCTCAACTATGATTTCAAACTTGCCGGTGAAAAGAGGCTATTTGACATTAGCTCACTTGATGAATGGAGAACCCAAGCCTATGAGAATGCCAAGTTGTTTAAAGAAAAGGTTAAAAGATGGCATGACAAAAGGATACAAAAGCGTGAATTCAATGTAGGTGACCATGTCCTGCTATACAATTCTCGTTTAAGATTTTTTGCAGGAAAACTTCTCCCTAAATGGGAAGGGCCTTACATTGTCGAGGAAGTTTATCGTTCCGATGCCATCAAGATCAACAACGCCGAAGGCACCAACCCGAAGGTAGTAAACGGTCAAAGAATCAAACATTATATTTCAGGTACTCCCATAAATGTTGAGACGAATATTATTAATACCGTAACACCGGAGGAGTACATAAGGGATACTTTCCAGAGTGTTTCAGACTCCGAAAAGGAATAGGTATGTGGTACGGTAAGTAAACTGACTCCAAAACTGTTCTAATGGCAATTTTTCTCCATTTTGGAATATTTAAAAAAATTAGGAAAAGTACAAGCAGTCCGGAAAGCGCACGAGGAAGCGGCAAGGCAGGAGGGCGCGCCCTACCCCCTGGGTGCGCCTCCCACCCTTGCCGCCACCTCGCATGCCCTCTGGACTCGGTTTTCTTGCACAATACTTCTTTTGGTTGGTAAAAATTCATTATATAATCTCCCGAAGGTTTTGACCACCGTACCACGGCAAAATCAACTGTTTTCGTTTTGGGCTGTTTTCTGCCAGAGTTTTCAAGGCCAGGCATCATGTCTTCCCCCTCCTCCAACAATGGGGACGATGATGCGTGGCTGATGAATATAGAGATGATGAGAGAAGAACTTGGGGAAACCAACAAGGGTGATAAGATCAAGAAGGTCGTGGTAGATCAAGTTCCGGCAGCAGAAGAAGAAGACATCCTTCAACCATACTATGATCATCTTACCCCTAATGAAATTGAAGCTTTTAAGATCATTGAGACAGTTCATGTGCAAAATAAATATCTCACTCGTGAAAATATTCTATTGCAAGAGCATATCATCTCCCTCAAGAGCATCATTCGTAGATTGGAGTATCTCCTGCGCTCGAAGTGTGGCACTACTTCATCAACAACTCCATCATCACCACCGCCGAAGAAAGAGATCTAAATACATGGGTATGGGCACTCCCCTTGGCAACTGACAAGCTTGGGGGAGATGCCCCGGTATCGTATCACCATCACACCTTTACTTTTATCATTTTTCTTAGTTCGATCCTTTTGGTTATATCTTGACTTAGTAGAATAAAGTTTTAATATGATCTAGCCTTGAGTTTTGCTTTATGTTCCCTCTATGTAATCGAGTCCGAGAGATATATCATAAAGAGTAGTTTTGAGTTGAGGGTTTTGCTTTCTTGCTATGATCTTGAGGGAATAAAATAAGAGAATAGAATAAAATAAATAAAAAGATCATATAATGACCTTATGGAGAGTAATGACTTCACATATAAGAAGTATGTCGCATGAAATTTGGTGAGAGTTGACAAACATAGTTTTGGTCATTGTTGCAATTAATAGGAAGTAATGAAGAAAGAGATGTCTCACATATAAATATACTATCTTGGACATCTTTTGTGATTGTGAGCACTCATTAAAATATGACATGCTAAAAGGTTGATGTTGGACAAGGAAGACAACATAATGGGTTATGTTTTCTTATATCTGAATAGAAGTTATATTGTCATGGATCTTCCAACATGTTGAGCTTGCTTTTCTCTCTTATGCTATCCAAATCCTTTGCACCAAGTACAGATAATACTTGTGCATCCAAACATCCCTAAACCCAGTTTTGCCATGAGAGTCCACCATACCTACCTATGGATTGAGTAAGATCCTTCAAGTAAGTTGTCATCGATGCAAGAAATAAAAATTGCTCTCTAAATATGTATGATCTATTAGTGTGAAGAAAATAAGCTTTATACGAACTTGTGATATGGAAGAAATAAAAGCGACAGACTGCATAATAAAGTTCTTTATCACAAGCGGCAATATAAAGTGACGTTCTTTTGCATTAAGATTTTGTGCATCCAACCATAAAAGCGCATGACAACCTCTGCTTCCCTCTGCGAAGGGCCTATCTTTTACTTTTACCTTCTACCCTTATAAAAGAGTCATGGTGATCTTCACCTTTCCTTTTAACACTTTTTCTTTTTGGCAAGGACTATATGTTGGGAAAGATCCAGATATATATATCCACTCGGATGTAGGTTATCATAAAGTATTACTGTTGACATTACCCTTGAGGTAAAAGGTTGGGAGGCAAAACTATAAGCCCCTATCTTTCTCTGTGTCCGACTGAGACTTTGAACTCATAAGTATCGCGTGAGTGTTAGCAATTGTGAAAGGCTAAATGATAGTTGAGTATGTGAACTTGCTGAAAAGCTCTTGCATTGACTCTTTCCGATATTATGATAACTTGCAATTGCTTCAATGACTGAGATCATAGTTTGTTAGTTTTCAATAAAGTTTTTGATTCATACTTTACCTTGTGAATGAATTGTCACTTTAGCATAAGAAATTGTATGTCAAGATATGTTGCTATTCTAAAGATGATCATGCTGCCTTCATGTTCGTATTTTATTTTATCGACACCTATATCTCTAAACATGTGGACATGATTATCGATTTCGGCTTTCGCTTGAGGACAAGCGAGGTCTAAGCATGGGGGAGTTGATACGTCCATTTTGCATCATGCTTTTATATTGATATTTATTGCATTATGGGCTGTTATTACACATTAGGGTACAATACTTATGCCTTTTCTCTCTTATTTTACAAGGCTTACATGAAGAAGGAGAATGTCGGCAGCTGGAATTCTGGACTGGAAAAAGGAGCAAATCTGAGAAACCTATTCTGCACAACTACAAAAGTCCTAAAAATTTACGGGGCATTATTTTGGAATATATAAAAAATATTGGGCGAAGAAAATACAGAGGGGACCCACCAGGAGGTCACAAGCCTGGGGGCGCGCCCTACCCCCTGGGCGCGCCCCTGTGGCTTGTGGGCCCCCTGGCAGGCCTCCGGTGCCCATCTTCTGCTATATGATGTGTTTTGACCTGGAAAAAATCAGAAGAGATATTTCGGGATGATGCGCCGCCGTCTTGAGGTAGAACCTGGGCAGAAGCAATCTAGGGCTCCGGCGGAGCTGTTCTGCCGGGGAAACTTCCCTCCGGGAGGGGGAAATTGAAGCCATCGTCATCACCAACGATCCTCTCATCGAGAGGGGGTCAATCTCCATCAACATCTTCACCAGCACCATCTCCTATCAAACCCTAGTTCATCTCTTGTATCCGATCTTTGTCTCAAAACCTCAGATTGGTACCTGTGGGCTGCTAGTAGTGTTGATTATTCCTTGTAGTTGATGCTAGTTGGTTTATTCGGTGGAAGATCATATGTTTAGATCCTTAATGCTATTCAATACCCCTCTGATTATGAACATGAATATGCTTTGTGAGTAGTTACCTTTGTTCCTGAGGACATGGGAGAAGTCTTACTATAAGTAATCATGTGAATTTGGTATTCGTTCGATATTTTGATGAGATGTATGTTGTCTTTCCTCTAGTGGTGTTATGTGAACGTCGACTACATGGCACTTCACCATTGTTTGGGCCTAGGGGAAGGCATTGGGAAGTAATAAGTAGATGATGGGTTGCTAGAGTGACAGAAGCTTAAACCCTAGTTTATGCGTTGCTTCGTAAGGGGCTGATTTGGATCCATATGTTTCATGCTATGGTTAGATTTATCTTAATTCTTCTTTCGTAGTTGCGGATGCTTGTGAGAGGGGTTAATCATAAGTGGGAGGCTTGTCCAAGTAAGGGCAGCACCCAAGCACCGGTCCACCCACATATCAAATTATGAAAGTAATGAACGTGAATCATATGAGCATGATGAAAACTAGCTTGACAGTAATTCCCATGTGTCCTCGGGAGCGCTTTGCTTTATATAAGAGTTCGTCTAGGATTGTACTTTGCTACAAAAAGGATTGGGACACCTTGCTGCACCTTTGTTACACTTGTCACTTGTTACCCGTTATGAATTATCTTATCACAAAACTATCTGTTACCAATAATTTCAGTGCTTGCAGAGAATACCTTGCTGAAAACCGCTTGTCATTTCCTTCTGCTCCTCGTTGGGTTCAACACTCTTACTTATCGAAAGGACTACGATAGATCCCCTATACTTGTGGTTCATCATGGTTCATCATTCTTTACTTGGTGCTTCTGTAGTTCTTCAGTATATGTACCTGTGCATCGAATTATGCATTCGTGGTTGAACATATATTTGTAATAAACATGGTTCGATATGAAATAATTGATTGCCTACTTTCAAATTCAAAATCTATGATTTTTAAATGCAGGGATTAAATTAGGGATTAATTAGGGATTACACTGCACACGGTTTGCGAAAGCAAAACGTCTGCGATAGACATGGAGACCAGACACGTTTCTCGGATCCACTACATGTGCGATCAATCTCTACTGCACACACGATCAGCCAAGAAAAAACGTGTGCGATTAACAACAGCATCGCACACAGTTCCTTCTTATTAAATGTTTGTGAATGTCACCTTATCACACACGCTTAGCAATTATGAACTGTTTATGATGTTGTGTGCATCGCAAACGTTTGGTCATTGAAGAACACGTGCAATAGGTCTTCATCCGACGCAGTTACGATGGATGAATCATGTGGGATGTATTCAAGCTTTGCATATAGTTTTATAGGGACAACTGTATGCGCTCTTACATCAAATCGCATACAATCGAGGAAAAGTAAATGTGTGTGATTGTCTGCTTATCGTACATGTTCTATAATCGTGAATTGTTTGTGATGGGTCGCGCATCGTAAACGTAGCACCACAGAATACCGACTGCGATGGCAATGCGAGCACAAACAAATTGCAAGGATGAAGCGTTTTGGATATTCAAGATATCAGAAACAGTTTTATAGGGACAACTGTATGCATCAAGGCTCCCTATCCCCGACGGTTTCTGGGTCGTGTGGGAAGGGACCCCCTATCGCAGTCACTCACTTGGCGACGGTTCAAAACGCCATCACGGAAAGGGGTTAAAAACCGTTTGTATAACACCTCACTGTACCAGTGTTGGGAGCCTGAGAAGAGATGATCTTCCCAGGTTTCAGGACCACAGAGTCACAGAAAAGCAATTCAAATCAAAAATCCAAAGAAAAACAAAATAAAAAGAAATGGCCAAAATCCAGGGTTTCACAGTGATAGATAAAAAAGATAAGTAAAAGTGCGAAATAAAGTAAAAGTAAATAAATTGCAACAAGGTATTTTTGTGTTTTTGATTTTGCAGATCTAAAAATAATATGATAAAAGATAGACCCGGGGGCCATAGTTTTCACTAGAGGGTTCTCTCTTGAAAGAAAGCATACGGTGGGAAAACAAATTACTATTCAGCAATTGATAGAAAAGCGCATAGTTATGACGATTCCAAGGCAATGATCATGTATATAGGCATCACGTCCGAGACAAGTAGACCGACTCCTGCCTGCATCTACTACTATTACTCCACACATCGACCGCTATCCAGCATGCATCTAGTGTATTAAGTTAACAAGAACGGAGTAACGCCTTAAGCAAGATGACATGATGTAGAGGGATAGATCCAATCAATATGAACAAATAACATATTTATATCCTTAATGGCAATAATACAAATACGTGCCATGTCCCTTTCTGTCACTGGGATTGAGCACCGCAAGAATGAACCCATTACAAAGCACCTCTCCCATTGCAAGAAAAATCAATCTAGTTGGCCAAACCAAATCAATAGATCAAAGAGAAATACAAAGCTATATAAACCATGCATAAAAGAGTTCAGAGAAGACTCAAATAATATTCATAGATAATCAGATCATAAACCCACAATTCATCGGATCTCAACAAACACACCGCAAAAGAAGATTACATCGAATAGATCTCCAAGAACATCGAGGAGAACATTGTATTGAAGATCAAAGAGAGAGAAGAAGCCATCTAGCTACTAGCTATGGACTCGTAGGTCTGTGGTAAACTACTCACACATCATTGGAAGGGCAACAAGGTTGATGAAGAAGCCCTCCGAAATTGAATCCCCCTCCGACAGAGTACCGGAAAAGGTCCCCAGATGGGATCTTACGAAGACAGAAACTTGCGGTGGCGGAAAAGTATTTTTGGTGTGCCCTTGATCTACGAGGAATATTTGGGTATTTATAGAAGAAGAATTAGGGTTGGAAGTGCCACGGGGGCCCCACAATCCTGGAGGGCACGCCCCCCTAGGGCGCACCCCCTGAGCTTGTGGCCACATCGTGGCTCTTCTGGCCTCCTCCCGAAGCTTCCAGGGTGTCTCGTGTTCCAAGAAAAATCATCAAAAAGTTTCGTTCCATTTGGACTCCGTTTGGTATTGATTTTCTGCAAAGACAAAAACAAGGAAAAAAATAGCAACTGGCACTAGGCACTAGGTTAATAGTTTAGTCCCAAAAAATGATATAAAATAGCATAATAATGCATATAAAACATCCAAGATTGATAATATAATAGAATGGAACAATAAAAAATTATAGATACGTTGGAGATGTATCAGTGAACTGTATGCCGTATATCGCATACACCTTCATCTGGCTGCCCATTTCTATTGTTCTGGCTCATCGAAAACGGTTCATTGGAGTGAACCGTATGCCAGGCATCGCACACGCAACTATAATCTGAATCATGTTTGATGTCTCCGCCATCGCAAACGTTTTGTATCATTTTTGACGGTTTTTTACATCACCGTTTGCAATTAATGCATTGCACACAGTTTCATTGAAGGGTCTCTGATTGTAGTGTCATGTTTGGACCATCCTGCAGTAGTGGAGATTCTGTTCTTCAATTTGCACAAAGTTAAATATTTCCAGTAAGGCAGCTTGTTTCTAATGAGCAAGAAAATATTTTTCAGAGAAGTAATATATCATATCCTGGGGACTACGCACACAACCAGGAGCAAGAGTATTAAACCATATCTTAGCATCACCCTTTAACGAGAAAGGAAACAACTTAAGGATATAGTAGTAACAATTTTTTTCCTCGTGAGCAAATAGGGTGGATATATCATTCAGTTTAGTAAGATGTGCTACGACAGTTTCAGTTTCATAACCGTGGAAAGGATCGAATTCAACCAAAGTAATTAACTCAGAATCGACAGAGAATTCATAATCCTTATCAGTAACAAAGATAGGTGAAGTAGCAAACTTAGGATCATATTTCATTCTAGCATTCAAAAAAATTTCTTTCAGCTTACATAGTAGTTTTTTAAGATCATCTCTATCATTACAAGCAAGAAATTCCCTAGCTATCTCTCCATCCATAACATAACCCTCAGGTATCTTAGGCATTTCAATTCTAGGATAGCTAGGTGTTGGAAATATGCCTTAGAGGCAATAATAAAGTGGTTATTATTATATTTCCTTGTTCATGATAATCGTTTATTATCCATGCTATAATTGTATTGATCGGAAACTCAAATGCATGTGTGGATACATAGACAACAACATGTCCCTAGTGAGCCTCTACCGGACTAGCTCGTTGATCAAAGATGGATATGGTTTCCTAGCCATAGACATCAGTTGTCATTTGATAACGGGATCACATCATTAGGAGAATGATGTGATGGACAAGACCCAAACAATGAACGTAGCATATGATCGTGTCAAGTTTATTGCTATCATTTTCTGCATGTCAAGTATATGTTCCTATGACCATGAGATCATGCAACTCACTGACACTGGAGGAGTACCTTGTGTGTACCAAACGTCGCAACGTAACTGGGTGACTATAAAGGTGATCTACAGGTATCTTCGAGGGTGTCTGTTGAGTTGGCATGGATGATTTATCACTCCGTGTGACGGAGAGGTATCTCTGGGCCCTCTCGGTAATACAACATCACAATGAGCTTGCAAGCAATGTGACTGAAGAGTTAGCCACGGGATCTTGTATTACGGAATGAGTAAAGAGACTTGCCGGTAACGAGATTGAACTAGGTATGGTGATACCGACGATCGAATCTCGGGCAAGTAACATACCGATAGAC
Source organism: Thinopyrum elongatum (assembly GCA_011799875.1). Classification (NCBI taxonomy): domain Eukaryota; kingdom Viridiplantae; phylum Streptophyta; class Magnoliopsida; order Poales; family Poaceae; genus Thinopyrum; species Thinopyrum elongatum. The sequence continues at coordinate 401,402,705 of CM022298.1, read as the reverse complement.
AAAGGGAACTGCATACGGGATTGGCTGAATCCTTGATATCGAGGTTTGACCTATAAAGATCTTCATAGAATATGTAGGAACCAATATGGGCATCTAGGTCCCGCTATTGGTTATTGACCGTAGAGGTGTCTCGGTCATGTCTGCATAGTTCTCGAACCCGCAGGGTCTACACACTTAACGTTTGGTGACGATATAAGTATAGCTGAGTCATTATGGTGGTTACCGAAGGTTGTTCGGAGTCCCGGAAGAGATCCCGGATGTGATGAGGAACTCCGGAATGGTCCGTAGGTGAAGATTGATATATATGACGAAGGGTATCGGAGTCCGGAAGTGTTCCAGGGGCACCGGGTTATGACGAGGATGACCAAAAGGGGTTTCGGGGGCCCTCGGCAAGTGTTGAGGGGCCTCATGGGCCTAGAGGAGGGGGCACACCAGCCCACTAAGGGGTTGTGCGCCCCCCTCATCCCATCCTACGAGGCCAAGAGGGTTTGTGCGCCCCCCAGGGCTGCCTCTCCCTTGCTTGGGGGGCAAGGCACCTAGGGGGCCCACCCAAAACCCATCTAGGGTTGCCTTGTGGCCGTTGGCGCCCCCTAGGGGAAACCCTAGGGCACCTCCTCCTCCCCCCTTCCCCATATATATAGAGGGGTAGAGGGAGGGCAGCCGCACCCCATCTATGCCACGACGCTGCCCTCCCTCTCCCTCGTAGTCCTTCTTCTTCTCCGTGAGGCTTGGCGAAGCCCTGCTGAGATTTCTCCACCACCACCGCCATCACGCCGTCGTGCTGCCAGAGGACTCGAGCTACTACTTCACCATCACTCGCTGGATCGAGGAGGTGAAGGCGTCATCAAGCCGTACGTGTGTTGAACACGGAGGTGCTGTCCATTCGGCACTTGGATCGGGAGTTCGCGGGACGGATCATGATTGGATCGCGAAGATGTTCGACTACATCAACCGCGTTTCTCAACGCTTCCGCTTAGCGATCTACAAGGGTATGTAGATGCAATCTCTCCTCTCATAGATGTTCATCTCCTAGATTGATCTTGGTGAGCATGGGAAAATTTTGTTTCCCATGCAACGTTCCCAACACTAGGCCCAATAAGTGAATCATAATTTCCAGTTCCAATAATTTCATCGGTTCCAGTAATCTCATCAGTTTCAACATTTTCAAATTATTTAGCTTTAGCAAGTTGTTCATCAAGAAATTCACCTAGTGGCACAATATTATCAAGCAAAGTACTAGCATCATCAATAGCATCATTCATAGCAGAAGTAGCATCATCAAATACTTGTGACATATCAAAATTAATAGCAGGTGGTGGCGTCGCAAGCTTACTCAAAATAGAAGGTGAATCAAGTGTAGAGCTAGGTAACAGTTCTTTACCTTCCCTCGTCCTAGAGGAAACGATCTTGGTTCTATCGTCCTTAAGATTCTTCATAGTGATCGACAAATATAAATCCCAAGTGACTCAACAAATAGAGCTATTCTCCCCGGCAATGGCGCCAGAAAAAGGTCTTGATAACCCACAAGTATAGGGGATCGCAACCATTGTTTAGGGTAGAGTATTCAACCCAAATTTATTGATTCGACACAAGGGGAGCCAAAGAATATTTGCAAGTATTAGCAGTTGAGTTGTCAACTCAATCACACCTGGAGAACTAAATATCAGTAGCAGAGTGATCAGTAGCACAGTAATATGATAGTTTGATAGCAGTGGTAATGATAGGAACAGTAACGGTAATAGTAGCAGTAGCAGTTTTATAGTGGTTGTAACAGCAGCAACAACAACAATAGTAACTTAGCAAAGATCAATATGTGAAAAGCTCGTAGGCATTGGATTGGTGATGGATAATTATGTTGGATGACATTCATCATGTAACAGTTATAACCTAGGGTGACACAGAACTAGCTCCAATTCATCAATGTAATGTAGGCATGTATTCCGTATATAGTCATACGTGCTTGCGATAAGAACTTGCATGAAATCTTTTGTCCTAATCTCCCATGGTAGCGGGGTCCATAAGGAAACTAAGGGATATTAAGGCCTCCTTTCACTAGAGAACCGGAACAATGCATTAGCACATAGTGAATACATGAACTCCTCAAACTATGGTAATCACTTGAAAGAATCCCAACTATCATCACCTTGGGGTTTGCGGATCATAACACGTAATAGGTGTGTATTGCTTGCAAGATAGGATCAAGGACACAAATATACTCATGAAAACATAAAGGGTTTAGATATGAAATCATGGGACTCGAGCCCTAATGACAAGCATTAAGCATAGCAACATCAATCTCAGAACATAGTGGATACTAGGGATCAAGCCTTAACAAAACTAACTCGATGACATGATAAATCTCATCCAACCCATCACCATCGAACAAGCCTACGAGGAATTACTCACTCCTGCGATGAGCATCATGAAATTGGTGATGAAGAAGGGTTGGTGATGATGATGGCGATGAACCCCCCCCCCCCTCTCCGGAGCCCCGAACGGACTCCAGATCAGCCCTCCTGATGAAGAACAGGAGGTGGCGGCGGCTCCGTATCGTAAAACATGATGAAACTTCTTCTCTTATTTTTCCTCTGAATATAGGAATTTATAGTGCTGAGATTAGGGTCAGCGGAGCCTCGTGGCCCCCACAAGCCACCAGGGCATGTCGAGGGGTAGAGCAAATACCCACTGGAGGGGGGCCACCTGCTGCCCACGAGGCACCAGGGCGCGCCGAGGGGGGTGGGTGCGCCCTGGTGCCTCGTGGGCAGCAGGTGGCCCCCCTCCAGTGGGTATTTGCTCTAGTATTTTTATTTCTTCCATAAAAAATCTTCAAAAATTTTCTTCCAATTCCGATAATTTTTATTTCTGCACAAAAACAACACCATGGTAGTTCTGCTAAAAACAACATCAATCCTGGTTAGTTTCATACAAATTAGAGTCCAAACCAAGAGCAAAAGTGTTTGGAAAAGTAGATACGATGGAGACGTATCATGCCAGTGTACAAATCCATTGTACTATAAACATAATGTGCCAAGATTTACCTTTAGGAGGTTTAAATTGCTTGTTTGGTGTGTGCTGTGAAAAAAATAGAAACTTTTGCTGTAGTGCTTGAATTTTCATAATTCACTGGAACGTGGAAAAATTATGAACTTTTTACACAATACTTCTATGCAAATGTTTTATTATTTCCTAATTTTTCAGAATTTTTGGACTTACAGAAGTATGGTGTTTGTTCAGATCATTAGAGACTGTTCTGTTTTTGACAGATTCTGTTTTTGATGCATAGTTTGCTTGTTTTATAGTTTCTATATCTTATAATGGTCAATATAAATTGTAGAAAGGATAGGGTACAATAGGCATTATGTTAGAACAATTATTAATCTTGTCTTGACAGTACCAAAGTGAATGATTTGCTCTTTATCATACTAACCTATCTCACAAGTTCCGTTAAGTTTTGTGTGATTGAAGTTTTCAAGTTTTGGGTGAGATATCGATATGAGGAGAATAAGGAGTGGAAATACCCTAAGCTTGAGGATAACCAAGGCACCCCAAGGTAATATTCAAGGAATACCCAAGTGTCCATGCTTGTGGATGCCCCGGAAGGCATACCTTCTTTCGTCTTCAACATTATCGGTAACCTTACTTGGAGCTATATTTTTATTCGTCACATGATATGTGTTTTGCTTGGAGTGTCAATTCTTTTGTTGAAATTTTCTTGCTGTTATTTAGAACAATGTTTTTTATCCTTTATTTCAATAAAAGTGTCAAGTATAGCCTTTACCATGCCCAGTTTGCAAGTGTATGAGTTGTTGTTTCAAAATAGAAAGTTTTATATTATTGTCTGAATTCTCTAGAAAAGTCAGAATGTGATAAAATCTTGAAATTTTGACACAGTAAGCTATGATAAATTTTCTTCCGTGTGGTAAATTTTCAGAATTTTTGTGTTAAAGAAGTATGAATTTTCCTCCATCCTTTACAGACTATTCTGTTTAGACAGATTGCGGCTATGTTTGCATATGTTTGCTTGTTTAATGATTCTATTTGAGGATATGAATATTAAATATGAATAGAAATTTAGTATTCAATGTTTAATTATAATTTTAGTAATTTCATATAGTAGAGAATGATAAGGTTTTGCATTGATTTATACTAACTTATCTCACGAGTTCTTGTTGAGTTTTGTGTGGATGAAGTTTTTAAGATTTAGGAGAAACCGTGATATGAGATGAATTAAGGAGACACAAGAGCTCAAGCTTGGGGATGCCCGAGGCTCCCCAAGCTAATTTTCCAAGAAGTCTCAAGCAACTAAGCTTGGGGAAGCCCCGGTAGGCATCCCACTTTCTTCATCAACGACTGTTGGTTATTTTTGGTTGAGCCTAAGTTTTTACTTGTTCACATGATATGTGCTATTCTTTGAGAGCCCTTTTATTTTTGTTTCCTATTTCAATAAAATTCTTAGTTCTAAAAGTTTTAACTGAGAGAGAGAGAGAGTCCTCACATAGCTACTTAATTATTTGACTACTCATTGATCTTCACTTATATCTTTTGGAGTAGTTTGTCATTTACTCTTGTTCTTCACTTATATCCTAAGAGTAAACTATTGAAAGAATTGAATATCATAAAATTGAAATTATATGTGCTTCATATGCTTGTACCATGGGGAGTAATGACTTCACATATAATAAGTATAATTGGTAAAATTTATTGAAATTCAGCAAACACAACATTGGTCACTTGAACAATTCATTAAAGAATATTAAAGGAAGAGAAATTTCACATATAAATATACTATCTTGGACATCTTCTATGACTGTGAGCCCCCATTAATTATTTTCAAGCTTGATCAAGTAGTTGACGTTGGACAAGGAAGACAACGTAATGGGTTATGTTTGTTTATATTCACGTAGAAGTTATATTGACATGGATCCTCTAACATGTGGTGCTTGCTTAGGATCTTTTGCTAGCCAAAAATTCGTACTAAGTAGAGATACTAATTGTGCATCCAAAAACCCTTAAACCCAATTTCTTGTCATGAGAGTCCACCATATCTACCTATGGATTGAATAAGATCCTTCAAGTACGTTGTCATCGGTGCAAAAAGCAATACAAATTGCTCCTAAATATGTGTAATCTTTTATTGGAAGGGAAAATAAGCTTTGTACGAACTTGTGAAAGTGAAGAAATAAAACCGACAGACTGCATAATAAAGGTTGCTATCACAAGGGGCAATATAAAGTGACATTCATTTCCATTAAGAGCTTGCACATCCAAAAATAAAAAGCGCATGACAACCTCTGCTTCCCTCTGCGAAGGGTCTATCTTTTACTTTTCTGCATTTACTCTTATGCAAGAGTCAGTAATGTTCATCCCTATTCCGCTCTTTTTATTCTCTAGTGGGCAAGCATCATGTGGTAGGGAATGATCCAGGCACATATATCCAGTTGAGTATAGGTGATCATGAGTTATTATTGTTACATTATCCCTGAGATAAATAAGTTGGGAGGCGAAAATTAAGCCCCTATCTTCCTATGTGTTTGACTGAAACGGTTTGTCCTAAAAATATGCTTTGAGTGTCAGCAATCATGGAAGACTAAATTATAGTTGAGTATGTGGAATTTGCTAAAACAAAGCTCTTACATAGAGCCTTTTTAAAATAAGATGAACTGTAATTGTTTGATGACTGAGAACATAGTTTGTTGGTTTTCAAGAAAGTTTATGGTCTATACTTTAACATGTAATAGCTTGCTACTTGATCATGAGAAGTTTTATGAGATGAGCTAGTGTTTATAATATATAATGATTCTAGATAAAGTGTTTGAAATTATCATTGATCAAACTTATGCACTACGCTAGCATTCACACTTCATAAATTATTTCTTTTATCATTTACCTACTCGAGGACGAGCATGAGTTAAGCTTGGGGATGTTGATACGTCTCCAATGTATCTATAATTTATGAAGTATTCATGCCATGTTTATAATAGTTTTATATCATTTTGGTGCACTTTTATATTATTTTAATTAATCTAGTGCCCAGTGCCAATTCCTGTTTTTTGCATGTTTTTTGTTTTGCAGAAAAACCATACCAAACGAAGTACAAATGCGATAAATTTTTACGGAGATTTATTTTGGAATATATGTGATTTTGGGAGGAAGAATCAACACAAGACGGTGCTTGAGGGCTCCACAAGGCAACAGGGTGCGGCCTACCACCTGGTCGTGCCCCCTTGCCTTGTGGACACCTCGTAGGTCGGTTGAAGCCCTTGTCGGTGTCAAAACCGGCAGACCTCGGGGTAGGGGGTCCCGAGCTGTGGATTCTCGGATTAGTGGTAACAGGGACGAGGGACACGATGTTTTACCCAGGTTCGGGCCCTCTTAATGGAGGTAAAACCCTACGTCCTGCTCTTGTTTATATTGATGGAGTATCAAGTACAGAGTTGATCTACCTCGAGATCATACGTTGTGGTCTAAACCCTAGAGGTATGATGAGTAATGTCATAATGATCTATCAACTAGCCTGGCCTCGGCTTATATAATGTACCAGAGGCCTAGGATAACAAGAGTCCTAGTCGAATACGTTGGTGGAGAGGAGTCCTTGTCTTGATCACCAAGTCTTGTGGAATCTTCTTCGTATATGTCATCGGCTGTTCGAACTGGCCCATTAGTGAACCACCATGGGGGTCCTTGGCCCGACCCACCGGTCGGGAGACGACGTGGTGAGTACCCCCTAGTCCAGGACACCGTCAGTAGCCCCCTGAACCGGTCTTCAAGTTGGGGACGCTCCTCGGTTCCTCCAAACTTTCTTCATCTTCGGTCGTCGGTCTTGAAAACTGGTTCAACAAATCTTCCCATCTTTGATCTTGAGGATTGCCGAGCTAAATCCGAAGAGTTTACACGTCGGGCATCTGAGGAGCCCTTTAAGTCTTCGGCCTTTATCAATGCCTTATTATTTTTACGCCACAACTCGGGTTTTAAGTGTTTCCCATGCAGCGGTGTCCTCTTGCGTCCGAGCTCCAATGCCGGACTGCATTTGAGGTGTCTTTTTGCAGCCGAGCACCAACGCCGGACTGCTTCCGAGCTCCAACGCCGGACTGTATCCGAGCTCCAACGCCGGACTGTATCTGAGGTGTCATAGATCACCTTGGTTCAAAAAGGTTGAAGGAGTTCAGCCGAGCTTAATGCCAGAAATGCCCTCTATGGAGCCAGCCACTTGTATCTCAGCTTTATGCCGGACTGCTTCCATCCTAGCTTTATGTCGGACTACTTGCATCCGAGCTTTATTGCCGATATATTTTTCTTGATCTTTGCAATTTGTTTGCTGACGAGACATATAGCCAGTAGCCCTCAAGGTGCGTATCGGTCTAAAACCCGAGATGCACCTGAATGAAAACATGAAACCGCTGATCCCAGTAGCCTCTGAGACTCAGGTCGATTCGAGAAATCGGCCTGAGGATCAACTCCTAGCTCGGAATCATACTTAGGAATAGAAACATGGTGTAATGTATTAAAGGAAATAGTGATCAGCAGACGGGTCCTTGAGAGAGGGTCTTGAGAAGTTGCCGTAATATATTAGCTTGATGCCGGATAGGTCCAGATGGTACCTATTGTTGTCCGAAGACGCATTTGCCCATAGGTCGGTCAAGCCGAACACTGGGCATTATGAATTTTCTGCATTGAATAGGCAATGCAGTAGCCCTCGAGCCACTGGTCGGGTGGCAACACCAGATCAGGGGATCGATGTGCCCCTTTAATATTTATAAATGATAAGCGCGAAGCCCAATAGCCCCCGAGCCTTAATGTGGGCACGGGTGGCCGAATTAAGGATCGATATCCGTTTGATAGAAAATCTTGTTGTGTTTAACACAAACTTCTCGGAAAGAGAATAAAGATCTCTTAAAGGAGCGAGAGCTAACGAAAGTTGATCTCGCCAAGGTCGTCCTCAAGGGGCTTAATAGATAGGAAATCAATGTCAATAGGGAATTATGAGAGCGTTATGTCAGCTGCTCGGTTGTCTCAGCGAGATTGTGCCCTTGACTCTTTGAAAGATTGGCTACAATTATTTGACTTTTGCTCGCAATTTATGTGTAATGATTCTATGTACCTAAGTACTTTACATCATTAAAGCTCGGATCCGTATAGTACAAAACTTTGTTGACCGACCATCGGCTTCAACCTCCTCAGCCAGTAGCCGAGGAGTGTTTGTCCCACTTTATAAAGCCTTTATGAGGGCAAAGATTTATGGCAAACGAGGCAATCCGGCCATACGGTTTTATAAACAAAGGTATGTGGAGAGATATGTTATATTACTATGTAAGAAACATCTTTCAAAGAAATAGTTCCGCCATCGGTTCCTTTCTTTGAGTTCTCATGCTGACCATGATCATGAAACCTCGTCTCCGATCAACGTGGGAGGAAAATATTGAGGATTTAGTTAGGGGAAAGTTCCCAAACTCTGTGGTCCATGATGAACCAGAATTTTCGCTTCCATCGTTGCCGACCAATTATATCCTTTAAGATGGCTAGCTTTCGGCTTCACCCAGTCTGAGGTGCTAATCCGGATGACCCGGTAGTAACAATCACAGAGGTGCTCCCTTTACCGCCTAGCCGAACAATCGGGAACATAGGGGTAAGCACAGGAGCCAGGCAAGCCAGCTTGGCCAAAATCTTAAGTCAAATTGATGCATATTTATGGCTTTATTACGATAATTATGGAAGGCAAATTCTCCATTCAGACTGTTTATAACCTGAAAGTGGCCCATCGTCGGCTTCCACCCCTTTGTAGATGCTACACAGGGTGTTTTCGTACTAACAATACAACCCTTAGCCGACGTCTCGGTGCCTGGAGGCAGTTGTGTTAGCGGAAACGAGGCAATCAGATATGCGGGCTTTATAACTTTCACTTAGTCAGAGGAGTTTGAAGTTCGGGGCCAGTTACTAGCCCCTGGTTAGTGTTCGGTGTCAGCCGGGGTCAAACCAGTAACACTTCGGCCAATCTTATGAAAGGCCCATTGTTTAATACGGTCATCGGATCGCCGACCAGTTTACGCTCATTGTGACAGTAAGTTTTCGACTTTCTCCACTTAGGTACTTGACCAGTTAAATCGGAAGTACAATCGCAGTGGTTCTCCCTTTGCACTCCTAGCCGAACAAAGTGGAACGTAGGAGGCAAGCACAGGAGCCGGGCGACTCAACTATTGACCGAAGACACAATTCGAAACTCGTGCATATAAAGCAATATCCGAGAATGTTTTGCCGAGGACTCCTCAAAGTGCCTTGGCTTTTGGTGGGTTTGGCTCTAGTCGCAGCCCCCCGTTGATATTGCCGAAGCTTTAAATGTGTCAAGCGTCATACTGTGAGACTTATGCTGGAAACACATAAATAGTTTAAAAGTGCCATAGGCTTGGAAAACCAAAAAAAACTTCAGTAAAAACTTTACGCCCGCGCTAAATCAAGTCATTTGGTGCCAATCCGAAAATTGGTCGTACTTTTGCGCTTCTGTCGTGGATTAATATGACACATCCGATCTCAAGGCTTCAAGCGGGTCAGCCTACGGCTGCAACCTCCTATCCCGAAGGCGGAGTACTGCTCTTTAGGCCAGTTTAGCGAACTAAACTCAAGCGGCATTAGAGAGAAAACAGGCTATCCGGCTATTGACCACACACTCGAGTCGAGAAAGGAGTGGTAGAAAAAGACTTTGCAACGACTTAGAAGAAGAACACTTATTATAAAACAGCTCATATAAATTTACGAGCCCCCAGTTAACATGGGAAAGGAAGTGTTTTTACAAACAACGCATGTGAGCATGGTCGAACCGAACACAAATTAAAAATGTAATAACTTTGAGCATGAAAGCGACTTAGTTGGTTAATGTGTTCGACGTTGATGATGTGGGCCGAGCTTGCGGCGGGTCGAGGTCCCAGCCCCCAAGCCGGTCCCGAGGTGCCCGAGTGAAGAGCTCGGCTCGATGAAGTGGCGATGCCGCAAGATCGATGTGGCGAGCCGAAGCCCCTGGTCCAGCCGAGGTGAAAAAAACCCTCATGACCGAGGTGACGAAGAGCTCGGCGGAAAAAAGAAGTGTTTAACAATCAACATTTGAATGAACAACTTTTTTGTTTAACACAAATATAATGTTTGGTTGAACCGAACAAGAAATAAAATAAAATAAAATTTTTTAAAGAAAAAACTGAGCATGGAGGCGACTTAGCTGGTTAATGTGCTTGGTATTGTTGACGAGGTCCGAGCTCGTGGCGGGACAAAGACGTAGTCCGCAGCCTAGCCAAGGTCCCAGCCCCCAAGCCCGAGGTAACCGAGTGAGGAGTTCGGCTTGATGAGGTGGTGATGCCGCATGGTCGATGTGGCAAGGCGAAGCCCCCGGTCCAGCTAACATGACGAAGCTGGTCGGCTGGTGATGCCGAAGTCACCGGAGTAGGTTGATGAAGAGATGGCGAAGCCCCCGGTCTAGCCGAGGTGACGGGGCAGGTCGGTAGTATGACGTTTGCAGCCCCATGCCGGCCGAGGTGTCGAAGCAGGTCGGTGTGGTGGACATTGGCTTGGTCAGCCGGATTAGTATTTGGGATTTCTTCGGAATCGTCCTTCGGTACTATGGTGCGAGGGGCGAGTCCGGCCAGGGTTGACTCCTGATGTTCGGACGCCGAAGTCGCGTCCAGGATTGAAGCTGGATACGGGATAAGAGAGGCGAGTCCGGCCGGAATTGACTCCTGATCTTCGGACGCAGAGGTCACATCCAGGCTTGAAGAAACAATAGTGCGGCGATGCCGACGCGGGCCGGATCTTGTGACGCGGTCGATGCCCGCTTGATGAAGTGACCATGCAGCGATGCCGGTGTGCCCGCTCCGTATAATTCGTGGGGTGACAATGTTGGTGATGATTTACCCTTCACGATGCTGAACTCATGTTCGGCTTGCCGAGATAATGATCCGAATAGGTTGAGTTCGGCTCGATGAAGCGATGACCCGTCTGGCGCAGGTCGGCTGCCGTGCAGCAACGTTACCAGGCTGGTTTGACACCGGCGCAACGGTGAAGGTTACCTTCGAAAAGGAGCAAAAATTTTGAGCATGTGTTCGAAAACAAATCACAATACCCTAGAAAGAGATTCCTCCAAAAAGGTTGTCAAATATCCCGTTCATGAAGAAAGATGAACTCAGGTCGGATTCGTATTCGCGCAGAAAACATATCTGAAAATTGATGTGCTCATCGGAGGTTTCCCGGAGTTTGAACGGTCGGATCGAGCTGAAATTTTGATGGGCGGTAGATATAGGAATTCCGCAGCCGATCAACGGTTGGATCTTACAAAGGACGTCTGAGATAGATGCTGGACACCACGCTCCAAACTCGTCCGGATTCTCGTCCAGATTCGACAGGGCTCCGGTATATCGGAGATCGACGGAGATCGCTCCATTGGAACAAGACAAAATTTTACAGGGTTGTTATAGACTCAATTCCGCACAATTCCACCAAATGAATCATCAAAGCGATGCTCAAGGAGGCGGTGGCCGCGGATACAAGTTCGCTGTCCGGAAAAACAGCACGGTCGCCCGAGGGCAATGTTGACGTTGAGCCCCCGAGCTCCATGGATGATTCCTCCATGATCATAATAGAGATCGAAGTTGACGTTGATGAAGGCCCTCATCCGAACATGATGATCGGAGGCAGAGGACAGTCCTCGGTTGAGCCAAGGTAACCAGTCGAGCCGGAGACGAAGATGCCGACGTCGCAGTTGATCTGCAGGCGAGCCATTGATCCTTTGCCGATCACACAGCGGAACTCTCAATGAAAGCACCATTGTCGGTGTCAAAACCGGCAGACCTCGGGGTAGGGGGTCCCGAGCTGTGGATTCTCGGATCAGTGGTAATAGGGACGAGGGACACGATGTTTTACCCAGGTTCGGGCCCTCTTAATGGAGGTAAAACCCTACGTCCTACTCTTGTTTATATTGATGGAGTATCAAGTACAGAGTTGATCTACCTCGAGATCATACGTTGTCGTCTAAACCCTAGAGGTATGATGAGTAATGTCATAATGATCTATCGACTAGCCTGGCCTCGGCTTATATAATGTACCAGAGGCCTAGGATAACAAGAGTCCTAGTCGAATACGTCGGTGGAGAGGAGTCCTTGTCTTGATGACCAAGTCTTGTGGAATCTTCTTCGTATATGTCATCGGCTGTTCGAACTGGCCCATTAGTGAACCGCCATGGGGGTCCTCGGCACGACCCACTGGTCGGGAGACGACGTGGTGAGTACCCCCTAGTCCAGGACACCGTCAGCCCTTCTTCGCCGCAAGAAATTTAATTTCTGGATAAAAATCCGCTCAAAATTTCAGCCCAATCGAAGTTACGGATCTCTGGGAATATAAGAAACGGTTTTCGGCCAGAAATAGGGTCGCGAAACAGAAGAGAAACAGAGAGAGATCCTATCTTGGAGGGGCTCCTACCCTCCGGGAGCCAAGGCTGCCAAGGACCAGAAGGGAAACCCTCCTCCCATCAAGGGGGGAGGCCAAGCAAGAAGAAGAAGGAGGGGGGCTCTCTCCCGTCTCTTCCAGTGGCGCCAGAGTGCCGCCGGGGGAACCATTGTGACGGCGTTATACACCAACAACTTCTCCGCCGTCAACGCCAACTCTCCCCCCCTCTATGCAGCGGTGTAACCTCTCTCTTCCCGCCGTAATATCTACTTAAATATGGTGCTTTATGTCACATATTATTATCCAATGATGTGTTGCCATCCTACGATGTTTGAGTAGATTTGTTTTGTCTTATGGGTTGATTGATGATCTTGATTTGTTTGAGTTGTATGTTTTATTTTTCTCATGTTCTATTGTGCCTTCCATGCCACGCACACGTGGGGGATTCCTGTTGTAGGGTGTTGCAATACGTTCATGATTCGCTGTAGTGGGTTGTGATTGCTTGTATCTGCGTTGGTTTTTCCCTGAAGAGGAGAGGATGATGTCCCTGAAGAGGAGAGGATGATGCAACACAACAAAGGTAAGTATTTCCCTCAGTTATGAAACCAAGGTTATCAATCTAGTAGGAGAACCAAGCAACACTATGTAAACAACACTTGCACACAAACAACAAATACTTGCAACCCAACACGTAAGAAGGGTTGTCAATCCCTCCTCGATATTGAGATAGATTAAATTGTATGAGATTTGATAAATAGATCTAACTAAAACATAAAATAAAATAAATAAAAGAAAAATGTAGCAAGGTATTTTTGGTTTATATGATAGGAAAATAGACCAGGGGGTCGTAGTTTTCACTATAGGCTTCTCTCGAGAAAATAGCATACGGTGGGTAAACAAATCACTGTTGGGCAATTGATAGAAAAGCGAATAATCATGATGATATCCAAGGCAATGATCATGTATATAGGCATCACGTCCAAGATTAGTAGACTGAAATGATTCTGCATCTACTACTATATCTTCACACATCGATCGCTATCCAGCATGCATCTAGTGTATTAAGTTCATGGAAAAACGGAGTAATGCAATAAGAACGATGACATGATGTAGACAAGATCTATTCATGTAGGAATATACCCCATCTTTTTATCCTTAATAGCAACAATACATGCATGTCATGTCTCTTTCTGTCACTGAGATTGAGCAACGCAAGATCGAACCCATCACAAACCACCGCTTCCCATGGCAAGAAAAATAAATCTAGTTGGCCAAACCAAACCAAAATTTTGGAGAAGAAATACGAGGCTATAACAATCATGCATAAAAGAGTTCAGCAAAGACTCAAATAATATTCATGGATAGAACTGATCATAAACCCACAATTCATCGGATCCCAACAAACACACCACAAAAAGGAGTTACATCAAATAGATCTCCAAGAACATCGAGGAGAACATTGTATTGAAGATCAAAAAGAGAGAAGAAGCCATCTAGCTACTAGCTATGGACCCGTAGGTCTGTGGTAAACTACTCACGCATAATCGGAGGGGCAACAGGAATGATGAAGAACCCTTCCGTGATCGTTGCCCCCTCCGGCAGAGTGCCAGAAAAGGCCTCTAGATTGGATCTCGTGGTTCTGGAACTTGCGGCGGCTGGAATTGTGTTCCGTCGACTCCCCTATGGTTTTCAAGATTTAGAGTATTTATAGAGGCGAAGGTCGGTGGAGAAGCTTCCCGTGGGCTCCACTACCCACCAGGGCGCGCCGGGGGTCTCTGGCGCGCCCTGGTGCCTAGTGGGTCCCACGGGCCTCCTCCCGTGCACTTCTTTGCCTCCCTGGGTGTCTTCTGTCCAGAAAAAAAAATCTCCAAAAAGTTTTGTTGCATTTGGACTTTGTTTGGTATTGATATTCTGCAAAGTAAAAAACAAACAGAAAACCGCAACTGGCACTGGGCACTATGTCAATAGGTTAGTCCCAAAAAATGATATAAAGTTGCTAGTAAATGAATATAAAATATCCAAGATTGATAATATAACAGGATGGAACAATCAAAAATTATAGATATGTTGGAGACGTATCAACATCCCCAAGCTTAATTCCTTCTCGTCCTCGAGTAGGTAAATGATAAAACCGAATTTTTGATGTGGAATGCTGCATAACATGTTTATCACATATTCTTCTCTTTTGTAGCATGGACATTTGGACTTTTTGATGATTCAAAGCAATAGTCTATAATTGACATGAGGACATCAATACTCAAGCATATCAACAAGAAACCATGTCTTTCAAAAATATCAACACTAAAGAAAGCTATCCCTAGCCCATTATGCTCAATCATTGATCCATTCATGAAACACACTCAAATATTAACTATGCCCAATGCACAACTATGATAATAGTGTTCCCTAGTTGGTTCTTTATAATAGAAGATGGAGACTCAATAAAAATAAAAATTGCATAAAGTAAATAGATAGGCCCTTTGCAGAGGGAAGCAGAGATTTGTAGAGGTGCCAGAGCTCAAAGCTTAAATTGAGAGATAAAATTGTTTTGAGAGGCATGCTTTTCCTGTCAACGAAAACGACCGACAATTCCCAATACTTTCCATGCTAGATAAATCATAGGCGGTTCCCAAACATAAAATAAAGTTTATTCCTTTTTCCACCATTCTTTCACAATCCATGGCTAGCCGTATCCATGGGTGCCTTCCATACCAACACTTTCCAAGGAATTTATTATTGAAAACATAATTTTTTTTTTTCATTTCTAGACTAGGCATCCCTATTACCTGCCACACTCTCGTGCAATGACAAGTGAATAAACACACATCTTGAGAATAACATATCTAGCATGGAAAATATTGGCCACCCCCTGCCGCTTCATGAGGGACTGGGCATCCCTATTACCTGCCACACTCTCGTGCAATGACAAGTGAATAAACACACATCTTGAGAATAACATATCTAGCATGGAAAATATTGGCCACCCCCTGCCGCTTCATGAGCGGTACGGGCACACAAAAAGGAATTTCATTTTGAAAATTAGAGTTGGCACATACAAATTTACTTGGAACGGCACGGAAATATCGCATATAGGTAGGTATGGTGGACTCATTGGCACAACTTGGTTTAAGGAGTTTGGATGCACAAGCAGTATTCCCGCTTAGTACAAGGAAAGGCTAGCAAATAGATTGAGAAGCAACCAACCAAAAAACAAAAACGGTCATAAACGAGCATTACACATAACTAACACCGAATAATGCACCACAAGTAGGATATAACTTCATTGCATAACTATTGACTTTCGTCTTGCATAGGGAATCACAAACATAAACACCAATATTCTTACTAAAGCATAATTACTCACCAACATGACTCACATATTACTATCTCCATATCTCAAAACTATTGCAAGGAATCAAGTTTATAATGTCCAATGATCTTCATGAAAGTTTTTATTATATCCCCCTTGGATATCTATCACTTTGGGACTAATTTCATATATTACCATTGCTACTAACAAAGCTCTCAAACAAATTTAAGTGAAGCACAAGAGCATAAATATTTCTTCAAAACAATTTTCATCTCTCAAAATAATATAAGTGAAGCAATGAGAGTATATTTCTTTAAAATTTTACTAACTCTCAAAATAATCTAAGTGAAGCATGAGAGTATTTCTTCAAAGATTAAACTACCACCGTGCTCCAAAAGATATAAGTGAAGCACTAGAGCAATTCCATAGCTCAAAAAATTTAAGTGAAGCACATAGAGCAATTCTAACAAATTATAGCATCATTATGGATCTCTCAAATAGGTGTGTCCAGCAAGGATGATTGTGGCAAACTAAAAAGAAAAACAAGAAAAGACTCATATAATACAAGACGCTCCAAACAAAACTCATGATATGTGACGAATAAAAATATAGCTCCAAGTAAAATTACCGATAGTCGTTAGAAGAAAGAGGGGATGCCTTCCGGGGCATCCCCAAGCTTAGTTGCTTGGTACTCCTTGAATATTACCTTGGGGTGCCATGGGCATCCCCAAGCTTAGGCTCTTTTTACTCCTTATTCCTTCATCCATCGTGATCTCACCCAAAACTGGAAAACTTCAATCACACAAAACTTGACAAAATCTTCGTGAGATCCGTTAGTATAAGAAAACAATTCACTACTTTAAGTGTTGTTGCAACCCATTCATATTTTGTTATTGAATTATACCTACTGTATTCTAACTTTACCATGGCTTATACCCCCCGATACAATCCATAGATTCATCAAAATAAGCACACAATGCAACGAAAACAGAATCTGTCAAAAACAGAACAGTCTGTAGAAAACTGAATTAATCTCATACTTATGTAACTCCAAAACTTCTAAAAAATTAGGAAAACAGAGGCAATTTTCATATAAATCTTGTGTAAAAAAATAAGAATTTTTCGTTGCTCTAGTGATTTTTAACAATTCTTCTACTTGACATAAGAGTTTCTATTTTCCAACAGGATCTAGTCAACTATCACCCAAGCCATCCTAAAGGCATTACTTGGCACAAACACTAATTAAAAAATAAAAAGCACAATCATAACAGAGGCATAATTTTGTATTTATTGAAAAACAGAAAAGAAACAAAAATTTAAAGGATAAATATTGGGTTGCCTCCCAACAAGCGCTATTGTTTTACGCCCCTAGCTAGGCATAATGCATAGATTCAAGTATTGTCTTCTTTCTTCTTATTTTATATAGATGTGTTTTTGTTAGGAGGTTTCTCAAATATAACTTGAAACACATTATCCATATAAATTTTAGCATTACAAGTTGTCCATTTGCAAATCCCCTTTGATTACCGCCTACGATCCAAGAATATTGTTGATTAACATCGTTGAAAACTTGTTGGATCATATCCAAAACGGGAACTTCCTTTTTAAGATTCTCATCAAAGATGTGATCATTGCCAAGCAAATGTCTTAACACATAATCACTATTGTAAAGGATCTCATCTATTACCGGTTTTTCATGGTTCATACCATAAAAATCAAAGATCTCCTTAGCTTCCCACACTATGTGATCGAATTCATTCATAAGGACAAGGGTAGCTATTTTATTAGCTCTAGGATCCTTTATTACAGGTAGCTCATAAAACAATCTTTGCAAGGTAGGATGAGTATGAATAAATCTATTCTCAAGTTTCAGAACTAGTGCTGAAATAGCTTCCGCATAAGCTTTAGTTCTTTTAAGTATAGGAGCATCATCACAAGTCAAAGTTCCAACGCAATTAAAGAATTCTTGGATGGCACCTTTTCCTATAACATTCCCTTGTCCCCAAAAAAAATTTAGCATCCAGATTAGCAGAAAGTCCAATCTTAGGAGTTCTGTCATCATCTGTTTCTGCCATACCAAAATCACTCATGATGATAGGTTCAAAGCAAGCAAAGAACCAAACAAGAGAAGGGCAAACGGAAAATATTTTTAAATTTTTGCAAAAATGTTTTAGTAGTGGGGGAGATGAAAATGAGAGGCAAATGGCAAATAAAGTAATTGCAAGGAGATGAGATTTTTGATTGGGTACTTGATAGATGTTGATGATGTCTCCCCGGCAACGGCGCCAGAAATTCTTCCCGATTGCTTATATCTACATTGGTTTTTCCCCGAAGAGGAGAGGATGATGCAGCACAACAATGGTAAGTATTTCCCTTAGTTATGAAACCAAGGTTATCAATCCAGTAGGAGAACCAAGCAACACTATGTAAACAACACTTGCACACAAACAACAAATACTTGCAACCCAACGCGTAAGAGGGGTTGTCAATCCCTCCTCGGTATTGAGATAGATTAAATTGTATGAGATTTGATAAATAGATCTAACTAAAACACAAAATAAAATAAATAAAGGAAAAATGAAGCAAGGTATTTTTGTTATATGATAGGAAAATAGACCCGGGGGTCGTAGTTTTCAATATAGGCTTCACTCGAGAAAATAGCATACGGTGGGTAAACAAATTACTGTTGGGCAACTGATAGAAAAGCGAATAATCATGACGATATCCAAGGCAGTGATCATGTATATAGGCATCACGTCCAAGATTAGTAGACCAAAACGATTCTCCATCTACTACTATTACTCCACACATCGATCGCTATCCAGCATGCATCTAGTGTATTAAGTTCATGGAAAAACGGAGTAATGCAATAAGAACAATGACATGATGTAGACAAGATCTATTCATGTAGGAATATACCCCATCTTTTTATCCTTAATAGCAACAATACATGCGTGTCATGTCTCTTTCTGTCACTGAGATTGAGCACCGCAAGATCGAACCCATCACAAACCACCTCTTCCCATGGCAAGAAAAATAAATCTAGTTGGCCAAACCAAACCAAAATTTTGGAGAAGAAATACGAGGCTATAACAATCATGCATAAAAGAGTTCAGCAAAGACTCAAAAAATATTCATGGATAGAACTGATCATAAACCCACAATTCATCGGATCCCAACAAACACAACACAAAAAGGAGTTACATCAAATAGATCTCCAAGAACATCGAGGAGAACATTGTATTGAAGATCAAAAAGAGAGAAGAAGCCATCTAGCTACTAGCTATGGACCCGTAGGTCTGTGGTAAACTACTCATGCATAATTGGAGGGGCAACAGGGATGATGAAGAACCCCTCCGTGATCGTTGCCCCCTCCGGCAGAGTGCCAGAAAAGGCCTCTAGATTGGATCTCGTGGTTCTGGAACTTGCGGCGGCTGGAATTGTGTTTCGTCGACTCCCCTAGGGTTTTTGGGATTTTAGAGTATTTATAGATGAGAAGGTCGGTGGAGAAGCTTCCCGTGGGCTCCACTACCCACCAGGGCGCGCCGGGGGCCTTTAGCGCACCCTAGTGCCTTGTGGGCCCCACGGGCCTCTTCCCGTGCACTTCTTTGGCTCCCTGGGTGTCTTCTGTCCAGAAAAAAAATCTCCAAAAAGTTTCTTTGCATTTGGAGTTCATTTGGTATTAATATTTTGCAAAGTAAAATACAAGCAGAAAACAACAACTAGCACTGGGCACTATGTCAATAGGTTAGTCCCAAAAAATAATATAAAGTTGCTAGTAAATAAATATAAAACATCCAAGATTGATAATATAACATCGTGGAACAATCAGAAATTATAGGTACGTTGGAGACATATCAGGTTGCGAGAGTGACAGAAGCTTAAACCCGAGTAAGGGGGTTGTTGTGTGTGGGAGTGATACATCTCCAATGTATCTATAATTTTTGATTGTTCCATGCTATTATATTATCTGTTTTGGATGTTTTATATGCATTAATATGCTATTTTATATTATTTTTGGGACTAACTTATTAACCCAGAGCCCAGTGCCAGTTTCTGTTTTTTCCTTGTTTTTGAGTTTTACAGAAAAGGAATACCAAGCGGAGTCCAAACGGAATAAAACTTTCGCGATGATTTTTCTTGGACCAGAAGACACACGTAGGACTTGGAGATGAAGTCAGAGGAGTCCCGAGGCGGCACAAGCCTCAGGGGTGCGCCCTAGGGGGCGCGCCCTGAGGGATTGTGGGCCCCTCGGAGCTCCTCCAACCCTAATTCTTGGCCTATAAATTCAGAAATATTCCCAAACGACCAGAAGCGTCCACCAAAATACTTTTCCACCGTCGCAACCTTCTGTACCCGTGAGATCCCATCTTGGGGCCTTTTTCGGCATCTTGCCGGAGGGGAATTCGATCACGGAGGGCTTCTACATCAACTCTATTGCCCTTCCGATGAAGCGTGAGTAGTTTACCACAAACCTACGGGTCCATAGCTAGTAGCTAGATGGCTTCTTCTCTTTCTTTGATCTTCAATACAATGTTCTCCTCGATGTTCGTGGAGATCTATCCGATGTAATATTCTTTTGCGGTGTGTTTGTCGAGATCCGATGAATTGTGGATTTATGATCAGATTATCTATGAATATTATTTGAATCTTCTCTGAATTCTTATATGCATGATTTGATATCTTTGTATTTCTCTTCGAATTATCGGTTTGGTTTGGCCAACTAGATTGGTTCCTCTTGCAATGGGAGAGGTGCTTAGTTTTGGGTTCAATCTTGCGGTGTCCTCACACAGTGACAAAGTAGGGGTAGCGAGGCACATATTGTATTGTTGCCATCAAGGGTAAAAAGATGGGTTTTCATCATATTGCTTGAGTTTATCCCTCTACATCATGTCATCTTACTTAAGGCGTTACTCCCGTCTTTTGAACTTAATACTCTAGATGCATGCTAGATAGCGGTCGATGTGTGGAGTAATAGTAGTAGATGCAGGTAGGAGTAATCTTGCAAGTGAGTAATCTTTTATTTACTTTTATTTTGTTTTATAAACCAAAAACCCAAAAATACCTTGCTGCAATTTATTTACTTTTATTTTGTTTTACGTTTTAGTAATCTTTTATATCTATCTCTATCAGATCTTATCCTTGCAAGTGACCGTGAAGGGATTGCCAACCCCTTTATCGCGTTGGGTGCAAGTGTTTGATTGTTTGTGCAGGTGCATAGATTGGAGACTTGCTTGTACCTCCTACTGGATTGATACCTTGGTTATCAAACTGAGGGAAATACTTATCTCTACTTTGCTGCATCACCCTTTCCTCTTCAAGGGAAAAACCAACGCAAGCTCAAGAAGTAGCAGGGAGTAAAGGGGACTTGTTACTTAATGCTACGGTTGGGTTTACCTTAGTGATTTCTAGTAGTTGCGGATGCTTACTAGAGGTCCAATCATAAGTTCATATGATCCATGTACGGAAAGTATGTTAGCTCATGCCCCTCCCTCATATAAAATTGCAATAATGATTACAGATCTAGTTATCAATTGCCTAGGGACAAATCCTTCTCTTGTGTTACAAAAATCTTTCTACTAAACAACTAACTTTTATTATCTTGCAAATTACTTCTAGTTTTATTCTCGCTAAGTGCTTCTAGTTTTATTCTTGCAAACCTATCCTATTACACCTACAAAGTAGTTTTATTCTTGTTCTAGGTAAAGCAAACGTTAAGTGTGCGTAGAGTTGTATCGGTGGTCGATAGAACTTGAGAGAATATTAATTCTGCCTTTAGCACCTTGTTGGGTTCAACACTCTTACTTATTGAGAAAGGCTACAGTTGACCCCCTATACTTGTGGGTTATCATTGTCTACCATAGATTTGGAGGCTGACTTGTGGGTCTATTAAGCTGACGAGTATGCAAGGCTTTTTTAACTTAGTAAAAAATGATTCTAGGAGCACTGACCGTTGGATGTCAATCCAATGGTCGCCATGCTTCTTCAATATCTAATCTTCTTGCTTTAGTTTCCCAAACCAGCATTGACGGGACTCACTTGAAGGAATCACAACACAACTCTAAAACATAAATAAAGACATACAAGCTTTATATTACAAGCCAGGGGCCTCGAGGGCTCGAATACATAAGCTCGCATACAAGCATCAGCGGAAGCATCAGATATCTGAGAACAGATATAATAGAAAACACAGATAGGCCTCTAAAATGGCGGGACAAAAGAAAACACTACGATCGAAAGGCGCAGGCCTCCTGCCTAGGACCCTCCGATCCTACTCCTGGTCGTCGGCAAGCTCGTAGAAGTAACCACCCTCGGGGTGGTAGCAGTAGTCGTCGGCGGGGGTAGCTGTCTCCTGGGCTCCGTCATCTGGTTGCATCAAACGGATATGGGGAAAAAGAGAAAGCAAAGCAACCGTGAGTACTCATCCGAAATACTCAGCAAGCAAGGATCTACACTACATATGCAACATTATCAAAGGAAGGCTGTATATGTGGACTGGGCTGCAGAAATGCCAGAATAGAGGGAAAGTCTAGTCCTATCGAAGACTAGCATCTTCAGAGGTCTTGCAGCATTAGAAGAGTGTAGATTAGTACAGTATAAAGTAGTGGCAGTATTAAGTATCAACCTCGCCCAGAGATCCTTTCTCAACTCCCTACGAGAAAGCAATCCCAGAGCCATACTATCCGTATCTCATCACAAGTATCCAGTTCTAGTTGTATCGATCGGGATACAACTCTGAGCGTCCATTACCGAGGATCCGGCTATGCATAGATTAGTTCTTCCCTGTAGGGGTGCACCAACTTACCCACCACGCTCGCTTAACTCCGGCCGGACACACTTTTCTGGGTCATGCCCGGCCTCGGCCAAACGACACATCGCAGCCCTACCTAGAGCTCAGCAGAGAGGTCCCCGCCGGTCTACATCCTACGCGCTCCGGGGTCT
This sequence comes from Thinopyrum elongatum, assembly GCA_011799875.1. NCBI lineage: Eukaryota > Viridiplantae > Streptophyta > Magnoliopsida > Poales > Poaceae > Thinopyrum > Thinopyrum elongatum. The sequence goes on along the minus strand of CM022298.1, from coordinate 401,380,036 downwards.
TGGGCCCATCGCCCGTTGCACTCCGGGTCATTGTGCGCAAGGTGGATACCAGCACCGCCTTGGATGGCCGGCACGATCCGACCGTGCCACAATGCTGAACTGGACGTCTAACAGAGCTATCGGCTGATGCCACGATGCAGAGTACCCATATTTATTCCCGCGTGATGGTTAGTGCTATCGGGCCAAAGGCCCAATCAGATCATATATCCAAATCGTTAGTGTATTGGTAGTGCGGTAACGAGCAGAGACTCACTATCGATGTGACCCCGTCGCCCCGTCTCGAGGACTCGCGGCAAGGGCTAAGAATGCCCAGCCATGCCTCGTATTCAACTCTCGGGTACCCTCCAGGTCAACCCGTCTCCACGTCACTCGCCACTTAGGCTCACGCGGGTACCCCTCAGGGTCGACCCGATGTCATCATGGTTCAGTGTTAAGTCAAAGTAACCGTGTGTCCAAACACCGGGGGGAAAACCTGAGGAATCACCCTCGATGGATTCCACCTAATGTAATCGTCAAGGTGGACTTAGGAGGAATCACCCTCGAGGTTCACACTTGAAGGGCTGCACGATAGAGTTGTATTGGGAGTGGTGAAGGAGGAATCACCCTCGATGACCATGACCAATTAACTACCCTACAAGGTTAACATCAGAAGTACTGATGAGGTATCACCCTCGGCACTCGATAGTAACCCAGTAGTGTCGAACAACTAAGGGGACGTGATGTGCGGTGCTGGGGCCTGGTCGTCGAGTCTTCCGATGATCCAGCGGGGCAATCGGGACAGGTGGGGTCACTGGGGCTCTATCCAGCCTATACTAAGCAGTTAGGATAAGCAGGTAAGGTATCAATAGCAGGTTACAATAAACAGGCTATGCATCAGAATAGGATAACTCAAAGCAGTAGCAAATTCTAATGCAAGCAGGAGGGAGAAAGAATAGGCGATGTAGGCATGTTCAAAGGGGGGGGTGCTTGCCTGGTTGTTCTGCGGCAAGGGCTGGGTCGTCGGGCTCCTGAGCTGCGTCGGTCTCGAGAACTACGTCGGTACCGGGGTCTACCGAGAGAGAAGAGGGGGAGGAAACAGATAAATACACAGCAAACATATGCAACACAGAGCATGCTATGCTAACGTGCAGTGCAGGGTTGCCTAAAGACATATCTAAATTATTTTAGTTATTTTAGGATTAAAGTTGGATTTATTAACCGGTGTATATGCACTATTCATCTACCGGAAACAGGCTAAAAGTTGCGGGTTCACCTCTATAGAGGGTCCCGACACCGAAACAGAGGGCACGGTCAGCTTCGTCTCGTCGTTCTGAGCAACTTTCATGTATAAATTTTTCGATCGGAGCTACGGTTTATATTCTATGAATTTTCAAAGATTAAAGACATTTTCTGGAATTAATATAATTACTAAATTCGAATTATCCAAAACAGTAAAGGGTGACGTCAGCATGACACAATGATGTCATCAGCAATCAACTCTGGCTGACCAGAGTCAAACCTGATAGGTGGGGCCCCTCTGTCATAGACTAGACTAAATTAACAGTATATTAAATTAACTAATTAACCTAATTAGTTACTGGGACCCGCTGTCAGTGACTGATTAGCTAACTAATTAACTAACAGATTAATTAACATTTTAGTTAGCATTTTATTTATTTTAAAAACGTATTAAAATGGCGGGGCCTGCATGTTAGTGACACGCGGCCGCCCAGTCAGCAGTTGACTGGGTCAACCCACTCAACTAGGGCCCATGGGGCCCGCGGTCAATGGCCCAGGGGGTCCCACCTGGCGGGCAAGGTCAGCACCGGCGACCAGAGTTGCTCCGGCGAGCCTCCCGCGGCGGCGAACTCGCCGGAGGGGCTCGGATCTACGCTACAGGGGGTGGTTTCGCGCGGTTTTTGTCGCGTTCCATCGGGGACTCACATCCGCGTCGATCTACGGTCTCAGGACGGACGGAGGAGGCCGTTAGGCGCGCCGGCGATGAGCCGTGGCGGCGATGGTCTCGGGTCAGAGGTGAGCTAGCCGCAACAGTGCGATATCGCGCAAACTAAGCAGCCAGCGAGGCCTAACGTGCCGCGGTGAGCAAATTGGACACTCGTGGGTGACCAATTGGTCACCGGAGTGGCTCCGGCGACCAGCGAAGCGGCGGCGTGTTCGGGCACTTCCGAGGGCTTCGACAGGGAGCTCAGCGGCGCGGAAAAGAAGAGGAGGTCGGCGTGGAGGCTCACCGGGCGGTGCAAGAAGGCCGGTGAAAGCTTAGTAGCTGCCGGGGGAGGTTGAGGACGTCGGTGGTCGCCGGTGGCCGAGGCGGAAGGGGAAAGTCGATGGCGCCATCGATGGGGCTCCCCGGGCTCGAGCCGCTGTGGTAGCCAACGGAGCGGAGCACGACGGAGGTCCTAGACACTCTGGTTCGTCGAGGGAGGGCCGGTGGCCGCGACGGTGGCGAGCGGCGGCGACGGCTTCGGTCCAGAGAAGAAGGGGGGGCGAATGGGGCGGCTAGGGTTTGTCCGAGGGGTCGGGGAGGGGTCTTTGTAGCCCTCTACGGCGCACGTTGTCGACCAGAGGGGAGGGGGGCCAGGCGCGCGCACGCACGCTGCGTGCTCGACAGCGGGCGAGGGTGAGCAGTGCGGGAGGTGGGGGAAGAGGCTACGTGGGCTGGGCCGGCACTGTGGCCACTTAGGCCTAGTAGCACGGGCCTTTTTCCTTTTTCTTCTTTTCTTTTCTATTTTCATTTAACAGTAGCCTTTTGCATTTATTTTAAGCCATCAAATGACTTAGTAAAAATGTGGGCCTGGCCAAAACAAATACTTTAGAATATTTTGCTCTGCCACATAAAGTTTGGACAATTTTGGAATTCATTTGGATTTTTCAAAAATGAAAAGGCATTTAAAGTGCTGTTTTTGCACTGTTTTAAATGCACTAACCCAAATATGAGTTGATGGTGATGTTGTTTTCCTTAACAACATTTGTTTTGGAATATTTGCTAGATGATGAACATTTTTCCAGCAACTTTTGGGCAACTTTATTTTGCACTTAGAATTTGAATTGAATACAGAGAAGAAATTTGAAATGAGATATGATCCAAATGATGTTTAAGCACTGTTGATCATGATGACATGGTATTATCAAAAGGGGGATTACTGTAGCTAACCACTGGGGGTGTTACATCGCGCATACGGCCAGGGCTCGTGTACATCTAGAGGCAATGTCGGAGAGGCAACGGACCACTGCACTAAATGGTGGCGGTATGCAACAACAACGTCCTGTTCATTGGCAGCCAACTGGCTAGGTCAGAACGGACAAAACAACGTCCTGTTCATCGAGAGCCAACCGACTGGGTCGGAATGCGTCCTGTTCATCAGGAGCCAATAGGCTTCGATGGAACAGCTGAAACGAGGTCCTTTTCATCGACCCCCACCGGCTGGGGGTGTGGCGTACCGCAAAATAGACTAACGGAGTTCTGTTCGACCGCCTACAGTTGAAACGGGGTCCTGTTCATCGGAGGGGTGTGGCGTACCACAAAAAGGACAGAATGGAGTTTTGTTCAACCGCCTACGATCGAAACGGGGTCCTGTTCATTGGGAGGGGTGCGGCGTATCGCAAAATGGCCTCCACGGGCTACTGTTCATCCACCGCCTACAACCTCCACGGGGTCCTGTCCATCCACCCCAACCGGCTGGGGTGTGGTGTACCTTGACACGGCCTCGTCGATCGATCTGGGTCGTATTCATCCAGCACCAACCGCCTACACACAGCCAGGTGACTGTTCATCCAACCCCCATCTGCTGGGGTGGGGCGTACGCACGGGTGACAGCAATGGGGACTGTTCATCCATAGCCAACCAACTGGCTAGGTTAACACGTCTCGCGCAAGGGGTTGGATCGATGCAATTGACTGCTGGTCTCGACTCGATTTGCCTATCGCACGCGCGACAGCAACGGGGACTGTTAATCGAGAGGCAACCAACCGGCTAGGTCAACTCACATCTTGCACGGGGGCTCGTTGCAATGCATCGATCAATCGACCCAGCAAACTATGTACGGGCATGAGTCTCGTCCACATCGATAGGTTCAGTAAGCACCGCAAAGGGATCGCTTGCTCGGGTTCAGTATGTTAGTGTGAGGGATTGATCGCTCGGGTTCAGTAAGCTAGGGATCGCTCGGGTTCAGTGTAGTGCGAGGGATCGATCGCTCGGTTTCGGTGTATAGTGTGAGGGATCGGCCGATCAGGTTCAGTAAGCGAACGGCTTGCTCAGGTTTAGTTAGCGAAGGGCTCACACACGCGCGCGTACGAGAGAAACACGCAAACCACACTGCATCGCTCGGTCACTTCTACCATGATTTTTTACGTCATGGACGGCCCAAAGGATGTCATTCAGATGCGCCTCCGGCCCGCCGAGGACGAAAAACCCATTTTTTCATAATTTTTTGTCATAGAAGTAGGAGCCCACCACATATATGATTATATGTTTTTCCACAATTACCGTCATGGAAGTGAAGTGTCACTTCCATGACAGAAAAAGATTTCTTTCGAGCCATAATGTCACGGATATGTCCTTTTTTGTAGTGTTCCTCATCGTCATCTCATAGTTGGAGAACGATAGTAGATCCGCTGTATCGATGTTGCGATCCAAGATGGGTTCATCAAGGAAACAATCCTCCGGTGAGTGGTTGATGTGACAATTGCGCAGACCATAGTGACTAGTTGCAGGTTTGTGGCTGGTTGGTGGAGCCTTAGGAGATTCATGCTGCTCGACGTCATGCACGCTTTGGGCTGCATGGCTTCACTGATGATCTCCGGATCTGCGGGTGGGAAGCAGAGGTCTGGCATGTCCGCCCAGGCTTTGCTTCCGTTGTCGGGCTTACGGTCTAGATGCTCTTAGAGCGCATGTCGATATGTAGCCCCCGAGTTTCACAGTCCAAACAGGTAAGAGTGGCCTAGTCCAGGTGACAAGGTCATCAAGATCGAAGAAGTACTCCATGTTGCATGCAGAATTGGTGGCAAGCACAATCGGAGGTCATAGCCGGTGTTGATGGTGAAGGCGACGTTGCCTACGTAGATTGTGCGTGCAGGGTGGGCTAGTGGGTTGAAGTTGACCCGGCCCACCCTGTCGGCAGTGAACGTGAAGCAACCAAAAGTTAAGCTCTCTCCCGGGGAGAGGCCATCAAAAGGTAAAGAAGATCTGGTTCGAGACCGGTCTCCAGCCGGTGCCACTCATGCCTGGCGCGCCAACTGGCGGTGTGAAATACCATCAGATCCCTCGGTAGGGGTTCAAGCGCGGCTGGAAGTCTGGGATTGGAGATCACACAAGGGTTTTACCCATGTTCGGGCCTCCGTAGCGTAATACCCTACATCATGCTTGTTATGTTTATTCATGGTGGAGGGATACCTCGTGCAAGGGGTTACAATAGTGTATGATCTTGCTACCGAGAGTTTTCTATCTGAGATTAGTTGGGAATGAGGGCTCCCTGGCCTCCCCTTATATAGACGGTGGAGGTGTAGGGTTTTACAGAGAGGTAGATGCTATCTTCTTTGCCGTCGCCCTTGCCTTGACAGATAAGAAGGTCTTCGGCACCCTCCTTAGGGTTTCTCTTTCGCCTTGGGCCTGGTGGGCCCCTGGCTAGTTGAGAGGCCGAGCTCCTATAGATGAGCCATCCTCGATGTATGGCATCGTCAGTAGCCTTGACGCTTGTACTCATCAACCTCCAACGACATTGTAGAGCACTCGGGCTCAGGAACCCTGACCACCATATCAATTGCTTAGGCATTGCCATCATCCACCATCTCCTCCTAGTCGTTGTCCACTAGAACGATGGTGGTTGGCGCCACTGTGATGCCCACCTTGTTAGCAGGAACTGCGACATACATGTACTTGGCCCATATAGCTCTCTGACCTAGATCGACCGACTCCTCGCCCACAACATTATGTCCACTTACAATGCGCCTTTAACTCGGTCAGGTAAAAGCGTCTTCATCTCTGTCTCCACCGCCTATGAGAGCACAACTTGTGCCTCTTTGATCATGTCATTCACATTCTTGAACCGACAACACACATCCATAGACTTCACAAACTTCATGTGGTCACCTTGTGAGCACCCAAGGATCAGTGTCGTCCATCCACGGCCGGTGGGGAAAGGGGCCATGGTGGTGGAGCGGTAGCGAGACATAGAGTGAGACGTGGAAGAGGGAATGGTAGGAGGGAGGGAGAGAGAGAGAGAGATGGGTGAAAGATGTAGTGAAGTGTGGTGGTAGATAAATAGGGGCTTTTGAAGTTCTGGTGGTTGTGAGAGAGAGGGTTAGTAGTGAATGCGATGGGTGGGCTAGGAATGTATGTTGGTCTGTTCATCCATTGACCCTGTTTTTGTGTAATACATTTTGACGTCTATTGATCTTGTTCAATGCAGTGCTCTACTGAGAAGCTCATCCTCGACAATGCTGCTTCGGTCAACTCTTCGAAGGGCAAGGTGGTGGTGGAGGTCAACAGCGCCCCCACGGGGCGTTGAATTACAACCATTTCCACAAGGATTGTGCTTGCCATGCCCATTGGCTTCATCGAGCACGTGACTACCTTCTTGTCGGAAGTTGTGCTAATGATGAACACCGTCTGCGCTCAGCAAATCACGGGCCGAGTGGTCAATGGTTGGCTCACCCTTGATAAAAGGGTGTGCCCCTTCGTTGTAGTTCATCAGTTGAAGACCGGGGTACATCGTGACCTTTAAGGTGGTGACTACCGAAATCTTCAAGTGGCCGTCTTCGACACCAACGGTGTTGAGGTGGTGGCCAAGTGAAAGCCACATGGGAGACAATTGCCTCGGACCTTTAGGTTATTATATTTTTCTGTTGCGTGTTAGTTTACTTTAATGTTGGACTGTTAGTTCAAGACTTTGCCACGTATGACTATGGTCTAAGACTTTTGCATATGACTATCTTGAGTGCCTATGACTATGTTGTGCATAAAACTGAGTGTTCATAACCTCATCACCCCAACAAGAGATTTTACCAGACCGCATGTCTTGTAAATAACCAAACAACACTTTACATCTGCATACCACATGCTTCCAACTAAACATCATTTTTTTCCGAATATATCCAACTAAGCATTACGTGTGTTTCTACTCAGCCATGCGGAAGGGGAGTGAAAAACATGTGTTTATTTAACCTGTATTCATTCGGCAAGGCTAAATCAGGCCACAGATACGAAATCCCATTCATATAACCAAACGGATTGTAAACTGATCATGCAACACAGGTTGTAGCACTTAGTATACTCGGCCGATTCGCGTGTGAGCGAAGCTTTTGCGTCCGACAGATATCCAGAAAGCCCCAACGTGATCCCATCCCGCTCACCATCCACGGACCACGGTAGTACACCATGACCGCTACGAGCCTACGACGGCTCCTCCTCTCATTCCCTCGTGCGCCAAATCAGATTCCAAAATCAAAATTCACTTCAAAAAGCTCCGCTACTTCTATTGTCTCGGCGTCGCCGCCGCCACGGTTGTTGCTGGGGATGGCTGAGGCGAAGGGGGCGGCTGCGCCGCTGCTGGCGCGGGAGGATGGGAGACGGCGTGGAGGCGGGGGAGGAGCAACATGGGCGCAGACGCTGGGCAACGCGGTGGTGTCCATTCTGGGCACGGGGGTGCTCGGCCTGCCCTATGCCTTCCGAGCCGCCGGCTGGGTCGCCGGATCCCTCGGCGTCGCCGCCGCCGGATTCGCCACGCTCTACTGCATGCTCCTCCTCGTCAGTACCGTACACTACCTACCTCGCATTAACACTACCGGATGCCATCTAAATACTACTTCTACCGTTCTACGGCCACATCCTGCACTGCTCAGCTTAAGCAGATTGTGACCGTGCAAAATTGCATGGTGTCCGTATTTACATTTCGATTGAAGATTAATGTAGCCGTACTACCATGTTGTTGTGATCATTCATACGCTAGAAGTACTATATATATATATTATTTTTTGAAAGGTCCAGCTGAGGGCTGGCATATATTGATTAATAGCAGGAAGCAGGCGGGAATATAAAAGGTGGTGTTCGATCTTGCGATCAAGGAAGTAAAAGGAAGAGATAAAAACAACCAGAGCCGAAGGGCTAGAACGCTGAGTTAACTACTCATGGTGGATCCCAGAACGGGTGCTCTAAGTGTGTTGCTCCTGCTTGGCGCCATAATTCGAAAGTTCTTCTAATGCTTGCCATTGTTTTGGTCAGGTTGGTTATCTTGCCTCTGAAGGTGCACTCGTTGCGCTGATGCCAGATGTCTCCTAAAACCATGATGATCATTGTTTTGATTGCCTTTTTGTGCTCTGGCCTTGCTCCGTTTATCATTTCTGCTATGATCTCCATAGCTTTGGTCTTGTCCTGCCATTTTGCAGGGTGCAAGGAGCTACATCCGTTGCCTTCATGGGAGACAATTGCCTCGGACCTTTAGGTTATTATCTTTTTCTGTTGCGTGTTAGTTTACTTTAATGTTGGACTGTTAGTTCAAGACTTTGCCGCGTATGACTATGGTCTAAGACTTTTGCATATGACTATCTTGAGTGCCTATGACTATGTTGTGCATAAAGCTGAGTGTTCATAACCTCATCACTCCAACAAGAGATTTTACCAGACCGCATGTCTTGTATATAACCAAACAACACTTTACATCTGCATACCACATGCTTCCAACTAAACATCATTTTTTTCCGAATATATCCAACTAAGCATTACGTGTGTTTCTACTCAGCCATGCGGAAGGGGAGTGAAAAACATGTGTTTATTTAACCTGTATTCATTCGGCAAGGCTAAATCAGGCCACAGATACGAAATCCCATTCATATAACCAAACGGATTGTAAACTGATCATGCAACAGATATCCAGTATACTCGGCCGATTCGCGTGTGAGTGAAGCTTTTGCATCCGACAGATATCCAGAAAGCCCCAACGTGATCCCATCCCGCTCACCATCCACGGACCACGGTAGTACACCGTGACCGCTACGAGCCTACGACGGCTCCTCCTCTCGTTCCCTCGTGCGCCAAATCAGATTCCAAAATCAAAATTCACTTCGAAAAGCTCCGCTACTTCTCTTGTCTCGGCGTCGCCGCCGCCACGGTTGTTGCTGGGGATGGCTGAGGCGAAGGGGGCGGCTGCGCCGCTGCTGGCGCGGGAGGATGGGAGACGGCGTGGAGGCGGGGGAGGAGCAACCTAGGCGCAGACGCTGGGCAACGCGGTGGTGTCCATTGTGGGCATGGGGGTGCTCGGCCTGCCCTATGCCTTCCGAGCCGCCGGCTGGGTCGCCAGATCCCTCGGCGTCGCCGCCGCCGGATTCGACACGCTCAACTGCATGCTCCTCCTCGTCAGTACCGTACACTACCTACCTCGCATTAACACTACCGGATGCCATCTAAATACTACTTCTACCGTTCTACGGCCACATCCTGCACTGCTCAGCTTAAGCAGATTGTGACTTGCTGTCCGTGCAAAATTGCATGGTGTCCGTATTTACATTTCGATTGAAGATTAATGTAGCTGTACTACCATGTTGTTGTGATCATTCATACGCTAGAAGTACTATATATATATATTTTTTGAAAGGTCCAGCTGAGGGCTGGCATATATTGATTAATAGCAGGAAGCAGGCGGGAATACAAAAGGTGGTGTTCGATCTTGCGATCAAGGAAGTAAAAGGAAGAGATAAAAACAACCAGAGCCGAAGGGCTAGAACGCTGAGTTAACTACTCATGGTGGATCCCAGAACGGGTGCTCTAAGTGGGTTGCTCCTTCTTGGCGCCATAATTTGAAAGTTCTTCTGATGCTTGCCATTGTTTCGGTCAGGTTGGTTATCTTGCCTCTGAAGGTGCACTCGTTGCGCTGATGCCAGATGTCTCCTAAAACCATGATGATCATTGTTTTGATTGCCTTTTTGTGCTCTGGCCTTGCTCCGTTTATCATTTCTGCTATGATGTCCACACCTTTGGTCTTGTCCTGCCATTTTGCAGGGTGCAAGGAGCTACATCCGTTACCTTCAGCAGTTCTTGTCCAGACTGAAGATGAAAAGGGGCACTTCCAGAAAAGATGTTCAGAGGTTTCCAAGTTTCTGAAGCAAAACTGACAAAAATATTCATTTGGTCATCCTCTTCTCTGTAGCCGATTGTTACACCAGAGCCTGTTCTTTAGCAGCAGCCAGACCATAAACTTTAGCCGAGCCGGTGCCCACGCTTGCCATGGCATCTTTCTGAAGTTGGTCTTGATCATCCCTTGGAACTGGCAGTTGTATGCCGAGCTGGTGGAGAAGGATCCCGAGGCCTCGTGCTTCCACTGAATTGTATCTCGGAGCTGGTCGTTGAGGTTTATGTTCTTCGAGATGAGCCACCTATTCAGGCGGATCACCTTGGGCCAGAGATGATGGGTGTTCCCGTGCGCAAGATCCGCAATCCAAGTGTCATTCAGAAGTGCTGCTTGGACTGTCCTGTTCTTTCTTCTTGTGTGCTTGTGGAGCTCCGGAAACTCCATTTTCAGCGTTCCTGCACCGGTCCAGGAGCAGTCCCAGAAGCTGGCCGTTTTCCCATCGCCGAGGGTTACAGTTGTTGAGGCGTTGAAAAGAGGTTTGTCTCCTTGGTCGCATGGCATCTGCATGCCCACCCATGGCCTGTCGGGGGTGATCCAGGAGAACCACAGCCATCGGAGTCTGAGTGCACGGCTGAAGCGATGCAAGTCCGAGATGCCCAGGCCACCGTTGTCAATCGGAGTGCAAACCACTGGCCAGCTGACTTTGCATTTCCCACCGCTGATTTCTTCCTCTTGTGCCCATAGAAAACGCCGTCTGATCTTGTCCACCTCGACTAGCAACTTTTTTGGTACCTTCAGCACAGTCAGGGCAAAAGTTGGGAGTGCACTTAGGACGCTTCTGACTAGAACCCTCCTCCCCACTATGGACATGAGCCTTCCTTTCCATCCCGCAAGCCGAGCTCTGATCCGGTCCAAGATGAACTGCAGATGAACGATGCGCAGTCTGGAGATGGTCACTGGCAATCCGAGGTAACGCGGAGGGAACTGGGCTTGCTGCCCTCCAAATTTCTGGAGCACCTGCTGCAGGTCAATCTGATCGCACCTGGTTGCTGCTACTGATGATTTCAGAGGGTTAATTTTCAGTCCTGATGCTTGCCCAAAATCATGAAGAATGCTCATCAGGGTATCAATTTCCTCCTTCACTGGGTTGGCGAAAATGATGGCATCGTCTGCGTACAGGCTGACTCGCAGCGAGAGGTCCCTGCCCGGCAGCAAGTCGAGGTGGCCAAGCTCCATGGCACGTTGGAGGAGACGATGCAGGGGGTCGATGGCAATGATGAATAGGAGAGGGGACAGGGGGTCACCCTGCCTGAGACCTCGACAGTGCAGAATTTGCTTCCCCGCCGCGCCGTTCAGTAGGAAGGAGGAGGTTGACGTCGCCAGCAGCATGGCGATCCAATCGCGCCACCTAGCCGAGAAGCCTAGGGCTTGTAGTAGCTCGAGCAGATACTCCCAGGAGACATTGTCGAAAGCTTTTGCTATATCTAGTTTGAGCAGTAGCGCCGGCGTCTTTTTTCTGTGAAGCGATCTAACTGCGTTTTGGACGTAGAGGAAACTGTCATGCATGCTTTTCTTTGACAGGAAGGCAGACTGGGCCGGCGAGATTATGGAGTCGATGATGTTGGAGAGCCGCATGGAGAGGACTTTGGTGATCAACTTAGCTATGGAGTGAACTAGGCTAATTGGTCTGAAGTCTGAAACTGTTGATGCGCCGTCCTTCTTCGGGATCAGTACTACCAGGGCGGAGTTGAGGGCAGCAAAATCGTCGCCGGCCATGCAGTAGAACTGGTGGAAAGCCTGCATGATATCGTGCTTGATAGTTTGCCAACAGCTTCGGAAGAAGGTTCCGATGAACCCGCCCGGCCCGAAGCTTTTTCTGCCGGCGAGGCCTTGATCGCCTCCCAGACCTCGTCTTCAGAGAAGGGATTGTCTAGTCCGCCCCCTCGGATGGTGGGCAGTTGCAGCTGGTGCCAGTCAATGGATGTTGGGCGTGCTCCTTTGGTGCCGAGGACGGAGTTGAAATGCTCGAAGATGACCGCAGCCTTGTCCTCGTGTGCTGTGGCGATCCCGTTGCTCGTCTGGAGGCTGTGAATGAAGTTTTTCCTTCTACGCGAGCATATTTTTGCATGGAAGAATTTGGTTCCCGCGTCGCCCAGCTTGAGCCATGTCAGCCGGGATGCTTGACGCTTGCGCGCGCGCTCGATCGCAGCGAGGCCGAGCAGTCTTTGTTTGAGAAGCCGCCGAAGATTGAATTCAGGCGTGGTGAGCCTACGGGATTCTTGGGCTACATCTAGACGCAGGATAATCTCAGTTGCTATGTGGAACTGTAGTTTGGCGTCGCTAAAGAGGGAGGAACTCCAAATCTTCAGATCACGAGCAGTTCGCGCCATCTTGATCGACAGGCGCTTGAAAGCACAGGCGCTCTGCACTGGCTTGTTCCATGCGCGATCTACTGTCTCTTGGAAGTGGGGGAACCACGGCCAGAAACTTTCGAATTTGAAGTGCGCACGACGGCAAGGAGCAGCTGCATCAGCTAATAGCAGGGGGCAGTGATCCGAGCACGCCATGGATGCCGCCATCAGCATGCTGGAGGGGAACATATCTTCCCAGTTGCAGTTGCAGAAGAATTTGTCGATATTGACGAGCGTCGGGTTTTCGCGCTCATTGCTCCAGGTGAAACGGCGATTTTTACACTTGATCTCTTTCAGGCTGGCGTTGTCAATGGCTTGCCTGAACATGCCCATGATTCTTCGCTTCAGGTGGAGGTTATTCTTGTCCCTTGCCTTGTATATGAGGTTGAAATCTCCGTTGATGAGCCACGGATCAATTGGTGGGGGGGCCGTTCTAACTAATTCAGCAAGGAAAGCCATCTTTCTCGCGTCATCCGCTGGGCCGTAAACTGTAGTAAGCCAGAAAGATTTGGATTAGTGGAGGAGCGTCACTTTTGCTGTGATCGCGAATTCTCCTATAGCGTGAGAAGCAATGCTAACTAGATATCTGTTCCAGAAGATTGCAGTTCCTCCTCTGGAGTCGATCGCGGGCAGGACGACGCATTCAGACAGAGCGGCACCCCCGACCTCCCTGACTATGCTCGGCGACCAGATGTCTATCTTAGTTTCCTGCAGGCATAGAATTGCCACTTTGTTTGCCGTGACTACTTCGCAAACCGCTGCGCGTTTCGCCGGCTGGTTAAGGCCGCGGACGTTCCACGACATGATCGGGCAGAAGTTTTCACTCATTGGGAAACAGGGATTGCTCCGGTGACTGAAAATTACTAAATGGCCTCAGGCCCAGTACAAACACAGCCAGACTAGCAGGGGCACGCCGGCGTCCACCAATAGCGCTCAACTCACGCCGGCGAGAAGCAGTCCACTCTACTGATACGGGGGAAAGGAAACCTAACTCTACCCGGCGACTCGCCGGTCGCCACCGGAGACTAGGGCTCTGTTTGTTTGGCCTTTTACTTCTGCTTTTGCAGCTTTTTCACTTTGGCCAAAAAGCTCATAAATAGGTGTTTTTGGAGCTTTTTTGGCTTTTGATGATTCAATGTAACAATATTCAGCTTCAAAAGTCGTAAAAGCTTCAAAAGCACCTATTTAGGAGCTTCTATGGCTTTTTGGGCAAATTGAAAAAACTGCAAAAGCAAAAGCCCAAACAAACAGGGCCTAGAACATATGTGTACTAACATGACTAAACTCTGGCCTCAGCGGCCGCTCCCTCAGGCCCAGCGAGGCCCGCAACGACGAGGAGGGAATCCTTGTCGAGACGCGTCAGCTTGGCGATGACGGCGATGTCGTTGTCGGTGAGCGGCTCGTCGAAGCGACGGATGAGAGCATCAGCGACCTCCTTGGTCATCTTCTCCTTAGGCCCCAGCAGCCCGAGCTACTTGACGATGCAGAGGGAGGCGCACTGCGAGACCGGCGTCTTGGAGGAGCAGGCGGCCTGGCGTGCACTCCGCCTGGTGGGAACCGCGGCCGCCCGGGACTTAGGTGGTGCAGATGGCCGGCGCGGGGGGCAGGGGGGGCGTTGGCGATGATCGGCCCAGGGGCGTCGTTTCTTCGTAGTCGTTGGCGATCTCAAGCTGGCAGACGCGGGTGGTGACCGCGCCAAGCTGCATCTCCAGCGTGCATGCAGGCGTGGGGGCGCATCTGTTGAACTGGCCGGTGGCCTGGGGGTTGGCAGCGAGCGTTGGACCGAACACGTCCAGCTGCGCCTCCGTCCCGAGGGTCGCCTTCTGCGTGTCGCTGTCGAAGTCGAGGGGAGCCGCCACCACGGCGTCAGCAGCAGCTTGGACGTCCGCCGCCGAGTTGTCGACTATCACCGACGCGAGGATGGGCCGCCTTGCCGCCCTGAAGAAGTCGTCGACCTGGTCCTTCCCTTTGCTGTTGTTGCAGTCGTCTTCTGCCGCCACGGTGCCAGATGCCGACCGCGGCGAGCGTGGAGCGGACTGCCGGCGCTGGCGAGGCTGAGCAGCACCCGTCGACGGCCTTCTGCCGCCCTGACGGCGACCTTGCGCATTCTTGTGCTGGCGCCGGGCAGGTGGGGAGCGGCTGCGGTGAAGCGAGGCGGGCGCCGACGCGTGCGCCCCCTGCGCAGCAGGGCGTCCTTCCAGGAGCGGCGTCCACCTCCGCCAGCACCGCCAGCGTCGTCGTGGTCGCGGCCGCCTCGAGGCAGGCCACGGCAGCCCAGATCGGCCACCGGCGCGCGCCCCAGGCGCTGGTGCCGATCGCCCCGCTGGCCGTCCTCGACCTCCATCGTCCAAGTGGCAGGAATCACAGCGAAGCGGGGCCGGTCGTCGGTGTCGGACGACGGCAGCCCACTCTGGGCGTTGTGGGAGGAGCGCGGCGATGGTGGCGTCCAGTCTTCAACCCTATCGACGTGGATGAGCATGGTGTAGTCCGTGGTGCCCGGCGGCGGGGCGACGCGTCGGTCAGGCGGCGAGTAGCCCTGCATCTCCTCGACGCGTCCCGCGCCGCGCGGCAGGACCCCGAGCGTGTGCTTAGCCCATGTGGGTGACGTCGTTGGTCCAGACCCAGCAGGCGAAAGTCTTCGTGTGCCCGCGCTCCTGCGTTCTGCTGTCGAGGCGGTCGACGCGCACCTTCTTCCCTAGGATCTCCTCCACCCCCTCCAAGGACCAGTACTGCATGGGCACCTTCTCGATGACGACACGGACGTGGAGCTGAAGCGTGTCGAAGGAGGCGTGGTCGTGCTCGTGCCACGGCGCGATGTTGAAGACGGCGCCGTCGACCCTGATGGAGCCGCGACGGACGGCATTGACATGGTGCGTTGGCTGGCTGAAGATGACGAGGTAGTGCTCCGGGTGGTGAGCCGTGACGCGCAGCTGGCTCACCGGGACGGCGAGCTGCGCCTCCAGCGCGCGGCCCACCGCCATGGGGGAGGTGGCGTTCACCCCGTCGGCCGCGTACATGGTGACAGCGTGGTTGCGCAGGAAGAAGATGGCCTGCTCCGTCGCCGGGGAGGACATGGTCAGCGAGTGGCTCTCCCGGGGGCGGCGCGAGAGGGGTCGATGTGGCGCAGCATGGCAGGGGTGGCAGTAGGCATGGTGGACGCAGCAGGTGGCGGGAAGCAGAGGCGCGCGTGGATTGGCGCCGGCGGAGCTGCCGGACCTAGCCTGCTACTTGCACTACCAGCACTACTTCTGAAGCGTGGGTTTTGTGGACACTGCTTTCCGATGTGCCCCGGCTGCTCGCAGAAGATACAGTGGATAGGATCTCGGCAGTCGGCGCGGCGATGTTTCTTGCTCAGGCAGCGAAAGCAGCGGCCGCGGAAGCGGCTTAAGAAGGCCTCGCGAGCGGCGTCAGCATTGAAGCCTCTGTGGCGGTCCGGCCGCTGCACCCCAGGGCGCACCCCAGAGCCCGGCGGATCGGAGGCAGGGCGTCGGTTCTTCTGATGGTGGACTTCGGTCCACCCACCGTCCATACCCGAAGCGGAAATCTGGGCAGCTGGGGGGATGGGGCGACGATGATGGATTTAAGGCGCTGGGTAGGGGGCGGCGGTAGATTAGCCGAGCTGGAGGGCGCCTCGCTGCTGCGAGATCCGCGGCGTGCCGGCCGGATCTGGGGAAACCTCGAGCTGCGTTTCCGGCACCTCGGATGGACCGGAGGAAACAGGGGTAGCCCAAGCAGCTAGATCCGGATCAGGGCTTGAGACCGCGGCGGGCGAGGATGGGGGAGTCATTGCCATGAAGGCTGGTAGGTGGCCGCCGCGGCCGGAGCGGCCAGCGGCGCGAGGGTGGGAGGAGCTAGCTAGCGCGCGAGGAGAGTGGGAAGTAGAAGTACTATATATTAGCGACAGGGTTAGAGTATTTGGTCACTCTGGGATAAAATTTTTGCGTCTTCGTGTTTAGGGACACTATTGATTTTTCAGCTGGGGATATCCTGTGCCCACTGCCCAACTTTAAAGTAAAGAGGCTTGCCACTTTCAGTATTTTCGTTTTCACTTCCCATCAGAAAAATATGGCCCCATTGTCTCCAGTATAAGAGGAACGGTAACCAGGGTCAGTCAGGATTTTGCACAAATAATAAGAAATAAAACCAAATGAATTAGTCCGAAGCACTCCAGGAATAGTGTCAGAATGGAAGCCTTATTCATGGTCATGACCAGCCTTATGGCATTAAGCCGTTAGCCTGTTCTTGGTAGTATTTCTGTAAACGTGGTAGTTTCTCCTCTCACATTCTAGTTAAATTGAATGGTCATACTTTCTGAACTGTGTTACTGTTCATTGCTTCTTCAGCGTGTTGAATTTGTTGAACAGGACTTTGCCTGGTAATTCGTGTTCATACTTCACATTGATCAGCACACTGATGGTATAATAAAAAATGGATCGTGTATGTACTGTGCCGCACCTATGATTTTTACAATGTTATGAACTTCTGTTTTGATAGCAACAACTTTTTAGCTGCTTAATTTACTTGTTTCGATTTCTATTCTAAAGGTGGACTGTAAAGATAGATAAATTGCAAGAGGAAGAAACTGATGAACCCCAGAATTATACATACAGAGATTTGGGTGAGAAGTGCTTTGGGACTATAGGTCGGTGCTTGACGGAAATTCTCATTCTTATCTCACAAGCGGGTGGTTCTGTAGCTTACCTAGTATTCATTGGTGAAAATCTGCATTCCGTGTTTAGCCAGTCGATGTCACCAGCTGGCTTTATCTTTGCCGTCCTCTTGCCTGTGCAAATCGCGTTGTCTTTCATTCTTTCACTATCTTCTCTTTCACCATTCAGTATATTTGCTGATGTGTGCAATGTCCTAGCGGTGGCAATGGTTATCAGAAAAGATCTTCAACTAATTGATCATCCTTTTGCAAATAGAAGTGCTTTTAATGGAGTTTTGGCGATACCTTTTGCTTTCGGAGTCGCGGTCTTCTGCTCTGAAGGATTCATCATGACATTGGCACTAGAATCATCAATGGCGGAACGTAGAAAGTTCCGTTGGGTACTTTCTCAAGCAGTTGTGGGCATCATAGTTGTGTATGCATGTTTTGGAGTATGTGGGTACTTGGCCTATGGTGAGGCTACCAAGGACATCATAACACTTAATCTTCCCAATAGTTGGTCATCTGCTGCTGTTAAGGTTAGTGCAGTTTTCATAATCTATATCGTGTAATTGAAATATGCTATTGCTTCTAGTCAAATATTTTGTAGCCCCAGTACTTGATAATTGGTGGTATAAGGTCATAAAGTATGATTCAAGTGTGAATCTCTTATATTATGAGATTTGAAAATTTGTAAATTTTATTGCCGCATGATATCTAACTTGCTGGAGTAGTGATCTTTGTATCCTAAAAGTTCGAAAAATCTACTGGCAGGTTGGCCTATGCATTGCACTAGCATTCACATTCCCAGTTATGATGCACCCAATCCACGAGATTGTGGAGGCAAGGCTCAGATCAAGTGGATGCTTCCAGAAGCTCTCCCACGGTGTTCCTGGCACCGAATGGCTAGGCCTGCACTCGAGCCGCATCATCATGGTGACTATTTTAACTTTTTTTTTCGATAAAGGACTTTTTATTGAATAGATATATCGAGGTGATACAATCGTATCGAAAAAAAGCCCGGCCTCTGCATAGCTAGATGCACATAGCCAAAAAGTCCAGAGCACCCTAAAAATAAAATAATTCGATACAAAGCCAAGCAATAAATCGTGTCCAGCCTAAGGAGCGGTAGATCCTATCCGTAAATCACACCGCCATCTATGGGGGTAGAAAACCTCCCTGGCCGTACGCTCCAGCCGTGTAGACGCCATCATAAAAAGGTCCCTGTCCTCCGACTTCTACAGGGTAGACCAAGTACGGAGCCATCGTGTACAAACATGAATAATCTGCATAGGAGATGAGACACATTTATTGTTAAAAATCACATCATTCCTGGTAAGCCACATTGCCCAGCATAAGGCCGCCGCTCTCACAAGAATATGTGCAGCAAATTGTTTATCAATACCCCGCAACCAGTTGCCGAACATATTCCGTGCACTACGTGGTGGGTATAAATTCGAAGCTACTTGGACCATGGCCCAAACTGCCCGAGCGAACTTGCACTCAAAAAATAAGTGTTTGATAGACTCGTCATGTTGGCAAAAGACACATGTCTTGGAACCATGCCAGTTTCGTCGTGCCAGATTATCTCTAGTAAGGATGACTCCTTTGTTTAGAAACCAGAGAAAAATCTTCACTCTTAGAGGAATTTTTAGCTTCCACAATTTCCTGTTATCTACTGGAACATCACAATGAACCATTGCATCATACATGGATTTGACCGAAAATTTGCCATTCTGATGTAAGTTCCATCGAAAAGTGTCTGGCTCATCTGACAGTTGAATGTCCTCCAGGCGAGTGAGTAATTCATTCCATGCTGCCAGACGAGTGCCCAAAAAATCCCTACGGAAAGAAATATCGGGGTTTTCTTGTCCTAAGACTTGTTTGATCGTGACAAATTTATGCCTGACAATCCGGTACAAGCTCGGATATTGCACCATTAGTGAGTTGTTCCCTAGCCAGGTATCTTCCCAGAAACGAACCTGAGAACCGTCCCTAACCGAGAAGGTCCCAAATTGGAAGAAGAATTCCTTGGCCTTCATGACACCACTCCAAAAATGTGTATCCCCAGGTTTCCAATGAATTTGAGAAATGGCATTGGATCCCACATACTTGTTGCGAATGATTTCCTGCCATACTCCATTCTCAGTGAGTAGTTTATAAACCCACTTGCTGAGAAGAGCGATGTTTTTAATCTCAAGGTCTTGGATTCCCAGGCCCCCTTGACTTTTAGGTCTGCATAATACGCTCCACCTAGCCAGTCGATATTTCTTGGTTTCGTTATCACACTGCCAAAAAAATCTGGATCTAAAGTAGTCTAGACGCTGTAGAACCCTTTTCGGCAGGTGGAAGAATGACAATATATATAAAACCATGTTGCTTAGGACAGAATTGATCAAGATCAATCGCCCCCCATAAGACAAGAGTTTGGCCTTCCAACTGGCTAATCGTTTCTCAAGTCTCTCTTCCACATGCTTCCACTCAGCGATAGTTAAACGCCGATAGTGTATGGGAATACCCAGATACCGAATCGGAAACTGCCCGAGCTGGCATCCAAAAATCTCAGCATACTTAGGTGCTGATTCTGCAGCATCGCCAAAGCAAAAAAGTTCGCTCTTATGAAAATTAATTTTGAGACCAGAAAGTTCTTCAAAAGCACATAAGAGCAGCTTGAGATTTCTTGCCTTATCTAGATCATGATTCATGAATAGTATCGTGTCATCCGCATATTGTAGAATGGATAGACCATCTTCTACAAGTGTGGAATGACCCCACTAATTTGACCATCCAGCTTAGCCCGCTCAACAAGGGTAGCTAGCATGTCAGCCACAATGTTAAATAGAATAGGAGATGCGGGGTCGCCTTGACGAAGCCCCTTCCTTGTCTGAAAATAGTTGCCAACGTCATCGTTAACTTTTATGGCCACACTACCTCCAGAGACAAAGCTCTCTACCCAGCGACACCATTTTTGTGAAAACCCCTTCATGCGCAAGGTTTGCAACAGGAAGAGCCACTTAACTTTATCGTAGGCTTTCTCAAAATCAATTTTAAGAATGACACCGTTCAACTTTTTCCGGTGCAGTTCATGTACAGTTTCGTGCAGGACGACCACTCCATCCAATATGTTGCGGCCTTGCATAAATGTTGTTTGAGTGGGTTTTACGACATGGTCAGCTGCACTGTTCAACCGATTAGTCGGTACCTTCGTAAAAATATTAAAACTTACATTCAGAAGGCAAATCGGTCGATATTGTTGAATACGACTAGCCTCCTTAATCTTAGGCAATAGGATAATTTCCCCAAAGTTTAAACGAGAAATATCAAGGTCCTCGGAATGCAGTTGGTTAAACAACTAAACCAAGTCTGCCTTAATCACGTCCCAAAAGCATTGATAGAACTCTACGGGAAAGCCATCCGGTCCCGGCGCCTTGTTGTGTTCCATCTGAAACACCGCAGTTCGAATTTCCTCCTCAGAAAACGGAGAGGTTAGGAATTCATTTTCCGCTTCCGTAACTTGAGTAATGTCATGAGTAACGGATTCGTCCAGCTGAAAATTAGTTTCAGCTGAAGGCCCAAAAAGGTCTTTGTAAAACTTAGTGATAAAATTTCTAAGTGGTATGTCCCCCTCTATTCGGCCTTCCTCCTGGTCAAGGGCGAATATACGCTTCTTTCTATGCCTGCCATTGGCTAGCATTTGAAAGTATTTCGTATTATCATCACCTTGCACCAGTGAATCCGCCTTGCTACGTTGGTACCATTTAATCTCTTCCTCACGTAGTAGGCGGGCAATCTGCTCGTTAAGATTGCTTTTTTGCTCAATCTCAACAGCAGACAGAGGCCTTACCTCCGCTATTTTATCAAGTGAATCAATTAAGGTAGACAATCGCAGTTCTTCTTTTTTGTAAATGCCAGCAGTATGCTTGGCCCATCCTCGAAGGAATCGACGCAAGGCGCGGATTCGATTATTCCATCGTTGAATGGGTGTGTTACCACGACGCTGGCGCGCCCACACCTTCTTAACCAGCTCATGAAATCCCTCTCAGTGAGCCATCCCAGTTCAAATTTAAACTGGTGACGGTTAGAACTTGGGATTGGTTGTCCAAAATCGGTTAGCAATGGAGCGTGATCCGATAAGGCCTCAATTTTTTCTAGTGCCCGAACCGAGGCTAGGGGATATTTATATTCCCAGTCGGTGGTAACTAGCACCCGGTCCAGTTTTTCAAAGGTTGGCACCGATCGGTTATTGGCCCAGGTATACTGACGACCAGACATCGTGATCTCCCTGAGATCCAGGCTGTCAATAACAGCATTAAAGAGGAAAGGCCACCTAGTGTCAAACCGATCATTGTTTTTTTCCTGCTGATATCGAAGGATATTAAAATCCACCCCCCCCCCCCCCCGATTAACATGGGATGGGGATTGTCTCGACAGGTATTAACCAGTTCTTTTAGAAATGCAGACTTAAACTCCTCTTGAGCGGCGCCATATACAGCCACCAGACTCCAGATGAAGTTGTCAGACTTATTTCGAAGGTGGAATTTGATATGATACTCCCCCTTTGACGTGGGCAATAGTTGTAAGTATGTAGAGTTAATACCTAGCAATATTCCCCCGGACCTCCCGGTCGGCGGTAAGACGTGCCATTCGTAATCAAAACGACATGAAAAGTGGTCCAGATCACGTGTTGGAAAATCACGTTTACCCGACTCCGTGATAGCCACAAAGTCCAACGTATGATCCTTTACACAATCGGCAATGTGTTTGTGTTTTGCCAAGTCACCAAGACCTCTGCTATTCCAGAACATGCCTCTCATGATGAACCAACTTTATGTTTAGAGACCTCTGCTATTTTAACTGTGATGGCATCCTTCATACCTGCATTCGGGTCCTTCGTCTCCTTTGTTGGGTGCACAGTCTGTGCGCTGCTCTCCCTTGTGCTACCTACCTTCTTCCACCTCAACATCGTAGGATCGTCAATGAGCATATGGAGAAGAGTGCTGGACTACGGCTTCCTTCTCTTTGGCCTTGGTTTTGCTGGTTATGGAATATTCACTGCTCTCTCGTCACACTGACTGATGAAGTAATGACAAAATGTCCAAGATCTGCAAATTAGGGTTTATTTCTTCGGAAGATGTGTCTGGAGAGAAATATCTGCTGCCCTGGGATAACATGCATCAAATTGAGAAGACTTTCATACTCAGCTGATTATCCCCTGCCTTGGTTTGATTTGTTAAGTGGTGGTGTACTTTATATGTATCTTTACCTTTCGTATCATTTTTTTTAAATGTGTTCATAGGAGGCAACATGGTGTTCATCGTGATTTGGTTGTGATCCTTATCTGTCTGTTGTCAGGATGTGTGTTTATGAGTCTGATAGTCCATACAGATGATAAGGAAGCACATGGGCCCATCAATGTTATTGTCCATGTGAAGCTGCAGAGCAAAGAAAATACTCACCAAATCTACTGTACAGATCTTTCTCCTTGTGAATAAATGTAGTATATTTTTTATGTGTCATTGCTGGCTATTTTGTCAAACTAATATAAGAATTAATTTTGTCACAAGCACGATTTGCACCGTATTTGCACATGGAAGCCAAGTTGTTGCACGGTTCAATCTACGCCACAAGTTATAGCACTAAAGTGACTTTTTTCGCCAATTTTAGGCACCGATGATGTAATTGACTCATAAATTTTCCCTGCCTAGGCCTAGGTGGACCTGCCAAATTTAGCCACCTTCCCGAGACAAAGAGGAAGAGCAAGTACCGCATCACTGCACAAATGTCAGCCTACAAGGACATGCGGGTGAGCACCCCGGGTCTTGCTGATTTTGCATGCAACTGCCGTGTTCTTTTAGACCAAGTCACTTGGTGGAACGAGTAGGACACGGCCTATTTATCTACCATGGCGGACACCACATACCACAGTCTCAAATAGTGTGCGTCCACGGCTCTAGGCGTTCACCACCATGTATAACATGATCCCCGCCCTGCTAGTTCTCGCCGGAGTCATCACCGGGGTGCGTGCGGCAGCACCTCCGGTGCCGGTGCCGCCAAAGGTTCCCGCAGCTCCCCCAGCTGCTGCCGGGCCGCTTAAGTACCCAGCACTCCTTGCTTTTGGTGATTCGATTATAGACACAGGTAACAACAACTATATCAGGACAATCGTTAGGGCCAACTTCCCGCCCTACGGCAGGGACTTCCCCGGGCACAAGGCCACCGGCCGGTTCTCGGACGGTAGGATCAGTGTTGACTTCCTAGGTACGTACTATGTATCACCGATCACACACATATATATACGGCAATTATATATAATTGAGATAGTATCAGTCACTTCACTGTGGATCACAATGGTTTTGTAAATGCAGCGGCGGCACTTGGTGTGAAGGAGAATGTCCCGCCGTACCTGAAGAAGGACCTCACTCTCGACGACCTCAAGACCGGTGTCAGCTTCGCATCGGCCGGGAGCGGCTACGACAACGCCACCTGCAGGACCATGGTACGTCGTCGTACGTACGCGTTCACCACACATGACAAACGTACACGAGCTCGCGATGCATGGAGCTAGCTAGGTCGATGTAGGCACGCATGCAAATCATATCTATCAGTTGATCGAGATCCCTGTATGTATGCATGCATGCAGTCGGCGCTGACGATGGAGCAGCAGCTGAAGATGTTCCTGGAGTACAAGGCCAAGGTGGGTACTATCCCGGACAAGGCCCTCTACCTCCTCGTGTGGGGCAGCAACGACGTCGTGGAGCACTTCACCTTCGGAGACCCCATGTCGGTGGAGCAGTACAGCGACTTGATGGCCCAGCGCGCCATCACCTTCATCCAGACCCTCATCAGCCTCGGCGCCAAGAGGATCGCCCTGACGGGGGCGCCGCCGGTCGGCTGCGTGCCGTCGCAGCGCATTCTCTCTGGCGGGATCCGGCGGCATTGCTCCCCGGACCGTAACCAGCTAGCGAGCATGTTCAACAGCAAGATCAGGGACAAGATGGCCAAGCTCGGCGCCAAGCTCCCCGGCGTCACGCTCACATTCATCGACCTCTACGCCATCTTTGAGGACGTGATCCACCGGCACGAGGCGCTCGGGTTCAAGAACGCCAGGGACTCGTGCTGCGGTTTCCTTGGGCTGGCGGTGGCTGTGCTCTGCAACTTCGCCAGCCCGGTCTGCGCCGAACCCGCCAAATACGTCTTCTGGGACAGCTACCACCCCAGCTCCAGTGCCTACAAGGTCATCATCGACTTGGTCGTCGAAAAATACTTCAGATAGAATGAACTAGCAGCTAACTATGAGTGGTAGAGGACCAAGGGGGAAAGGAGGAAAAATAAAAGGAAGAACGCAATAACTCGGACTGACTAACAATCAGTCCACAGATTTTGTTTTCAGTTTATTAGGTCGAATTTTTTGTCCAATAAGTTAAGGGGTTGACACGTGTCGCTGATCTTTGAGTCGCTGTATGCAACAAATTCGACGGATTCGTTCCAAAGTTGCCTGGTCGGCCCGCTTCCAGCGTCCGCTTGCCCATACACGGGAGCTCCTATTTGCCGCGTTCTGCGGCAAATTGCGGTCGCTTCGCACAGGGCGCACCCAAACTGGGCCAGCCCATTGCGGCTGAACAAGAGCGAGTGATCGAGCAGAAAATGTGCAAAAAATTAAGCAGATGCGAGAATTGGGAGTCGAACCGTTGATCTCCTGCTATGGAGGCAACTAGTTTGCCAGTGCAACCAAAGATAGTTGTTGACTAACTTGTAGTGCCGGATTTAAAGAACTAAAAGGAGTGGCGAAAACTGAACGTTGCTTAAGATATTACGAACAAAATTCCAAATTTCGAACACTTTTTTTCAATTATGGATAATTTTATGACAAAATGCGAATTTTTGAAGTTTTGGAAAATCTTTTCAAAGTGCAAAAGACATTCTAAAATTCCCAAACATTTTACAAAGAAGAAAACAATTTTGAATTTGCACTTTTTTTTTGAAAAGGGTACTTTTTGTTTTGTAAAAACGAAGTGATCTGTGGAACACAAATAACTTCCAAATTTGTGAAGGAAATTAAAAAAAGCATTTTGTAAAATCAGGAACATTATTTTTGAAAGGCGAACATTTTTTGAAATTCCAAAAAAAAGGAAATGTGAACATATTTTGAAACTCCCGAACAAAATTTGGATTCAAACCTACGACCATCCACTCACTTGCGCGAGCTGCTAGCCAAAGCGCCAGTCGAGTTTCACTGAGGGTAGTACAACACGATACTAGAAGAGCTAAATACAACCGCAAAACATAGCACTTGAAGACAATCACGAACAGATTTGCAAAAAAGGGAGCAAAAAAATGTACTTGCGAACAATCTTGACAAAAATGACCAAATTTTAAAAATTTCTGAATATTTTTTAATTTTGAAAAAAAAATTAAAATCCCGAACATTTTTTTGAATTTAGAGAACAAAATTTTGAAATCGAGAACAAAATTTGAACATGAACATTTTTTGAATCTTGCGAACAAATTTTGAAACGGAGAACAAATTTGGAAGCGCGGACAACTTTTTAAAGCATGAACATTTTTTTGAATCTTGAGAACAAATTTTGAAACGGAGAACAAATTTGGAAGCGCGAACAATTTCTTAAAGAACGAACATTTTTTGAATATTGAGAACAAATTTTGAAACGGAGAACAAATTTGGAAGCGCGAACAATTTCTTAAAGCACGAACATTTTTTGAATATTGAGAACAAATTTTGAAACGGAGAACAAATTTGAAAAATCCGAAACAAATTTGGAAGCACGAATAATTTTTGAAAATGTGATTTTTTTTTGAAATCTGGTACATTATATGAATTTCGAAAGTTTTGAACTTTTTTGTGTAACGAGAACAATTTTTGAATTTTGAGAACATTTTTATGAAAACTGAACATTTTATGGAAACACAAAAAAAATTTGAATATTTTGAAAAAAAAGAAGAGAAAAGAAATAACCAACCAAAGAAAGAAAGAAAACAAACAGAAAAAACGAAAAAAGAGGAAAAGAAAAAATAAACAGAAATAACTAAAAACGAAAGAAGAAGAAAAAAGCATCGCTAGAAGTTGAGCCGGCCCACTGCGTCGTTCGCTTGCGCACCCCCTGTGCGAAGCATCGACATTACGACGCAGCGAGCGGCGTATAGGATTTTCCCCCATACACATCCACCCGCCCGCTGGATTTTGCCACCCCGATCCAGGCTAACGGGCCTCGTTCATTTTTGGAGGAAAATATCCGACCCAGTAAGGCCACAAAGTGAACAGCACAGCGAAATTTGAGGAAAAAAATATGGGAGAGGAAAAGAGCTGACCTGGAATCAGACTTATATATAGGATGTGGCACTGATGATTTATCCCTCAATTCAGCCCTTATCGTTGATCTGTGTAATATACAAGTTGGTAATGCTTGTGGAAAACATTATTATTTAAAGGGATAAATATATTTTTCGTCCTCCAATTCTTTTGAAAGTACAGAAATTGTCCCTCAACTCTAAAATCAGTAAATCGTAGTCCCTCAACTTTTCAAACCGGATAATTTTAGTCCCTCGTACCGCTTCAAGTGGTTTTGTTGTTGAGATGGCATGGTTTTAGTTGGCATTTTATCGAACAGCTGTCGTGCGGCTGGCACATTTTCGGCCGGTGGTGTCGAGGGTCGCACAGCAGGTCAACGGCGTGCCTTTCGTCGACGTCGAGGCCATGCCCAGCACCCTGCCTCCGCTCCTGCCCTGCTCTTCCAAGCGCTGCTCCCTGCGCTCACCGCAAGGTCGCAGTCCATGGCCTCCTGCCTCACCACGTACACAACCGGACGTATGCGCCGCATAGTCATCGTTCAACAGGCCAGCACCACCGTGCGCTCGGTTACACCCCACCGCGCTGGGAGTAGTAGCTGCTCTACAGCACGCGGGTTGCGGCCTGTCGCGAACTCGAGGGTCACCGATGTGCCCGGGCGCGAGCGGAGGATGTCCATCGGCGACCTTGTGCACGACCCTACCGGCTGCTGCTGGGCGAATCCACATCCGGGCTCGGCTCCGGCGGTCTGTCTCCGTGCTCCACACTGTCGAGGTGCTCAAGGACATGGACAGAGACAGACACAACGCACGGATAGTCAACCGGGTGCTTCTCAAGCTGCAGGCGTACGCGGCTGAGGTAGGGGCTCCTCTCCGGGCGAGAGGGTGTGCCGGATGACGGCAGCGACTATGACAACTCCATCATCAACGACTACCTCTACTACGCCGGTGGGACGCTCCTCTCCGGGCGAGAGGGTACGCTAGCAGCTGACCTCCTTGTGAATCGATCTAGCTGCTCTACCTGTAAAGAAGAAGAGCTAAGACAGCTTCAGTACTTACAACATACATACGCGATCTCAACGGAAAGTACTGCTACCGAGACGAGCTAGCTACCGTTGCAAAGAATGAAAGAAGAAGAAGAGACGAGCTAGCTACACCTCGGTGTTGCCGGCGGCACTCAGGCGTGCTGCTACTGAGACGAGCTGCCGAGGAGGTGTTGCTGCTGCTGCAGCACCACGACTTCCGGCGGGCGCCCGTTACCGCGAGTCCTGCAGGAGTCGTGGCTCGATGACAGCGGCCACGACAAGTTCATGGATATTATTGACGTGGCGGTCAAAACTATATGCGTGTCCGGTTTAGTCAAAACCGTGTCCACATCAGCATTAAGGGATCGACTGCCACAAGGTATAAATCCAGACTATGGCTTATGGCTCGCCATCCCGACTACACGATGGATCAAAAATATGGTGGCACTATATATGATCCCCTCCAGCCCAACACAATCTCGTACAACAGCCATGAAAAGCTTAGTGCCAAGCATTAGTTGATTAGATGTGTACTGGAGACAAGTAAGTAAAAATGAAGAGTAAAATTAATGGACATCATTTCCTTACTCTACCATTTACTAGATATGTACATCAATCCGAGAGAGAGAGAGAGAGTTGATCTATCACTCCAGCCCAACACAATCTCGTACAACAGCCGTGAAAGCTTGGTGCCAAGCAGAGTTGGAAATGCAGAAATTATTGCTCCCTCTGTAAACAAATGTAAGACGTCTTACACATTTGTTTACAGAGGGAGTAGTTGATTAGATATGTACTAGAGACAAGTAAGAAAACTGGAAGAGTAAAACTAATCAATATCATTTCCTTACTCTTCCATTTACTAGATATGAACTAGAGATATTTACTAGATATATGTACATCAATCAACCAGAGGATTCACCCTCGTCCCCTCCCTCGTCGCACCCGTAGGCGACAGGGAGGGCCCCCCGTCGCAACCGCTCGTCGCCCTCTCCCTCGCACTCCTTCCTCGCCGCCGCCAGAGGGCGTGGTCGGGCAACACCTGGCTCGCGTCGGCGGCGGCGGGCCCATCTCCTCCTCGCTCGGGGGCGCTGCGGCGGGGAGGCATCCTTGGCCAGGGCGGCGCGCCGACGTGGGACGCGTCGAGGACGGCGGCGCTCAGTTCCCCGTGGAGGCGGGGCGCGGGTGGGCGGCGGCCTGGATTTCCTCGCGATGGGGGGGAGGGGGGGGGGGGGGGTGGCGGTTGGGGGGGCGGGTGGGGGGGGGCGTGTCTGCACCTCTGCCGATCTGGATCGGGATTGGCTCGATCTGGATCCAGCGGGTTGCGGACGACGCGGGCGGCAGTCAGGGTGGCTCCCTTGCTGGCTGCTGCGCGGCAGTGATTGGAGCCTCCATGGCCTGCGGTGTGGCGGCTGCGTGCAGATGGATGGCTTCAATGGCTGCGGATCTGGCGTCCGGTTCAGCCTTGGCCGGCCGGTGGCGCGAGAAGGACCGGTGAGGGACGGCTGGAGGCTCCCTGCCGGCGTGCCGACGGCGGCCCTCGTCTCCACGGCGAGGCGCCGTTCGGTTCCACCCAGCTGCGAGTTCGGGGAGACGCAACTTCCGATGAAAATCGCGCCGACTTCGGTGATATATTGAAAAAAAAGATCAATAAAACTAACGACTGATGATTGACAGCAACATATGGCACACAAAAACACTAATCAACTACTAAAGGACAAGACCCATGAGGAACAAGACTGAAGAAGGATGCAAATGAGGCCACTCCTGTTTACAGACTGAAATTTGAAGAAAAACTAAGATGTTGACTAAAAAGAGTGAAGACTGAAACTAAATTTAAAATATTTAGTCCTAAACCATAACCACAGGAGACTGATGATTGATAAACAGTGACACTAATCAAATACTAAGAACTACAAAGTCTGAAAAATGAGAACAGATAGAACTACTCCCTCCGTCCCATAATGTAAGATGTTTTTTGACACTACAAGAGTAATAAAAGACTGAAAAAAATATTGACAAACAATGACTGAGCCTATCTTGAACCACTTAAGCAGGACGCTCCTATTTAAAGACTGAAACCTGCAGAAAAACAGAAATACTGACTAAGAAGAGTGTAGACTAAAACGAAACCATAAGTACATAGAACTAACACATTTGACTGATAGAAACTAGATAGAACTGAGAAGATTAAGGACTAAATAGGGTGGAAAATGTAAAACACCGACGAATAAACGAAGACTGAGTAACAGAGAAAGACAAAGCTGAGACTGAAACTGCAAATGAGCTGCATACTGAGACTGAAGAATAAGTACTAGTGTGCTAGTGTAGT
The DNA here is from genome assembly GCA_011799875.1 of Thinopyrum elongatum. Lineage (NCBI taxonomy): Eukaryota > Viridiplantae > Streptophyta > Magnoliopsida > Poales > Poaceae > Thinopyrum > Thinopyrum elongatum. The sequence goes on along the minus strand of CM022298.1, from coordinate 401,350,262 downwards.
AGTCTAATTAGAACACACTGCAACTTAAGAGGATCTAGTCTAACTATAACTATGTATAACTAAGCATTGCAGATCCAAAACATTGTTCATACCATTCATCTGGTTTGTTTACAACTAAATAGGACTAAACATAGGCTAGAACTAGGTAAAACTAATTCTGACTACAACTAAGAATGACTAGGCTTACCAGATCAACAAAATTATATGCAGGAACAACTGAAGAAACAAGAGGAAATAAAAAGCATTAATCAGGACTAAGCACTAGCGTTGTCCTGATAAAATCAGAATCGATAGCAGCTCCCCCGAAAACATGAGCCAACAAAGCTGTGACAAGGGCTAGATTCCTTAGAGCATGTCCAGCCGTTCGGCGCCCCCAGGGACTGAAATAGCACCTCCTGGGGCTAGCCGGTGCTATTTTCGCCGTGGGGGCGGTTGGGTTCCCACCCGCCGCCCCAAGTTGGCCCCCAGACGCCTTTTTTGAAATACAGTTCGGCTAAAATTTGAAGAAAATGACACAGGCCACGGCGAATTTGGATGAAATTAGGCGGTTTTCATTCAGATTTGTACATAATTTAAAAAACATAAATAAAACCCTAAAAACTACGCCGTCGCCGCCGTCCCGAGTCTTCTACATGCTGAGGAGCTTATAGAAGGCGGTGTAGTCGCCGCCGTCGTCGTCGTCGTCGCCGTCCTACATGCCGCCGTCCGTGCTGGAGCCCTGTCCTGGGTCGCCGAGGCGGACGGGGTTGGACGGCGCCGGCGCCTCCTCGTCGTCGTCGAGGACGACGATGCCGTCCTCATCGCGGCTGCGGCGCTGAGCGGCGATCTCCTCCAGGGCACGGCGCTGGCGCTCTGATGCGGAGCATCCTACGGACATCACCATGTCAAGAGTTCATTTGGCAAGTGACACGTGCGACATCTACTTCACACACATAAAGGTGAATCATCTCCTTTACACGTGCTCACTTGACCCCTTCGAGGATGGTATACTACTTGACACTCCACTCGTGTGCATGCATAGGTATTATCGGAACGCTACGGACGAGGAGGAGGAGTGCGAGCGCAAGTGTACAACTACACCATCCGCGAGGGAAGTGTGGAAGCGAAGACGGAGCTGCGGAGCCTACAGCGTCGGACGACCGACGTGCCACCGGACGTCCGACACTCTATAGCGCCCAGACGACCGGCGTCCACCGGACGTCCAACACACCCTCCACCCAGCTAGAAGAACCGCAAACGAAGACACTACAGCGGCCGAACGACCGACATGACACCGGACGTCCGATGCACTACAGCCACCGGACGACCGACCGCTACCGGACTTCCGGTGCCACCTGTCCAGAGAAGAAACGTCGGACTTCCGACGTGCGCCGGACGACCGGTCCCCCACGAGCCGTCGGACGTCCGACACCGATCGGACGTTCGGTACTTGCCTGTGCGCAGCCGCGGGCCTTTGGCCTTGTATCCCTCTCCCACTTACCCCTTCGTGGCTTAGACTATAAATAGAACTCCCCCTTCTCCTTTCTAGGGTTAGCAAATGATTAGCTCATTTGAGAGATAGAGCTTTGCTCATCCACTTGATACCCTTCTCCATTGGAGTTCACGACCTCTACGGAGAAGATCCCCCAAGTGGATTCAAGACCCCTCACGGGAAGACCCTCAAGACCTCCTCACGGAGAAGAACTTGCTACTTGTATTGTCCTTTGTTGACTTTGGATCGTGTACCTCTTCGTGTATTCGGATCTAGCACATGTGTAATCGAATCTCGTTGGTTTGAGTGAATCCTCTCGTGTTTCCCCTCGTGTTTTCCTCTCGTGTTCCTTGTGTTCTTCGCGGGATCTGCTCAAATCATGAAAGATCGGGCATCTAGGGTTCTACCCTACATCATCTTGGTATCATGAGCCATGTTGATCACGAATTTGGAGTCTCTCCCTTCGTTTTCTAGTCTTCTTTTGCTTGATTTCGTCCTAATTTCGAAAATTCCCATAAAAATAGCCCCAATTTTTTTATGATTTGTTGGTTTGATGATGTTTTGTTGATTTTGATCCATGGATTTGCTTTGTTTCAAGTGGATCTAGCTTTTCCCCAAGTTTCCCCACTTTCCATCCACGAAATCTCATCAATTTTGACCCCCAAAATCACCCATTTCCGCCCAAAATCGCGTCCCAGATCTAAATCCCGAGTTAACCCAGACCCACCGGACGACCGACGTTTTCTCGGACGTCCGAAGCCCTAGGAAGCACCGGACGTCCGACCTTTACCGGACGACCGGAACCCCGATCCAGAGCTGAAGTCTCGGATTTCCGAGCTCTTCCGGACGTCCGACGACCGGCCATCCGACACCTCTCGGACGTCCGACACCTGTAGATATTGACTTCGCTGAAATCTTGTTTCGGCCGTAACTAATTCATCCAGACTCCGATTTTGACGTTCTTTAGTTCGTTTTGAAGCTCTTGACATCCCCCATCCTACAAAAATACTTCCAACATCATTTGACTCCATCAAATTTTTGGAACTTTGGCATCTTTGCCTAGAGCCTTCACCACATCATCCGCATGGCCACCACCGACTTCTGCAACCTAACCCATTTTGTTCGCCATTGCATTAGTGGTTGTTTGAGTAGTGATTCGAGTCTTCTAAGGTGTTTCGGCTACTTAGGGACGGTTACTTCATCATCAACCACTACCATCACTTCCGCATAACCTAGTCCACCATACACTTCCGACAACCCAACTTCTACGCCAATTGGAGAACACCATCCAAGGATCCAAGTCCATCGACGCGTACTTCAAGGAGATGAAGAATGCCTTGCGACGAGCCGGCGTGGACGACCCCATTTCGATGAATTTCCACTTCATGATGGGATTGCACAACGACATCTCCAAGACTATCTTCCTCGAGAACTACAAGTCCCTCAACGACAACTACATTGGTGCTCTCAAGGTGGAACAAGAACTCATGAAGGCTAAGGCTTCTCCACCCCAAGCACACTTCTCGAAGACCAAGCTCCAAGACGGCGAGAATGAGGCTAGTACCACCAAGATGTCCAAGCCCGACGAGCTCCAAGACGATGCTCCCAAGTTCGACTTCACCGCCATTCCTCTTTGTGGCATTGATGATGCCAAGTCTACCATGACTCTTTTTCAAGATGGTGCGGCGACGACTACGACTACGAAGATCTTCAAGGAACAAGCTTTGGAGGCGAGCGACAAGGTGGCGAGCAAGGATGATGCTTTCATCTTAGGAGGCGAGAGTGATGATGTGCCATCTTCGGCCTTCATCCATGGCGACGGTGACGAGATGATCGAGCATGTGATTTTTCCTTCGGTCATGGAGAAGAGTGATGATGTGCCATCTTCGGCCTTCATCCACGGCGACGGTGACAAGATGGTTGAGCATGGGATTTTCCCTTTGACCACGGTGACGTATGACGACTTGAGTGACTTTTGCCACCATATTGAGAGTGAGAGTGACTTCACCACTAGCCCCATATATGATGAGCTGCCCCAATTCCCATGTGAGGAGAGCCACAACCCCCACCACTTGAGTGAGATGAGTGACTCCACCATATGTGACTCTGAGTGCACCTATTTTGAGGGAGTGAGTGAGCCACCACATAGAGAGAGTGTGATAGTTGATAGGTCATGTGAGGACATTTTGAACTCTAACGACTTAACATCTACCTCTATTGTGTCTTCTCATTTGGTGCTAGGTCCCGTATATGATGACGCGCCGATTCTCGATGACTTCGTCCTTCCTTTGGACAAGACGATGGCCATGGTGGAATATGATGCACCCCCCACATGGTTCCATCAAGATGATGATATTGACCACCATTTGGTCTTTCCCACCTCACCTACACCACTTGAGTGGAATGAAAAAGGTAACATAGGTGAAGGTGATGCTCTTGTCCCACTAGTGGACTATCATGACATTGATTGCTTGCATGATGTTGATCACCTTATGGATTCATCGCATACTATGTCTTGTTTTGATATGCCAACCATTTCTGATGAATATGATGACGAGCATGTTGAATTGCCTACTTGTGATGCTATGCTCCATAGGATATCATGTGAAAATTCTATTGGTCACATCATGTTTGACAACCCACTTGACTTGTCGTATGCTATGCATGAGATCAATAATATGTTCAATTTGCAATCTCATCATAGTGAGTATGCATATGCCATTAAAATAAACCCAATTTGCACATATGGCATAGATGACAAGCCCATGGTTATTGGCATTTGTTTTTCCTGTGATGATATCGATATGCTCCCTTTGCATCATTTATTTCATATGCCATGCCATGACCACCTAGTTTCGGATATGCATTGTTTTGGATGTTGTTCCACTTCTCCATATTATGATTCCGATATTGCTCATGAGGAGACCCCCATAGTTTCCTCATACACTTTAGGAGATTTTGATCCATCCCATCCATTGCATGATCCCAATAATTGTGTGCACCATATGCTCCCCATGAATAAACATGCTATTGATGTGCCATATACTTGCATTCTCAATTTATGTCCCCATCGTGTTATACACAATAACTATTCTTTCATGATGGATGACATGTTCTTATACCATGCATCAAATTTCTTTGAGCGATGCTTATCTTGTGCTAACTCTCACATGCACATACACATCATGATGGATGATGTGTACATTTACCACACACACACAATTTCTTTCGTTTGTGTATTTGTTGTGTAGGTACCCATGAATACTTGTCAACCTCACAATCCCATGAGTTGACAAAACGAGCTCTAGAGAGCAATGATGACTTGGGATCCCATGGATTGTCTTTCCCACCGCTCTCTTTGCACAATGACTTCGTGCATTTCTTCTACATGGCCCTCACATGGTTATGGCTTATTGTCCATTATGTATCATTTGCCCATCTTACCATGTTCACTTTGCATGATATGCCTTTGCCATGCATTTGTGACCCATGGTTTGCATTACACTTGATGATTGATTCTCATATTTGTATGTGTATTTGCAAGCTTGGAGGAGATATTGCTTGTTATTGCCATGTTCCACTTATGACCCATTCCTATGATGACACATTGATCTTCCTTTGTGTTCGCGCTTATGATATGTCATGTGCATTTACTTTATCTACTATTTGCTCACATGACATCATTGCCATGATTTCCTCTAGTGTGTTGCATCTTCGCTCCACTAGTTTGCACAACTTGATTCCTATGTTTGCTTATGTTGCATCACCCATGATTCATACTTGCTCATTTCATGCGGTTGATGACAACCATTGCCATTCTTTGCACATGATTGCTATTGCTTCTTGTCATATATCTCCATATGTTGCCTCTCTCTTGCTAGATGATTTGCCATGTATTGAGTGCAACAATGCCTTTAGTCTTGATAATGAGATTGCCCCCATAGCATTCTCGCATATATTTGGAGATTTGACATATTTATTGTGAAGCATGCTTGTCTTCCCTCTTTGCACCATATGCCTAGTGACATGAATATGCACATTGTCGCATCATATTATTCATGCACTTTTGCTACTAACGGTTATGTGCAAGAGAAGAGAACCATCATGATGGATAATGTGTTTATCTACCATGCGCATACGTTCTTTGTTTTGTTGTGTGCATGTGTGGGATACTTGGACTTCGTGTCGACTTCCACTTCACGTGAGTTGACCATTTGAGCTCTTGAGAGCGAGCCTCATACATTCTACCATGACTCGCTTCTACATCGCACTTGCTTGTGTTTCGGCATTGTGTTGAGTGCCATACTATCTACACTACACCCTATACACATTATGCTTGGATTGTCTTGCACTTGACACATGTGTTTAGACACTTCATTTTATTTGGTGTTGTGAATGATTCCTATGCCTACCATAGACCATTTGTTGAGCGCTTTATGCATGTTTGCAACAACCTTGAGGTAGATGCTTATTCTCTTGTTACACATATTTGCATCACTACCTCACATTTGCATACTTGTCCCAATGATATCTTTGATTGTGCTCAAATTATGTGCTTACATGCCATGTCACAATCCTTTGTCAAACCATATGCTATGCTTGATGATGACACTTGTTGGGTGATTCACCACTTGAATGTTTGGTTTTGCAATAACGCTAACCACATTTGTTTTTCCAAGTGTTTGTTGTCCTTGCTCCTTTTGAAGGAATTACTAGACGGTGCGACATTGGAGAGTGCCCATTTCGAGCTTGAAGATGATGAGTACTTGGTGAACGTCCACTACAACACGGCGAAAGCCATCTCTTTCCTATGGTGATTTGGTTTTCGATCCGAGGTCGGATCTTTCCCAAGGGGGGGAGATGATGCGGAGCATCCTACGGACATCACCATGTCAAGAGTTCATTTGGCAAGTGACACGTGCGACATCTACTTCACACAAAAAAAGGTGAATCATCTCCTTTACACGTGCTGACTTGACCCCTTCGAGGATGATATACTACTTGACACTCCACTCGTGTGCATGCATAGGTATTATTGGAACGCTACGGACGACGAGGAGGAGTGCGAGCGCAAGTGTACAACTATACCATCCGCGAGGGAAGCGTGGAAGTGAAGACGGAGCTGTGGAGCCGACAGCGGTCGAACGACCGACGTGCCACCGGACGTCCGACACTCTACAGCGCCCGGACGACCGGCGTCCACCAAACATCCGACACACCCTCCACCCAGCCAGAAGAACCGCAAATGAAGACACTACAACGGCCGGAGGACCGACATGACACTGGACATCCAACGCACTATAGCCACCGGACGACCGACCGCTACCGGACTTCCGGTGCCACCTGTCCAGAGAAGAAATGTCAGACTTCCGACGCGCACCAGACGACCGGTCCCCCACGAGCCGTCGGACGTCCGACACCGACCGGACGTCCGGTACCTGCCTGTGCGCAGCCGCGGGCCTTTGGCCTTGTATCCCTCTCCCACTTACCCCTTCGTGGCTTAGACTATAAATAGAACTCCCCCTTCTCCTTTCTAGGGTTAGCAAAGGATTAGCTCATTTGAGAGATAGAGCTTTGCTCATCCACTTGATACCCTTCTTCATTGGAGTTCACGACCTCTACGGAGAAGATCCCCCAAGTGGATTCAAGACCCCTCACGGGAAGACCCTCAAGACCTCCTCACGGAGAAGAACTTGCTACTTGTATCGTCCTTTGTTGACTTTGGATCGTGTACCTCTTCGTGTATTCAGATCTAGCACATGTGTAATCGAATCTCGTTGGTTTGAGTGAGTCCTCTCGTGTTTCCCCTCATGTTTTCCCCTTGTGTTCCTCGTGTTCTTCGCGGGATCCGCTCCAATCGTGAAAGATCATACATCTAGCGTTCTACCCTACATCATGCTCTATCTCCTCCCGCACGTAGTCGTCCCGCACCCATTTCGGGCCGGTCTCGAGGTCGGCGGCCATGGCGACGTGCTCCTGCTTGACGACGACAGGCGACATCGCCGGCTCCTTCTTTGACTTGACCAAGCGAAGATGGCCGCGGGGAGGAGGGGAAGGTTGGCGGCGGCGGCCCTCATTTATGACGAGGCTACCGCTGCGCCGGCGCTCCGGCGTCTCTTGGGGCTCGGCCTTGACGGCGGCGTGTGGCGTCGGTGTGCCGGAGGAGTGGGAGCCGGAGGAAGAGGGGGACGCGCCCGCCATGCGCCTCGATAGCCACGAGCTGCCGCTCCGGCGTGAGAAGGACGGCGCCGGGTACTCCATCGGCGGCGAGTTGCCGCCCTCGATGTACTCGAGGACGGCGTGGAGAGTGTGCCCAGGGACACCCCACCACTGACGGCGGTCGTTAGAGTTGTGGCGCCCCCGTGGTGCCGGAGCACCGTTCGTGGATGCTAGCTGGTCGGCGTAGCGGCGTTCGAAGTACTCCGTCCACAGGGCGTTGTTGTCGGGGGCGTACCTCGCCTGCTGCCGCGCTTCCTCCGGCACCGCCGACTGGATCCGCGCGATCTCGGCGCGGCGTTCAGCGCTGGTGGGCAGCGGGGGCACGGGGACTCCTCTGGCGCTGAGCCTCCACGAGCTCGGCACGCGCATCTCGGGCGGCGCCAGGTAGGTCGCCTCGTAGAGGAGGCGTGCCTCCCACTCGTGCAGATGGCGGCGGCCGAAGCCGTTGGCCGCCGCTCCGTCGCCGGGGAAATGCTCGGCCATCTGGGAAGGAGGAGAGAGGGCGAGCAAATGGCGCCGAGGGGAAGAAGGTGGTCGGCGGCGAGAGAGCTGTGGGAGGCGGGTGTGCGGCCAGTGGCGATGATGGGCGGTTTTTATAGAGGCGAGGGGGCGACAGCAGTGTGGACGCGTGGCGAGAAGGGCGCGGGACGCGCGGCGGCGCGCCTGCACTGCGTCGCCCGTGATCAATGGAAGGCTGACCGACGGCAGCCTTCGCATTGATTCGCATGGGAGCCGAGGCGGGGCACCGAGGACGATGATGCAGCCGCTGACTTGGCGGGCCCATGGGGTGGGAATCCGGCGCGGGAGGTTTTGGCGCGTTTTTTCTTTCGCTCGGCGCCCCCGGTCGGCCCCCAGCGCGCTGGGTTCGGTCTGGGTCCGCCGGCGCCAATTTCGGCCCTAACCGGCGAAATTTGGGCTCCCAGGGGCGCGTCTGGGCCTTTTTTTAGCGCCGGTGATAAAAAAATGGCCTGGGGGGCCTGTTGGAGGGGGAGGGGGGAGTGGAGATGCTCTTAGATGCATAGTTTGTCCCCGCGTAGCCTTCGTGATGAGCACATGGACTGAAATTGACACTCATCACTTGTAGAACCTGAACCATCATCGACTGAATCCAAAAAACTCGCACAACGAGCGAGACATTTGGGGGTAATCAATCTTCGCAGTCTTAAACCGGATCACATGTAGCTGCTCCGACACAGGCAGAGAGCAAATTTTAGAATAGCTAGGCCGAGCCACATCGGAAAAGATCTACGACAGAGGACTTGACAAGGAGAGAGCGGAGACGACGAGACGCGCTGAGAGATGCTTCGAAATACAGTGCGTCGGTGACACAAACACAAACATTCGAGACAACAAAAGGCGTTTGATACGTCTCCGTCGTATCTATAATTTTTGATTGTTTCATGCCAATATTATACAACTTTCACATATTTTTGGCAACTTTTTATATGATTTATTGGACTAACCTATTGATCCAGTGCCCAGTGCCAGTTCCTGTTTGTTGCATGTTTTTTGTTTCATAGAAAATCCATATCAAACGAAGTCCAAATGCAATAAAAATTTACGGAGAATTATTTTGGAATATTTGTGAATTTTGGGAGGTGGAATCAACGTAAACGGGGGCCCACAAGCCCCAAGATACACCAGGGCGCGCCAGGGGGTGCCCGACGCGCCCAGGTGTCTTGTGCCCTCCTCGAACGTCGGTTTGGGCCCTTCTTCTGGTGTAAGAAAGATAATTTATGGAAAAAAATTGTGTTAAAATCTCAGCGCAATCGGAGTTACGGATCTTCGGGAATATAAGAAACGGTGAAGGGCCAGATCTGGGGAACGCGAAACAAAAGAGAACGGAGAGGGAGATCCAATCTCGGAGGTGCTCCCGCCCCTCCGCCGCCATGGAGGCCATGGACCAGAGGGGGAACTCTCCTCCCATCTACGGGGGAGGCCAAGGAAGAAGAAGAAGGAGGGGGCTCTCTCCCCCTCTCTCCCGGTGGTGCCGGAGTGCCGCCGGGGCAAGGATCGTGACGGCGATCTACATCAACAATCTTGCTACCGTCAACACCAACTTTCTCCCCCGCTATGCAGCGGTGTAACACCCTTTCTCTCTACTGTAATCTCTACTGAAACATGGTGCTCAACTCTATATATTATTTTCCAATGATCTATGGTTATCCTATGATGTTTGAGTAGATCCGTTTTGTCCTGTGGCTTAATCGTGATCTTGGTTGGTATGATTGTATATTTTATTTATGGTGCTGTCCTACGGTGCCCTCCGTCTCACGCAAACATGAGGGATCCTCGCTGTAGGGTGTTGCAATATGTTCATGGTTTGTTTATTGTCGGTGTTGCGGGGGTGACAGCAGCCTAAACGCGGATAAGTGGGTTATGGCGTATGGGAGTAAAGAGGACTTGATACTTAATGCTATGGTTGGGTTTCACGACCTTAATGATCTTTAGTAGTTGCGGATGCTTTCTAGAGTTCCAATCATAAGTGCATATGATCCAAGTAGAGAAAGTATGTTAGCTCATGCCTCTCCCTCTTGTAAAATTGCAAGAATGATTACCGGTACTTGTTATCGATTGCCTAGGGACAAATGACTTTCTTGTTGACAAAAGCTATCCACTTTTATTACCTTGCAATTTATCCGTAGTTTTATTCTCGCAAAGTACTCGTAGTTTTATTCTTGCAAAATAGTTTCATACTTGTTTTAGGTAAAGCAAACGTCAAGTGTGCGTAGAGTTGTATCGGTGGTCGATAGAACTTGAGGGAATATTTGTTCTGTCTTTAGCTCCTCGTTGGGTTCGACACTCTTATTTATGGAAGAAGGCTACAAACGATCCACTATACTTGTAGGTTATCAAGACCTTTTTCTGGCGCCGTTGCCGGGGAGCAATAACATGGGGTGAATATTCTCGTGTGTGCTTGTTTGCTTTATCACTAAGTAATTTTTATTTTGTGCTCTTGTTTTCTATCTCTAGTTATGGGTAGGAAATGCAAAATACCAAAAAAATTAGTTGTACCCGCTAAACCAATGGTTGAAGAACCACCCAAAATCTATCATACTACTGAAGCTTTCTACTTGGATCATCTTCGATCCATTTGTGCTCGTGCTGAAAACCCAACTAGCTTAGTTGAGGGAAAATCATTAAATGAGCATGCTTATTATGTGCGACACCACTTATCTCAAAAAGGGAAACTTTTATGGCATCATATTAATAGTTTGTATTGCTATTCTTTGAATTTATGTGAAATACATGATTTTACTTGTTGTTCTGAAGACCCTAAAAAACACCTTCCCTTCCAATGTGAGTTTAAGGATAATGGAATCGTATCTTCTTATGCCAAAGGTGTTTATAATTACTATGATGTTGAACAAATTGAAGAATTTGTTGCTTTTAAGGGTGCTTATGAAATTGCTTCTTTGATTGAAAAGTATGATGCTACTCTTTACAAATCTGAAAATTTTGCCATACTTAAACATTGCTATGAAAACTATGCTTCCAATGCTTATGTTAAAGAATATATTGAGTACTTCTCCGCTGTCCAAGAAGAGACTAACATTTTGCAGGAATCTATGGAAGAAGAAAATGATGAAACTGTGAGCTCATTGGATGAAAAATATGATGAGGAGAGCAAAGAACAAATGGAGGAAGAGCGGATTAGCTACCCGTGCCCACCTTCTAATGAGAGTAACTCTTCAACTCATACATTGTTTAATTTCCCTTCGTTCTTACCGAAGGATGAATGCTATGATCCCTTGGATTCTTTTGAAATATCCCTTTTTGATGAACTTAATGCTTGCTATGCTTGTGGCCAAGATGCCAATTTTAATTATGCTTATGGATATGAACTTGCTATTATTCCTTATATTAAGAATGAAATTGTTGCTATTTCACCCACACATGATAGTCCTATTATATTTTTGAATTCTCCCAACTACACTATATCGGAGAAGTTTGCTCTTATTAAGGATTACATTAATGGGTTGCGTTCTACCAGTACACATGATGATTTTGATGAATATAATATGCATGTGCTTGCTGCTCCTACTTGCAATTATTATGAGAGAGGAACTACATCTCCACCTCTTTATATTTCCAACACGATAAAATTGCAAGAAACTGCTAATGCTGTGTATTGGCCTTTACTTGATGTGCATGAATTGTTCTTTTATGACATGCCGATGCATAGGAAGAGAGTTAGACTTCGTCATTGTATGATATATGTTGCTTTGTTCTCACTACTAAATGCCAAATCATTGTTAATTAAAATTGGCTTTGATATACCTTGGGATCCGGGTGGATTCATTACTTGAGCACTTTATGCCTAGCTTAATGGCTTTAAAGAAAGCGCTGCCAGGGAGACAACCCGGAAGTTTTAGAGAGTCATTTATTTCTGTTGAGTGCTTTTATAAAGTTTAAAAACAAAAAAAAATATAGAGGGGAACCTTAAAACTTCACAAAAAGAGAAGCTATTGAAAGGTGATGCATTGGAGAAGTGAGGGTCGACCTTGAACACTTGTGTTCATGCTCACGGAAACAATGTAAATTTTTCATGAAGATTCTCACAAAAATAATTATCCCCTTGTACAAATCCATTGTATTATAAAAATAATGTGCCAAGATTTGCCTTTAGGATGATTAGATTGCTTGTTGGTATGTGCGGTGCAGAAACAGAAACTTTGTCTGTAGTGCGTGATTTTACATTTTTTACTGGAACGTCAAAAGCTTATGAAACATTTTGCACAGTCTTTCAATACAAATGTTTTATTTTTTCCTAATTTTTCAGAATTTTTGGAGTACAAGAAGTATAGTAGGTTTTCAGATTGCTACAGACTGTCCTGTTTAAGACAGATTCTGTTTTTGATGCATTGTTTTGCTTGTTTTGATGAAACTATCGATTTTATCGGTGGTATAAGCCATGGAAAAGTTATAATACAGTAGCTACAATGCAAAAATAAAATATGAATTGGTTTGCAACAGTACTTAGAGTAGTGATTTGCATTATTATACTAACGGGTCTTACCGAGGTTTCTGTTGAATTTTGTGTGGATGAAGTGATCAAAGATCGAGGAGGTCTCGATATGAGGAGAAGGAGGAGAGGCAAGAGCTCAAGCTTGGGGATGCCCAAGGCACCCCAAGTAAATATTCAAGGAGAGTCAAGCGTCTAAGCTTGGGGATGCCCCGAAAGGCATCCCATCTATCTTCAACAAGTATCGGTATGTTTTCGTCTTCGTTTCGTTAATGTGATATGTGTAAATCTTGGAGAGTCTTTTGTGTTTAGTTTTCATTTTTCTTTTATGCACCATGCTGGTATGAGATAGTCCATGGTTGATTTATATAATGTTCATTGCACTTCACTTATATCTTTTGAGTGTGGCTTTATAGAATGCTTCATGTGCTTCACTTATATCATTTGAAGTTTGGATTGCCTGTTTCTCTTCACATAGAAAACCGTTATTTGTAGAATGCTCTTTTGCTTCACTTGTACTTATTATAGCATGGTCTTTTGTAGAAAGAATTAAACTCTCTTGCTTCACTTATACCTATTTAGAGAGTCAACAGGAATTGGTCAATTGCATGGTTAGTCATAAAATCCTACATAAAACTTATGGATCACTGAATATGATATGTTTGATTCCTTGAAATAGTTTTGCGATATAGAGATGGTAATATATGGTAGGTACTAGTAAACAGTTGTGGTTAGTAGGAATATTGGTGTTAAGGTTTGTGATTCCCGAAGCATGCACGTATAGTCTCTCGTTATGCTATGAAGTTGGAGTATGATTTATTATTGGTTGTCTTCCTTATGAGTGGCGGTCGGGGACGAGCGATGGTATTTTCCTACCAATCTATCCCCTTAGGGGCATGCATAGTAGTACTTTGGTTCGAGGGCTAATAAACTTTTGCAATAAGTATATGAGTTCTTTATGACTAATGTGAGTCCATGGATTATACGCGCTCTTACCTTTCCGCAATTTGCTAGCCTCTACGGTACCGTGCATTGCCCTTTCTCACCTCGAGAGTCGGTGCAAACTTCGCTGGTGCATCCAAACCCCGTGATATGATACGCTCTATCACACATAAGCCTTATTATATCTTCCTTAAAACAGCCACCATACCTATCTATTATGGCCTTTCCATAGCCATTCCGAGATATATTGCCATGCAACTTCCATCGCTTCCGTTTTGATGACTTGAGCATTCATTGTCATATTGCTTTGCATGATCATATAGCTGACATAGTAGTTGTGGCTCAGCCACCGTGCATCATTTTTTATACATGTTACGCTAGATCATTGCATATCCTGGTACACTGCCAGAGGCATTCATATAGAGTCATATTTTGTTCTAGGTATCGAGTTGTAATTTTTATTTCTTTTGAATCATAAGTAAATAGAAGTGTGATGATCATCATTATTCATTATTAGAGCATGTCCCAGTGAGGAAAGGATGATGGAGACTATGATTCCCCCACAAGTCGGGATGAGACTCCGGACAATGAGAGAGAAAAAAAAGAAAAAAAAAGAAAAAAAAGAAAAAGAAAAAAAAGAAAGAAAAAAAAGGAAAAGAAAAAAAATACAAAGAGAGAAGGGGCATGCTAGTTCCACACTTGTGCTTCAAAGTAGCACCATGTTTTTCATATAGAGAGTCTCCTATGTTGTCACTTTCATATACTAGTGGGAATTTTTCATTATAGGATCAGATGCACACCCACTTAGTTTTCATATTGAGCTTTCATACACTTGTAGCTCTTAGTGCATTCGTTGCATGGCAATCTCTACTCCTCGCATTGATATCGATTGATGGGCATCTCCATAGCCTGTTGGTTAGCCGCATCGATGTGAGACTTTCTTACTTTTTGTCTTCTCTATATTTACCCCTATCATTATACTCTATTCCACACGTAGTGCTATATCCATGGCTTGTGCTCATGTATTGCGTGAGGGTTGAAAAAGCTGAAGTGTGTTAAAAAGTATGAACCAATTGCTCGGCTTGTCATCCAGGTTGTGCATGATAAATACTTTGTGTTAAGAAGACAGAGCATGACAAGACTATATGATTTTGTAGGGATAGCTTTCTTTAGCGTTGATATTTTCAAAGACATGATTGTTTGTTGGGATGCCTGAGAACTGATGTCTTTATGTCAAATTATAGACTATTGCTTTGAATCACTTATATCTTAATATTCATGCCATGATTAGACATATGATCAAGTTTATGTTAGGTAACATTCCACATCAAAAATTATTATTTTTATCATTTACCTACTCGAGGACGAGCAGGAATTAAGCTTGGGGATGCTGATATGTCTCCGTCGTATCTATAATTTTTGATTGTTTCATGCCAATATTATACAACTTTCACATATTTTTGGCAACTTTTTATATGATTTATTGGACTAACCTATTGATCCAGTGCCCAGTGCCAGTTCCTGTTTGTTGCATGTTTTTTATTTCGCAGAAAATCCATATCAAACGAAGTCCAAATGCAATAAAAATTTACGGAGAATTATTTTGGAATATTTGTGAATTTTGGAAGGTGGAATCAACGTAAACGGGGGCCCACAGGCACCAAGATACACCAGGGCGCGCCAGGGGGTGCCCGGCGCGCCCAGGTGTCTTGTGCCCTCCTCGAACGTCGGTTGGGGACCTTCTTCTGGCGCAAGAAAGATAATTTATGGAAAAAAATCGTGTTAAAATCTCAGCGCAATCGGAGTTATGAATCTCCGGGAATATAAGAAACGGTGAAGGGCCAGATCTAGGGAACGCGAAACAGAAGAGAACGGAGAGGGAGATCCAATCTCGGAGGGGCTCCCACCCCTCCGTCACCATGGAGGCCATGGACCAGAGGGGGAACTCTCCTCCCATCTAGGGGGGAGGCCAAGGAATAAGAAGAAGGAGGGGGCTCTCTCCCCCTCTCTCCCGGTGGCGCTGGGGCAAGGATCGTGACGGCGATCTACATCCACAATCTTGCTACCGTCAACACCAACTTTCTCCCCCTCTATGCAGCGGTGTAACACCCCTTCTCTCCGTTGTAATCTCTACTTAAACATGGTGCTCAACTCCATATATTATTTTTCAATGATCTATGGTTATCCTATGATGTTTGAGTAGATCCGTTTTGTCCTGTGGGTTAATCATGATCTTGGTTGGTATGATTGTATATTTTATTTATGGTGCTGTCCTACGGTGCCCTCCGTCTCACGCAAACGTGAGGGATCCTCGCTGTAGGGTGTTGCAATATGTTCATGGTTTGCTTATTGTCGGTGTTGCGGGGGTGACAGCAGCCTAAACGCAGATAAGTGGGTTATGGCGTATGGGAGTAAAGAGGACTTGATACTTAATGCTATGGTTGGGTTTCACGACCTTAATGATCTTTAGTAGTTGCGGATTCTTGCTAGAGTTCCAATCATAAGTGCATATGATCCAAGTAGAGAAAGTATGTTAGCTCATGCCTCTCCCTCATGTAAAATTGCAAGAATGATTACCGGTACTTGTTATCGATTGCCTAGAGACAAATGACTTTCTTGTTGACAAAAGATATCCACTTTTATTACCTTGCAATTTATCCGTAGTTTTATTCTCGCAAAGTACTCGTAGTTTTATGCTTGCAAAATAGTTTCATACTTGTTATAGGTAAAGCAAACGTCAAGTGTGCGTAGAGTTGTATCGGTGGTCGATAGAACTTGAGGGAATATTTGTTCTGCCTTTAGCTCCTCGTTGGGTTTGACACTCTTATTTATCGAAGAAGGCTACAAACGATCCCCTATACTTGTGGGTTATCAGCGTTGAGCTCAGATGGAGGGCATAGAGAGAAAAGGCTCGCCAGGGGATTAGATGATTTGCCCCACAGTGTGGTTTAGAGCAACTCGAACCGGGCGACCCATTTCGTCCGCCCATGTTTGTTTGGGTCATCTCAGACCAAAACGCCGACCTAACGCGCCGTCTCAAATCCAAAATGCGTCCACTTCATGTCCGCACTGACCCATTTCAGGCTTAAATTTGGGTCTGAAATGCGTCGGCACGGACACGAAGCGGACACGCCGCACGTCCCCTCGGTGTCCATCACGGTCCCACATGGCAGCTGGCCAACGACCAAACGCGGTCATATTAATAGCAGCCACTGACACCGGGCCCACGCGTCAGCTAGTGGAAGCGTCGGAAGGCCGTTCTTTTTTAATCCACATGTGCGGGGGGCCGGCCTCATCCACTTCCACTGCCATCCACATCTGCCCTCCCCCTCGCGTGCTTACTCGCCGGCGACAACCAAACCCTAGCCATGGGTTTATTTAGTGGCTTTGGCAAGAGCAAGGGGAAGTTCAACCCCGGTGCTTCCTCCTCCTCCGCCGCCGCCACCTGCCCGCCCCGCGAGGCAGCAGCTGCACATTCCGGTGCACCAAGCGCGGTGGCACTGGGAGTTCAGGCAGTCGCTGCCGTACCCCGACGTGACGCTGTCACACGACTGGCATCTCGATCTGCGGCGGATCCTAGTGCTGACGGTGTCGCGGTTGCAGCGGGCGCACACCAAGGAGGTGCACAGGCGCCGGTCGCTGCTCACGCCGGAGCAGCGACGGATGCCGGAGTATGCGCCAGACTCTCCCCATTGGGAGGTCTGGTTTGCCCTCTAGCACGAGGAGCAACGGCGGCTCGGCGTGCAACACCACCACACCAACCCCCCGCCTCCCCCAGTCGTCAAGCCGGGGGAGGAGGAGGAGGCTGCCTACCAAGCGGCACTGGCGGCGGCCATGAAGACCTCCATCAAGGAGGAGCGGCTAAAGGCGGAGGCAGAGGAAGCGGACTACCAGGCGAGGCTGGTGGAGGCCTTTGCCCACTCTATGGCCGGCGACTGCGTGGTGCCACCGTTGCCGTCGCCGCTCACCCCCTACGCCTAAGGCCGAGCCGTCCGACCGGTACGTCTAGACCGGCCAGCTGCGGAAGTGGGTCAGCGCCCCCCCTCTCGTTTGGCTCGGCGCGACGCCGGTGCAGGAAGCCGCATACCTCGAGCATTGGAGTCAGTGCACGCTGACGGAAGAGCACGCTGACGGCGAGCGGCACATGCAGAGGGAGCGCGAGGAGGAGGAGGAGGAGCGCCGCCAGAAGGAGGAGGAGGAGCACGCCTGCCTCGCCGCAATGCCGCCGCTGCAGCAGACGCTGGAGGAGGCAGCCCTGGCGGCCTAACAAGACGTGTTTCGCTAGGCTGGGCTGCCTCGCGTCTTCATTGACCTTACCGGCGGCGACGACGATGGCAAGGGCAAGGGCAAGGCGAATGACTATGGCAGCGTGCGAGCGGTTTTTTATGTTTAATTAGTGTTTAAGAGGACTTTGGCCGGCGGTTGACTGACAACTTATGTTTAGTTATATTTCTCTAAATTTATTTCGGCCACACTGTCGGGCCCATTTCTGAGAATAAATCACAAAAGAGCCCTCGAGTCACACCAGCCCCAAAAACAACTGGTGGACTCCCTTGATATAGATAACCAATACATACATCATGTTACACAGGGTTGATTCAGAGTGCTCAACAAATTATTACAAACTTGCCAATATACTACGGTGGTGGAATATGACCGTGGTGTGGTGGTACTCTCATACTGATACGATAAAATAGAGCCAAGCGTCAGTGTGAGGCTTGACTATTTTATTTGTGTAGCGGAAGCTCTGCGGATGGTACATGTGGTAGACTTCTATGTCACAGGTGGACTGACTGGGACTCCTCTAAGCGTCGGGCTCGTTAGCGCAATCCTCCTTCATAAGCTCGTCCTCCTCCAAGTCTGGCCAAGTAAATAGCCAGGGACAAGCCAGTGAGTACGTTGGAATGTACTCGCAAACATAATGAACAAAAGATATAACGAATGCATATGCTCATGTTGGATCATACTAAATGCTCATGCTGACTAAAATCTTAGACATGGCATGACAATACCATAATGATACGGAAGTAAATATAGCATGTCAGTCATAATCAAACTTAATAAAAATAGAAGCTAATGAATGTCACGGGTAGTCTAGCCAGCCCAGGTGACATCCAGAAAATAAGAGGAATGCCAATCGGGTGTCTAAAAGAGAGTCGGGCGAGACAGGACCGCCCGAAAACTCAAGCGACGCCACGAAAGGTCTTGAAAAGAAATGCCAGTCAGGTGTCAAAAAGTGACGCCACGGTCGGTCTTGAAAAGAAATGCCATACGGGCGTCTAAAAGGAAATTTGGGCGAGACAGGACCACCCGAAAATTCAAGCGACGCCACGAGAGGTCTTGAAAAGAAATGCCAAACGGGTATCTACAAGAGAGTCGGCGAGACAGGACCGCCGAAAACTCGAGAGACGCCTCGTAAGGTCTTGAAAATAAAACTGAATGTCCGGGGTAGTCTAGCCAGCCCCTGAGACACTCAGAAAATAAAATAAGAGAAACGGGTTAGTCCACAATAATATTCATATCATCGATGATATTCATAATAATAATATCAGTAGTGGCAATAATCATCCTGCAAATAATCATGCTTGATTTTTTTAATTATTTCCTCCAAAGACCGACACCGGGACCGACACTTGACCCAACCAGCTAACGTCCTTGACCGAGGACACGGCTATTCGAATAGGTATAACTCTGCAGAGGGTGTACTCTTTACCCACGTGTATGAGGTTTCTTTAGTCAGTACCGTGACACTGACTAATTCCCATTACGGTCTTTGGGTTGAAAACACGCCTGACCAGCACACACCAAATTAACCGTCCGGATGCTAGGAATCACCCAAAGCATCGTTCCAGAAAAACTCTAAGTCCGGGAGACAACAATCTCGAGTAGCATGGGATCACTATTCATACGCGCGAATTACAAGGGGTGCCCCCCCTCTCGGCTACAACCGGAAACACCCATGCCCCCTGACCCGATGACTGGATTTAGTCCATGGCCGTGAAAACCCTCATCGTGGCCCTCTATGTGGTGTGTACCCGGACAGGGGTTAACAACTTACTAGGCCGTACCTTCCTTGCAGAAGGACCCGTGGCAGCACGGTATCCAGCTAGGTGTAACGGAACAAGACTCGATCTAGGCCGACTCAGGAGGTGTTGCTTATCATCGCCGGTATATATATAATGGGACACCACCGTGTCAAAACAAGGCCCGTGCCCACCGGCATGTCCAAGGCAGGAGTTCACTCCTGGTTTCTCACAATCTTTCTGCATGTCAGACACTTGAGTGAAATGCAAGCAAGTGAATAGATGACGTGACCATGCATGCACGAATGTTTCTACTCATACGGTGCAAACCCAACTGATGCAATCATGTCATGCAATATGCAATCACCGTATCCAAAGTTCAAATATGCTTGCCTTGTCCAAGGTAGTCAGGAGAAAACCCTTCGAAATTCCCTGCAAAGTTTCCCTCTACTTTTTCTGGAAAATTCAAATTTCAAATTTAAAATTTTGCAACAGAACCAAAAGTTGTCTCAAAATATTTTTAAATAAATACTAAAAAACTAGAGAGAAAAATAAGAATTTAAAAAAAAAAGAATCAACTCAAACAGAGTTGTGGTTTAAAAGTTATTAAATTTTCAAAACCAGGGGTTTTTCTGCAAAATTCCGGTCCCTGTGTGTTTAAAAAGAAAACGCTTCGGGACAGAGTACGCCTTCCAGTGCAGAAAGCGTAAAGCGCAAATTACGCTTTCGATTTGAATGCAGAAAAAAAGGAAAATGCTGACGGGTGGGGTCCAGCCGTCATTTTTGAATTTAAACGTGCTCGCGCGCGAGTACAGAGAGAAGGCGGTGCTCGCCGGTGACGATCGCCGGCGTATCAGAGGATGGTGTAGGCATGGTCGTGATCGGGGTGGAGTACCGCGTCGGTGGGTGGAGGTGGTGGTCGCCGGTGAGCACCGGAACGACGGCGAGGTCGACTCCGGCGGACGGCGGCGTCAGGCGAAGTTGGATCTCGTCGGAGAGAGCTCCTTGCATCAAATTGGAGTGCGGAGTCGATGATTGGGTGCACAAGAGAGCTTATGGCAAGTTTTGAGCGGTGAAGGTGGAGTGATGGCGTTGGACTGATCGGAGACGGTGGCGGCGGCTCGGTGATCGGCGACGGGGAAGAAGGCCTCCCCGAGGTCAGGGGAGTGGCGTAGGGGACAATTGAGATGGTGTGGGTGCGGTGCATGCCCAGAACGGAGCTCGAAAGAGCCTTATATAGGCAGTCCGAGGCGGTCCAGTACGGGTCGGATGACGCTGGAGTAACTCCGGCCGCCGAGGTTGGTTTGGTCGGTGGTCAAGGGCGGTGCGGAGTTGATGAGGATGGTGGAGTGCTCCGGAAGAGTCGGCGTGGACGAGCTCGGGCTCTATCCATCTCCCCGCGGCTGGAGTCTCGTACGGGTGCGGCGGACGGTGAGACGCTCCGGTGACTGTCAAGCGGGGCTAGGGCGGCGTGCACGGCGTGCTAGGACGCGGAGAGAGGTGACGCGTGGAGGGAGAGTAGGTGGAGAAGAGCAGCAGCAGCAGCAAGGAAGGCAGGCGTTGAGTGGATCAGCTCGGCTGCCGCGGCCGAGGACGGTGGCCGTTGCACCGGCCACCTCCTGTGCTGTCGGTGGCGGCCAGCCGACGAGGGGGTCCGGGGAGGCTCATTTAAGGTGACCAGAGGCGACGCCGTGGAGAAGAGAGGAAGGTGAGAAGTGCACGCATCGATCTCCCCCTCTCTCTGAATCAAATTCAGTTAACAGAATTTTCTGACGGCTATGAACAGTGTGCACTCCACATGTATGATGAAATGCTAGAGGGTGCTAGGGATTTTAGGAATTTTTGTGGTGAAGTGTTAATGCAAATAAGAGAGCCTGGCAAAGTTTTAGAATTTTTGGAGTAATTAAAAATAGGTTTGGATCATGGAGTTTGAATCTGGTCCAAATTTGAATTGTATGGAATTTGAAAATTTTGAACTGTGGCAACCAAAGTTTTTGGTGAAATGGGTTGTGAGTACTACCTAGTTGTTGGGGTAATTTTGTTAGGAGCAGAAGAGTTGAGGATGATATGATTCCTTTGTAAATCAGAGAAACTAGGATAAATATAAATTCCAATTTTGGAATTTATTTAAAATATGAGAAATATTTTTGTGGAGAGGGTAAGTATTGGATACTGTCCTGGAATGTGAGAATGACTTGTGGGATTATTTAGAAGTGACCGAAAAATTGTTGGAAGGATTTAGAAGGGTTTGAAAGAAGTGAAAAGAATCATTTCATTGAAATGATTTAATCATTGAAAACTTTTCTGAAATAAAAATATTTTTGATCCTCCAAAATAGATTCCCAAATAAAACCATCAATCAAAACAGAACCATTTAAGAAAATCTGAAACCCAATTAAAATTTGAAATGGTTTTCAGAACAGAAGAAAGAAAATAATACCAAAATGATTCAAAGAATTTTATTTTAAAGAAAAGATTTTGAAAATCCAGGGAAAATATTTTGGGGTGTTACACACACGGGCCAAAATGGGTATGCCTTCCGTTGGGCGCATCTGCCGACCCAAATCGAAAAGCGGACGTGCACGTCCGTCTGACCGACCTAAATGGATAAAAACGGACAAAGCGCACGTCCCTTTGGTTCGCCCGGTTAGAGTTGCTCTTAAAATCTAATTTCTCGAGGTTCGCCGTACCTGTCTCACGGCCGACGCAGACCGGTGGTTCCGCCCATGGGATCACCACTCGCTGGTGGCGCGCCCCACGCGAGAGCCCCACTGGCCTCCTCACAGTGTCTTCCATATCCTCCCTCCCGCTGCTTGCCGACAGCTCGCAGACCTCCGCCTCCTCTTGCTGCTCGGCGACAGCTCCCCTTCCTCCACCGCCTCCCCTTCTCCTCAAGTTGTGCTGGCGCAATGACGAAACTGACACGAGCTTCCCTATCGCATACTACAAAATTCAGAAAATCGATTGACACCCATTGATCGAATGCACGGACCCGTGCCTGGAAACAATGACCGGAAGCCCACTGATCGAATACGCGAGCCTAGAAAAAGATTTCGCGAATACGCAAAAATTGCGTATCATTTCATCAAAGAAGAACAAAAAAAAAACAACACAACCCTTTTTTTTTCGAGAATGAAAGCAACGCAACCCTAAACTAATCTAGCTCGAACTTCAACCAGAAAAGGTGAGGAAACGAGACACAGGGCACTAAGGCCGCGTCACGACCAACGCGAGACACCTACGATACTTGGCTACGATTCAAGAACCGACCGAATCAACGTACCACCCACCATAAGTGCCTAGAAAAGACGACAAGTGGGTTGTAGGACACGGCCGGGCCTAAGGAAGGAGCCATGGAGGAAAGCCGACGATGTCATACATTGCGCCCCGGATGCTCATGCCCTGAGGAGCATCCACACCAAGCACGGCAACCAACAACTCAAAATCCAACGGCAAGGACGCTGCGAGCAGCCAAGACAACACCTTAATGAAGGGGACGTCATTGTGACGCCGCTGCTGTCCAATCCAGAGAACCGGATCTAGGGGTTTCCTCTGGCGCTCGAGCCTAGAAATCTGACTTATCCAAATTTTTCAGAAGACATATGTATAGCAGGCCCCATAAAAGAAACGGAATTGATATTTTCCCATCAACTACTAATCTATGCCAACATAATAGCACAGACACGCGGGGGAGCCGGCGGTGTGTGCCGGCGCCCGGGCGGCAGGAGGTGCGGTATTGTAGGGGTGTCATGGGGAGGAGCGCCCGTAGTCATGCCCTGGGGATGTAGCCATATCGGTGAACCTCGTTAACAAATCTCGATGTCGTGCGGTCGTGTGATTGCTTGGTCCTCGATATATCGGCGGTGGCCTCGGATTTATTCTAACAAGTGGTATCATGAGCAAGGTTACGAGGAGGCTGCGGGATCGTTGATCTAGAGGCAGCGACAAAGACCGGCGGATGGTCATGGTAAACGTGCGGGTACGCACGATTTCAGAGGACCTCGAAAACGTTCGGTAGATCGACGGAAGGCCTTGTTTTTTATTTGCATGGTAATACGTGTTTCATTCATATCATAAAGAACAAAGTACAAGTCACGTAAAGAGGCCCTGTTTGATAGCAAAGTATTTTCTAAGTATTCTCAGAATACTACAGTTTTTTTACTTACCATGGTTTTATTTACACTGATCTGTTTGGCTAGCAATAAAAACTGCATTATCATAAAAAAAAGAGCCCCGAACCTCTTTTTTTAAAACAGAGCAAGCGGAAGAAAAGAGCCCGTCGCTAGCTATTCTCAACAGACTCGTCTCGCTATCAAGCCATAACCTCCGCTGCCGCCGCCGTCGCTGCCCCAACAAACTCTTCTCGCTCATGCCGTCGCCTCTGCCGCCGACGAAGATATCAAAGGTCACTCCGCTGTCCTTCATCCTCCCTCTTCCTCTCCTCCTGCATCTCCGCGCCGGCCGTCGGCTCCTGCCTCTGAACGGCCGTGCCGATCCCCCGTCCCGCCTGTTCCCTTATGCATATGAGATAGCTTGGCTGGGTTGGTATTGGATCCGTGTCAAAAAAAATACAAGAAAGTCGTTCCATCGTTTTGTGCATGCCTGCGAATGGCAAGGGCTAGCCAAGCTACCTGGCTAGATTAACGAACAGAAACAGTATACAACCGGCCAGCTGCACGGGTAGCAACGGCTAGCTATATGCGACTGGCAGCAAATTTTACAGCATTGTGTGGTGTAGCCAAACATGTGCTCTGTATTCTGAATACTCCAAAAAACTCTGTTATGTTAAAACCGTGGTATTTTATACCTACAAGTTAAATTACTGTAGTTTTTGATACTTTGGTTTTTATGATACTTTGCTATCAAACATAGCTTAAACCATCAGATCTACCGGCGATTCACACATTTTTGTGTGTGTTTAGTGCACGTTTTACATCGCTTTCCTCATTATTATTATTTATTCTTATTTTTATTTTTTTCGTATATAACATGAAATGTATGTTTGGTTGTCCGCGCGAAAATACGCCTCCACGGTTTGCGCACAACTACACATTTGTCGGTTTGCCATGCAACGAGTTGCATGGCATGTCTGTTTGGGTGCAACTGCACGCTGCGTACAACTACAATTGCATGCACACCACGCGCTCGTGATTACAGTTGCAGGCATGTCTATCTGTGTGTAACTGCACCTCCATAGCATGCGTGCAACTATAGTAGCATGCCCACCGCCTACATCCTTCAGAAGCCGGTGTTCCTGCCTAGTCACCCTTGACGCTTGCTAAAGGCTTTCGTTGATTGATATGTAACTCCAACGGAATAAGATCTTGATGAGGCAGCACCGAAGCCAGCTTGTATCCCTTAGGCTCAGGATCTGCGAGGGCTAGAGCCGAATCCGCCACCCTGATGGTGAAGAGGGAAGCGGAGTATAGCTCCAGGAACTACTAGATTGGGCGACGAGACGAGCTTATCGATGAAGTAGTCGTCCGACTCCCCTCTGGTGGCAGTTGTCCACCACGGACGACAGACGGAAGATGCAGAAGGCCACCATCCAGCATATCTCATGAGTGTTGGTGTAGTTCTTCGCAGCGGCATAATGTCACTTGTCTCTAAGGCATTTACACCCCTACAACTACAATATGCATGGTTGATCCGATCACCCCACTCCAGGCGGCAATGCTACTGGAGAAGGAGAAGACGGAAGCCATGGGGTGATAAAAATATCAAGGAAATGAAGGAGGCGAGATTACCTTTTGGTGATATCCGAATGTAGTGGAACCCGTCTTCCATGGCTTGACAACCTTCGACCATGGCTTCACAACCTCCAACTAGGATTCCAACTACCAGCCATCATAGTGTTAAGGGAAAGTGACCGATTAGGTAATTTAATTAGAACATATATTCGTCTTTGATGCAGGTGATAACATAATAGTATATTGCAAGTTCACTGATAAAAGTAATCAACCAGATATGAACAAGGAGTTGGACTTGACTGATATGCTCGAATGATCACACAAAATACACCAAAGATTCAACTGAGCGATAGAAACTCCAAAGCAAATTGAAACTGGAAGAGTGCAACTGACGTCCAATGAGGACAAACACATGAATGCACATAACATGGTGCACATGCATGGTATAACTTCACTCGCAAATACTGAAGTATGAACTATTAGCTCGGTTTAGTCTAAGTTATATGATTTATCTTGCAATATGTGTTACATCAGGCAGGAAACAAATACTGGATAAATAACTTGCTAAGGTATTGAGTAGATATAAAATTTGATTCATGTATCATGTTTAGCGTTTCAAAACTTACTTAGGACTAAGGATTACTCGCTCTGATAGCAGATTCATGTAAGATATTCATTTAATGATTACTAAACACGATGGAACATCTGACAAGTACAAAACAAATTGCTGCTTACCTATGATATTCTAATCAAGTCAACTATATGCTAGTATATTTTGGTAAATCAACATTCTGTGGATCTTCCAAAGCAATCCCGAAACAATATATTTTAAAATTGGCAAAGTATATAACCAAATTAACTCTATGTATCTAATCTGTTAGTGTGGTTAATCTAGCTTAGTTTAATCGGAAATGTGCTACAATGACGAACACCATGTTGATACTTGAAATAGGCTGCCGTTCTAATTATATATTTTTTCTAAAAGAGGGGAAACGTCCTCGGCCTCTCCATCGAGTGATGCACACATCCTTTTATTGATTATAAAGTTCATCACCTGAACACAATAAAGTTCAACAAAACTACAAGACTACAACCACACATGGCCTCCCAAGGGAAAATTAAAAAAGAAAACGTAGGGAAATAAGCCTTATGCATCAATAGGCTTCTAATCAAATCGGTTGAATAAATCCTGAGAGACCATCTTCCATCGGTAGCACCCAAAGACTGTGGGTGCCGATCCTCCTCCTTGCGTAGTAATGACCACATACGGATCCAACTCATGGCCTTGAAGATAACTTGCAAAATAGTTGGAACAATTGTTCGTTTTAAAATATAATCATTTCGAGTGTTGCAAATGGCCCGAAGTAAAGAACAAATTCGCACACAGATCTAAGACTACAACTTGGGATGTACCCTGTCTAACCAGTTTTCGAACATATTCGTACTACTCGTGGGTGGAAGTAGACTAATACCTATATGGATAGATCTCCATAATAGCTTCACAAGTGCGCACTGGAGGAATAGATGTTGAACCGACTCCTCATTACCACAAAAGCAACACTTAGTGTATCCTTGCCAAATCCCTTTTTTAGATCTTCTTTTTTGAGGATGACCTTGCAATCTATATACCACATAATTTTTTTAAATATATTTGTGCTAGAAAGGTTGCCCATCATTGATGAGGTCTGAATATATGGATTTAACCGTGAAGACACCAGAAGTAGTCAACTTTCAACGGAATGTGTCTGATTCCATTGAAAGGTTAATCACCATCAACCTTTCAACAAGATTTAACCAATTGGTCTATTTGTTCCCCGATCAATGGTCTTCAGAAGGCAACATTCAACGGTACCTGTCCCATCACATAGGCAACAGAGGCATCTTTCTGCTACACAATATGACAGGGCCGTGGGTATTGCTAGGCTAGTGGAGTATTTGATAGCCTTGTATCCTCCCATAACCTAGTAGTTAGGCCACTAGCCATCACAATTGCTCCTTTATGGAAAAAGTCATTTGACCACCATGAAGCCTTCCCAGAAAGGTGAGTTCATTGGTTTGGAGGGTCTTAGAATGTAGGTACTTATTCCTAAGTAATTTTTGGCAACCCCCCCCCCCCGAAGGAAATATGCCCTAGAGGCAATAATAAAGTTGTTATTTATATTTTCTTATTCATCATAAAGGTTTATTATTCATGCTAGAATTGTATTGATCGGAAACTTAAATACATGTGTGAATACATATTCAAATACCGTGTCCCTAGTAAGCCTCTACTAGACTAGCTCGTTGATCAAATATGGTTAAGGTTTCCTAACCATAGACATGTGTTGTCATTTGATAACGGGATCACATCATTAGGAGAATGATGTGATGGACAAGACCCATCCGTTAGCTTAGCATATGATCGTTCAGTTTATTGCTATTGCTTTCTTAATGTCAAATACATATTCCTTTGACTATGAGATCATGCAACTCCCGGATACCGGAGGAATACCTTGTGTGCTATCAAACATCACAACGTAACTGGGTTATCATAAAGATGCTCTACAGGTATCTTTGAAGGTGTCTGTTGAGTTGGCATGGATCGAGATTAGGATTTGTCATTCCGTGTATCGGAGAGGTGTCGTGGGAAATCACGGCCACCTATGGGGCCATCGGCCCCTTTTGGTTTGGCAGGGGGGCTGAGCACATTGCACAAAGAGCGGAGGACCGTAGCGCAACACGGCAGAGATCACACGGGTAGTTTTACCCAGGTTCGGGCCGCCGCGAGGCGTAAAACCCTACTCCTACTTTAGTGGATTGATGGTGGATTGGGGTGGAAATGCAGCGCTCTTGCCCGGTAGGGTTGCCTCGGGGCGAGAGCAGCTATGCGCGTATGAGTGTACAAGGTTCCGAACCCTTTCTCTGGTTGCCATGGCCCTCCTTTTATAGATCAAGGGGTTACCACAGTGGCAAATCAGTCATTGTATACTGATTAGATAGCAAACAGTGCTATCGTACCTAACTCTGCAGGCAGAGCAGAGCGCATTAAATGCGCCGCTCAGTGTCATATCGTAGCCTGCCCGGCAAGCCTTGCCGGGCCGCTCGGCCACCTTTTCGCTTGTTTGCTTGACACGTCTCTGGACAGGTGTCATCTAAAGATGGTTTCCTCTGGAAATGGCTGTCAGGTGTCGAATAACTGTCACTTAGTCACTTGGGGGCTTGACACCGCACCGATCGATGACTTGCGTCGCTGTGAGGTGGAACGTTGAAGCCTTGGCGGGGTAGTTTGCTTTAGTAGTGCCCGGCAGGCCTGCCGGGGCGGTCTTGAGGCTTGTCTTCGGGGCCACCTCGTCCTCGCCAGGCTCGCTTGCCCGGCAAGGGAGGTTTTTCCTTAGCAGTGTCTTGGTCTTCTTGCCCTGCCCTTTGATTCTTCAAAGAGCCATCTCTCCTAGCTTGATCTGGTCTTGGATGTTGCAACTGTGCTCTTTTAGGCCCGTGCACGGTCTAGGCAACAGACCCAGGGTTTGTTGCACCGACAGGAGCTCCCGGGCCTGGCCCGAACGCGCCGCCGGGCGTCGTCGGGGTAGGCCCTATCTAGTGCATAGGCAAGAGGGTAGCAGTTGCTTCGTCCTTTGAGATCTTCTTTGCTTCTTCATTAAGCTGAGCTCAGGTCAGTTTCCGGTTCTTCCGCCCGTCGCGTAACGCCAATTGTGGTGGGGCCATTCTTGTAATGGCCCGTGAATGACTTTAACGCACGGGCGAGTAACCGCCAATTCACTCTTCCCACCACGCCCTTATCCCTGGCCACGTATGCTGCATGCATTGAGTGGGGTAGGTAATGGAGGCGCGTGGTGCAGGAGAGTGCCAAAGCGGGGGGCCGGTCTTCTTGGGTTGGCGGAGAGGGACGGTGGTTGCCCATCGATGGATCAGCCCCCATCCCCCAGCCCACCTATAAAAGGGGGCAGGAGGGAAGCGGAAATGCTCATCCACGCTCCTCTTCTCGCCTTTTTCTTTTTCTTTTCTTGCGATGTTGAGAGAGAGAGAGACCGGGGTCAGGCCCCGGGCTCGAGCTTGAGGTTGATGACGCCAGAAGCTTGTGAAGGAGCCTGGGGAGAAGAAGGGCGCGGTCGCGCCTTTGCTAGGATAATACCCCTCTCTCGCCTTTGTATGGGCTTCAGGAGGGCGCGTGGGCGGCGTGGCGATAGCGCTGGAGGTAGTGACTCTGGCGCGCTTGTCGCCGGGCTGCTCAGGGCTCTACTTCTAGTAAAGGGTCATGTGAGCGACACCACACCAGAGTCCGCAGAGCGTGGTAGTCACTCTCGGCCTATCCCTTTTTCTCCGGAGAGGCTGAGAGGAGACCACGGGAGTGGTTCGTCATTGGTAACGGCGAATCCCTTCCTTCGGGGTACTGCCGGCCTGGCGTATAGGCAGGTCCCTCGTGCCCGTGTATGCTTATTCAAAAGACGGCGTCCTTCTAACTTCGGATTGATGGAGACGACCATGCTCTCTGTGGCGTCTCCCGAAGCACTCGGTGCCCGTCCTAGCTGCCGCGGCGGTGGCTTGAGCAGTGGCAGATGCGCCTCTTCGAGCGGTAGCAACGAGGAGGGTGGCGGCAACCCACGATGCGTCAAGAGCGGGGATGACCGCTCCGACGTGGCGTGATTGCCTGGCGGCACCATCGTCTCCGGCCGGGCTTTGGCAGCGCCACCATTTGCGCCTGCCCTCCAGTTTCTTCCTCCCAGTCTGGGAACGGCGCCATCCTGATCCTGGGGAGGCACCGAATCCCAGCCAGGCCTTCCCTCCGCCATCTTCGCCTTCCCCTGCAGTTCCAAGGAGAATAGGAGAAAAAGCAGAGGCATCACGGGCATTTATCTTTTTTAATCTAAAACATGTTGGCACTTGCCAATCTTTAGTCTAAATAATGTAATCTTCTTTATCCTTGTTAGTGTTCTATAAGATCTGCACTTGTTCATCTGCATATTAATGAAAAATACAAGCTTTGCCGGGCACTTGTGCATGCGTCATACTCATGCAGAGGTGAAATGCCTCTATACGTTCAAGTAAACAAGCTATCTCCGGCAAGCTATCCTGCCGGTACCCTCGAATTGTTGCCGTGGAGCTAAGTTTGCCAGGCACAAATCGTAAAGAGGGACCAGCCCCCCGCCAAGCCTTCTCCATCAAAGGCCACTGCGACCATCCTGACCGAAGCAACGTTCAAGTCAAAGGATGGGAGCACCTAAGTTTCGAAGGTGGCGAGGTTTTCATATGCACAAATTTCTACTTACAAAACACGTAAGGATAAGAAGAGAACTTATCTGTTTGGCTTGCCGAGGATCGTCACGTAGGCTTGTCTTCATTTCTTCTCTCTTGGGACCGAGTCCACGGCAAGAACCCTGCAACTTAATGTAGATGAAAACAATGCCTCATGCGACCTCATCTACATGATCATGCTATGCACATGATATGCTTATGCATGCATGCAAGTTTTGGGGGCCCCCAGTGCTTCATTTATTTCTATTGCTCAGGGTCTGCGCCTGGCTTTGTACAAGGGGTTACATGCAATAGTGGCAAGGCATGTACAAAAGGGTGGCTACCGGGCAGGGCCCGACAGCCGCGCCTTACGGGTAGAACTTACGGAGATGCTCAATGTTCCATGAGTTTTGCAATTGAATGCCATCTCCGTCTCCAGACGGACTGCGCCAGGTCTGGTGACTCGTACTACCCGGTAAGGGCCTTCCCACTTCGGCGTCAACTTGTTTGTACCCTTGGCGGACTGAACACACCTAAGTACAAGGTCGCCTTCCTCAAAACCCCGGGCACGAACCCTGCGGCTGTGATAGCGACGCAGGGCTTGCTGGTAGCATGCAGCACGCGTAGCGGCCCGGAGACGGTTCTCCTCAAGTAGCACAGCGTCGTCATGCCGGTGCTATTCCTGC
This sequence comes from Thinopyrum elongatum, assembly GCA_011799875.1. Taxonomy (NCBI): domain Eukaryota; kingdom Viridiplantae; phylum Streptophyta; class Magnoliopsida; order Poales; family Poaceae; genus Thinopyrum; species Thinopyrum elongatum. The sequence continues at coordinate 401,319,036 of CM022298.1, read as the reverse complement.
GCTACTTCATCGTAGGCAAGCACTCGAGGAGACCCGAATATGAGTTCCGTGGGGATAACTGCTTCTGCCCCATAGACTAGGGAGAAGGGAGTCTGCCCGGTAGCTCGATTTGGTGTCGTTCTGAGGGACCAAAGAACCATCGGCAGCTCGTCGATCCATCGCCTGCCACACTTCTGCAGTCTATCAAAAGTTCTTGTCTTGAGGCCCCGCAACACTTCAGCGTTCGCCCTCTCAGCTTGTTCGTTGCTTCTGGGATGGGCGACAGAGGCAAACGAGATCTTGCTTCCGAGGGCATGAACATATTGCATGAAGGCGCGGCTCGTGAATTGGGTGCCATTGTCAGTGATGATCCGGGCAGGAACTCCGAAGCGGCACACCAATCCTTTCAAGAACATGACAGCTCCTTTCTCACGGGCTCCACCTCTGGCCACTTTGTGAACTTGTCGATAGCGACGAACAAGAACTCAAAGCCCCCGATAGCACGGGGGAAGGGGCCCAAGATATCGAGCCCCCAGACAAAGAAGGGCCATGATAAAGGGATCGTTTGAAGAGCTTGGGCAGGCTGATGAATGTTCTTGGAGTGGAACTGGCAGGCTTCACATTTGGTGATGAGCTCAACTGCATCTTGGAGGGCCGTGGGCCAATAGAAACCTTGCCGGAAGGCTTTTCCAACCAGGGCCCTTGATCCAATGTGTGAGCCGCACATACCTTTGTGTATCTCTGCCAACAGTTCCTTTCCTTCCTCCCGGCAAATGCACTTCAATTTCACACCGTTGGGCCTCCTTCTATATAGTGTGTCGTCGACAAACTGATACATACTGGCCCTCCGGGCTATTCTTTCAGCTTCTTCTTGCTCTTCGGGGAGTTCTCTAGTTTGGAGGAAATGGACTATGTGCCGTGCCCAAGTTGGGCCAGAGGCTCGGCAACAAGGACCAACGTCACCTCCTCATTCGCAGGAGCGCACTTCTCGACCACAGGGACCGGTGGTCTGGCGGGATGGTGCAGCTCGCTGATCGAAGGGGAGTTGTTCCCGCCAAGCTCTCTGCCGGGGGCCTCGGGAGGCCCTGCCGGGTGAGGCTTGCTGGAGTCCAGTCTCCTCCTCTTTCTAGCCATTGTTGCCGGGGATACAGAGGGTTGAGTCAGATAGAGAACAAAAGTCCCTGGTTCCACAGGGAGTTTTTGCACGGCGCACTTTGACAGATGATCAGCGATGCTGTTTTCCGCATGGGGTACGTGCTCTGTTTGCAATCCGTCAAAGCGCTCCTCCAACTTTCTCACTTCCTCAATGTATGCCTCCATCAATGGACTTTGGTAATCCTTGTTGACTTGTCTCACCACAAGCTGTGAATCTCCGCGTATGATCAGCTTCTTGATTCCCAATTATGTTGCAATTCTGAGGCTGGCAAGGAGCCCTTCATACTCTGCAGTATTGTTGGTAGCCTTCTCCTGGGGAAAGTGCATCTGGACGACGTACTTAAGGTGCTCCCCAGTGGGAGCAACAAGAAGCACGCCAGCCCCTGTACCTTGTAGGGAGAAGGCACCATCGAAATACATGATCCAATCTTGGGGCGCTTCCTTGCCGGGAATAACTGTCTCCAATACCTCTTCATCAGGAGTTGGTGTCCACTCTGCGATGAATTCTGCTAGTGCTCTGCTCTGAATGGTTGACGTGCTTTCAAACTTCAAACCAAAGCTGGACAACTCCAAAGCCCATTCCACAATCCTGCCGGTGGCCTTAGGGTTCCGGAGTATGCGTTGCAAGGGGAAACGGGTGACAACTGTGATCTCGTGGGCTTGGAAGTAGTGGCGCAGTTTCCTTGAGGCCATGATGAGGCCAAAAATCAGCTTTTGCACGCCAAAGTACCTCGACCTAGCCCCCTGCAACAGGGAGCTGACGAAGTACACTGGGCGCTGCACCACTTTCTTCTTTGCCGTGACCAGAGAACTGCTTTCGCTGCTCTGCCTTTCTTCGCTCTGGACTGACTCTGGCCTTGTCGGGATAGGTCCACTTTATTCTCCAGAGGTAACAGTGGTTGTGGTTGCCGCGTCATCCACTTCCCGTTGCGCCACTAGTGCTGCGCTAACCATTTGATTGGTTGCCGCCAAGTATAGCAGCAACGGCTCTTGTGGTTTGGGAGCGACCAAGATGGGCACAGAGGAAAGATAGGTCTTCAAATCTTGTAGTGCAGCATCTGCCTCCGGGGTCCATTCCACGGGCCCTGCCTTCTTCAAGATTTTGAAAAATGGCAGGGTGTGCTCGGCAGACTTGGAAATGAACCTGCTCAGTGCAGCCACACGTCCTGTCAAACGCCTCACATCCTTGACTATCTTGGGCGCTTGAATCTGCTCGATAGCCTTGATCTTTTCGGGGTTGGCTTTTATCCCTCGATGAGACACAAAGAAACCAAGTAGCTTACCGGAGGGGACGCCAAACACACACTTCTCTGGGTTCAGCTTCAAGTTGATTTTACGCAGATTAGGAAAGGTTTTTTCCAAATCCTGGATGAGGGTTGATCTGTCCTTGGTCTTAACCACAATATCATCCATGTAAGCCTCAGTGTTTCTGTGTATTTGGGACTCAAAGCCAATCTGTACTGCTCTTGCAAAGGTGGATCCGGCGCTCTTCAGCCCGAAGGGCATCCGTACAAAGCAGTACGTGCCACACGGGGTTATGAACGCGGTTTTCTCCTCGTCTTCCTTGGGCATGAAGATCTGGTGGTATCCAGAGTAGGCATCCAGAAAGGAAAGAAGATCACACCTGGAAGTGGAATCCACAATCTGGTCGATGCGCGGCAAGGGGAACTGGTCCTTCGGGCATGCCTTGTTCAGATCCGTGAAATCTATGCAAAGCCTCCATTTCCCATTTGCCTTGCGCACCACCACTGGATTTGCCAGCCACGTGGGGTGCAACACTCCCCTGACCAAACCAGCTGCTTCAAGTTTCTTGATCTCATCGGCAATAAACTGTTGCCGCTCCAAAGCTTGCTTCCGGACCTTCTGCTTGACGGGCCGGGCATGTGGGCAGACAGCAAGGTGGTGCTCGATTATCTCCCTGGGAACACCGGGGATGTCAAATGGTTGCCAGGTAAACACATCGACATTCACCCGCAGGAAGGCAACGAGCGCGCTTTCCTATTTGTCATTGAGGGTGGCACTGATAGTGAAGGTACCATCAGTGCCAGCCAGCCCTGTCGGGACCTTCTTCACAGCAGGCGCAGCAGCTTTGGATCTCTTGCTATTGGAACTCTCCGGTAAGTCATCGACAGGCACAGCGCACTCCGGAGAGGCACGCTTCCCGGATTCCTTGCTGGCATCCTTGCTAGTTCTCTTCATTTTCTTACTCTCCTTGGCGGGAACACTGGCTTCCACGGCCTCTGCCGTGACTGCTTCCCGATACATCTTGTCCACGCATATGACTGCATCTTTCTGATCTGACGGAATGGAAATGACTCCTATCGGCCCTGTCATCTTCAAGGTGTTGTAGGCATAGTGACATGCCGCCATGAACTTGGCCAGAGCTGGGTGACCAAGGATTCCATTGTACGGCAAGGGGAGGTCGACCACGTTAAACACGATCTTCTCAGTCCGGTAGTTTAACTCCCCCCCCCTCCCCGAACATCACCGGCAGCGTGATCTTTCCTTTAGGACGACTCCTACCGGGGTTGATTCCTTGGAACGTACCAGTAACCTTGAGCTCCTCATCCGCTATCTGAAGTTTGCTGAGGACCTTTGGAGATATCAGATTCAACCCAGCCCCGCCGTCAACCAACATCTTTGTGACTTTGAGGTTGCGTATTGTTGGTGAGACCAACAATGGCAAGCACCCTACTGCAGTGGTGCGATAAGGGTGATCCTCTTCGTCAAAGATGATGGGCGTGCGGGACCATTTGAGCGGCTTCCGAGAATCTGCCGCTGGCTCCATGGCGTTGACTTCACGCGCCCACTGTTTAAGTTGGCGGTGAGAGGAGTGCAGAGATGCACCCCCGTCAATGCACAAGGCGTCAGTGGCTTTCTGGAACTCCTGCTCACTGGTTTCCTCTTCATCCCCCTCATCGGTCTCATCACTGCAATCCTTCTTCTCACGGCCTCTGGTGGGTTTCCCTTGATTCTGAGGAGCCTTGCCGGGGCGGCTTACTCCGCCGCCACGGCCCTTCCCGCCAGTACCATCCTGATTCTTCTCCTTATCACGCTTCTCGTACTCAGCCCTCTACTTCCTGACGAGCTGCTCAACCTGATGGCACTCTTGAAGGTCGTGGCCCTTGGTCCTATAGATCTTGCAATACGGCCCCTCACCCTTCCCGGCCTTCTCGGCAGCCGCAGCCGCCCGAAAGTCAGTGCACGCGGCAACCTCCTTGCCGGGTGCTTCGGCCTTGGCCTTCTTGCCGGTACTAGGTGTGCTTGACCCTTCGACTGCCATCACAACTTTCTCCTTGCGCTTCTTATTGCGTTTCTTGTTCTTCTTCTGGATAGCGGCGTCCTTGTCATTGTCTGAATCGATGTCGATGTCGTCCTGTTCGCCGTGAAGTCACCTTCCCTCCTCTATGCGAGCACACTTATCCACCAGTGTGTATAACTCATTCACAGTCCGGGGCAGCCGCACGTTCATTTTGGAATGTATCCGGCGGTTGTGCATGTTGGACTGGAATGCAGCTATCACGGCTGTCGGGTGGATGTCTGGGATGTTTCTGTGCATTTGGCTGAACCTTTGCATGTACTTCCGTAGAGTCTCCCCTTCCTTCTGCGGGAGGAGTTGCAGATTGCTACTTCTTGAGCTTGCGTTGGTTTTTCCCTTGAAGAGGAAAGGGTGATGCAGCAAAGTAGAGATAAGTATTTCCCTCAGTTAGAGAACCAAGGTATCAATCCAGTAGGAGACAACGCACAAATCACCTAGCACCTGCACAAACAATCAAACAACTTGCACCCAACGCGATAAAGGGGTTGTCAATCCCTTCACGGTTACTTGCAAAAGTGAGATCTGATAGAGATAGGGAAAACTAAACAAAAGATAAAGTAAATATTTTTGGGTTTTTTGGTTTCTGGATCTGAAAATAAAAGATTGCAAAATAGTAGATCGGAAAGTAATATGATGGAAAATAGACCCGGGGGCCATAGGTTTCACTAGAGGCTTCTCTCAAGATAGCAAATAATACGGTGGGTGAACAAATTACTATCGAGCAATTGATAGAAAAGCGCAAAATTATGACGATATCCAAGACAATGATTATGAAATATAGGCATCACGTCCGTGTCAAGTAGACCGAAACGATTCTGCATCTACTACTATTACTCCACACATCGACCGACTCCTGCCTGCATCTAGAGTATTAAGTTCATGAAGAACAGAGTAACGCATTAAGTAAGATGACATGATGTAGAGGAATAAACTCAAGCAATATGATGTAAACCCCATCTTTTTATCCTCGGTGGCAACAATACAATACATGCCTTGATGCCCCTACTGTCACTGGGAAAGGACACCGCAAGATTGAACCCAAAGCTAAGCACTTCTCCCATTGCAAGAAAAACCAATCTAGTTGGCCAAACCAAACCGATAATTCGAAGAGAATTACAAAGATATCAAATCATGCATATAAGAATTCAGAGAAGATTCAAATAATATTCATAGATAACCTGATCATAAATCCACAATTCATCGGATCTCGACAAACACACCGCAAAAGAATATTACATCGGATAGATCTCCAAGAACAACAAGGAGAACATGGTATTGAGAATCAAAGAGAGAGAAGAAGCCATCTAGCTACTAGCTATGGACCCGTAGGTCTGAGGTAAACTACTCACGCTTCATCGGAAGGGCAATAGAGTTGATGTAGAAGCCCTCCGTGATCGAATCCCCCTCCGGCAAGGTGCCGGAAAAGGTCCCTAGATGGGATCTCATGGGTACAGAAGGTTGCGGCGATGGAAAAGTCTTTTCGTTGATGCCTCTGGTGGTTTGGGAACATATGTGAATATATAAGTGAAAGAATTAGGTCAGGGGAGTCACGAGGGGCCCACAAGGTAGGGGCGCACCCTCCACCCTTGTGGCCGCCTCGTGGCTCCTCCGACTCCATCTCCAAGTCTCCTGGGTGTCTTCTGATCCAAGAAAAATCATCGCGAAGGTTTTATTCCGTTTGGACTCCGTTTGGTATTCCTTTCCCACGAAGCTAAAAACAAGGAAAAAACATAAACTGGCACTGGGCTCTAGGTTAATAGGTTAGTCCCAAAAATAATATAAAATAGCATATTAATGCATATAAAACATCCAAAACAGATAATATAATAGCATGGAACAATAAAAAATTATAGATACGTTGGAGACGTATCAAGCATCCCCAAGCTTAATTCCTGCTCGTCCTCGAGTAGGTAAATGATAAAAACAGAATTTTTTATGTGGAATGCTACCTAACATATTTATCCATGTAATTTTCTTTATTGTGGCATGAATGTTCAGATCCATAAGATTCAAAACAAAAGTTTAATATTGACATAAAAACAATAATACTTCAAGCATACTAACAAGGCAATTATGTCTTCTCAAAATAACATGGTCAAAGAAAGCTTATCCCTACAAAATCATATAGTCTGGCTATGCTCCATCTTCATCACACAAAATATTCAAATCATGCACAACCCCGATGACAAGCCAAGCAATTGTTTCATACTTTTAGTGTTCTCAAACTTTTTCAACTTTCACGAAATACATGAGCGTGAGCCATGGACATAGCACTATAGGTGGAATAGAATATGGTGGTTGTGCAGAAGACAAAAAAGAAGGAGATAGTCTCACATCAACTAGGCGTATTAACGGGCTATGGAGATGCCCATCAATAGATATCAATGTGGGTGAGTAGGGATTGCCATGCAACGGATGCACTAGAGCTATGAGTGTATGAAAGCTCAAAAGAAAACTAAGTGGGTGTGCATCCAACTTGCTTGCTCATGAAGACCTAGGGCAATTTGAGGAAGCCCATCGTTGGAATATACAAGCCAAGTTCTATAATGAAAATTTCCCACTAGTATATGAAAGTGACAAAATAGGAGACTCTCTATCATGAAGATCATGGTGCTACTTTGAAGCACAAGTGTGGCAAAAGGATAGTAGCATTGCCCCTTCTCTCTTTTTCTCTCATTTTTTTTTCTTTTCTCTTTTTTTTCTTTTTTTTGGCTTGGCTTCTTTCGCCTCTTTTTTTTTATTTCCTCACATGGGACAATGCTCTAATAATGAAGATCATCACACTTTTATTTACTTACAACTCAAGAATTACAACTCGATACTTAGAACAAAATATGACTCTGTATGAATGCCTCCGGTGGTGTACCGGGATGTGCAATGAATCAAGAGTGACATGTATGAAAGAATTATGAAAGGTGGCTTTGCCACAAATACGATGTCAACTACATGATCATGCAAAGCAATATGACAATGATGAAGCGTGTCATAATAAAACGGAATGATGGAAAGTTGCATGGCAATATATCTCGGAATGGATATGGAAATGCCATAATAGGTAGGTATGGTGGCTGTTTTGAGGAAGGTATATGGTGGGTGTATGGTACCGGCGAAAGTTGCGCGGCACTAGAGAGGCTAGCAAAGGTGGAAGGGTGCGAGTGCGTATAATCCATGGCCTCAACATTAGTCGTAAAGAACTCACATACTTATTGCAAAAATCTATTTGTCATCAAAACAAAGTACTACGTGCATGCTCCTAGGGGGATAGATTGGTAGGAAAAGACCATCGCTCGTCCCGGCCGCCACTCATAAGGAAGACAATCAAAAAATATCTCATGCTCCAACTTCGTTACATAACGGTTCACCATACGTGCATGCTACGGGACTCACAAACCTTAACACAAGTATTTATCCAATTCACAATTACTCACTAGCATGAATCTAATATCACCATCTTTATATCTCAAAACAATCATTAGGAATCAAACTTCTCATAGTATTCAATGCACTTTATATGAAAGTTTTTATTATATCCTCTTGGATGTCTATCATATTAGGACTAAATTCATAACCAAAGCAAATTACCATGCTGCTTAGAGACTCTCAAAATAATATAAGTGAAGCATGAGAGTTCAATAATTTCTACAAAATAAAGCCACCGCCGTGCTCTAAAAAGATATAAGTGAAGCACTAGAGCAAAATTGCCTAGCTCAAAAGATATAAGTGAAGCACATAGAGTATTCTAATAAATCACGATTCATGCGTGTCCCTCTCAAAAGGTGTGTACAGAAAGTATGATTGTGGTAAACTAAAAATCAAAGACTCAAATCATACAAGACGCTCCAAGCAAAACACATATCATGTGGTGAATAAAAATATAGCCTCAAGTAAAGTTACCGATAGACGAAGACGAAAGAGGGGATGCCTTTCGGGGCATTCCCAAGCTTAGGCTCTTGGTTGTCCTTTAATATTACCTTGGGGTGACTTGGGAATCCCCAATCATACACTCCTTATTCCATAGTCCATCAAATCTTGACCCAAATCTTGAAAACTTCACAACACAAAACTCAACAGAAAATCTCATATGCTCCGTTAGTATAAGAAAATAAATCACCACTTTTGGTACTGTTGTGAACTCATTCTTTATTTATATTGGTGTAATATCTACTATATTCCAACTTCTCCATGGTTCATACCCCCCAATACTACCCATAGATTCATCAAAATAAGCAAACAACACAAAGAAAACAGAATCTGTCAAAAACAAAATAGTCTGCGAAGATCCGAATTGTTATAATACTTTTGTAACTCTAAAAATTCTGAATATTTAGGAAAATATAGAAAATTTGTATATAAATCTCGTGTAAAAAATTCAGGGTTTTTTAACGCACGAGTGAATTACGAAAATTCTGTGACTGGACGTAAAAGTCTCTGTTTTTCAGCAAGATCAAATCAACTATCACCGTAAGCCATCCCAAAGGTTTTACTTGGCACAAACACTAATTAAAACACAAAACCACATCTAACCAGAGGCTAGATGAATTATTCAAAGAAAAACAAGAACAAAAAGCAAAAACAAAAATAAAATTGGGTTGCCTCCCAACAAGCGCTATTGTTTAACGCCCTTAGCTAGTAATAAAAACACAAATAGATCTAGGTATTGTCATCTTTGATATGCAATCCATAAGTAGCTATCATAATAGATTCATATGGAAATTTAATTTTCTTTCTTGGAAAGTGTTCTATGCCCTTCCTTAACGGAAATTGAAATCTAATGTTTCCTTCTTTCATATCAATAATTGCACCAATCGTTCTAAAGAAAGGTCTACCAAGAATAATGGGACATGTAGGATTGCAATCTATATCAAGAACAATGAAATCTACGGGCACATAATTCCTATTTGCAACAATAAGAACATCATTAATCCTTCCCATAGGTTTTTTAATAGTGGAATCCGCAAGATGCAAATTTAAGGAAAAATCATCAAATTCACGGAAACCTAACACATCACATAAAGTTTTTGGAATCGTGGAAACACTAGCACCCAAATCACACAAAGCATGGCACTCATAATCTTTAATATTAATTTTAATAGTAGGTTCCCACTCATCATAAAGTTTTCTAGGGATAGAAACTTCCAATTCAAGCTTTTCTTCAAAAGATTGCATCATAGCATCAACGATATGTTTAGTAAAAGCTTTGTTTTGATTATAAGCATGAGGAGAATTCAACATGGATTGCAACAAGAAAATACAATATATTAAAGAACAATTAGCATAATTAAATTCCTTGAAATCCAAAAGAGTGGGTTCGTTGCTACTTAAACTTTTGACCTCTCCAATCCCACTTTTATCAATTTTTGCATCAAGATCTAAAAACTCCGAATCATTGGGACGCCTTTTAACTAAAGTTGACTCATCTCCAGTCCCATCTTTATCAAGATTTATATTGGAAAACAAAGATTCAATAGGAGTCACATCAATCACTTTAAGATCTTCATCATTATTTTCACGGAAACTGGAAGAACACGTTTTTACAAACCAATCTCGTTTAGCACGCATCTTAGCGGTTCTTTCTTTGCACTCATCAATGGAAATTCTCATAGCTTTGAGAGACTCATTAATATCATGCTTGGGTGGAATAGATCTAATTTTCAAAGAATCAACATCAAGAGAAATTCTATCCACGTTCCTAGCCAAATCATCAATCTTAAGCAGTTTTTCTTCAATTAAACCATTGAAACTCTTTTGCGAAATCATAAATTCTTTAACACTATTCTCAAAATCAGAGGACATATTATTATAATTTTCATAAGAATTGTTGTAGGAATTATCATAATTATTAGAGGAATTACTAGGAAACGGCCTAGGATTAAAATTACCTCTATACGCGTTATTACCAAAATTGTTCCTACCAACAAAATTCACACCCATAGATTCATTATTATTCTCAATCAAAGTAGACAAAGGCATATCATTAGGATCAATAGAAGCACTCTTGCTAGCAAATAATTTCATAAGTTCATCCATCTTTCCACTCAAAACATTAATCTCTACAATTGCATGCACTTTTTTACTAGTGGAAGATCTTTCGGTATGCCATTGAGGATAATTAACCATAATATTATCTAGAAGTTTAGTAGCTTCTCCTAGAGTAATTTCCATAAAAGTACCTCCCGCGGCCGAATCTAAAAGATTTCTAGAAGCAAAATTTAGTCCGGCATAAAATTTTTGTATAATCATCCACAAATTCAAACCATGAGTAGGGCAATTTTGTATCATCAATTTCATCCTCTCCCAAGATTGTGCAACATGTTCATGATCAAGTTGCTTAAAATTCATAATATCGTTCCTAAGGGAGATGATCTTAGCGGGAGGAAAATACTTGGAAATAAAAGCATCTTTACACTTATTCCATGAATCAATACTATTTTTAGGCAAAAATGAAAACCAAGTTTTAGCACGATCTCGAAGTGAGAACGGAAATAGCTTCAATTTAACAATATCATTATCCACATCTTTTTTCTTTTGCATATCGCACAACTCAACGAAATTATTCAGATGGGATGCGGCATCTTCACTAGGAAGGCCGGAAAATTGATCTTTCATAACAAGATTCAGCAAAGCGGCATTAATTTCATAAGATTCCGCACTAGTGGCGGGAGTAATCGGAGTACTAATAAAGTCATTGTTATTAGTGTTGGAAAAATCACACAATTTGGTATTCTCTTGAGCCATCGTGACAAAGCAAGCAATCCAACACACGAGCACACAAAAAGCAAACGAAAAAGACGAACGAAAGAAGGGCGAATAAAAACGCAATTTTTTTCGAAAATCGTTTTAGAAGTGGGGGAGAGGAAAACGAGAGGCAAATGGCGAATAATGTAATGCAAGAGATGAGAGTTTTATGATGGGTACTTGGTATGTCTTGACTTGGCGTAGATCTCCCTGGCAATGGCGCCAAAAAAATTTCCTGCTACTTCTTGAGCTTGCGTTGATTTTTCCTTTGAAGAGGAAAGGGTGATGCAGCAAAGTAGAGATAAGTATTTCCCTCAATTAGAGAACCAAGGTATCAATCCAGTAGGAGACAACGCACAAATCACCTAGCACCTGCACAAACAATCAAACAACTTGCACCCAACGCGATAAAGGGGTTGTCAATCCCTTCATGGTTACTTGCAAAAGTGAGATCAGATAGAGATAGGTAAAACTAAACAAAAGATAAAGTAAATATTTTTGGGTTTTTTGGTTTATAGATCTGAAAATAAAAGATTGCAAAATAGTAGATCAGAAAGTAATATGATGGAAAATAGACTCGGGGGCCATAGGTTTCACTAGAGGCTTCTCTCAAGATAGCAAATAATACGGTGGGTGAACAAATTACTGTCGAGCAATTGATAGAAAAGCGCAAAGTTATGACGATATCCAAGGTAATGATTATGAAATATAGGCATCACGTCCGTGTCAAGTAGACCGAAACGATTCTGCATCTACTACTATTACTCCACACATCGACCGACTCCTGCCTACATCTAGAGTATTAAGTTCATGAAGAACAGAGTAACGCATTAAGTAAGATGACATGATGTAGAGGAATAAACTCAAGCAATATGATGTAAACCCCATCTTTTTATCCTCGATGGCAACAATACAATGCGTGCCTTGCTGCCCCTACTGTCACTGGGAAAGGACACCGCAAGATTGAACCCAAAGCTAAGCACTTCTCCCATTGCAAGAAAAACCAATCTAGTTGGCCAAACCAAACTGATAATTCGAAGAGAATTACAAAGATATCAAATCATGCATATAAGAATTCGGAGAAGATTCAAATAATATTCATAGATAAGCTGATATAAATCCACAATTCATCGGATCTCGACAAACACACCGCAAAAGAATATTACATCGGATAGATCTCCAAGAACAACGAGGAGAACATGGTATTGAGAATCAAAGAGAGAGAAGAAGCCATCTAGCTACTAGCTATGGACCCGCAAGTCTGAGGTAAACTACTCACGCTTCATCGGAAGGGTAATAGGGTTGATGGAGAAGCCCTCCGTGACCGAATCCCCCTCCGGCAGGGTGCCGGAAAAGGTCCCTAGATGGGATCTCACGGGTACAGAAGGTTGCGGTGGTGGAAAAGTCTTTTCGTGGATGCCTCTGGTGGTTTGGGAACATATGTGAATATATAGGCGAAAGAACTAGGTCAGGGGAGTCACGGGGGGCCCACAAGGCAGGGGCGCGCCCTACCCCCCTGGGCGCACCCTCCACCCTTGTGGCCGCCTCGTGGCTCCTCCGACTTCATCTCCAAGCCTCCTGGGTGTCTTCTGGTCCAAGAAAAATCATCGCGAAGGTTTTATTCCGTTTGGACTCCGTTTGGTATTCCTTTCCCACGAAGCTAAAAACAAGGAAAAAACAGAAACAGGCACTAGGCTCTAGGTTAATAGGTTAGTCCCAAAAATAATATAAAATAGCATATTAATGCATATAAAACATCCAAAACAGATAATATAATAGCATGGAACAATCAAAAATTATAGATACGTTGGAGACGTATCACAGATCGCTGGGCCGCCCTGGTTCTTGATGGCCACCCATGAAGGCGCCAACAAACTCATGGCACAGGTCAGGCCAAGTCGAAATGGAGTTTTCCGGCAGGTGCATCAGCCAAGACCTCACGTTTGGCTTGAGTGCCAAAGGGAAGTAGTTGGCGAACACCTTCTCATCTCTCCCCCCGGCAGCCTGGACAGCGATGGTGTAGATGCTCAGGAACTCTGCCGGGTTCAATCTTCCATCATACTTCTGTGGTATCTCCGGCTTGAATGTGCGGGAAGACGGCCAACGGACTTGCCGTAGCTCGTGAGTGAAAGAGGGGCACCCAACCTCGAAAGGTAGGTACCCACCCTCACCTAGCGCAGGCTCATCAACGTCGGGGCCATTGCACCGAACAGACTGGCAGCGGGTGTTGCGGCGTTGCTCGACGGTGATGCGCGCGCCTTCCCCTCACCTGCCTTCCTGGGCTTGCCACTGGTCCCGACGCACTCGAGGACCGGACGAAGCCATCGAGACGTCGTCGGGTTCTTGATCGCGTGGCTCTGGTCGTGGCCTTTGCACAGGCTGCCGCAGAGGGGACTGCACCATGGGGGTGCCCCCCTTGGCATGGCCAGCTGTACGGGCCGTCGTCGTCGCATTGGGAGGCCGTGGCGGGCCAGCTCGCTGTGATCCTCCCGCCTCAGCGAAACCAATCAGGCTTTGAATGGTGGCTCTCCACTCATCCATCTGATCGGCTACCGGTGGAAATCTCAACAGCAGCTGGGCCCGCGTCATAGCCTCCGAAGCGGTGCTTGGCATGGATGATGACGTAGATCGTTGCGTCGCCTGGCTCCTTACGGTGCCAGTAGTAGCTGCGCCGTGTTCTCACCGTCGTGAGCCCGTGGCCACGATGACGTGGTAACGAGGTGGAGACGCTTGAGGGCCAGCGGCTCCATTTGGCGCATCGACTGGGTCGGTTCGCTCCGGGGGTGGCGCACGCCCTGTGGCCGCGCCTGTAGCGGGAGCGACCGGAGGGTTGCGATTCGCCCCAGAGCGAGAGCCGCCGCTACGGCTGTGCCTTTCGGCTGGGCGGAGAGGTGCGGACAGAATGATTTCTCCACCCGTACCTTGTGGAGCATGGCCGTCGGGGCGCTGTTGGTGCTGTACTTCCCCGGTGCCTTCTTCTCTTACTTCCACCGTAGGGGAGGTGGTGGCGACGCCGCCTGCACCGGCCACGTCCCTCGCAGCGTCCGTGTCCCCATGCGTCCTCATGGCCTCCGTGGCGTCGGCGGCCGCGTGCAGCGGGGCCTTCGAAGTGGACGGGTGGGCTGCAGCACCGGGCTTCTTCTTGGGCGCCACGAACGATGGAGCCATCGATGAAGATGAAGCACTGCGTACGCTTCTCGGGTTCACGCAAGCGCTGCCCCCTACCTAGCGCGCCAAAGATGTCGTGGGAAATCACGGCCACCTATGGGGCCATCGGCCCCTTTTGGTTTGGCAGGGGGGCTGAGCACATTACACAAAGAGCGGAGGACCGTAGCGCAGCACGGCAGAGATCACACGGGCAGTTTTACCCAGGTTTGGGCTGCCGCGAGGCATAAAACCCTACTCCTGCTTTAGTGGATTGATGGTGGATTGGGGTGGAAACGCAGCGCTCTTACCCGACAGGGTTGCCTCGGGGCGAGAGCAGCTATGCGCGTACGAGTGTACAAGGTTCCGAACCCTTTCTCTGGTTGCCATGGCCCTCGTTTTATAGATCAAGGGGTTACCACAGTGGCAAATTGATTACCCACAAGTATAGGGGATCAATTGTAGCTCTTTTCGATAAGTAAGAGTGTCAAACCCAACGAGGAGCAGAAGGAAATGACAAGTGGTTTTCAGCAAGGTAATGTCTGCAAGTGCTGAAATTATAAGTAACAGAGTAGTTTGATAGCAAGATAATTTGTAACGAGCAAGTAATGATAGTAGTAAAAAAAGTGCAGCAAGGTAGCCCAATCCTTTTGAGGCAAAGGACAGGCCAAAACGGTCTCTTATAATAAGCAAAGTGTTCTTGAGGGTACACGGGAATTTCATCTAGTCACTTTTGAAGGAAATATGCCCTAGAGGCAATAATAAAGTTAATATTTATTTCCTTATTTCATGA
Source organism: Thinopyrum elongatum (assembly GCA_011799875.1). Classification (NCBI taxonomy): domain Eukaryota; kingdom Viridiplantae; phylum Streptophyta; class Magnoliopsida; order Poales; family Poaceae; genus Thinopyrum; species Thinopyrum elongatum. The sequence goes on along the minus strand of CM022298.1, from coordinate 401,303,911 downwards.
TAAATGTTTATTATTCATGCTAGAATTGTATTAACCGGAAACTTAGTACATGTGTGAATACATAGACAAACAGAGTGTCCCTAGTATGCCTCTACTAGACTAGCTCGTTAATCAAAGATGGTTAAGTTTCCTAGCCATGGACATGTGTTGTCATTTGATGAACGGGATCACATCATTAGGAGAATGATGTGATGGACAAGAACCATCCGTTAGCTTAGCATGATGATCGTTTAGTTTGTTGCTATTGCTTTCTTCATGACTTATACATGTTCCTATGACTATGAGATTATGCAACTCCCGAATACCGGAGGAACACTTAGTGTGCTATCAAACGTCACAACGTAACTGGGTGATTATAAAGATGCTCTACAGGTGTCTCCGATGGTGTTTGTTGAGTTGGCATAGATCGAGATTAGGATTTGTCACTCCGATTGTCGGAGAGGTATCTCTGGGCCCTCTCGGTAATGCACGCCATATGAAGCCTTGCAAGCAATGTGACTAATGAGTTAGTTACGGGATGATGCATTACGGAATGAGTAAAGAGACTTGCCAGTAACGAGATTGAACTAGGTATGATGATACCGACGATCGAATCTCGGGCATGTAACATACCGAGGACAAAGGGAACAACGTATGTTGTTATGCGGTTTGACCGATAAAGATCTTCGTAGAATATGTAGGAGCCAATATGAGCATCCAGGTTCCGCTATTGGTTATTGACCGGAGATGTGTCTCGGTCACGTCTATATAGTTCTCGAACCCGTAGGGTCCGCACGCTTAACGTTCGATGGCGATTTGTATTATGAGTTATGTGATTTGATGACCGAAGTTTGTTCGGAGTCCCGGATGAGATCGGGGACATGGCGAGGAGTCTCGAAATGGTCGAGAGGTAAAGATTCATATATTGGAAGGCTATATTCGGACATCGGAAAGGTTCCGAGTGATTCGGGTATTTTTTGGAATACCGGGGAGTTACGGGAATTCACCGGGAGAAGTAATGGGCCTTATTGGGCCATACAGGAAAAGAGGGGGCAGTCCAAGGGGTGGCTGCCCCCCCCCCCATGGCAAGTCTGAATTGGACTAGGGAGGGGGCGGCGCCCCCCTCTTTCCTTCTCCCTCTCTCTCCTTCCCTCTCTCCCCTCTTGGAAAAGGAAGGGGAGTCCTACTAGGATTGGGAATCCTAATAGGACTCCCCCTTGGTGCGCCTCCCCCTTAGGCCGGCCACCTCCTCCCTCCCTCCTTTATATACGGGGGCAGGGGGCACCCCAAAGGTACACCAAGATTTGTCTTAGCCGTGTGCGGTGCCCCCCTCCACAGATTTCCACCTCGGTCATATTTTCGGAGAGCTTAGGCGAAGCCTTGCCGGAATCACTTCATCATCACCGTCACCACGCCGTCATGCTGACGAAACTCTCCTTCAGCCTCAACTGGATCAATAGTTCGAGGGACGTCACCGAGCTGAACGTGTGCAGATCGCGGAGGTGCCGTACGTTCGGTACTTGGATCGGTTGGATCGCGAAGACGTTCGACTACATCAACCGCGTTACTAAACGCTTCCGCTTTTGGTCTACAAGGGTACATGGACACACTCTCCCCGCTCGTTGCTATGCTTATCCTAGATAGACCTTGCGTGATCGTAGGAATTTTTTTGAAATACTACGTTCCCCAACAGTGGCATCTGAGCCAGGTCTATGCGTAGATGTTATATGCACGAGTAGAACACAAAGAGTTGTGGGCGATAATAGTCATACTGCTTACCAGCATGTCATACTTTGATTCGGCGGTATTGTTGGATGAAGCGGCTCAGACCGACATTACGCGTACGCTTACGCGAGATTGGTTCTACCGACGTGCTTCGCACACAGGTGGCTGGTGGGTGTCAGTTTCTCCAACTTTAGTTGAATCAAGTGTGACTACGCCCGGTCCTTGTTGAAGGTTAAGACAGCACACTTGACGAAAAAATGTTGTGGTTTTGATGCGTAGGTAAGAACGGTTCTTGCTAGAAGCCCGTAGCAGCCACGTAAAACTTGCAACAACAAAGTAGAGGACGTCTAACTTGTTTTTGCAGGGCTTGCTGTGATGTGATATGGTCAAGACATGATGTGATATAATTTTTTGTATGAGATGATCATGTTTTGTAACAGAGTTATCGGCAACCGGCAGGAGCCATATGGTTGTCGCTTTATTGTATGCAATGCAATCGCCATGTAATTGTTTTACTTTATCACTAAGCGGTAGCGATAGTCGTAGAAGCAATAAGTTGGCGAGACGACAACAATGCTACGATGGAGATCATGCTGGAGCGCCGGTGACGATGGAGATCATGCTGGGGCGCCGGTGACAATGGAGATCATGACGGTGCTTCGATGATGGAGATCAAGAGCACAAGATGATGATGGCCATGTCATGTCACATATTGAATTACATGTGATGTTAATCCTTTTTTTATGCATCTTATTTTGCTTAGTACGGCGGTAGCATTATAAGATGATCTCTCACTAAATTTCAAGGTATAAGTGTTCTCCCTGAGTATGCACCATTGCGAAAGTTCTTCGTGCTGAGACACCACGTGATGATCGGGTGTGATAGGCTCTACGTTCAAATACAACGGGTGCAAGCCAGTTTTGCACACGCAGAATACTCGGGTTAAACTTGACGAGCCTAGCATATGCAGATATGGCCTCGGAACACTGAGACCGAAAGGTCGAACGTGAATCATATAGTAGATATGATCAACATAGTGATGTTCACCATTGAAAACTACTCCATCTCACGTGATGATCGGACATGGTTTAGTTGATTTGGATCACGTGATCACTTAGATGATTAGAGGGATGGCTATCTAAGTGGGAGTTCTTAAGTAATATGATTAATTGAACTTTAATTTATCATGAACTTAGTCCTGGTAGTATTTGCAAATTATGTTGTAGATCAATAGCTCGCGTATAGCTCCCCTGTTTTATTTTTGATATGTTCCTAGAGAAAACTAAGTTGAAAGATGATAGTAGCAATGATGCGGACTGGTTCCGTGATCTGAGGTTTATCCTCATTGCTGCACAGAAGAATTATGTCCTTGATGCACCGCTAGGTGACAGAACTATTGCAGGAGCAGATGCAGATGTTATGAACGTTTGACAAGCTCGGTATGATGACTACTTGATAGTTTAGTGCACCATGCTTTACGGCTTAGACTCGGGACTTCAAAAACGTTTTGAACGACATGGAGCATATGAGATGTTCCAAGAGCTGAAATCGGTATTTCAGACTCATGCCCGTGTCGATAGGTATGAGACATCTGACAAGTACTTCGCCTACAAGATGGAGGAGAATAGCTCAACCAGTGAGCATGTGCTCAGAATATCTGAGTACTACAGTTGCTTGAATCAAGTGGGAGTTAATCTTCCGGATAAGATAGTAATTGACAGAATTCTCTAGTCACTATCACCAAGTTACTGGAACTTCGTGATGAACTATAATATGCAAGGGATGACAAAAACGATTCACGAGCTCTTCGTGATGCTGAAATCAATGAAGGTAGAAATCAAGAAAGAGCATCAAGTGTTGATGGTTAACAAGACCACTAGTTTCAAGAAAAGGGCAAAGGGAAGAAGGGGAACTTCAAGAAGAATAGCAAGCAAGTTGCTACTCCCGGGAAGAAGCCCAAGTCTGGACCTAAGCCTAAAACTGAGTGCTTCTACTGCAAAGGGACTAGTCACTGGAAGCGGAACTGCCCCAAGTATTTGGTGGATAAGAAGGATGGCAAAGTGAACAAAGGTATATTTGATATACATGTTATTGATGTGTATTTTACTAGTGTTCATAGTAGCCCCTGGGTATTTGATACTGGTTCAGTTGCTAACATTAGTAACTCAAAACAGGAGTTGCAAAATGAACAGAGACTAGTTAATGACGAGGTGACAATGTGTGTTGGAAGTGATTCCAAGGTTGATAAGATCACCATCGCACACTCCCTCTACCTTCGGGATTAGTGTTGGACCTAAATAAATGTTATTTGGTATTTGCGTTGAGCATGAATATGATTGGATCATGTTTATTGCGATACGGTTATTCATTTAAGTCAGAGAATAATTGTTGTTCTGTTTAAATGAATCAAACCATCTATGGTCATACACTCAATATAAATGGTTTATTGAATCTCGATCGTAGTGATACACATATTCATAATATTGATGCCAAAAGATGCAAAAGTTGATAATGATAATGCAACATATTTTGTGGCACTGCCATTTAGGTCATATTGGTGTAAAGCGCATGAAGAAACTCCATTCGGATGGAATTTTGGAATCACTTGATTATGAATCATTTGATGCTTGCGAACCATGCCTCATGGGCAAGATGACTAAGACTCCGTTCTCCGGAACAATGGAGCGAGCTAATGACTTATTGGAAATAATACATATCGATGTATGCGGTCCGATGAGTGTTGAGGCTCACGGCGGGTATCGTTATTTTCTGACCTTCACAGATGATTTGAGTAGATATGGGTATATCTACTTGATGAAACATAAGTCTGAAACATTTGAAAAGTTCAAAAGAATTTCAGAGTGAAGTAGAGAATCATCGTAACAAGAAAATAAAGTTTCTACGATCTGATTGCAGAGGCGAATATTTGAGTTACGAGTTTGGCCTTCAATTAAAACAATGTGGAATAGTTTCACAAACTCATGCCACCCGGAACACCACAACATAATGGTGTGTTTGAACGTCATAACCGTACTTTATTGGATATAGTGCAATCTATGATGTCTCTTACCGATTTACCACTATTGTTTTGGGGTTATGCATTAGAGACAGCTGCATTCACATTAAATAGGGCACCATCTAAATCCGTTGAGACGACACCATATGAACTGTGGTTTGGCAAGAAACCTAAGCTGTCGTTTCTTAAAGTTTGGGGTTGCAATGCTTATGTGAAAAGTTTCAACTTGATAAGCTCAAACCCAAATCGGAGAAATGCGTCTTCATAGGATACCCAAAGGAGACTGTTGGGTACACCTTCTATCACAGATCCGAAGGCAAGATATTCGTTGCTAAGAATGGATCCTTTCTAGAGAAGGAGTTTCTCTCGAAAGAAGTGAGTGGGAGGAAAGTAGAACTTGATGAGGTAATTGTACCTTCTCCCGAATTGGAAAGTAGTTTATCATAGAAATCAGTTCTAGTGATTCCTACACCAATTAGTGAGGAAACTAATGATGATGATCATGAAACTACAGATCAAGTTACTACAGAACCTCGTAGGTCAACTAGAGTACGTTCCGCACCAGAGTGGTACGGTAATCCTGATCTGGAAATCATGTTACTAGACCATGACGAACCTACGAACTATGAGGAAGCGATGATGAGCCCAGATTCCGATAAATGGCTTGAGGCCATGAAATCTGAGATAGGATCCATGTATGAGAACAAAGTATGGACTTTGACTGACTTGCCCGATGATCGGCGAGCCATTGAGAAAAAATGGATCTTCAAGAGGAAGATAGACGCTGATAGTAGTGTTACTATCTACAAAGCTCGAATTGTCGCAAAAGTTTTTCGACAAGTTCAAGGTGTTGAATACGATGAGATTTTCTCACTCGTATCGATGCTTAAAGTCTGTCCGAATCATGTTAGCAATTGCCGCATTTTATGAAATCTGGCAAATGGATGTCAAAACTACATTCCTTAATGGAATTTTTAAAGAAGAAGTTGTATATGATGCAACCAGAAGGTTTTGTCAATCCTAAAGGTGCTAACAAAATGTGCAAGCTCCAGCGACCCATCTATGGACTGGTGCAAGCATCTCGGAGTTGGAATATACGCTTTGATGAAGTGATCAAAGCATATGGTTTTATACAGACTTATGGTGAAGCCTGTATTTACAAGAAAGTGAGTGGGAGCTCTGTAGCGTTTCTGATATTATATGTGGATGACATATTGTTGATTGGAAATGATATAGAATTTCTGGATAGCATAAAAGGATACTTGAATAAGAATTTTTCAATGAAAAGGACCTCGGTGAAGCTGCTTAAGTATTGAGCATCAAGATCTATAGGGATAGATCGAGATGCTTAATAGGACTTTCACAAAGCACATACCTTGACAAGATTTTGAAGAAGTTCAAAATGGATCAGTCAAAGAAGGAGTTCTTGCCTGTGTTACAAGGTGTAAAATTGAGTAAGACTAAAAACCCGACCCCGGCAGAAGATAGAAAGAGAATGAAAGTCATTCCCTATGCCTCAGTTATAGGTTCTATAAAGTATGCCATGCTATGTACCAGACCAGTTGTGTGCCTTGCTATGAGTTTAGCAAGGAGGTACGATAGTGATCCAGGGATAGATCACTGGATAGCGGTCAAAGTTATCCTTAGTTACCTAAGAGGAATAAGGAAATATTTCTCGGTTATGGAGGTGATAAAAGAGTTCGTCGTAAAAGGTTACATCGATGCAAGCTTTTACACCGATCCAGATGACTCAAAATCTCAATCTGGATACATATTGAAAGTGGGAGCAATTAGCAAGAGTAGCTCCATGCAGAGCATTGTAGACATAGAAATTTGCAAAATACATACGGATCTGAATGTGGCAGACCCGTTGACTAAACTTCTCTCACAAGCAAAACTTGATCACACCTTAGTACTCTTTGGGTGTTAATCACATGGCGATGTGAACTAGATTATTGACTCTAGTAAACCTTTTGAGTGTTGGTCACATAAGCGATGTGAACTATGGGTGTTAATCACATGGTGATGTGAACTATTGGTGTTAAATCACATGGCGATGTGAAGTAGATTATTGACTCTAGTGCAAGTGGGAGACTGAAGGAAATATGCCCTAGAGGCAATAATAAAGTTATTATTTATTTCCTTATTTCATGATAAATGTTTATTATTCATGCTAGAATTGTATTAACCGGAAACTTAGTACATGTGTGAATACATAGACAAACAGAGTGTCCCTAGTATGCCTCTACTAGACTAGCTCGTTAATCAAAGATGGTTAAGTTTCCTAGCCATGGACATGTGTTGTCATTTGATGAACGGGATCACATCATTAGGAGAATGATGTGATGGACAAGACCCATCCGTTAGCTTAGCATGATGATCGTTTAGTTTGTTGCTATTGCTTTCTTCATGACTTATACATGTTCCTATGACTATGAGATTATGCAACTCCCGAATACCGGAGGAACACTTAGTGTGCTATCAAACGTCACAACGTAACTGGGTGATTATAAAGATGCTCTACAGGTGTCTCCGATGGTGTTTGTTGAGTTGGCATAGATCGAGATTAGGATTTGTCACTCCGATTGTCGGAGAGGTATCTCCGGGCCCTCTCGGTAATGCACATCGTATGAAGCCTTGCAAGCAATGTGACTAATGAGTTAGTTACGGGATGATGCATTACGGAATGAGTAAAGAGACTTGCCAGTAATGAGATTGAACTAGGTATGATGATACCGACGATCGAATCTCAGGCAAGTAACATACCGAGGACAAAGGGAACAACGTATGTTGTTATGCGGTTTGACCGATAAAGATCTTCGTAGAATATGTAGGAGCCAATATGAGCATCCAGGTTCCGCTATTGGTTATTGACCGGAGATGTGTCTCGGTCATGTCTACATAGTTCTCGAACCCGTAGGGTCCGCACGCTTAATGTTCGATGACGATTTGTATTATGAGTTATGTGATTTGATGACCGAAGTTTTTTCGGAGTCCTGGATGAGATCGGGGACATGACGAGGAGTCTCGAAATGGTCGAGAGGTAAAGATTCATATATTGGAAGGCTATATTCGGACATCGGAAAGGTTCCGAGTGATTCGGGTATTTTTTGGAATACCGGGGAGTTACGGGAATTCACCGGGAGAAGTAATGGGCCTTATTGGGCCATACGGGAAAAGAGGAGGCAGTCCAAGGGGTGGCTGTGCGCCCCCCCATGGCAAGTCCGAATTGGACTAGGGAGGGGGCGGCGCCCCCCTCTTTCCTTCCCCCTCTCTCTCCTTCCCTCTCTCCCCCTCTTGGAAAAGGAAAGGGAGTCCTACTAGGATTGGGAATCCTAATAGGACTCCCCCTTGGTGCGCCTCCCCCTTAGGCCGGCCACCTCCTCCCTCCCTCCTTTATATACGGGGGCGGGGGGCACCCCAAAGGTACACCAAGATTTGTCTTAGCCGTGTGCGGGGCCCCCCTCCACAGATTTCCACCTCGGTCATATTTTCGGAGAGCTTAGGTGAAGCCCTGCCGGAATCACTTCATCATCACTGTCACCACGCCGTCGTGCTGACGAAACTCTCCTTCGGCCTCAACTGGATCAAGAGTTCAAGGGACGTCACCGAGCTGAACGTGTGCAGATCGCGGAGGTGCCGTACATTCGGTACTTGGATCAGTTGGATCGTGAAGACGTTCGACTACATCAACCGCGTTACTAAACGCTTCCGCTTTCGGTCTACGAGGGTACATGGACACACTCTCCCCGCTCGTTGCTATGCTTCTCCTAGATAGATCTTGCGTGATCGTAGGAATTTTTTTGAAATACTACGTTCCCCAACAACTTTCACCATGTTGATTCGATTTGTGTTAGCTACTTTGATAATTTGATATGTGGGAGGACCGGTGCTTAGGTGTTGTTCTTACTTGAACAAGCCTCCTACTTATGATTAACCCTCTCGTAAGCATCCGCAACTACGAGAAAAGTATTAAGAATAAATTCTAACCATAGCATTAAACTTTTGGATCCAATCGGTCCCTTACGGAATAGCGCATAAACTGGGGTTTAAGCTTCTGTCACTCTCGCAACCCATCATCTACTTACTACTCCACAATGCATTCCCTTAGGCTCAAATATTGTGAAGTGTCATGTAGTCGATGTTCACATGACACCACTAAGGGAATCACAACATACATACTATCAAAATATCGAACACATATCAAGTTCACATGATTACTTGCAACATGATTTCTCCCGTGACCTCAAGAACAAAAGTAACTACTCACGAATGATAATCATGCTCAAGATCAGAGGGGTATTAAATAGCATATTGGATCTGAACATATAATCTTCCACCAAATAAACCATATAGTAATCAACTACAAGATGTAATCAACACTACTAGTCACCCACACGCACCAATCTATAGTTCCGGTAACAAGATTGAACACAAGAGATGAACTAGGGTTTGAGATGAGATGGTGATGTTGAAGATGTTGATGGAGATTACCCTCCCCAAGATGGGAGAGTTGTTGGTGATGATGATGACGATGATTTCCCCCTCTGGGAGGGAAGTTCCCTCGGTGGAATCGCTCCGCCGGAGGGCAAAAGTGCTCCTGCCCAAGTTCCGCCTCGAGAAGGCGGCGCTCCGTCCCGAAAGTCCTCTCCTTATTTTTTCTAGGTCAAAATGACTTATATACCAAAAGATGGGCACCGGAGGTGGGCCTGGGTGAGCACAACCCACCAGGGCGCGCCTGGGCTCCCTGGCGCGCCCAGATGGGTTGTGCCCACCTGGTGCGCCCCCTCTGGTACTTATTTGCTCCAATATTCTTCAAATACTCCATAAAAAATCTCCGTAAAGTTTCAGCTTGTTTGGAGTTGTGCAGAATAGGTGGCCTGACGTAGCTTTTCCAGGTCCAGATTTCCAGCTGCCGGAATTCTCCCTCTTTGTGTGTACCTTGCATATTATGAGAGAAAAGGCATTATAATTACTCCAAAAAGCATTATTATGCATAAAAACATCATAAATAACAGTAGGAAAACATGATGCAAAATGGACGTATCAACTCCCCCAAGCTTAGACCTTGCTTGTCCTCAAGCGAAGACCGAAATCGAAAAACATGTCCACATGCTTAGAGAGAGAGGTGTCGATAAAAACAAAATACGGACATAGAAGCATCATGTAGATTATTATAACAGCAACAAATTTAAACATAAGACTTTTATCATAGAACTTTTATCATAAACTTCTCATGAATAAGTGGCAGTTCATCACACAATTGAAGTATAAATTATAAACTCTATTAGAAACCAACAAACTAATGTTCTAAGTCAACTTTGCAACTACAATTCATCATATTTTCAGGAAGGGTCATGTATTGGAGCCTTTAGGCAAGTCCACATACTCAACCATCATATAGTCTTCTATGATTGCTAACACTCACCGCATACACATGAGCAAAATGTTTCAGCCAGACACATAGAAAGATAGGGGCTTATAGTTTCGCCTCCCAACATATTCACCTCAAGGGCGATGTCAACAATAATAATTTATGCCACCCATATTCAACTGGACATATGTGCCTAGATCTTTCCTCACCACATGATGTTTGCCAAAGGATAAAAATAAAAGGAAAAGAGAGAAGAACTTTGACTCTTTGCATAAAAGTAAAAGATAGGCCCTTCGCAGAGGGAAGCAGAGGTTGCCATGCACTTATTTGTTTGTATGCTCAACCCCTTAGTGCAAAAGAACGTCATGTTGTATTGCCCCTTGTGATGGCAACCTTTATTATGAAGTCTGTCGCTTTTATTCTTCACCATCACAAGTTCGTACAATGCTCAATTTTCCTTTACACTAAATGATCTCACACTTTTAGAAGCAATTTTTATTGCCTTATTGCACCGATGACAACTTACTTGAGGGATCTTGCTCAATCCCTAGGTAGGTATGGTGGACACTTGAAAATAAGATTTGGGCTTAAGGGTTTTTGGATGCACAAGTAGTATCTCTACTTAGTGCAGAATTTTTGGCTAGCAAAGATAGGAGGCAAGCACCACATGTTGAAGGATCTATGACAATATAACTTCTATGTGAATATGAACAAACATAAATCATTACGTTGTCTTCCTTGTCCAACGTCAACAATTTTGGCATATAATAATTTGATGGGGGCTCACAATCACAAAAGATTTCTAGGATAGTATATTTATATGTGAATCTTCTCTTCCCTTATTAATTCTTTCATGAGTCGCATCATTGACCAATGATATGTTTGTCAGTCTCTAATAAAATTTTCTACTCATACTTTTCCTTATGTGGTGCCATCACCTACCATAAGATTAGCATATGATCTTTTTCTTTTATTTCCTTTCCCCATTTTTTTATTGCAACATGAAAGTAAGAAAGCAAAAACTCAAACTAAACTTTATTATATATCTTGCACACGATTACAAGGATAGACCACTAAGCAAGCTCTCGAAAAGAAAGGATCGAACTAAACTTTTATTCATCTAAAGCAAAAGATCGAACTAAAATAAGTAAAGGCAAAAGGATAGTGGGGATGATACGATATCGGGGCACCTCCCCCAAGCTTGGCGGAAGCCAAGGGGAGTGCCCATACCCGAAACTCAATTTTCCTTTGGTGATGAAAAAGGAGGTGGTGGTGATGAAGTAGTGGATTTGTCTTTCTTCCTTAGCTTACGCTTGAGGACGGAATTTTCCTACTTCAGTTCACCGACCTCCTGCTCAAGCTCCAGCACCTTTTTGCAAAGATTTTGCTTATTTTCCTACAAAAGACGGAAAGGTATGAGCTGAATCTTAGGCCTCTTTGGTTTGTTTGGGAGGCTTGACTTCTTGAATTCCACATGCATGTCCCCAGGTTGAGGTAATGGAGGTTCGTCCTCATCTGAGCTCGTTTCCTCCTTCTCCCTAGGATAATAGTCTTCCTCTTCCTTCGAAGTCCAGCCATAATGCTCCACATCCCCATAAGACTTGGGGTTTGCGATGAAATCAGCAACATAGCTCTCTCCTTCAGAATCTTGGGATGACATATTTTCAGATCTATCAGGAAAATAGCAAGAAAAGAAAACAGAAGATTTCTCCGCGATACGGTGGTCAATAGGTTCGGGGAGTATATAAAGATTTTTTATCTTGGGAAACAAGCAAACGGAAGAAAAACGGAGTCCGGAAGGTGTCCTAGGTGGGCACAACCCACCTGGGCGCGCCTGGCTTGCCAGGCGCGCCCTGGTGTCTTGTGCCCACCAGGGTACGCTTCCTGGAAGTTTCTTATTTTCCTAATTTTCTAAATATTTCAAAACTGACAAAAAATATTTTTGCGGATTTTTCGGAGTCCGTTTACTTACCGTATCACGTACCTCCTTATTTTCACGATTCTGGAGTGTTCCGGAAGGACTCTTTTATGTGTTCTTCCGGTGTCAAAGTTTGGATAATATTACTTTCAACATTAATGGGCGTACCTGAGATATAATGTTTTATTCGTTGCCCATTAACAACCTTCGGGTTAGTACCTTCGGCATTATTTATTTTGATAGCTCCAGACTGATAAACCTCCTCGATAACATAGGGTCCTTCCCATTTGGAGAGGAGTTTTCCTGCAAAGAATCTGAAATGAGAGTTGTACAAAAGAACATATTCTCCAACTTTGAACTCACGCTTTTGGATTCTTTTATCATGCCATCTTTTAACTTTTTCTTTAAATAATTTGGCATTTTCATAAGATTGGGTTCTCCATTCATCTAGTGAGCTAATATCAAATAACCTCTTTTCACCAGCAAGTTTGAAATCATAGTTGAGTTCTTTGACTGCCCAATATGCTTTATGTTCTAACTCAAGAGGCAAATGACAAGCTTTTCCATAGACCATTTTATAAGGAGACATACCCATAGGATTTTTATATGCTGTTCTATAAGCCCAAAGTGCATCATCTAATTTCTTAGACCAATTCTTCGGGGACCTATTGACAGTCTTTTTCAAAATTAATTTTATTTCTCTATTGCTAAGTTCAACTTGACCACTAGACTGAGGATGATAGGGTGATGCAATTCTATGGTTAACATCATACTTGGCAAGCATTTTACGGAAAGCACCATGAATAAAGTTTGAACCACCATCAGTCATTAAATATCTAGGGACTCCAAACCTTGGGAAAATAACTTCCTTAAGCATTTTAATAGAGGTGTTGTGATCAGCACTACTGGATGGAATAGCTTCTACCCATTTAGTAACATAATCAACAGCAACCAAAATATCTGTATACCCATTAGAGGAAGGAAAAGGTCCCATGTAATCAAATCCCCAAACATCAAATGGTTCAACATCAAGTGAATAATTCATAGGCATTTCTTGACGCTTACCGATATTACCTATTCTTTGACATTCATCACAAGACAAGACAAACTTACGGGCATCCTTGAAGAGAGTAGGCCAATAAAATCCAGATTGCAATACCTTGTGAGCAGTTCTGTCTCCAGCATGATGCCCTCCATAAGCTTCGGAGTGACATTTCTGTAGGATTTGTCCCCGTTCATGCTCAGGTACACAACGTCTAATAATACCATCTACTCCTTCTTTATAAAGATGCGGGTCATCCCAAAAGTAATGTCTTAAGTCATAGAAGAATTTTTTTCTTTTGTTGGTATGTAAAGCTTGGTGGTAAATATTTAGCAACAATGTAATTAGCATAGTCAGCATACCAAGGAGTGTTATTAGAAACATCTATTGCAGCTAACTGCTCATCAGGAAAACTACCATCAATAGGTAGTGGGTCATCAAGCACATTTTCAATCCTAGACAAGTTATCAGCTACGGGGTTCTCAGCTCCTTTCCTATCAGTGATATGTAAATCAAATTCTTGTAGCAAGAGAACCCATCGAATAAGTCTAGGTTTAGCATCTTTCTTTTCCATAAGATATTTAATAGCAGCATGATCGGTGCGAACAATAACTTTTGAATCAACAATATAAGATCTAAATTTATCACAAGCAAACACCACTGCTATAAATTCTTTTTCAGTAGTAGCATAATTTCGTTGTGCACCGTCTAGAGTTTTACTAGCATAATGAATAACATTCAGTTTCTTATCAACTCTTTGTCCTAGAACAGCACCAACAGCATAATCACTAGCATCACACATAATTTCAAAAGGCAAGTTCCAATCAGGTGGTTGAACAATAGGTGCAGAAATTAAGGCTTTCTTGAGTATTTCGAAGGCTTCTAAACAATCATCATCAAAAACAAAAGGAGTATCCTTTTGCAAAAGATTTGTAAGAGGCCTAGAAATTTTAGAAAAGTCTTTGATAAATCTCCTATAGAAACCAGCATGACCTAGGAAACTACGAATACCTTTGATATCTTTAGGACATGGCATTTTCTCAATTGCATCAACCTTAGCTTTGTCCACTTCAATACCTCTTTCAGAAATTTGATGGCCCAAAAAAATACCTTCATTAACCATAAAGTGGCACTTCTGCCAATTCAAGACAAGATTTGTTTGCTCGCATCTCTGCAAAACTCGATCAAGATTGCTTAAACAATCATCAAAAGACTTCCCATAAACAGAGAAGTCATCCATGAAAACCTCAACAATCTTTTCACAAAATTCAGAGAATATAGCAGTCATACATCTTTGAAAGGTAGTAGGTGCATTGCATAAACCAAAAGGCATACGTCTATAAGCATAAGTTCCAAAGGGACAAGTGAAAGTGGTCTTTTCTTGATCAGGTTGAGAAACAGGTATTTGTGAAAAACCAGAATATCCATCAAGGAAGCAAAAGTGTGTGTGCTTAGATAATCTTTCTAGCATTTGATCAATAAAAGGCAGAGGGTAATGATCTTTTCTAGTTGCTTTATTTAATTTTCTGAAATCAATTACCATTCTATAGCCTATAATAATTCTTTATGGATAAGTTCATTCTTATCATTAGGAACAACAGTAATACCTCCTTTCTTAGGAACACAATGAACAGGACTTACCCATCTACTATCAGCTATAGGATAGATTATACCTGCTTCCAGGAGTTTTAAGATTTCCGTTCTTACCACTTCCTTCATTTTCGGATTTAACCGACGTTGGTGATCAACAACGGGTTTAGCATCAGGTTCCATATTAATCTTGTGCTGACATAGAGTGGGACTAATGCCCTTTAAATCATCAAGAGTATACCCAATAGCAGCTCGGTGCTTCCTTAGAACTTTCAATAATCTTTCTTCTTCATGTTCTGAAAGGTTAGCACTAATAATAACAGGATATATCTTCTTTTCATCAAGATAAGCATATTTCAAAGTGTTTGGTAATTGTTTTAATTCAAACACAGGATCACCTTTAGGTGGAGGAGGACCTCCTAGAGTTTCAATAGGCAAATTGTGTTTAAGCAGAGGATGTTGTTCAAAGAAAATCTTATCTATTTCATTTCTCTCAAGCATATGTAAATCATTTTCATGGTCTAGCAAATATTGTTCTAAAGGATCAGTAGGAGGCACAGCAATAGAAGCAAGACCAATTATTTCATCCTTACTAGGCAATTCTTTTTCATGAAGCTTTCTACTAAACTTGGAAAAATTAAACTCATGAGACTCATCACCAAAGCTAACACCGATAGTTTGTTTTTCACAATCTATTTTAGCATTACGGTGTTCAAGAAAGGTCTACCAAAGATAATGGGATAAAAGTCATCTTGTGGGGAACCAAGAACAAGGAAATCAGTAGGGTATTTTATTTTCCCACACAAGACTTCAACATCTCTAACAATCCCAATTGGTGATATAGTGTCTCTATTAGCAAGTTTAATAGTAACATCTATGTCTTCTATTTCTGCGGGTGCTATGTCATTCATAATTTCTTGACATAAGGAATAAGGAATAGCACTCACACTAGAACCTATGTCACATAGACCATGATAACAGTGATCTCCTATTTTAACTGAGACAACAGGCATGCCAACAACAGGTCTATGATTATCCTTTTTATCAGGTTTGGCAATTCTAGCAGCTTCTTCACAGAAGTAAATAACATGCCCATCTACGTTTTCTTCCAGGAGATCCTTAATCATAGCAACACTAGGTTCTACTTTGATTTGTTCATTAGGTTTAGGTGTTCTAATATAACTTTTGTTAACCACAGTTGAAACTTTAGCATGTTCCTTTATCTTAACAGGGAAAGGTGGTTTCTCAATATAAGCAGTAGGAACAACTGGATCAACATTATAAATTATGGTTTCCTCTTTAATTGGTACCGGTTCTTTAACTTCTTCTTTAATAGGAGGGTGATATTTGAACCACTTCTCCTTAGGGAGATCAACATGAGTAGCAAATGATTCACAAAAGGAGGCTACTATCTCAGAGTCAAGTCCATATTTAGTGCTAAACTTTTGAAAAGCATCGGTATTCATAAAAGATTTAACACAATCATACTTAAGCTTAATACCTGACTCTTTACCTTTGTTGAGTTCCCAATCTTCAGAGTTGCGTTTAATTCTTTCCAAAAGATCCCACCGGAATTCAATAGTCTTCTTCATAAAAGAACCAGTACAAGAAGTATCAAGCATGGATTGATCATCACGAGAAAGCCGAGCATAAAAGTTCTGGATAATAATTTCTCTTGAGAGCTCATGGTTGGGGCATGAATATAACATTGACTTAAGCCTCCCCCAAGCTAGAGCAATACTTTCTCCTTCACGAGGCCAAAAATTATATATATAATTCCGATCACGATGAACTAGATGCATAGGATAATTTTTTTGGTGGAACTCCAATTTCAATCGATTCCAATTCCAAGATCCAATATCATCGCATAGCCTATACCATGCCAATGCTTTTCCCTTCAAAGATAAAGGGAAAACCTTTTTCATAACTTCATCTCCGGGTAAACCTGCAAGCTTAAACAATCCACAAATTTGTTCCACATATATCAAGTGCATATCGGGATGTTCGGTTCCATCTCCTGCATAAGGATTAGCTAGCAGTTGTTCTATCATACCCGAAGGAATTTCATATTCAATATTTTCAGTAGGTGCAGTAGGTTGAGGGGTAGCTAATTGTGGTTTCGGTCGAGGTGAAGATACCCCGAACAAACCCCTCAAAGGATTGTTTTCCATAGTAACAAGTGACAATAAATTTCAGCACACTATATAAATGTTTCCTTACCAAATTCCACTTACCAAAGGCGCTTCACTCCCCGGCAACGGCGCCAGAAAATAGCTTTGATGACCCACAAGTATAGGGGATCAATTGTAGCTCTTTTCGATAAGTAAGAGTGTCGAACCCAACGAGGAGCAGAAGGAAATGACAAGTGGTTTTCAGCAAGGTAATGTCTGCAAGTGCTGAAATTGTAAGTAACAGAGTAGTTTGATAGCAAGATAATTTGTAACGAGCAAGTAATGATAGTAGTAACAAAAGTGCAGCAAGGTAGCCCAATCCTTTTGAGTCAAAGGACAGGCCAAAATGGTCTCTTATAATAAGCAAAGCGTTCTTGAGGGTACACGGGAATTTCATCTAGTCACTTTCACCATGTTGATTCGATTTGTGTTCGCTACTTTGATAATTTGATATGTGGGTGGACCGGTGCTTAGGTGCTGTTCTTACTTGAACAAGCCTCCTACTTATGATTAACCCTCTCGCAAGCATCCGCAACTACGAGAAAAGTATTAAGATTAAATTCTAACCATAGCATTAAACTTTTGGATCCAATCGGTCCCTTATAGAATAGCGCATAAACTGGGGTTTAAGCTTCTGTCACTCTCGCAACCCATCATCTACTTACTACTCCACAATGCATTCCCTTAGGACCAAATATGGTGAAGTGTCATGTAGTCGACGTTCACATGACACCAATAAGGGAATCACAACATACATACTATCAAAATATCGAACACATATCAAGTTCACATGATTACTTGCAACATGATTTCTCCCGTGACCTCAAGAACAAAAGTAACTACTCACGAATGATAATCATGCTCAAGATCAGAGGGGTATTAAATAGCATATTGGATCTGAACATATAATCTTCCACCAAATAAACCATATAGTAATCAACTACAAGATGTAATCAACACTACTAGTCACCCACAAGCACCAATCTAAAGTTTCGGTAACAAGATTGAACACAAGAGATGAACTAGGGTTTGAGATGAGATGGTGCTGTTGAAGATGTTGATGGAGATTACCGATGACGATGATTTCCCCCTCCGGGAGGGAAGTTCCCCCGGTGGAATCGCTCCGCTGGAGGGCAAAAGTGCTCCTGCCCAAGTTCCGCCTCGAGAAGGCGGCGCTCCGTCCCGAAAGTCCTCTCCTTATTTTTTCTAGGTCAAAATGACTTATATACCAGAAGATGGGCACCGGAGGTGGGCCTGGGTGAGCACAACCCACCAGGGCGCGCCTGGGCTCCCTGGCACGCCCATGTGGGTTGTGCCCACCTGGTGGGCCCCCTCTGGTACTTATTTGCTCCAATATTCTTCAAATATTCCATAAAAAATCTCCGCAAAGTTTCAGCTTGTTTGGAGTTGTGCAGAATAGGTGGCCTGACGTAGCTTTTCCAGGTCCAGATTTCCAGCTGCCGGAATTCTCCCTCTTTGTATGTACCTTGCATATTATGAGAGAAAAGGCATTATAATTACTCCAAAAAGCATTATTATGCATAAAAACATCATAAATAACAGTAGGAAAACATGATGCAAAATGGACGTATCACAAATCAGTCATTGTGTACTGATTAGATAGCATACATTGCTATCATACCTAACTCTGCAGGCAGAGCAGAGCGCATTAAATGCGCCGCTCAGTGTCACATCGTAGCCTGCCCGGCAAGCCTTGCCGGGCCGCTCGGCCACCTTTTCGCCTGTCTGCTTGACACGTCTCTGGACGGGTGTCATCTGGAGATGGTTTCCTCTGGAAATGGCTGCCATGTGTCGAATAACTGCCACTTAGTCACCTGGGGGCTTGACACTGCACCGATCGATGACTTGCGTCGCTGTGAGGTGGAGCGGTGAAGCCTTGGCGGGGTAGTTTGCTTTAGTAGTGCCCGGCAGGCCTGCCGGGGCGGTCTTGAGGCTTGTCTTCGTGGCCACCTGGTCCTCGCCAGGCTCGCCTGCCCGGCAAGGGAGGTATTTCCTTAGCAGTGTCTTGGTCTTCTTGCCCTGCCCTTTGATTCTTCAAAGAGCCATCTCTCCTAGCTTGATCTAGTCTTGGATGTTGCAACTGTGCTCTTTTAGGCCTGTGCACGGTCTGGGCAACAGACCCAGGGTTTGTTGCACCGACAAGAGGTATCTCTGGGCCCTCTCGGTAATACACATCATAAGAAGCCTTGCAAGCAAAGTAAATAAGCAGTTAGTTACAAGATGATGTATTACGGAACGAGTAAAGAGACTTGCCGGTAATGAGATTGAACTAGGAATGAAGATACTGACGATCGAATCTCGGGCAAGTAACATACCGACAGACAAAAGGAATTACGTATGTTGTCATAAGGTTCGACCGATAAAGATCTTCGTAGAATATGTAGGAACCAATATGAGCATCCAGGTTTCGCTATTGGTTATTGATCAGAGAGGTGTCTCGGTCATGTCTACATAGTTCTCGAACCCGTAGGGTCCACACGCTTAACGTTCATTGATGATATAGTGTTATATGAGTTATATGATTTGGTGACCGAATGTTGTTCGAAGTCCCTTATGAGATCACGGATATGACGAGGAGCTCTGGAATGGTCCAGAGGTAAAGATTGATATATAGGACAATACTATTCGGACACCGGAAGAGTTTCGTAGTGCACCGGGTAGTCATCGGATCGCCGGAAGGGGTTTCGGACACCCCCGGGAGGTCTATGGGCCTAATGGGACAAGGGGAGGGACACACCAGCCCACAAGGGGGCTGGCGCACCCTCTCCCTGGCCGCCGGCCCTAGGGGAAGGAAAGGGGGAGGGTTGGCCCCTCCTGCCTTTCCCTCCTCATGTGAGAAAGGAAAGGGGGGGAGGGGGCGCCACCTCCCCCTGCCTTCCTCCTGCACACAAACATGGCAGGGGGCGCGGCTATGGGCAGGAGCCCAAGTGGGATTCGGCCCCACTTGGGGCGCCTCCTAGCTTCCTCCCCTCTCCCCCACCTATATATATGTGGGAGGGGGGCGCCACACAGAACAACGACAATCTCTTAGCCGTGTGCGATGCCCCTCTCCACAGTTTTGTCCCTCGGTCATATTTTCGTAGTGCTTAGGCGAAGCCCTATGGAGATAGCATCACCACCACCGTCACCACGCCGTCGTGCTGCCGGAACTCATCCACTACTTCGCCGTCTTGCTGGATCAAGAAGGCGAGGACGTCACCAAGCTGAACGTGTGCTGAACGCGGAGGTGCCGTACATTTGGTACTCGATCGGTTGGATCGTGAAGAAGTTCGACTACATCAACTGCGTTACTAAATGCTTCAGCTTACGGTCTATGAGGGTACATAGACAAACTCTCCCCCTCGTTGCTATGCATCTCTATGGATAGATCTTGCGTGTGTGTAGAATTTTTTTTGTTTTCCATGCAACGTTTCCCAATAGTGGCACCCGAGCCAGGTCTATGCGTAGATGATATGCACGAGTAGAACACAAAGAGTTGTGGGCGGTGATAGTCATACTTCTTACAACCAACATCTTATTTTGATTCGGCGGTATTGTGGGATGAAGCGGCCCGGACCAACCTTACATGTCCACGCACATGAGACCGGTTCCACCGACTGACATGCAACTTGTTTTGCATAAAGGTGGCTGGCGGGTGTCTGTTTCTCCTACTTTAGTTGAATCGAATTTGACTACGGCTGGTCCTTGAAGAAGGTTAAAATAGCAAACTTGATAATCACCGCTGTGGTTTTTGCATAGTTAAGAACGGTTCTTGCTAGAAGCCCGTAGCAGCCACGTAAAACTTGCAACAACAAAGTATAGGACGTCTAACTTGTTTTTGCAGGGCATGTTGTGATGTGATATGGTCAAGATATGATGTGATATATGTTGATGTATGAGATGATCATGTTTTGTAATATCGACAACCGGCAGGAGCCTTAGGGTTGTCTCTTAATTATTATATGAAATGCAAACGCCATGTAATTGCTTTACTTTATCGCTATGTGTTAGCAATAGTTGTAGAAGCAATAGTTGGCGAGACGACCCCGACACAACGATAGAGATCAAGGTGTCGAGCCGGTGACGATGGAGATCATGACGATGCTTTGGAGATGGAGATCAAAAGCACAAGATGATGATGGCCATATCATGTCACATATTTTGATTGCATGTAATGTTTATCCTTTATGCATCTTATTTTGCTTAGAACGGTGGTAGCATTATAAGATGACCCCTTCACTAAATTTCAAGATAAAAGTGTTCTCCCCGAGTATGCACCGTTGCCAAAGTTCGTCGTTTCGAAGCACCTCGTGATGATCGGGTGTGATAGACTCTACGTTCACATACAACGGGTGTAAGACAGTTTTGCACATGCAGAATACTTGGGTTAAACTTGACGAGCCTAGCATGTACAGACATGGTCTCGGAACACTGGAGACCAAAAGGTCGAACGTGAGTCATATAGTATATATGATCAACATAGAGATGTTCACCATTGATGACTACCCCATCTCACGTGATGATCGGACATGGGTTAGTTGATTTGGATCATGTATCACTTAGATAATTTGAGGGATGTTTATTTAAGTGGGAGTTCATTAGTAATTTGATTAATTGAACTTAATTTATCATGAACTTAGTCTTAATAGTTTTGCATATCTATGTTGTAGATCAATGGCCCGTGCTACCATTCCCCTGAATTTTAATGCGTTCCTAGAGAAAGCTAGGTTGAAAGATGATGGTAGCAACTACACGAACTGGGTCCGTAACTTGAGGATTATCCTCATTGCTACACAGAAGAATTATGTCCTTGATGCACCTCTAGGTGACAAGCCCGCTCCCGCTAATCTAGACGTTGTGAACGCCTGGCAAACGCGGTCTGATGACTACTCAATATTTCAGTGTGCCATGCTTTACGGCTTAGAACCGGGACTTCAAAGACGTTTTGAACGTCATGGAGCATATGAGATGTTCCAAGAGTTAAAGTTAATATTTCAAGCAATGCCCGGGTTGAGAGATATGAAGTCTCCAACAAGTTCTATAGCTGCAAGATGGAGGAGAACAGTTCGGTCAGTGAACACATACTCAAAATGTCTAGGTATCATAACCACTTGACTCAGCTGGGAGTTGATCTTCCAGTTGATAGTGTTATTGACAGAGTTCTTCAATCACTGCCATGAAGGTACAAAGGCTTCGTGATGAACTATAATATGCAAGGGATGACGAAAATGATTCCTGAGCTCTTTGCAATGCTTAAGGCTGCGGAGATAGAAATCAAGAAAGAGCATCAAGTGTAGATGGTTAACAAGACCACTAGTTTCAAGAAAAAGGGCAAGGGAAAGAAAGGGAACTTCAAGAAGAATGGCAAGCAAGTTGCCACTCCCGGGAAGAAGCCCAAAGCTGGACCCAAGCCTGAAACTGAGTGCTTCTACTGCAAAGGGAATGGTCACTGGAAGCGGAACTGCCCCAAATACTTGGCGGATAAGAAGGATGGCAAAGTAAACAAAGGTATATTTGATATACATGTTATTGATGTGTACCTTACTAATGCTCGTAGTAGCGCCTGGGTATTTGATACTGGTTCGGTTGCTCATATTTGTAACTCAAAACATGAGCTGCGGAATAAACGAAGATTGGCTAAGGACGATGTGACTATGCGCCTCGGGAATGGTTCCAAGGTCGATGTGATCGCCGTCGGCACGCTACCTCTACATCTACCTTCGGGATTAGTTTTAGACCTCAATAATTGTTATTTGGTGCCAGCATTGAGCATGAACATTATATCTGGATCTTGTTTATTGCGAGACGGTTATTCATTTAAATCGGAGAATAATGGTTGTTCTATTTATATGAGTAATATCTTTTATGGTCATGCACCGTTGATGAATGGTCTATTCTTGTTGAATCCCGATCGTAGTGATACACATATTCATAATATTGATGCCAAAAGATGCAAAGTTGATAATGATAGTGCAACATACTTGTGGCACTGCCGTTTAGGTCATATTGGTGTAAAGCGCATGAAGAAACTCCATGCGGATGGACTTTTGGAATCACTTGATTATGAATCATTTGATACTTGTGAACCATGCCTCATGGGCAAGATGACTAAAACTCCGTTCTTCGGAACAATGGAGCGAGCTAATGAGTTATTGGAAATAATACATACCGATGTATGTGGTCCGATGAGTGTTGAGGCACGCGGCGGGTATCGTTATTTTCTGACCTTCACAGATGATTTGAGTAGGTATGGGTATATCTACTTGATGAAACACAACAGAGTGAAGTGGAGAATCATCGTAACAAGAAAATAAAGTTTCTACGATCTGATCGCGGAGGCGAATATTTGAGTTACGAGTTTGGCCTTCATTTAAAACAATGTGGAATTGTTTCACAAGTCACGCCACCTGGAACACCACAGCGTAATGGTGTGTCCGAACGTCGTAACCGTACTTTATTAGATATGGTGCGTTCTATGATGTCTCTTACCAATTTACCACTATCATTTTGGGGTTATGCATTAGAGACAGCCGCATTCACGTTAAATAGGGCACCGTCTAAATCCGTTGAGATGACACCGTATGAATTGTGGTTTAGCAAGAAACCTAAGCTGTCGTTTCTTAAAGTTTGGGGATGCGACACTTATGTCAAAAGGCTTCAGCCTGATAAGCTCGAACCCAAATCGGAGAAGTACGTCTTCAAAGGATACCCTAAGGAAACCATTGGGTACACCTTCTACCACAGATTCGAAGGCAAGATCTTTGTTGAAAAGAATGGGTCCTTTCTAGAGAAGGAGTTTCTCTCGAAAGAATTGAGTGGGAGGAAAGCAGAACTTAATGAGGTAATTGTAGCTTCTCTAGAATTGGAAAGTAGCACATCACAGAAAACCATTCCTGTGATGCCTACATCAACTAGAGAGGAAGCTAATGATGATGATCATGAAACTTCAGATCAAGTTACTACTGAACCTCGTAGGTCGACCAGAGCACGATCCGCACCAGAGTGGTACAGTAATCCTGTCCTGGAAGTTATGTTATTATACCATGGCGAACCTATGAACTATGAAGAAGCTATGATGAGCCCAGATTCTGATAAATGGCTTGAGGCCATGAAATCTGAGATAGGATCCATGTATGAGAACAAAGTATGGACTTTGGTGGACTTGCCCGATGATCGGCAAGCCATTGAGAATAAATGGATCTTCAAGAAGAAGACTGACACTGATGGTAATGTTACTATCTACAAAGCTCGACTTGTCGCAAAAGGTTTTGGACAAGTTCAAGGGGTTGACTACAATGAGACTTTCTCACCCGTAGCGAAGCTTAAGTCTGTCTAAATCATGTTAGCAATTACCGCATTTTATAATTATGAAATCTGGCAAATGGATGTCAAAACTGCATTCCTTAATGGATTTCTTAAAGAAGAGTTGTATATGATGCAACCAGAAGGTTTTGTCGATCCTAAAGGTGCTAACAAAGTGTGCAAGCTCCAGCGATCCATCTATGGACTGGTGCAAGCATCTCGTTGTTGGAATATACGCTTTGATGAGGTGATCAAAGCATATGGTTTTATACAGACTTACAATGAAGCCTGTATTTACAAGAAAGTGAGTGGGAGCTCTGTAGCATTTCTGATATTATATGTGTTGGGGAACGCAGTAATTTCAAAAAAAATTCCTACGAACACGCAAGATCTATCTAGGTGATGCATAGCAACGAGCGGGAGAGTGTGTCCACGTACCCTCGTAGACCAAAAGCGGAAGCGTTTAGTAACGCGGTTGATGTAGTCGAACGTCTTCGCGATCCAACCGATCAAGTACCGAACGCACGGCACCTCCGCGATCTGCACACATTCAGCTCAGTGACGTCCCTCGAACTCTTGATCCAGCTGAGGCCGAGGGAGAGTTCCGTCAGCACGATGGCGTGGTGACGGTGATGATGAAGTGATTCCGGCAGGGCTTCGCCTAAGCTCTCCGAAAATATGACCGAGGTGGAAATCTGTGGAGGGGGGCACCGCACATGGCTAAAAACAATCAACTTGTGTGTCCTAGGGTGCCCCCCTGCCCCCGTATATAAAGGAGCAAGGGGGAGGCCGGCCGGCCCTCATAGGGCGCACCAAGGGGGGAGGAATCCTACTCCTAGTAGGAGTAGGTTTCCCCCTTTCCTAGTCCAACTAGGAGGAGAAGGAAAGGGAGGGAGAGGGAGAGGGAAAGAGGGGCTGCGCCCCCCTCCCCTAGTCCAATTCGGACTCCCCTTGGGGGGGGGGGCATGCCACCTCATAGCTGCTGCCCTCTCTCTCCCCTAAAGCCCACTAAGGGCCCATAACTTCCCGAGGGGGGGGGGGTTCCGGTAACCCTCCGGCACTCCGGTTTTATCCAAAACCTTCCGGAACACTTCCGGTGTCCGAATAACATGGTCCAATATATCAATCTTTATGTCTCGACCATTTTGAGACTCCTCGTCATGTCCGTGATCACATCTGGGATTCCGAACTACCTTCGGTACATCAAAACACATAAACTCATAATACCGATCGTCATTGAACGTTAAGCATGCGGACCCTACGGGTTCGAGAACTATGTAGACATGACCGAGACTCATCTCCGGTCAATAACCAATAGCGGAACCTGGATGCTCATATTGGCTCCCACATATTCTATGAAGATCTTTATCGGTCAAACCGCATAACTACATACGTTGTTCCCTTTGTCATCGGTATGTTACTTGCCCGAGATTCGATCGTCGGTATCATCATACCTAGTTCAATCTCGTTACTGGAAAGTCTCTTTACTCGTTCCGTAATGCATCATCCCATAACTAACTCATTAGTCACATTGCTTGCAAGGCTTCATATGATGTGCATTACCGAGAGGGCCCAGAGATACCTCTCCGACAATCGGAGTGACAAATCCTAATCTCGATCTATGCCAACTGAACAAACACCTTCGGAGACACCTGTAGAGCATCTTTATAATCACCCAGTTACGTTGTGACGTTTGATAGCACACTAAGTGTTCCTCCGGTATTCGGGAGTTGCATAATCTCATAGTTATAGGAACTTGTATAAGTCATGAAGAAAGCAATAGCAACAAACTAAACGATGATCGTGCTAAGCTAACGGATGGGTCTTGTCAATCACATCATTCTCTAATGATGTGATCCCGTTCATCAAATGACAACTCATGTCTATGGCTAGGAAACTTAACCATCTTTGATTAATGAGCTAGTCAAGTAGAGGCATACTAGTGACACTCTGTTTGTCTATGTATTCACACATGTATTAAGTTTCCGGTTAATACAATTCTAGCATGAATAATAAACATTTATCATGATATAAGGAAATATAAATAACAACTTTATTATTGCCTCTAGGGCATATTTCCTTCAGTCTCCCACTTGCACTAGAGTCAATAATCTAGATTACACAGTAATGATTCTAACACCCATGGAGTCTTGGTGCTGATCATGTTTTGCTTGTGAGAGAGGCTTAGTCAACGGGTCTGCAACACTCAGATCCGTATGCATTTTGCAAATCTCTATGTCTCCCTCCTTGACTTGATCACGGATGGAATTGAAGCGTCTCTTGATGTGCTTGGTTCTCTTGTGAAATATGGATTCCTTTGCCAAGGCAATTGCACCAGTATTGTCACAAAAGATTTTCATTGGACCCGATGCACTAGGTATGACACCTAGATCGGATATGAACTCCTTCATCCAGACTCCTTCATTCGCTGCTTCCGAAGCAGCTATGTACTCCACTTCACACGTAGATCCCGCCACGACGCTTTGCTTAGAACTGCACCAACTGACAGCTCCACCGTTCAATATAAATACGTATCCGGTTTGTCACTTAGAGTCATCCGGATCAGTGTCAAAACTTGCATCGACGTAACCACTTACAACGAGCTCTTTGTCACCTCCATAAATGAGAAACATATCCTTAGTCCTTTTCAGGTATTTC
The DNA here is from genome assembly GCA_011799875.1 of Thinopyrum elongatum. Lineage (NCBI taxonomy): Eukaryota > Viridiplantae > Streptophyta > Magnoliopsida > Poales > Poaceae > Thinopyrum > Thinopyrum elongatum. The sequence continues at coordinate 401,277,136 of CM022298.1, read as the reverse complement.
AGGATGTTCTTGACCGCTGTCCAGTGATCCACTCCTGGATTACTTTGGTACCTCCCCGCTAAACTTATAGCAAGGCACACATCAGGTCTGGTACACAGCATTGCATACATGATAGAACCTATGGCTGAGGCATAGGGAATGACTTTCATTTTCTCTCTATCTTCTGCAGTGGTCGGGCATTGAGTCTTACTCAACTTCACACCTTGCAACACAGGCAAGAACCCTTTCTTTGCTTGATCCATTTTGAACTTCTTCAAAACTTTATCAAGGTATGTGCTTTGTGAAAGTCCAATTAAGCGCCTTGATCTATCTCTATAGATCTTGATGCCCAATATATAAGCAGCTTCACCGAGGTCTTTCATTGAAAAACTTTTATTCAAGTATCCTTTTATGCTATCCAGAAATTCTATATCATTTCCAATCAACAATATGTCATCCACATATAATATTAGAAATGCTACAGAGCTCCCACTCACTTTCTTGTAAATACAGGCTTCTCCAAAAGTCTGTATAAAACCATATGCTTTGATCACACTATCAAAACGTTTATTCCAACTCCGAGATGCTTGCACCAGTCCATAAATGGATCGCTGGAGCTTGCACACTTTGTTAGCATCCTTTGGATCGATAAAACCTTCGGGTTGCATCATATACAACTCTTCTTCCAGAAATCCATTCAGGAATGCAGTTTTTACATCCATTTGCCAAATTTCATAATCATAAAATGCGGCAATTGCTAACATGATTCGGACGGACTTAATCATCGCTACGGGTGAAAAGGTTTCATCGTAGTCAACTCCTTGAACTTGTCGAAAACCTTTTGCAACAAGTCGAGCTTTGTAGACAGTAACATTACTGTCAGCGTGAGTCTTCTTCTTGAAAATCCATTTATTCTCTATGGCTTGCCGATCATCAGGCAAGTCAACCAAACTCCACACTTTGTTCTCATACATGGATCCCATCTCAGATTTCATGGCCTCAAGCCATTTCGCGGAATCTGGGCTCATCATCGCTTCCTCATAGTTCGTAGGTTCATCATGGTCAAGTAACATGACCTCCAGAACAGGATTATCGTACCACTCTGGTGCGGATCTTACTCTGGTTGACCTACGAGGTTCGGTAGTAACTTGATCTGAAGTTACATGATCATCATCATTAGCTTCCTCACTAATTGGTGTAGGAGTCACATGAACTGATTTCTGTGATGAACTACTTTCCAATAAGGGAGCAGGTACAGTTACCTCATCAAGTTCTACTTTCCTCCCACTCACTTCTTTCGAGAGAAACTCCTTCTCTAGAAAGGATCCATTCTTAGCAATGAATGTCTTGCCTTCGGATCTGTGATAGAAGGTGTACCCAATAGTCTCCTTTGGGTATCCTATGAAGATACATTTCTCCGATTTGGGTTCGAGCTTATCAGGTTGAAGCTTTTTTACATAAGCATCACAGCCCCAAACTTTAAGAAACGACAACTTGGGTTTCTTGCCAAACCACAGTTCATAAGGTGTCGTCTCAACGGATTTAGATGGTGCCCTATTTAACGTGAATGCAGCCGTCTCTAAAGCATAACCCCAAAACGATAACGGTAAATCAGTAAGAGACATCATAGATCGCACTATATCTAATAAAGTGCGGTTACGACGTTCGGACACACCATTATGCTGTGGTGTTCCTGGTGGCGTGAGTTGCGAAACTATTCCGCATTGTTTCAAATGAAGACCAAACTCGTAACTCAAATATTCTCCTCCACGATCGGATCGCAGAAACTTTATTTTCTTGTTACAATGATTTTCCACTTCACTCTGAAATTCTTTGAACTTTTCAAATGTTTCAGACTTATGTTTCATCAAGTAGATATACCCATATCTGCTCAAATCATCTGTGAAGGTCAGAAAATAACGATACCCGCCGTGAACCTCAATATTCATCGGACCGCATACATCGGTATGTATTATTTCCAATAAATCTGTTGCTCGCTCCATTGTTCCGGAGAACGGAGTTTTAGTCATCTTGCCCATGAGGCATGGTTCGCAAGTACCAAGTGATTCATAATCAAGTGATTCCAAAAGTCCATCAGTATGGAGTTTCTTCATGCGCTTTACACCAATATGACCCAAACGGCAGTGCCACAAATAAGTTGCACTATCATTATCAACTCTGCATCTTTTGGTTTCAATATTATGAATATGTGTATCACTACTATCGAGATTCAACAAAAATAGACCACTCTTCAAGGGTGCATGACCATAAAAGATATTACTCATATAAATAGAACAACCATTATTCTCAGATTTAAATGAATAACCGTCTCGCATCAAACAAGATCCAGATATAATGTTCATGCTTAACGCTGGCACCAAATAACAATTATCCAGGTCTAAAACTAATCCCAAAGGTAGATGTAGAGGTAGCGTGCCGCCGGCGATCACATCGACTTTGGAACCATTTCCCACACGCATCGTCACCTCGTCCTTAGCCAATCTTCGCTTAATCCGTAGTCCCTATTTCGAGTTGCAAATATTAGCAACAGAACCAGTATCAAATACCCAGGCACTACTGCGAGCATTAGTAAGGTACACATCAATAACATGTATATCACATATACCTTTGTTTACTTTGCCATCCTTCTTATCCGCCAAATACATGGGGCAGTTCCACTTCCAGTGACCAGTCCCTTTGCAGTAGAAGCACTCAGTATCAGGCTTAGGTCCAGACTTGGGCTTCTTCACTTGAGCAGCAACTTGCTTGCCATTCTTCTTGAAGTTCCCCTTCTTCCCTTTACCCTTTTTCTTGAAACTGGTGGTCTTGTTGACCATCAACACTTGATGCTCCTTTTTGATTTCTACCTCCGTAGCCTTTAGCATTGCGAAGAGCTCGGGAATTGTCTTATCCATCCCTTGCATATTATAGTTCATCACGAAGCTCTTGTAGCTTGGTGGAAGTGATTGAAGAACTCTGTCAATGACACTATCAACCGGAAGATTAACTCCCAGCTGAGTCAAGTGATTATGATACCCAGACATTTTGAGTATATGCTCACTGACAGAACTATTCTCCTCCATTTTGCAGCTATAGAACTTATTGGAGACTTCATATCTCTCAATCCGGGCATTTGCTTGAAATATTAACTTCAACTCCTGGAACATCTCATATGCTCCATGACGTTCAAAACGTCGTTGAAGTCCCGGTTCTAAGCCGTAAAGCATGGCACACTAAACTATCAAGTAGTCATCAGCTTTGCTCTGCCAGACGTTCTTAACGTCATCAGTAGCGTCTGCAGTAGGCCTAGCACCTAGCGGTGCTTCCAAGACGTAATTCTTCTGTGCAGCAATGAGGATAATCCTCAAGTTACGGACCCAGTCCGTGTAGTTGCTACCATCATCTTTCAACTTAGCTTTCTCTAGGAACGCATTAAAATTTAAAGGAACAGTAGCACGGGCCATTGATCTACAACAACATAGACATGCAAAATACTATCAGGTACTAAGTTCATGATAAATTAAAGTTCAATTAATCATATTACTTAAGAACTCCCACTTAGAAAGACATCCCTCTAATCATCTAAGTGATCACGTGATCCAAATCAACTAAACCATGTCCGATCATCACGTGAGATGGAGTAGTTTTCAATGGTGAACATCACTATGTTGATCATATCTACTATATGATTCACGCTCGACCTTTCGGTCTCAGTGTTCCGAGGCCATATCTGTATATGCTAGGCTCGTCAAGTTTAACCCGAGTATTCTGCGTGTGCAAAACCGGCTTGCACCCGTTGTATGTGAACGTAGAGCTTATCACACCCGATCATCACGTGGTGTCTCGGCACGACGAACTGTAGCAACGGTGCATACTCAGGGAGAACACTTGTACCTTCAAATTTAGTGAGAGATCATCTTATAATGCTACCGCTGTACTAAGCAAAATAAGATGCATAAAAGGATTAACATCACATGCAATTCAATATGTGACATGATATGGCCATCATCATCTTGTGCTCTTGATCTCCATCATTGAAGCACCGTCATGATCTTCATCGTCACCGGCGCCCCAGCTTGATCTCCATCATCACCGGCGCCACAGCATGATCTCCATCGTAGCCTCGTTGTCGTCTCGCCAACTATTGCTTCTACGACTATCGCTACCGCTTAGTGATAAAGTAAAAACAATTACATGGCGATTGCATTGCATACAATAAAGCGACAACCATATGGCTCCTGCCGGTTGCCGATAACTTTGTTACAAAACATGATCATCTCATACAACAAATTATATCACATCATGTCTTGACCATATCACATCACAGCAAGCCCTGCAAAAACAAGTTAGACGTCCTCTACTTTGTTGTTGCAAGTTTTACGTGGTTGCTACGGGCTTAGAAGAACCGTTCTTACTTACGCAAAACCACAACGTGGTGTAGTGATTGCTTTTTGATCTTCTAAAAGAACCCTCTTCATTGAAACCGATTCAACTAAAGTGAGAGAGGCAGACACCCACCAGTCACCTTTAAGCAACGAGTGCTCACAGCGGTGAAACCAGTCTCGCGTAAGCGTACGCGTAATGTCGGTCCGGACCGCTTCATCTCACAATACCGCTGAACCAAGTAACAACTAGTAACGGCAAGCAATATGTATACACCCACGTCCACAACTCCTTTGTGTTCTACTCGTGCATATCATCTACGCATAGACCTGGCTCGGATGCCACTGTTGGGGAACGCAGTAATTTCAAAAAAAATTCCTACGAACACGCAAGATCTATCTAGGTGATGCATAGCAACGAGCGGGAGAGTGTGTCCACGTACCCTCGTAGACCGAAAGCGGAAGCGTTTAGTAACGCGGTTGATGTAGTCGAACGTCTTCGCGATCCAACCGATCAAGTACCGAACGCCCGGCACCTCCGCGATCTGCACACGTTCAGCTCGGTGACGTCCCTCGAACTCTTGATCCAGCTGAGGCCGAGGGAGAGTTCCGTCAGCACGACGGCGTGGTGACGGTGATGATGAAGTGATTCCGGCAGGGCTTCGCCTAAGCTCTCCGAAAATATGACCGAGGTGGAAATCTGTGGAGGGGGGCACCGCACACGACTAAAAACAATCAACTTGTGTGTCCTAGGGTGCCCCCCTGCCCCCGTATATAAAGGAGCAAGGGGGAGGCCGGCCGGCCCTCATAGGGCGAGCCAAGGGGGGAGGAATCCTACTCCTAGTAGGAGTAGGTTTCCCCCTTTCCTAGTCCAACTAGGAGGAGAAGAAAAGGGAGGGAGAGGGAGAGGGAAAGAGGGGCTGCGCCCCCCTCCCCTAGTCCAATTCGGACTCCCCTTGGGGGGGGCGCCACCTCCTAGCTGCTGCCCTCTCTCTCCCCTAAAGCCCACTAAGGGCCCATAACTTCCCGGGGGGGTTTCGGTAACCCTCCGGTACTCCGGTTTTATCCGAAACCGTCCGGAACACTTCCGGTGTCCGAATAACATGGTCCAATATATCAATATTTATGTCTCGACCATTTCGAGACTCCTCGTCATGTCCGTGATCACATCCGGGATTCCGAACTACCTTTGGTACATCAAAACACATAAACTCATAATACCGATTGTCATCGAACATTAAGCGTGCGGACCCTACGGGTTCGAGAACTATGTAGACATGACCGAGACTCATCTCCGGTCAATAACCAATAGCGGAACCTGGATGCTCATATTGGCTCCCACATATTCTATGAAGATCTTTATCGGTCAAACCGCATAACAACATACGTTGTTCCCTTTGTCATCGGTATGTTACTTGCCCGAGATTCGATCGTCGGTATCATCATACCTAGTTCAATCTCGTTACCGGCAAGTCTATTTACTCGTTCCGTAATGCATCATCCCATAACTAACTCATTAGTCACATTGCTTGCAAGGCTTCATATGATGTGCATTACCGAGAGGGCCCAGAGATACCTCTCCGACAATCGGAGTGACAAATCCTAATCTCGATCTATGCCAACTGAACAAACACCTTCGGAGACACCTGTAGAGCATCTTTATAATCACACAGTTACGTTGTGACGTTTGATAGCACACTAAGTGTTCCTCCGGTATTCGGGAGTTGCATAATCTCATAGTCATAGGAACATGTATAAGTCATGAAGAAAGCAATAGCAACAAACTAAACGATCATCGTGCTAAGCTAACGGATGGGTCTTGTCAATCACATCATTCTCTAATGATGTGATCCCGTTCATCAAATGACAACTCATGTCAATGGCTAGGAAACTTAAATACATGTGTTAAAGAAAGGGTTATTGCCTGTGTTACAACGTATGAAATTGAGTCAGACTCAAAGCCCGAGCACTGCAGAAGATAGAGAGAAAATGAAAGTCATTCCCTATGCCTCAGCCATAGGCTCTATCATGTATGCTATGCTGTGTACCAGACCTGATGTCTGCCTTGCCATAAGTTTGGCAGGGAGGTACCAAAGTAATCCAGAAGTGGATCACTGGACAGCGATCAAGAACATCCTGAAGTACCTGAAAAGGACCAAGGATATGTTTCTCGTTTATGGAGGTGACGAAGAGCTCGTCGTAAATGGTTACGTCGATGCTAGCTTCGACACTGATCCGGATGACTCTAAGTCACAAACCGGATACGTATTTATATTGAATGGTGGAGCTGTTAGTTGGTGCAGTTCCAAGCAGAGCGCCGTGGCGGGATCTACGTGTGAAGCGGAGTACATAGCTGCTTCGGAAGCAGCACATGAAGGAGTCTGGATGAAGGAGTTCATATCCGATCTGGGTGTAATACCCAGTGCATCGGGTCAAATGAAAATCTTTTGTGACAACACTGGAGCAATTGCCTTGGCGAAGGAATCCAGGTTTCACAAGAGAACCAAACACATTAAGAGACGCTTCAACTCCATTCATGAAAAGGTTAAGGATGGAGACATAGAGATTTGCAAAATACATATGGATTTGAATGTAGCAGACCCGTTGACTAAGCTTCTTCCGCGAGCAAAACATGATCAGCACCAAGACTCCATGGGTGTTAGATTCATTACAATGTAATCAAGATTATTGACTCTAGTGCAAGTGGGAGACTGAACGAAATATGCCCTAGAGGCAATAATAAAGTTGTTATTTTATATTTCCTTATTCATGATAAAGGTTTATTATTCATGCTAGAATTGTATTGATCGGAAACTTAAATACATGTGTGAATACATAAACAAATACCGTGTCCCTAGTAAGCCTCTACTAGACTAGCTCATTGATCAAAGATGATTAAGATTTCCTAACCATAGACATGTGTTGTCATTTGATAACGGGATCAAATCATTAGGAGAATGATGTGATGGACAAGACCCATCCGTTAGCTTAGCATATGATCGTTCAGTTTATTGCTATTGCTTTCTTAATGTCAAATACATATTCCTTTGACTATGAGATCATGCAACTCCCGGATACCGGAGGAATACCTTGTGTGCTATCAAACGTCACAACGTAACTGGGTGATCATAAAGATGTTCTACAGGTATCTCCGAAGGTGTCTGTTGAGTTGGCATGGATCGAGATTAGGATTTGTCACTCCGTGTATCGGAGAGGTATCTCTGGGCCCTCTCGGTAATACACATCATAAGAAGCCTTGCAAGCAAAGTGACTAAGGAGTTAGTTACAAGATGATGTATTACGGAACGAGTAAAGAGACTTTCCGGTAATGAGATTGAACTAGGTATGAAGATACCGACGATCGAATCTCGGACAAGTAACATACCGACAGACAAAGGGAATTACGTATGTTGTCATAAGGTTCGACCGATAAAGATCTTTCGTAGAATATGTAGGAACCAATATGGGCATTCAGGTTCCGCTATTGGTTATTGACCGGAGAGGTGTCTCGGTCATGTCTACATAGTTCTCGAACCCGTAGGGTCCGCACGCTTAATGTTCGTTGATGATATAGTGTTATATGATTTATATGATTTGGTGACCGAATGTTGTTCGGAGTCCCGGATGAGATCACGGATATGACGAGAAGGTCCGGAATGGTCCGGAGGTAAAGATTGATATATATGACGATACTATTCGGACACCAGAAGAGTTTCGGAGTGCACCGGGTAGTCATCGGATCGCCGGAAGGGGTTCCGGACACCCCCGGGAGGTCTATGGGCCTAATGGGCCAAGGGGAGGGACACACCAGCCCACAAGGGGGCTGGCGCGCCCTCTCCCTGGCTGCCGGCCCTAGGGGAAGGAAAGGGGGAGGGTTGGCCCCACCTGCCTTTCCCTCCTCATGTGAGAAAGGAAAGGGGGGGGTGGGGGGGTGGAGTGGGGTGTGGTTGTAGCTCCACTGTCCCCCTGCCTTCCTCCCGCAAACAAACATGGTAGGGGGTGGGCGCGGCTAGGGGCAGGAGCCCAAGTGGGATTCGGCCCCACTTGGGGCGCCTCCTGGCTGCCTCCCCTCTCCCCCCACCTATATATATGTGGGAGGGGGGCACACAGAAGAACGACAATCTCTTAGTTGTGTGCGGCGCCCCTCTCCACAGTTTTGTCCCTCGGTCATATTTTCGTAGTGCTTAGGCGAAGCCGTGTGGAGATAGCATCACCACCACCGTCACCACGCCGTCGTGCTGCTGGAACTCATCCACTACTTTGCCGTCTTGCTGGATCAAGAAGGCAAGGACGTCACTGAGCTGAACGTGTGCTGAACGCGGAGGTGTCGTACGTTCGGTACTCGATCGGTTGGATCGCGAAGAAGCTCGACTACATCAACCGCGTTAGTAAACGATTCCTCTTACGGTCTACGAGGGTACGTAGACAAACTCTCCCCCTCGTTGCTATGCATCTCCATGGATAGATCTTGCGTGTGCGTAGAATTTTTTTTGTTTTCCATGCAACGTTTCCCAACACCCCCCTCAGTTAGTATCTTGTATAGCCAACTACTCAAGAGGCACCTACTTTCAATCTCAAGATCTTCCACACCTAGACCTCATTGGTCTTTAGGGAGATAGATCGCATCCCATCGCATGAGGCTGTATTTACGTTTATGTTCATCAGACTGCCAGAAAAACCTAAATCTGTAGCAATCCAATATTTTCCTTACACCTTTAGGTATTTCAAAGAAAGATAACATAAACATAGGTAAACTTGTGAGAACACCATTGGTTAGGGTGAACCTTGCTCCATAAGACATAAGCTTACCAATCCAACAACCCAGATTTTTTTCAAAGCGATCCTCAATACCTTTCCATTCCTTACTAAAAAGTCTATGGAAATGCATTGGAATACTAAATTTATCTAAAAGGGAAAGAGCCAGACTCAAAACCAAACAATTGTTTGTACTGATTCTATTCTTCTTTGGCTTTTCCAATATAGAAGAGTTCACTCTTTTGGATGTTAATCTTGAGACGAGATGCTAGAATAAATTAAATAAAAAATAAGCTTCTTATTATTATGCCTTTTCAATGTCATGTTCCATGAAGGTATTGGTGGCATCGGGATACTGAAGTACTGAAACCCCACCATCACTAAGATGATGAATTAAGCCTGCAACATGATCCGCTTCCTTGGCTTGACCAATGAGAACCGCTAGAAGATCTGCAACAATGATGAAAAGAATAGGCAACCGAGGGTCTCCCTGTCGCAATCCCTTTCATGTTTGGAAATAGTGACAATTGTCACTATTTACCTTGACATCAATGCTGCCCCCTGTGACAAATGAGTCAATTGACACCATTTTGCCGGGAAGCCTTTCATGCACATACATTGTTGAAAGAGTTACCATTTAAGTTTATTGTAGGCTTTTTTCAAAATCCACCTTGAAGATAACTCCATTAAGTTTTTTTGAGTGTTAGCTCATGAATAGTTTCATGTAAGACAACACCCCCCCCCCCCCAAGGATGTGTCGCCCTGGCATGGACGCTGTCTGCGTCGGACTCACCACTTTGTAACCGATATCCTTAACATAATTAGATGCCACTTTGGTGAATATTTTGAAATTAACATTTAGAAGACAAATTAGTCAAACTGTTGAATCTTAACAACCTCTTCCTTCTTAGGAAGAAGGGTAATAACACCAAAATTTAACTTATACAAAGACAAATCCCCATTATATAATCTAGCAAACATAGACATAAAGTCACCTTTTGTAACTACCCAGAACCGCTGATAGAACTCCACAGGGAACTAATCTGGCCCCACGCCTCATTGTGTTCCATCTATGACATAACATCCCACATTTATTAGTAAAAGGGTGGTTAAATCGCATTCTCCTCTGTCGACAACTACGAGATGCCATTATTGAAATCCTCAACAAGCTTGACATAATCGGGGATAGGTGAACTAAAAATAAGCTTATAAAAATTAGTAATGTATGTCTTCACCAACAATAGTGCCATCAACCTTCTCGAGCTGGAAAATTTTATTTTTCTTATGTCTACTGTTGGCGATGAGTTGGAAATATCTGGTGTTTCCCCCCTTCTAGACATCTCGCTCCTTGGCACGCTTGAATCCATTTAGGTAGCCTTTGTTTGGGCTACAGATAGTGATTCTCAGATTCTAGCCCGTTCGAAATTGGATTGTCAAACAAACAGTGAGATTCCCATCTCAGCTTCGTAGAATCGATTCTGCAAAATGCACTGGATACGCCCGGAAGCCGGAATAAATGATCTTGCTGATTCTCGAGCTGCCACTTACCCCCTTTCAAGCATAGGTGTACTTCTCCTAGCTATTACAATAGATATGCCACCGCAACCCCAACCCAACTTCTTCCACTGAATAGTGTCTCCTCTCCTTCATTCTCACACAGTGAACAAAAGCAGAAAGAGAGAAGCGTGGCTCTCTAGGTTTCCGCCTTCGCCGTCGTCGTCGACCCTGTCATTGGCCCCTTCACCACCGTGGCGTGCGCATCTGGGCCCCTCTGCCCCCACCAAAGTCCGGCCACGAGATCCGCTGCGCTGCCATCCCCCAGTTCCCCTAATCTCCACGAGCGCACTGCCCCTGGTCCCTGCCTACGCCGCTGGCTCAAGCTCTCCCTGCATTGCGTCGAAGGTCCTGCTGCACCGCACGAGGATATTCAGAGATACTTTGGTGAAGTATGCAGATAGGTTTCCACCTCCACCTATAGGTATCCATTTAATTTACATGTGCACGACAATATTGTTTTAGTTATCTTGTTGATCCCTTGTGTAAAACTATTACTTTATGCAGGGAGGTACATCTTGTTGACTCAGGCTATCCCAATTGTGATGGATATTTAGCTCCATACAAAGGGCAAAAGTACCATGTGCCAGAATTTTGCCAAGGTCTCCCACCGAATGGGAAAAAGGAAACATTTAACTTTGCACATGCATTTCTATGCAATGTTATTGATCGTTCATTTTACTGTAGTTTCCCTCCTGATGAAATGGCATATTTTACTGAAAATGCCAAGTTACCCTCCTGAGAAGCAAGCTCGGATCATCATTGCATGCATGGCACTTCGTAATTGCATTAGAGAAAGCAATTTGAGAGGCTTGGAGTTTAACAAATGTGATCGTGATGAGAACTACATGCCAGGGAATTTACAACCCCTACCCACAAGACATGTTTCCAACATTGTGATTGGTGATGATGCGACCATGAAAGCAACTCATGAAGCGATTGCTAATGGATTGATGGCGGATCATGTATAGTTTCAAATATTACTTGATGAGACTATGAAGATTGGTGCATATTTTGGATGATATGTGTACGTATGTAAGACTATGATGGTTAGTGCATATTTTGGATGATATTTGCACGTATGTAAGACTATGATGGTTGGTCCATATATGGATGATATATTTCGTATGGAAGACCACGAGGGTTGATTCTTTTTTTGGATGTTATGTTTCATATGCATATTTCGGACGATATATTCATATCATCATGATATTTCAAGAAAAATATATTCTATATATTGTGTTTTGTGCTAATTCTCACTTTATCAAGTCAAAACAGATAATTTGTGCTTTAATCTGCGTATAAACATCATAGCCAGCAGTCGAGGGCGTTACTGACATTTCACAACACCTACAACTCCTAAAGCGGACAAATAACAGGGTAAACAAACAGCCAGATTCTGATTCTCAGGAATCCAGAGCCACAGCTGATCTCAGGAAACCATAGCAAAGTGATTCTCAGGAATCTGTAGCCCAAACAAGGAGGCCTTAGTTTCCTACTCGTGCATAAGCTTAGCAAGAAATCATCCGCCTCTCTCTTAGCGGCACATTGCTTGATTGAGGGGAGCGATCTCTGCCTTCACATCTAAGGCATCAATTAGAGTGATGAGCCTATCTTTCTCTTGCTTATACTCACCAAACTCATGTTTAGCCCAACCCTTTAGGAATTGTCTCAAGTGACGGATCTTATTCTGCCATCTTTTGACGTGAGTGCGTCCTTAATTTTCCTTCGCCCTGTCTGCAGTGACTAAATAAAAAAAACCTTGCTTGTGAAACCATGAAACTTTGAAAGAAAACATCGACTTATTGCCCACATGAGCAGCTGCTCCCGAGTCCATTAGGAGAGGTGTGTGATAAAAAAACTCCCAAATGCAGTGCACGAACTGTAACTAGGGGAAACTTTTGTTCCCACTCGACACTTGTAAGAATTCTATTAAATTTCTCATATGTGGTTGCCGGAAGATTATTAGCCAAAGTAAATTGACGCTATGAGAGAGCAATTTCCCACAAGCGAGATTTTCAATAATAGCATTAGAAATAAAGGGCCACCTAGCATCAAAATCATCATTGTTCTTCTCTTCTTGGCGTCTATTAATATTGAAATCTCCCCTACCAACATAGCAAGAGTTTCCAAAGAACAAATGCAAACAAGTTCTGTTAAAAAGGCGGGTTTGAGTTTCATTGAGCATCCCCATAGACTGACACAAGTACCCTTTCGAAACCATAATCCTTAGAACGAACTTGGAATTTAACTCAGAAATCCCCATCATCAATCCTTGGACATAGAGAGAACGTCTGTTGACACCCAACAGAATCCTCTCAGATTTGTTGTGAGAAGGAAGACAATACCTGACAAAATCAAGACTACCATAGAGGTGACTCAAAAAAGGGGCTGCAAAATTAGTTTTCCAGTCTCTAACAAGGCAATAAAGTCTAAATTTTGCTCCGAACAAATTTCTGCTAAAAACGATGCTCAGCCATGTCCCCAAGACCTCTGCTATTCCAGAAAATGCTTCTCGTTTCTGGAAGCGATGACGTGTGTTGTGGCGTATCACAGACATATCATGCTATTTTAGTAGGCTTTCGCGATTTCTTAACAAGGCCCTCTGTACAGTCCGCCTGGCTGTTTGAAGGCCCGCCTCACATCGAAAAGAGTTTCCTCAGGTTCAAGGTCATCACGACAACCTTGTAATGAGGGTACTTACAGACCATTAGGACCATCATCCTCCATGGGCGTCACCGATGCAATTTTTTTAAGAATAATAATTGCTCTATCTAACTTTTTTATACTTTGTTCTAATTTTGGTTCACTAACCGATGGGAGATGGTCTCTCGAGATTTGTTCAACCGATTTGGTTGGCGGGTTACTAGTAGGATTTGTGATGCATGAGGCTCATTTTCCTACGATTTTTTTCTTCATTATTTGCCCATGGGGCAGCCATGTGTGGCACTTATTGTGACCAGATGAGGAACTTTTAAATAATAACTAAATGGCTGTGTGCATCACTCGATGCAGAGGTCGAGGGGTATTCCCTCTTTTTGAAAAAAAAAACTAACAGCACGAAGTATAGAAGGGGTTAGCTATCCAGAGACAGGCAAGGCAGGTTGTGTAGCTGCGTGGTTTATATTTAGCCAACGCAAACTCTGTGCTCTGCATTCCTTTTCCTGTGGTACATTTCCCCATGGAGGCATGGTTAATTAAGTGGTGAGATTCTGGTGTGAGAGCATTAGGACTAAATCCTGACTATTCGGTTCAGTATGGTCCTACAATGTTTAAGTAAAAGGCTGAGACACTAGTATGCTGATTTGGTCATTTTACAAAACCTGGTGGTAGCTCTGTAGTGTCAAGTTCTTTTCCTGAACTCCGACAACGTCCAAGTGATAGAGACAATACAGAATGGAGATCGCTCTTTCGGTCTATCGGCGGCAGTTTTTGATGATATATATCACCTTGCGTGTGATTTCCCGTATATTATTTTTGAGCATGCTCCTAGAGAGACTAATTGTGCTGCCCATGATTTAGCAAAACTAGCTGGAAGTAATGTATGTGCGGGGTGGATGGAAGATCCACCCATAGAGATTGTTGATACTCTTGTAAAAGATAATATGGTGATCACCTTGCAATAAAGAGTACTCTGATGTCAAAAAAAAAAGTTCTTTTCCTGAAATCTGAATATAAAGCTTAGATATATACTACTCCAGGGTCATCCCTTTAGGATCTAGTCTTAGCATGGTTCAGTTTAGACTTTTCTTTATTGTACACTTTACACAGCCAAGCATGTAATCAGAACACCAATTCACAAACCAAAAGATCTGTTCTTTGCTATCAGAAGTAAGGTATACTTATTTTATTTTCAGAAATTTGCATGTGAACTTATTCTAATCTAGGCACTGACAGGGAGTGCACGTGTCGCAAATCGTGCATCTCTACAGAACATTGCCTAATGTATACCAGGGGCTTATAGTTACAACCTGTTATGTATAATAACATGAATCTGAACTTGAATTCTATTGGATGATCTAAACTGTAATGCTGCATATGTATATAGTAGCTAGTTCTCTGCAGAAAACTAAGACTGCAGTTTCTTTCTCTCTGTTTTGAGAGTAGCATGGTTCGGTTCATCTCTAAAATTTCATTTTATTAAGAACAAGCATGCAGGCCTATCATTTATTTACAGAGCAAACACCGTATCATTTCCATACTACCAAGAATTGAGTGCTCAATATAACTCTTGGTTTGTGTATTTGTGTATTGGCCTAACCTGCATCTGCACATAGGCTTCACAGAATATATGCAATGTGTTTGCTTGTTTTGAAGTTGTCATGATCAAGGGCTCTGAACCTGTTGCTCTGGTCAGAATGTGTTGTCGCAAATACAGTACAAGTACTACTGTCGCCGATAAGTTAGACGTGCAATTGCCTGCTGTATGATCTTAAAGTAGTTTATTTTCTAACCTATGCATTTTATTCAGAAACAAGCTTGCCACAAGATACTTCCACTCACAAAGCAAAACATAATATTCAGTTCAGAGATATGCATGCATACATTATTCAGTAAATCAATCACCGCAATAATTTACTGTGGCAAGAGACGGAATGAATGGAAATCATTTGCTTTAACCGTTCCACAAATGCTTTAACCGTTCGACAAACAGATCCGACATTAACTTGAAATTAAAACATACGATGAGCCGAACTCACAGTCGGAAAAAAAGTCTCGAACCTAAGTCGTCGCTTACAAAGCGGAAGAACTCTCAAACTCATGCAAAGAACAGATGACCGTACAGCTTGAAGTATCTGACTTTCTTGATCGCCCTCTCCGCGGCCACCTTCTCGTCGTCGCTCCAGCCGTTCTCCTGCGGCGCCACCACCTCCCAGCCGCCCCCGAGTCCCCTGTCCTCGATGCGGCCGCCCTTCATCAGCACGACGCGCCTCAGCGCCTTGCACGTCTTCATGACGAGCCTGACCAGGCACGCCTGCGTCGGCGTCAGCTCGAACCCGACGATCACCAGCTCCTTGAGGTGACGGTGACGGTAACTGGACGGACGCCACATGATGTCGACGTCGCGGTGCGAGTCCTCGGCGCAGGGGGTGACGCTCACGTGGAGGACTTCGAGCGACGGCGCCGCCTCGAGGAGGAGGTACGCCCACGACACGTCCCAGTTGGAAGGCACGTCCGCCATCAGCAGCCTGCGCAGGACGGGGAAGGGCGTCACGCCGTCGAGCCACGGCTCCACCCACCTGTAGGTACCCGTGAACCGGAGGACGAGGTCCGTGACCGTCACGGCCGCAGGGTTAACCGCCACCAGGAGCTCGTCGAGCGTATAGTCGTACCGGTCGTCCCAGGGGTCGCCTTCCAGGATGAAGAATCCTAGGCTGAGGACTACGTGCGCCAGGCGCGGGATGATGCCGAATGCCAGACTGACGGGGCTGCCGCTGCACTCCAGGCGCTCCAGCGCCGGGAGAGCGAGCAGCCGGATCGCCTGGAACGAGCAATGGTACACGACGAGCTCAATGATCCCCGACGCTGGCGCGTCCACCTCCATGACGCTGGGTATGTTATTGTCGGTTTCGGGGTGGCAGCGCCTGAGGTGCACGGACCGCAGCCCCGGGCACCTGGAAAACACACCGGCGTAGGCCGCCACAGGCACCGACGGGCTGATATCCTGAAGGACGAGCGCAGTGAGCTTGCCGTACCTGTGCAGCGGCGGGAGGAGGCTGCAACCTCCCAGAGTGAGGCTGCGGATGAATTGCGCCGACTCGTCGTCGAGGTAATGCTGAGGAAAGAAGTAAGCGATATGGTGTGCCACCGGCTTGACTATAACCTCCAGGTCCTCCACGCCCCAGCTTCTGACCGCTGTGCCGATCAGGCGGTCAACGAAAGCGGGTTCGTCCGGGTCGAAGAACTCGAGCCGGAGCCTCCTGCCGGGCTGGGGAATATAGCTACCGTCGGCGTGGGCCGCTTCCATGAATCTGTCAATGTCGTCGTTGTACCTGGCCATGACGGCCGGCGCGTACTGCTCCAGGAAGACGGGAGACTGTTGGTACACCGGCGGTGGGAACATGTCGGTGACCCTAAACTCGAGTGCGCTGAGGAGGCGGGGGAGGCGCGTCCAGCGCTTGGCTAGGACGGTGGTGGCGAGCGCGGAGCGGGTGTCTAGGCCATCCAGGATGGTCACAAGGAGTTCGTCGGGCAGCGCACTGAGGCGGTCCACGCCCGGCTGCTGCCGCTGCCCAGGCGAGAGCGTGGCCATGGGTATATATGAAGTCCTCGCAAGCATACGGGTAAAAATGGTAGGAAACACAAATTGAAACGAATAAAAAGTAGAAGAGTGTCGCACACTCACACTTGGATTGATTTCATATGTAGCAACATACGCGACAATTGTTACATGCTGGTAAAAATGGCAGGAATCGCAATCAGGTATAATGTGGCCATGTAGGCAACATATGAGGCAGTTGTTACATGCGAGTAAAAATGTTAAGAATCACAATTAGGTGAACGGGGGTTAATAAAGAAAGAAGTGTGCGAATATAGGCAACATACGAGACATGTGGATAAAAATGTTAGGGATCGCATTTTGCAAAATCAAACTAGAAGAATTCACACTTGGATTCATTCATATGTGAGAAACATATGAGATGGTTGTTTCATGCCGGCAAGCATGTTAGGAACCGCAATTCATATAAATGGGATTAAAAAATAATGGAGTATATCAACAATACTAGTAAAGTGGTACACATATACCTTATGAAAATTGGCATTATACGCAAAATATAAATTACTTAGACTTTGCTAAAAAAATTGAAACAAGCTTCCATACTAAAGGAATGGATGAATTGAGATGTTGCCCTAGCTCAAGTAAGGGGTGTGTTCATATCTTAATGGAAGGTTTTTTATGTTACCTCGCAGACAAAAAAAATGGAAATCCACCAAATACTTATTGATCTTTGACAAAAAAAATGTGCAAATGACCAAGGAACGGTTTTATTAAGGGCATGTACCGTGGTTGATGAGACAGTCTTATCTTAAGCCTTGAATATAATTTAGAGATGAGAATAAAAACATATCTACAATGGGTTATCTCTTAGTCTTATCTTCAATAACTAGTTATTCCTAAGAACGTGGTGAGAAATATGGTGCTAAGAGATCATCTCTTAAATAAGAGAAGACAAGCCTTTTTTTAATGGTTTCTCTCTCCTCCACCTCAACGTATATCCTACGTGGTACTCCTAAGATAGGACCATTGTACATGCCCTAAGGTAGAGTTGAAGATCTAACTCAGGTTGTCGGGACCACTGTTGGTGAGGCTAGTAAGCAACTCGGTGTCTTCTTTTTACTGGCAAAACATCGATCTTACAAGAAAAAGATATTATGTTAGGAATTGGTGCAACCTGTTTGCCCTTTTCAATTTCTTACTCTATCCACTCGTATACTAGATCTTTTTTGCCCGGTGATTTTATAATAATATGGTTGCACGCATGCTAGTTGCTACAAAGGTTGGGGGTAATGAAGTTCCCATTTTCTAAAGAAACACATAATCTTAGCTTTTACATGGTGGCTAGGGTTATGCGGTGGCCGACACTTGATATCACGCCTCGTCAACTGAACCACTCTTCCTCGTCAACGTGAATATAACAAAAAGAAAGCAAGGAAGAGAATGCAACTATAGAATTGTGATAACAAGAACTACACATACATATAGATGGTAAAAGCTATTGAACACATGAATATTTTGTTTTGCGGGAAAAACAAGCGATTATAAGGAGGAAATACAACAATCCTATGGAGATGTGAAAAATGTGTGATCTCTCGAATGTTACCAAACAAAAGGGATTAATCATGATGTTGTTGTTGCGGTAAATGTTTATCCAAAGAAATCAAGGAAACACAATTATAAGAACATCTTTATCCAAGAAATATGACTAATATTTAAACATATTGCTAAATATATTTGTATTTGTAAGGGTTTATACCTTCATTTTTTTCACGTCAACTTTGTCTTCGTCTCTCCAGGGAGCTTTAAGTTTGATTTAGGATTCAGTAGATCCTAGGAGTCAAAATAAGGGTGTTGATGGGTTAGCGGTGGATAGGAGAGGTAGCGAGAGAGACACCAAGAGGGGTCACGAGGAAAGCGCGATGGTGGCAATGACTATAGGTGGGAAATTTTATCTTGGGAGGCAACGAATCCAAACCTAACGATGAACCAAGGGAGATGATGACGGTGCAGGCAAGGAAGGACGAGGTGAAGTGTGGTGTTGGTGCTGCTCTGGGATTTAGAGGCCACAATTTATGAGGGGAGATCTTGCATGGTTGTACTAATGCAAAGGGTAAGAAAAACTTGGCGGCGGGGAGGACGCGAGCGTTGGGGGAGGGGAGAGGGAGTCTCTAGGGTTAGAGATTCATGATTGGCTTATATAGAGAATTTGTGGAGTGAATTGGAAAAATCAACGGTCCATGACTCGATTTATATATGGAAACAAAGAACCAACGGTAATCAAATATGTGTGTTCATATCTAAGGGGAAATGTTCTAAAATGTACATGTACACCTAGCGATTACTCACAGAATGCTTCTAGGAGATTGCTTGATGGATTATTAGTTTGTAAAAATGTTGTTACCTGAAGGATCTAAGATGTCGACTTGGGGGGGGGGGGGGATAGGTGACTAGAATTTTTTTAGCTTTTATTTGCAATAGGTAAATGTGGATGAAGTTAGTTATGTACATGTGCAAATACGTGATACAAACCTATATGACAGGATAACGCTAGGTACACTAGATGCACAAGTAAACAAAGCTAGCAATAATTTACAAAAGTAAAGGTGGAAGCAGAGATAACCACAAGTCAGAGACGAATGATTTATCCCAAGTTCGCACTCTTGGGGGAGTTATAATCTCCGCTGGAGATTCATGGTGAACACCAAGTACCACCAACAACACAAAGTCTCGCCTTCTTCTCCTTTGAGATTCCCACACAAAGTAGGAGCTCAAATCTCCAGTGGTAAACCTCGAGGTAGCCCCCAAATCTTCACATACTTCTTTGGAGATCAATCCACAACTTGGAATATCTAAACAAGTGTAGCTAAAAGAATGGATGAATTGAGATGTTGCAGTAGTTCAAGTAGTGATCCGTTCATATCTTAATGAAAGGTTTTCTATGTTACCTCGCAGGCAAATTTTTTGGAAATCCACCAAATAGTTTTTGATCTCTGATAATTTGTTTTTGTGAAAATGATCAAAGAACGGTTTATCAAGATAGAGTTGAAGATCTAACTTAGGTTATCGATCTCACCATTGATGAAGCCAGTGAGCCCCTCGGTGCCTTCTTTTTATTACAAAACATTGATCTTACAAGAAATAGATATTATGTTAGGACTTGGCGCATCCCATTTGCCCTTTTCAACGTGTTGCTCTATTCACTCATATACTCGATCTTTTTTGCCCGGTTTATTGGTTTTATAATAATATGGTTGTGCGCATCCTAGTTGTTACAGAGGTTGGGGTTAATGAAGTTTCAATTATCTAAAGGAACACATAAGTTAGCTCTTACATAGTGGCTAGGGTTATGCGGTGGTAGACACTTGACATCATGTCTCGTCAACCGGACAACTCTTCCTCGTCAATGTGACTATAACAAAGAGAAAGAATGAAGGGAGGAAAAGCAACTATTGTACGAAGATGTGATAATAAGATCTACACATACATGTAGACAGTAAGAGCTAGTGAACACGTGAATAGTTTGTTTTGTGGGAAAAGCAGGTGACTACAACAAGAAGAAAGAAGAAGGAAGGAAACACAGCTACCCTATGGAGATGTGAAAAATGTGCGATCTCACGAATCATACCAAACAAAAGGGATTGGTCTTGATGTTGCAGCGATAAATGTTCATCCAAAAAAAATCCAGGGAACACAATTATATGAACTTCTTTATTCGCAAACTCAAAATTGATGGGATGACTATACAACTAATATCTAAACATATTGCTAAATATATTTTGTACTTGTAAGATTGTATACCTTCCTTTTCTTCACAACAACTTTGTCTTCATCTCCATGGAGCTTTTTCAGGGGCAAGGATAAAAGTTTGATTTAGGATCCAATAGCTTCTAGGGTTCAAATAAGGGTGTTGATGGCTTAACAGTGGGAAGGAAAGATAGCGAGAGAGAGACCAAGAGGGGTCACGAGGAAAGCTTGGTGGTGGCAATGATAATAGGTGGTGAATTTTATCATGGGAGGCGAGGAATCCAAACGTAACGATGAAGGTGACAAATAGAACGACGACGAGCATGCAAGGAAGGATGAGATGAAGTCTGGTGTCATTGCCGCTCTTCGTTTTAGAGGCCACAATTTAGGAGGGAAGATCTCGTGTTGTTGTACTAACGTCAAGGGTAACAACAACATGGCGGCGGGGAGGACGTGCGCGTTGGGTGCAGGGAGTATCTAGGGTTAGGGATTCATGTTTGGCTTATATAGAGCACTAGTGGAGTGAATTGGGAAAATCAACGGTCCATAACTCAATTGATATGGCAACAAATATCAAACTGTTATCAAATAGGCATGTTCATATTTTAGGGGAAATGGTCTAAAATGTACATGTACACTTGGCGATAACCGAGCTGAATGCTTCTAAGAGATCGCTCGATAAATTATTAGTTTGCAACACATGTTGTTAACTGAATGATCTAAGATGTTGACTCAAGGGGGGAAGTGAATAGGCGGCTACAAAGTTTATCTTTTATTTTCAAATTCAGGTGAATGTGGGTGAAGTTAGATCTGTAAATGTGCAACTATGTGATACAACCTATATGACAGGATAAAGCTAGCAACACAAGATACATATGTAAACTAAGCTAGAAATAATTTACAAAAGTAAAGGTGAAGGAAGAGATAACCACAAGTCGGAGACGAATGATTTATCCCAAGTTCATACTATTGTGGGAGTTCTATTCTCCGTTGGAGAGGTGTGGCAAACTCTAAGTACCCCCAACAACACAATGTATCGCTTTCTTCTCTTTTGAGCTTCCCAGACAAAGTAGGAGCTCAAACCTGAGGTAGCCTCCAAATCTTCACAAACTTATTTGGTCCAAACCTTGGATTCTTCCATAAGTATTCCAAATGTCCAGGAGTCCTCACAACTCCAAGAGTAACAAGATCAATGCTACGTGTGAGCTGTGTTTGGGATTTTCTCCAAAAAGGAGGTGAGATGCAGTACAGTAGAGATAAGTATTTCCCTCATTGAGAACCAAGGTTTATCGAACCAATAGGAGAATCACACAAAGCCTCATGAACAGCACCCGCTGATACATCTCCAACGTATCTATAATTTTTGATTGTTCCATGCTATTATAGTATCAATCCTGGATATTTTATATGCAATTATATGTAATTATATATAATTTTTGGCGGCTAACCTATTGACCTAGTGCCCAGTGCCAGTTGCTGTTTTTCGCTTGTTTTTGGCTTTTCAGGAAATCAACACCAAACAGAGTCCAAACGCTACAAAAAAAATTGACAGTTTTTCTGGACCAAGCGAGACCCTAGAAGGTTCGGGAGAAGACCAGACGAGCCACGAGGGAGCGACAAACTCACCAGGCGCGCCCTGGGGGCGCGCCCCTTGGGCTTGTGGGCCCCTCATGGCACATCTTGACCTAATTCCACCCCTATAAAGTCTCAAATATTCCCAATACATCAGAGAGCCACCCGAAACACTTTTTTCGCCGTCACAAGTTTTTGTTCTTCCGAGATCCCATCTGGAGGCCTTCTCCGGTACTCTGCTGGAGGGGGAATGGATCACGGAGGGCTTCTACATCATCCTTGCTGCCCTTCCGATGATGTGTGAGTAGTTAACCACATACCTACGGGTCCATAGCTAGTAGCTAGATGGCTTCTTCTCTCTCTTTGATTTTCAATACAATGTTCTCCTCGATCTTCTTGGAGTTCTATTCGATGTAATCTTCTTTTGCGGTGTGTTTGTTGGGATCCAATGAATTGTGGGTTTATGATCAGATTATTCATGAATATTAATTGAGTCTTCTCTAAATTCTTTTATGCATGATTGCTATAGCATTGTATTTCTCTCCGATCTATCTGTTTGGTTTGGCCAACTAGATTGATTTTTCTTGCAATGGGAGATGTGCTTTGTGATGGGTTCAATCTTGTGGTGCTCAATCCCAATGATAGAAAGGGACATGACATGTATTTGTATTGTTGCCATTAAGAATAAAAAGATGGGGTTTATTCATATTGTTTGGGTTTACTTTGTCTACATCATGTCATCTTGCTTAAGGTGTTACTCCGTTTTTTACAGCTTAATACCCTAGATGCATGCTGGATAGCGGTCGATGGGTGGAGTAATAGTAGTAGATGCAGGCAGGAGTCCGTCTACTTGTCTCGAACGTGATGCCTATATACATGATCATTGCCTTGAATATCGTCATAACTATGCACTTTTCTATCAATTGCCCAACAGTAATTTGTTCATCCACCGTATGCTTTGTATTCGAGAGATAAGCCTCTAGTGAAAACTATGGCCCCCGGGTATACTTTTATCATATATAAAATCCAAAAATACCTTGCTGCAAGTTTATTTCCTTTATTTTATTTTGCAATTTAATTTATCTATCTACCACTACGAGATCTGATCCTTGCAAATAACCGCCGAGGGGATTGACAACCCCCTTGTTCGCGTTGGGTGCAAGTATTTGCTTTTGTGTGTATAGGTGCTGCTAACGAGGTTCTGTGTGGTTCTTTTAGTGGATTGATAACCTTGGTTCTTAACTGAGGGGAATACTTATCTCTGCTATACTGCATCATCCTCTCCTGTTCGAGGAAATCCCAACGCAGCTCACAAGTAGCAGGAAGAATTTATGGCGCCGTTACAAGGGAGACATCACCAAGACCTATCAAGTACCTTCGCATAAACTATCATCTACTTGATCTTACTTTCATTTGCCTTTGCAGTTGCCAGTTGCCTCTCATTTTCATTTCCCCCACTTCTAAAACAATTTTACGAAAACACAAAAATATTTTTATTTGCCTTGTTTGCTTGTTTGCTTGCTTTGTCGCTATGTCTCGAGAAAATTACTATGATAGTTCTTACCATAAAAGGTTGGCGGAAATTGAGAATACCACTAAGAATTTTATGTTTACACAACATGAGCACAACAAATTCTTTGTGAAGAAGTTAAAGAACACTCTACTTTATTGCATTCTATTGGTAAACAACTTGATGAAGTTAATAAAGAAGTTGCCAATCTTCAATCTCAGCTTGCTCTTACGGAAAATCTGTTAGGAAAAATCGCTGATAAGCAGACTACACTAGTGAATAAAATGGACGCTAAACCGTAGTCGTTTTCGCACAATAATCATGATGAAGATATTAAAATGATTGGTGTCTCACCCATTGAATCTTTATTTAGTAATATAAAACTTGATGAAAAGGGGACTGAAGATGAGTCAACTTTAGCTAGAGGGCGTCCTAATTGTTCGGAGGGTGATGATTCTAATAAAAAAATTGATAAAAGTGGGTTTGGAGAGGTCAAAACTTTAGCTAGTGATGTGCCCACTACTTTGGATTTCAATGATTTTAATTATGATAGTTGTTCTTTAATTGAATGTATTTCCTTGTTGCAATCCATGATAAATTCACCCAATGCTTATGAACAAACTAAGCTTTTACTAAACATATTGTAGAAGCTATGATGAAACCTTTAGAAGAAAAGCTAGAGTTGGAAGTTTCAGTACCTAGGAAATTATATGATGACTGAGAACCTACTATTAAAATAAAGACTAAAAATTATGAGTGCAATGCTTTATGTGATTTGGGTGCTAGCATTTCCATTATACCAAAATCTTTATGTGATGTGCTAGGCCTTCATGATTTGGATGAATGATCCCTTAATTTGCACTTAGCGGATTCAACTATTAAGAAACCTTTGGATAGAATAAATGATGTGCTTATTCTTGCAAATAGAAATTATGTGCCCATTGATTTCGTTGTGCTTGATATTGATTGCAATCCGTCTTGTCCTATAATACTTGGTAGGCCTTTCTTACGTACCATAGGTGCTATTATTGATATGAAAGAAGGTAATATAAGATTCTAATTTCCATTAAAGAAAGGAATGGAACACTTCCCTAGAAAGATAATTAAGCCACCATATGAATCTATTATGAGGTCCACCCATGGAATTAATTTGAACGATGACAACACTTGAAACTATGCATTACACCTAGCTAGGGGCGTAAAACTATAGCGCTTATTGGGAGGAAACCCAATAGTTATCTTTATTTTCCCTTTTTCTTTTCTGTTTTTGAGTGTTCACACAATTATGCTACTGTTATGATTGTGTTTTTGTGTTTTAATTAGTGTTTCTGCCAAGTGAAGTCTTTGGGATAATTTGGTTGATAGTTGATTTGATTCTATGAAAAAACAGAAACTTTTGCGCCCAGTAGCAGAATTGTATAAATTCACTGGAAGTGATAAAATTCTGATTTTTTCACAAATGATTGATATACAAATTTCCCATGTTTTCCTAATTTTTCAGAATTTTTGGAGTTAAAAAGTATTGCGTTTGTTCAGATCATTACAGTCTGTTCTGTTTTTGACATATTTTGTTTTCGTTGTGTAGTTTGCTTGTTTTAATGAATCTATGGATTGTATCGGGGGGTATAAGTCATGGTGAAGTTAGAATACAGTAGGTATTTGATGCGGCTTGAAGCCACGTCGGTATTTTCCCAAAGAGGAAGGGATGATGCAGCACAGCGGCGGTAGGTATTTTCCTCAGTGATGAAACCAAGGTTATCGAACCAGTAGGAGAACCAAGCAACACTACGTAAACAACACCTGCACACAAAAAACAAATACTCACAACCCGACATGTAAAAGGGGTTGTCAATCCCTTTCGGGCAACAACGCCAAAAATTGGCAAACGGACGTGAGAGAGTAGTAAATATTGATAGATCGAACGCCAAATAAAATAAAGTGCAGCAAGGTATTTTTGTATTTTTGGTTTAATAGATCTGAAAATAAAAGTTGCAAATAAAGAAAAGAGCGAATAGCAAAGTAGATCTTGAAAGCAAATATATTGGAAAAGAGACCCGGGGGCCGTAGGTTTCACTAGTGGCTTCTCTCGAGAAAAATAGCAAACGGTGGGTGAACAAATTACTGTTGGGCAATTGATAAAACTTCAAATAATCATGATGATATCTAGGCAATGATCATTATATAGGCATCACGTCCAAGATTAGTAGACCGACTCCTGCCTGCATCTACTACTATTACTCCACACATCGACCGCTATCCAGCATGCATCTAGTGTATTAAGTTCATGGAGAAATGGAGTAATGCAATAAGAACGATGACATGATGTAGACAAGATCTATTTATGTAGAAATAGACCCCATCGTTTTATCCTTAGTAGCAACGATACATACGTGTCGGTTCCCCTTCTGTCACTGGGATCAAGCACCGTAAGATCGAACCCACTACAAAGCACCTCTTCCCATTGCAAGATAAATAGATCAAGTTGGCCAAACAAAACCCAAATATCGAAGAAGAAATACGAGGCTATAAGCAATCATGCATATAAGAGATCAAAGAAGACTCAAATAACTTTCATGGATAAAAAGATAGATCTGATCATAAACTCAAAGTTCATCGGATCCCAACAAACACACCGCAAAAAGAGTTACATCATATGGATCTCCAAGAGACCATTGTATTGAGAATCAAACGAGAGAGAGAAAGCCATCTAGCTACTAACTACGGACCCGTAGGTCTACAAAGAACTACTCACGCATCATCGGAG
Organism: Thinopyrum elongatum; assembly: GCA_011799875.1. Lineage (NCBI taxonomy): Eukaryota > Viridiplantae > Streptophyta > Magnoliopsida > Poales > Poaceae > Thinopyrum > Thinopyrum elongatum. Next base: position 401,250,656 of record CM022298.1, on the reverse strand, counting down.
AGGCACCAATGGAAGTGGTGAACCCCTCCATGATGGTGTCTAGATTGGATCTGGTGGTTCTGGACTCTGCGGCGGCTGGAATTGATTTTCGTCGACTCCCCTAGGGTTTCTGGAATATTGGGGTATTTATAGAGCAAAGAGGCAGTTCGGGGGGCACCCGAGGTGGGCACAACCCACCAGGGTGCGCCTGGGCCTCCAGGCGCGCCCTGGTGGGTTGTGCTCCCCTCGGAGCACCCCCAGGCGCTTCTCCGGCCCACTAGATGTCTCCTGGTCCAAAAAAAACCCACAAAAAGTTTCGCTGCGTTTGGACTACGTTTGGTATTGATTTCCTGTGATGTAAAAAACATGCAAAAAACAGCAACTGGCACTTGGCACTATGTCAATAGGTTAGTACCAAAAAATGATATAAAATGACTATAAAATGATTGTAAAACATCCAAGAATGATAATATAACAGCATGGAACAATAAAAAATTATAGATACGTTGGAGACGTATCAGCATCCCCAAGCTTAATTCCTGCTCGTCCTCGAGTAGGTAAATGATAAAAACATAATTTTTGATGTGGAATGCTGCCTAACATGTCATATCATATTCTTTCTTTTATAGCATGGACATTTGGACTTTTATATGGTTCAAAGCAATAGTCTAGTTTTGACATGATGACTTAAATACTCAAGCATATCAACAAGCAACTATGTCTTTCAAAATATCAACGCTAAAATAAGTTATCCCTAGCCCATCATGCTCAACCTTTGATCCATTCATGAAACACACTCGAATATTAACTACACCCAATGCTCAAGTACGATCATAGTGCCTCCTAGTTGGTGCTTTATAAGAGAAGATGGAGACTCAAATTAAAAATAAAAATTGCATAAAGTAAAGAAAGGCCCTTCGCAGAGGGAAGTAGGGATTTGTAGAGGTGCCAGAGCTCAAAGCGAAAAATTTAGAGATAAAAACATTTTGGGAGGTGTGCTTTTCCCACCAACGAAAACGACTTAGAGTTCCCAACACTTTCCATGCTAGGTATATCATAGGCGGTTCCCAAACAGAAAATAAAGTTTATTCCTTTTTTCATCATTTCTTTCACTTTCCATGGCTAGCCGTATCCACGGGTGCCCTCCATAACAACACTTTCCAAGAAATTTATTATTTGACAACATAAAGTAAATTCATTTTTCATTTCGGGACTGGGCATCCCTAATACCTTTGCCTTACTCTCGTGCAATGACAAGTGAATAAACACTCATCATGAGAATAACATAGCTAGCATGGAAAATATTAGCCACCCCTCACCGCCTCGCGAGCGGTACGAACACATAAAAGAGAAGTTTATTTTGAAAATTAGAGATGGCACATACAAATTTACTTAGAACGGCAAAAGAATACTGCATATAGGTAGATATAGTGGACTCATGTGGCAAAACTGGTTTAAAGGGTTTTGGATGCACAAGTAGTGATCATACTTAGTGCAAAATGAAGGCCAGCAAAAGATTGAGAAGCGACCAACCAAAAAACGAATAATTTCATAAGCGAGCATTAAGCATAATTAACACCGAATAATGTACCACAAGTAGGATATAATTTCATTGCATGACTATTGACTTTCGTGCTTGCATAGGGAATCACAAACCTTAACACCAATATTCTTACTAAAGCACAATTACTCATCAACATAACTAACATATCACATCATCATATCTCAAAACTATTACAAGGAATCAAGTTTATTTTGTCCAATGATCTTCATGAAAGTTTTTATTATATCCTTCTTGGATATCTATCACTTTGGAACTAATTTTCATGTGTTGCTTTTGATAAGCTCAAACAAATATAAGTGAAGATCATGAGCATAACACTTCTTTCTCTCAAATTAATTTAAGTGAAGCAAGAGAGAATTTCTTAAAAAATTTACTAACTCCCAAATAAATCTAAGTGAAGCATGAGAGCATTTCTTCAAAAATACTAAAGCATGCCGTGCTCAAAAAGATATAAGTGAAGCACTAGAGCAAATCCATAGCTCATAAAAAATTTAAGTGAAGCATAGAGAGCAATTCTAACAAGTCATGGCATAATTTTGGCTCTCTCAAATAGGTGTGTCCAGAAAGGATTCATAACTTAGAACACAAAGCAAAACAAGCAAATACTCATATCATACAAGATGCTCCAAGCAAAACTCATAGTATGTGACGAATAAAACTATAGCTTCGAGTAAAATACCGATGGTCGTTAGAAGAAAGAGGGGATGCCACTCGGGGCATCCCCAAGCTTAGTTGCTTGCTTCTCTTTGGATAATAGCTTGGGATGCCATTGGCATCCCCAAGCTTAGGCTCTTCTTACTCCTTATTCCTTCATCCATCGTAAGATAACCCAAAACTTGAAAACTTCAATCACACAAAACTCAACAAAACCTTCGTGAGATCCGTTAGTATAAGAAAGCAAATCACTACTATAAGTACTATAGAAAACCAATTCATATTTTATTATTGCATTATATCTACTGTATTCCAACTTTTCTATGGCAAAAACTCATCAAAGAAAACCATAGAATCATCAAAACAAGCACACAACGCAAAGAAAACAGAATCTGTCAAAAACAGAACAGTCTGTAGCAATCTGAATATTTCGAATACTTATGAAACTCCAAAAATTATAAAAAATTAGGAAAACATAGGAAATTTGTATATCAATCATTTTTAAAAAATTCAGAATTTTTTGTCTCTTATGTGAATTTTAAAAATTATTTTACTGGACGCAAAAGTTTCTGTTTTCCAACAAGCTCAAATCAACTATCACCCAACATAATCCTAAAGGCTTTACTTGGCACAAACACTAATTAAAATACAAAAAACACAATTATAACAGTAGCATAATTGTGCAAACACTCAAGAACAGAAAGCAAAAAGTAAAAATAAATTTTATTCATTGAGTTGCCTCCCAACAAGCGCTATTGTTTCATGCCCCTAGCTAGGCATAATGCAAGGATCTAAGTTTTGTCATCTTTGTTTCGAGATCCATAAGATGCCCTCATGATTGATTCATATGGAGGCCTAATTCTTGTTCTAGGGAAGTGTTCCATACCCTTCCTTAGTGGAAATTGAAATTTAATATTGCCTTCTTTCATATCAATCACGGCACCAATAGTGCGTAAAAACGGTCTACCAAGAATAATTGGACAAGGCGGATTACAATCAATATCAAGAACAATAAAATCTATGGGCACATAATTCCTATTTGCAAGAATAAGAACATCATTAATCCTTCCCATAGGCTTTTTAATAGTAGAATCCGCCAAGTGCAAATTTAAAGAGCATTCTTCAATATCGGTAAAACCAAGCACATCACATAAAGATTTCGGAATTGTAGAAACACTAGCACCCAAGTCACATAAAGCAAAACACTCATAATTTTTAATCTTGACTTTGATAGTAGGTTCCCACTCATCATGTAATTTTCTAGGAATTGAAACTTCTAATTCCAACTTTTCTTCCAAAGCTTTCATCATAGCATCAACAATATGTTTAGTAAAGGCTTTATTTTGTTCATAAGCATGGGGTGAATTTATCATGGATTGCAACAAAGAAATACAATCAATCAAAGAGCAGCTATCATAATTAAAGTCTTTGTAATCCAAAATAGTGGGCACATCACTAGTTAAAGTCTTGACCTCTTCAAACCCACTTTTATCAAATTTTTCAACAAGATTTTCACCCTCCAAATTATCGGGACGCCTTCTAACTAAAGTTGACTCTTCTCCAGTCCCTTTTTCATAAATATTAATTTTACTAAACAAGGAATCAATAGAAGAAACACCAATCATTTTAAGATCTTCATCACTTTTATGAAAGCAATCACTAGAAAACGCCTTTTCTAAAAATTCTCTTCTAGCTCTAAGCATAGCGGTTCTTTTCTTACTTTCATCCATAGAAACATAAAGATCTTTAATTGATTCCTCAACTTTAGGCACAAAAATTTTCATCTTGAGATTTTCTACATCATGAGAAATTTTATCAACGCTTCTAGACAAATCATCAATCTTACTCAATTTTTCTTCCATCATAGTGTTAAAATTCTTTTGAGCATTGATAAATTCTTTAATATTATTCTCAAAATTAGAGGTGTTCCTATTATTATTATAAGAAGGATTACCATAGGAATTACCATAATTATTAGAGGAATTACTAGGAAAAGGCCTAGGATTAAAATTACCTCTATAAGCATTGTTATTGAAATTATTTCGTGAGATAAAATTCACATCTACGGCATCACTATTTTGCTCAATCAAAGTAGACAAAGGCACATCATTAAAATCAATAGGAGCACTTTTACTCGCAACCAATTTCATAAGAGCATCAACTTTTTCACTCCAAGAAGAAATTTCCTCAATCGAATTAACTTTTTTACTAGTAGGAGCTCTTTCGGTATGCCATTGTGAATAATTTGCCATGATATTATCAAGCAATTTGGTGGCTTCACCCAAAGTAATTTCCATAAAAGTACCACCTGCGGCGGAATCTAAAAGATTACGAGAAACAAAATTCAACCCCGCATAATTTTTTTGTATGATCATCCAAAGATTTAACCCATGAGTTGGGCAATTCCTTAGCATCATTTTCATCCTTTCCCAAGATTGTGCAACATGCTCATGTTCAAGTTGCTTGAAATTCATGATCTGGGTTCTAAGGGAAATAATTCTTGCGGGCGGAAAATACTTAGTGATAAAAGCATCTTTGCACTTATTCCAAGAATCGATACTATTACGAGGCAAAGAAGAAAACCAAATTTTTGCATGATCTCGCAAAGAAAACGGAAATAATTTCAACTTCACAACATCGTTGTCCACATTTTTTTTCTTTTGCATATCGCATAATTCCATGAATGTGTTAAGATGAGACGCGGCATCCTCATTAGGAGTACCGGAAATTTGATCTTTCATAACAAGATTCAGCAAAGCAGTATTAATATCATAAGTCTCCGCACTAGTGGCGGGAGGAGCAATCAGAGTGCTAAGAAAATCATTGTTGTTGGTATTTGAGAAATCACACAACTTGGTGTTCTCTTGAGTCATTGTGACTACGCAACAAGATTGCACTCAAAAACAGATCTGGCAAGAAAACGGCGAACGAAAAAGAGGGCGAATAAAACGGCAAATTTTTGTGAAGTGGGGGAGAGGAAAACGAGAGGCAAATGGCAAATAATGTAAATTGCGAGGAGATGAGATTTGTGATTAGGAACCTGGTATATGTTGAAGATCCTCCCCGGCAACGGCGCCAGAAATTCCTTTTGATGCGGCTTGAAGCTACGTCGGTATTTTCCCAAAGAGGAAGGGATGATGCAGCACAGCGGCGGTAGGTATTTCCCTCAGTGATGAAACCAAGGTTATCGAACCAGTAGGAGAACCAAGCAACACTATGTAAACAGCACCTGCACAAAAATAACAAATACTCGCAACCCGACGTGTAAAAGGGGTTGTCAATCCCTTTCGGGCAACGACGCCAAAAATTGGCAAACGGGCGTGAGAGAGTAGTAAATATTGATAGATCGAACGCCAAATAAAATAAAGTGCAACAATGTATTTTTGTATTTTTGGTTTAATAGATCTAAAAATAAAAGTTGCAAATAAAAAAAAGAGCGAATAGCAAAGTAGATCTTGAAAGCAAATATATTGGAAAAGAGACCCGGGGGCCGTAGGTTTCACTAGTGGCTTCTCTCGAAAAAAATAGCAAACGGTGGGTGAACAAATTACTGTTGGGAAATTGATAAAACTTCAAATAATCATGACGATATCCAGGCAATGATCATTATATAGGCATCACGTCCAAGATTAGTAGACCGACTCCTGCCTGCATCTACTACTATTACTCCACACATCGACCGCTATCCAGCATGCATCTAGTGTATTAAGTTCATGGAGAAACGGAGTAATGCAATAAGAACGATGACATGATGTAGACAAGATCTATTTATGTAGAAATAGACCGCATCGTTTTATCCTTAGTAGCAACGATACATACGTGTCGGTTCCCCTTCTGTCACTGGGATCAAGCACCGTAAGATCGAACCCACTACAAAGCACCTCTTCCCATTGCAAGATAAATAGATCAAGTTGGCCAAATAAAACCCAAATATCGCAGAAGAAATACGAGGCTATAAGCAATCATGCATATAAGAGATCAAAGAAGACTCAAATAACTTTCATGGATAAAAAGATAGATCTGATCATAAACTCAAAGTTCATCGGATCCCAACAAACACACCGCAAAAAGAGTTACATCATATGGATCTCCAAGAGACCATTGTATTGAGAATCAAACGAGAGAGAGAAAGCCATCTAGCTACTAACTACGGACCCGTAGGTCTACAAAGAACTACTCACGCATCATCGGAGAGGCACCAATGGAAGTGGTGAACCCCTCCATGATGGTGTCTAGATTGGATCTGGTGGTTCTGGACTCTGCGACGGCTGGAATTGATTTTCGTCGACTCCCCTAGGGTTTCTGGGATATTGGGGTATTTATAGAGCAAAGAGGTGGTTCGGGGGGCACCTAAGGTGGGCACAACCCACCAGGGCGCGCCTGGGCCTCCAGGCGCGCCCTGGTGGGTTGTGCTCCCCTCGGAGCACCCCCCAGGCGCTTCTCCGGCCCACTGGATGTCTTCTGGTCCAAAAAAAAATCCACAAAAAGTTTCGTTGCGTTTGGACTCCGTTTGGTATTGATTTCCTGCGATGTAAAAAACATGCAAAAAACAGCAACTGGCACTTGGCACTATGTCAATAGGTTAGTACCAAAAAATGATATAAAATGACTATAAAATGATTGTAAAACATCCAAGAATGATAATATAACAGCATGGAACAATAAAAAATTATAGATACGTTGGAGACGTATCAGTATTATGCAATAATAAAATATGAATGGGTTTACAACAATACCTAAAGTTTATGATTTGCTTGTTATATTAACGGATCTCACGAGTTTTCTGTTGAGTTTTGTGTGCTGAAGTTTTCAAGTTTTAAGTGAGATCGCGATGGATGAAGGAATAAGGAGTGGCAAGACCCTAAGCTTGGGGATGCCCCAGGCACCCCAAGGAAATATTCAAGGAGACCCAAGCGTCTAAGCTTGTGGATGCCCCGGATGGCATCCCCTCTTTCGTCTACAATCCATCGGTAAATTACTTGGAGCTATATTTTTATTCATCACATGATATGAGTTTTGCTTGGAGGGTCGTGTATTATATGAGTTTTTGCTTTGTTTGCTTTTTAGTTTTCCACAATTGTCTTTTCTGCACACACAACTTTTGAGATGGACACGCATTTATTCATGATTTGTTAGAATACTCTTTGTGCTTCACTTACTTCTTTTGAGCTAGGCAGTTGCTCTAGTGCTTCACTTATATCTTTTAGAGCACTATGGTGGTTATATTTTAAAGAAATAGTTGCACTCTCATGCTTCAATTATATCATTTTGAGAGTCTAATAAATAGTAATGACAATATACACGGGTTATGGAATTGGTCCTAATATGATAGGTATTCAAGAGGGATATAATAAAAACTTTCATGTAGATCACTGAATATGATAAGTTTGATTCCTTGCAATAGTTTTGAGATATAGCGATGGTGATATGTGGGTTGTACTAGTAAGTAACTGTAGTTTAGTAAAAATATTGGTGTTAAGGTTTGTGATTCCTGAAGCATGCACGTATAGTCTCCCGTTATGCTAAGAAGTTGGAGCATGATTTATTATTGAGTGTCTTCCTTTGCGTGAAGGTCGGGGGCACGCGATGGTTAACTCCTACCAACCTCCCCCCTAGGGGCATGCGTAGTAGTACTTTACTTCAAGGGCTAATAGACTTTCGTAATAAGTATGTGAGTTCTTTATGAGTAATGTGAGTCCATCGATTATACGCAATCTCACCTTTCCGCAATTTGCTAGCCTCTTCGGTACCGTGCAATGCCCTTTCTCACCTCAAGAGTTGGTGCAAACTTCTCCGGTGCATCCAAACCGCGTGATATGATACGCTCTATCACACATAATCCTCCTTATATCTTCCTTAAAACAGTCACCATATCTACCTATCATGGCATTTCCATAGTCATTCCGAGATATATTGCCATGCAACTTCCACCATTCCGTTTATATGACCCGCATCATCATTGTCATATTGCTTTGCATGATCATAGCTGACATAGTATTTGTGGCTCAGCCACCGTTCACCATTTTTTATACATGTTACGCTAGATTATTGCACATCCTGGTACACTGCCAGAGGCATTCATATATAGTCATATTTTGTTCTAGTATCGAGTTGTAATTTTAACTTGTAAGTAAATAGAAGTGTGATGATCATCATCATTCATTATTAGAGCGTTGTCCCAGTGAGGAAATAAAAAAAGAAAAAAGAGGCAAAAAAGAGGCCACAGAAAAAGAAAAAAAAGGAAAAAATGAGAGAAAAAGAGAGAAGGGGCAATGTTACTATCTTTTTCCACACTTGTTCTTCAAAGTAGCACCATGTTTTTCATATAGAGGGTCTCCTATGTAGTCACTTTCTTATACTAGTGGGAATTTTTCATTATGGAACTTGGCTTGTATATTTCGATGATGGGCTTCCTCAAATGCCCGAGGTCATCTAGAGCAAGCAAGTTGGATGCACATCCACTTAGTTTTCAGTTTGAGCTTTCATACACTTATAGCTCTTAGTGCATCCGTGATACGTCTCCGTCGTATCTACTTTTCCAAACACTTTTGCTCTTGTTTTGGACTCTAATTTGCATGATTTGAATGAAACTAACCTGGATTGATGTTGTTTTCAGCAGAACTACCATGGTGTTGTTTTTGTGTAGAAATAAAAGTTCTCGGAATTGGGCGAAACTTTCTGGAGATTTTTTATGGAATATATAAAAATTACTGGAGCCAAGATCCACAGGAGGGGACCCACCAGTGGCCCAAAAGCCACCAGGGCATGACCACCCCTCCTAGGCGCGCCCTGGTGCCTCGTGGGGCCCACGTGGCTCCGCTGACCCTATGTTTAGCGCATCTACCGCTTCGGGTGGCCCGAGATGATTTTCCATTCTCCTTTTGGTGTTGTGTTTCCGAGGACCTAGGCCTCGGGGATTTTTTGAAGTAACTTGGGCTAGTGGGGTGGAACTCCCTATTATTGGTCCACATCTGCAAAGTTTTGAGTGGCTAACTGGGACTCAGTACTAGCCACCTCGTTGCTCTAGCAATATGGTAGAGTCTAATTCAGAGATATGACCGACTCTCGATTCGGGGTCGAATCACCGGGTGGCCCCCGGATTTGATTGTGATTAGTTAGAGGGTCTTGTCGTTACAAATCTTTTGGTTATCCAGTTGAGTGGAGTGAACATGTATGGATACCTATAATGGGTCAGTGGGACACCACTACAGGGTTAAATCTTTGGAAAAGTCGTGTCCACGGTTATGGACGACTAGGAGCTTAATGTTGGTTCATGGAACAACTTTAACCAACTTAATTAAAACTTGCCAAAATGTGCCTGCCTTGATGTCTCTTCTTCGTGGGCTATACGAAGGGGAGGACAAGGTAGTGTTATGATGGCGTAGGTAGGCAAATAGTTGACTAGTATACGATCTCCTTCATGAATGTTTTCTCAACTTGAATTTAATAGACGTAAGTGTAGAATATCACTTAGTCGGTTAAGTATTGTTAGTTCTAGTACCCTCGGTAATGAGACTTTCTGAGTACCAAAAGTACTCACCTTTGCCACAACAATAACATCAACAATAGGTACATTCTACTACTTCAACTGGGATGCCGAGACAGAGTGTCACTACGTGGAGTTTCGTGACGATGACGAGTAGTTAGCAAGACCTGACAGGTAGCCTGGAACCAATGGGATTGGACCGTTGCTTTACGTTTTCTGCCACTTCGACATCATTGGTTTTCCCTATACTCAGGCTATTTGAGACTTCTGTTGTGATGATGAATGTTGGACTATTTGGTCTCTCCGTATAATAAATTTGGATCTTGGCACTTGTATGCCCTATATATATATGTTTCCTCTTTGGTAGTGGAATTTTTGTGATATTCGAATTGTAAAGACAGTGGCATATGGCAGTGCATGTATGACATGAACTCATATGCTTACGACGGCACTATATGTGCTTCTATTCCAGAAATGGACGGCTAGGGTCTGTATGTGGACTAGTACCGCATATGGAGCCTTATAGTGGATATTCCCTTCTTTGTCCTCGGTAGAGAATCATGGCGGATTTGTGAGTTATGGTGCTCGAGATGATTTTGGCAGCCTCTATAAATCCATCAACGGCTTCAACCCTAGGATACCGACCCAACATGGTGAAGTATTAATGATTTTCCTATCTGTGAAAAAAGGCAGGTCGGCTCTGGTAAAAGGAGAGAGGTGGATGCGGCATGCCATCTACTAGTTGTAGTGGTTAACAATAGATGGTTCCCTAAGGGCTTACTTGCATTATTATTTTTGCTGGGGTGTTTCTGTAATGATAGATTTTTAATATATTGAGTTGGGGTGCTCTTTTGCAAAGAAAAAGAAGTATCTTGATGTGTAGCCAAGAGAGGTTACATTGACACCTCCATGTGTCCAAGCCGACGAATACTTCGATGAAGACAAAAGAACATGAGTTTCAAAAAAATTCTTTCCTGTTTAAGCATTTTTCGAAGGAATATTCATTTGAATTTGTGTGACATGATGCATACATCTTGGTTCTGTGTTTTCATATTTTTTGGAGCTTTTTGAATTTTCATAGCATGTTATAGCTGGCTGCCGGGAGCAACGTGCTACCGGGCCTTGTCAGGAACTTAGGAGGCGACGTAGGGACATGTGTGTGTGTGGGGGGGGGGGGGGGTGAGCTGTGTGTAACTGATTTGGCTGCGTGCATAATACCACAAGGGAGGGTCCCACACATGTGGCCGTTTTTTCTTTCACTTTTTCCCGCAAAATAGTTCTAAAATTTGAAAGCTCCATTTTTTGAATTTTAAATTTCCGGAAGTTCAAAATTATTTAATTTTGGGAATTCATAATTTTGAATTTTAAATATCTCTAAAATTTCATACTCAAAATGTTAAATTTTGGAAAGTTCAAAATTTCAAAACTGACGGAAGTTTCAAGTTCTGAAAATTGGGGCAAGATTTTTTTTAAGTTGGTACCACAATTTTCAGAAGTCACCAAAAATAATGAAAAGCGCCAAAAATAGAGTTAGCATAAAAGGATGGTCATAAATTTAGCACCACATATTTGTTGGGAGAAACGGGCCAATTAGCCCCCCCCTCTCCACAAGATATTGGTGGTAGCACTAGAATTTTTCCTTCATGTTCTTTTCAATCTTGCTAAGTGCAGCTTGAAGGTTTATTCTGGTCAAGTTTGCATGACATTGCGGCATTATCTCTCTCCCATTTGCAACGAACCTACATAACCACTATTTGTACTAGAAAAACACACCGTCGAAATAGCAGTTTGCACTCCCATACACTTAGTCATCCCCACGCAACAAAGGATAGCGGTCATATTCTTCTTTCCCACATGAGCAACGTTGTTCTCCCCTCCTCATCGTGTATGCATCTGCCCCCTAGATCCGGCGAAAGGTGACATCGAATCAGGCCACTGCCATGCCTCGGTCAGACATCTCCTTAGCCCGATTTGGAGCCTATCACCTCTTCGGCCACGATGCCTTGCCACCTTGTTGTCGGTGCCACCACCTCGTGGATTGCTTCTAGCGGTTGCCGTCATCGTTGGCCTTACACGCAGGTAAACTTTCTTCCCTCACCCCTCTCATTTTTCTCCTTCTTCCATTCGTTTGCCTCCGCTTTCCTTCTTCCTCTCCTCGACGCGTCATGCCATTGGATAGAAACCGAGTGTTTGCTATCTGTGTATTTCCAACAATAACATGGCAGGGTAAAATTTACCAAATGGTCTGACCCACAACCCCTCTTTTTGGGGGGCCATTTAACCTACATTTTAGGATTGCACTAGAACATTTGCTTGACCCATGTCCACCAAGCACTTGGTGTGCATTTGGTAACTTAGCAGACGGTTGGGTCACATTATCAAACAATCGTGTAGTTGGTTGTCCATGGTCTCGTTACCACCAGCAAAAGATGGATGATAATTTGCATTTTACTTATGTGAGTGTGCGATGCGCTAGCAAACGAACAGTGCATTTTCTTTTTCAACAAACGAAGGGTAAGTATTAAAGTATACAGCCAATGGAAACGAGCTGGCGAAAAACTTGAAGAAAAAATAACACTGTAGCTAGCTGGACCTTGCCAAATCCCTGGCCCGGGCTTTGGCATTTTGGCAATGCCATTACTGTTCTGCTAGGGAGCCCCTATACGGCGCTGCAGGCGCCCGTTGGTGCTACCGGCGCTCGCTAGCGACGCCTAGCGGGCCGGCCCACCAATAGACTCGATAAGAAAACGCGAAGAAAAAAACAAAAATATGTTGTCGCTGTGAGTTGAACCCAGCACCTCAACATTCACAGCTTAACGCCTTAACCACTAGACAATCCTAGCTCTTCTGTGTACTACAAAGAAAACCGCCCTAGTTAATGTTTCCTTTAGTAAAACGTTACCTTATAACAAATATAAATTTTTTATTCTTTTTAACAAAACAAGATCATCGATTTTTAGCAAAAAAAATCATTGATTTTTGGGGAAAAAAATTATTTTGAAATAAGTTCATCAATTTTGAAAAAGGTTCACCGATTTGGAAAAGGGTTCACTGATTTTGAAAAAAGTTCATCGATTTTGAAAAACAGTTCACCGATTTTGAAAAAGAGTTCATCGATTTTGAAAAAAAAATCATGGATTGTGAAAAGAGTTCATCGGTTTTGAAAAAGAGTTCACCAATTTAGAAAAAAAAGTTCATCGATTTTGAAAAACAGTTCACCGATTTTGAAAAAGAGTTCATCGATTCTGAAAAAAAATCCATGGATTGTGAAAAGAGTTTATCGGTTTTGAAAAAGAGTTCATCAATTTAGAAAAAAAGTTCATCGATTTAGAAAAAAGTTCATCGATTTTGAAAAAGAGTTCATCGATTGTGAAAGAAAGTTCACCGATTTTGAAAAAGAGTTCAACGATTTTGAAAAAAAGTTCTTTCAAATGAGCAAAAGAAAAAAAACGTTCCAAAAAGAAAAAAAAGAAAAAGAACAATAAACATAACAAAACCGTTCTGAATAAAAAGGAAAAAAATAGGAAAAAGGAATCGTTGTAAGAAGAAAACGGCGAAGAAGCAGTAGTTGAGCAACTAACACGAGGTAGTGGGGTGGTCAGAGCATGAGGCAAACGACCGTGAGGTCGCGGGATCGATTCCCATCGAAAGCGCGCCCCCTTTTTGTCCTCACGACAGGAAGGAAAGGAAAAAGATGAGCCAGGCCCAGCTAGCGCGGCTGCAGGCGCCGGTTTGCGGAAGGCGCTAAATAGGAAATGCCGCCCCAAATCACGCCCTTCACATATTCCTCCCCAAATCTGCGATGGTCGGTTTCCTAACTATGCTCTTAGGAAGTCTTCATCAGGGAAATACATTTCGCACCCTTGCGCTCAAACTTTCTGGTTCTTGCAGCATTCTCCACGCTTGTCCTTCAACGAAGCACTGTTCACCCTAGGCTCACATTCTGGCACTTCGTTCGCTGTGTACTCAAAGGACTTGCTTGTCTTTTGACTCGGGCAAAAACCGCAGGAGTGAATTGACTCGTAATTATACAAACAAATGACCCAGCTGGCCTTCTCCTATCCGGGGAATCATCGGGACATGCTTCACTTAAAGTGATTATACCACATAGTTTAGGGAAGCGAAACCATAGTTCGGGTTAGTTCACGCTAGATTATCGAAGCTTGTAACACCTGTTAGAACACATTAGGAAAGCGCAAAAGATTTCTATTTGGAGTTCGCTCGTTTAGTTGCTCGATCGCTGCCATCCGCATTGGGCTAATTCAAATCCTATGCTCCATGCTCTTGCGGGTTTGCTCCATTTGAACTTGTCCACACTGGCATAACCAGTATCTCCCCGGAACTAAGAGGCATGGATACCCATCTTTATCGATTCAAAGAAATGAATAAGTATCAGCGAGGCGGGGAATACAGGCCCGGTAGAGATAGGGATGATCGGCAAGCGCTACGAGCGGGGCCGATGTTTCGTGTTGTGGGTGGCCATCGGATTGTTCAGCGTGCCCATGCGGATCCCTACCAATGTCCTAGACTACAAGTTCGACAAACTTCCGGCTTGGGTCAGGATACAAAGTTACCCGGGATGGGCTTGCCCTCTGGATCACGCTGGGTCCTTGCTTGTTCCAACGTCATGCTAGGAATGTATCACGTGCCCATGCAAACCAAAGGAAAGCAGATACAACTATTACAGATCCTAGTCCTATTTCCCATCAGAACATAAGGGAGTGGGCTTCCTTTGTAACAGCTCTGTTCTGGTCGTGGCTCACCTCACTGGACCAACGCTTCTGGTCAGAAGCTGGTCGATCGCCTGGTCGGCAACCGGCACAACACCTTTGCCAGTGGGATTTCTGTTGGTTTTCATACTATGCGCAATGAAAGTTTCCAAAAAAGGAGTCAACTGAGCATCTCAGCGGCGGGATTGAATACCCGGATCGAATCAGAGTTCACGCCGCCCGCCCTGAACAAATAGAATAGGAGGCGTGGGCCACAGGTCGCACATAAGCCATCGGGTCGCACGACAGAAGAACACTCAACATAAAGATGCACACTCCTCCATGTGAAATAGAAAGATTCATCTTCACTTTTTTGTAGTAGTCGTGACCAACAGCCATCAGCAGTCGGCTCGTTGGTAAGGCGAGAGCTTCAAGCCCGCTTTCTGGTGGCACACCCCCCAAACAAGCACCACTCGACGAGGGGGGGGGGGGCGGGGAAAGCTACAGGCCCAAAACCTTCGACCCTTCTTTCTATATGGGGGTGCCCGGGGCACCTCATCTTGTCATTTTGTTGCTCATTCCCCTTAGGCCGAAGTGTTTGGCCTTTACTTCGGAGCGCCCGCTCACGCTTCGCTGACCTATCGCGTGGTAAAGAGAAGAGAGTACGAAAGAATTGTAAACAGAGCAGACCGCAGAAAGATTCTAAATATGACAAGTCCCCCATGGATTCGATAATAAGGAAATGAAGAACGGGAACGAAACGAAATAAAGCATTTCTAGCGGATGAGCTTCTCTCCATTTTGTCTGGTAATAGAATAGGGCGGCTTGCTTTGACCAACACTCCACTTTTTGCTCTGTCCATGGAGCGTATGAATTTCCTTAAATGTAGATAGACCAAAAAAGGGAATAAAGGGATAGGAATAGGAATTATAGTACCATTGGAAGAAGAGGCACCAGTGGGAACATCTCTACTGACGAACCATTTCAATAGTACGGGTGCTGCCGTGCCACGGGGCACGACCATGGAAGTAATGAAAAAGAAGAAGTTCTGTAGTTGGACCATCTGCTCTACCCGTTCGATTTGAGCTTCTCCAGAGAAGATGAGACGCTAAAAATGAAAGTGTTCGCAACGCATACCGAAAAAGGGTACCTATGTTGCCGACCATTAATGACTAGTTCGAAGACCAGGAGCAGGGGCACGTGCCAAGAAAGATTTGTTACTTTCCCTATGGTTTTCGAACATTTTCAATAAAACCTTCTCGTAGAAGTATTTTCACAAAGTTTTCGGTATTATTAGTAGATGCTATTCGAACCCTTCCTTTTATTAAGATTAGAATTCTTATTCTTATTATTATCTAATTATTCTTTTTTTTCATGTATATGCGTCAGGCACAATCTACTAATTGATCTATATTCTGATACCCTACTATATCATAGTCTCTACTACTAGTATTTTTAATACCTCAGGAGCTCATGAGACTCTTTTAGTGAAATTCATAAGTCTCAATTCCCGAGCGATCGCACCAAAAACTCGAGTTCCTTTTGGATTTCCTTCTTGATCAATGACAACCGTCATCATATCGTATTATCATACCGTTGTCACGTTTGAGTTCTTTACATGTACGTACAATTACAGCTCGTCTTACTTCTGTCTGATCTTTCTAGAGGCATTTTGGGCACTGCTTCTTTGATTACAGCAACAATAACGTCACCAATATGAGCATATCAGTGATTACCAGCTCCTAAGATTCGAATACATATCAATTCGATAGCCCCACTCCGTTGTTATCCGCTACATTCAAAAGGGTCTGAGTGAGATGGATCTTGGAAGTCTGGTTTTTGATTGGATAGTGATCTCGGGCACGAGTGGTTGATCTTCGCGGGCCGTGAATGGCCATGGAAAGGAGTATTGATGTCAATATGTTCGATCGAGAAGATTGGACGATGAAAGACGGATCCTTTGTGGTTTGAATAATAGGCTGTGGTCTCGATATTGGGCTATGGGCTGATTGCTTTCTGTATGAGCCTCTTGTGATTGGGCTCTCGTGGGCGGATTACCCGATGTGTACTCATCTTCCAACAAAGAGGAGAAGACATAACCAGAAGAATTGTGAGAAATAAGTCAATTTATCAAGTTGAGGCATTTCGATTTGGATTTCAAATAAGAAAGACAGAAAAAGACTCCTGCGCCCTCGAGAGCATTCTCTTTCACTTGCATTTCTTCCTGAAGTTGGCTCGAAGACCTGTCCAGCCTTGATTTTCCCAGTTATTACTCGAGCGCGCTGAGGCAACTCTGAACTAAGCTCAGGGGAGGGGTAGTAGGTATGCTTCAAACC
Organism: Thinopyrum elongatum; assembly: GCA_011799875.1. Taxonomy (NCBI): domain Eukaryota; kingdom Viridiplantae; phylum Streptophyta; class Magnoliopsida; order Poales; family Poaceae; genus Thinopyrum; species Thinopyrum elongatum. The sequence goes on along the minus strand of CM022298.1, from coordinate 401,233,928 downwards.
CTCCGGCACCTTGAAGAACGATGGCACTAGATCGGGAAAGATGAATGACCAATGAGGACAGGACAATGGGGGAAGTTGGTAATAGAGAATCCTCCCTTCTTCTTTGCTTTCTTGCCTGAAAAAAATCCAAAACTAACCATTGGAACCTCATGGGCTACCGAGTTAGGAGATTCATTTTATTTATTACTTTTACTTTTTTTTACTAAGTTATTCTAAAAGATAAGAGCTAACCGACCATCCTGATTGAATGTTTGAGTACTCGGAGTCTCTCGTAAGTATGGAAAGAAAGTCTCTTCTTTCCACAACTCCTAAATTTCCCATCAGCCTATCCAATCTAATTCCAGACAGAGTCAGTAGACCTTACTTTAGTGTAGGTAGTGTCAGATAATTAGGAAGTCTTGATAGTCTTTCGTATAATCTCTTCTTCAATCCTAGGAGCAAAAAAGGAATGTCCTTTAGGGACCTTTGGATACCAAGATTTCCGACCTCTTACTTTCGTAGTTATGAATTGCGGAATAGAATCAATTATGAAATTAATAATTATATATCCCTCATCCCTATTGGTATCGGTTTGGGCCACTACCCAGAACCCTGCCAGAGCCCTATTTTTAAGAAGAAATTGACAGTCTTTTTTAGAACTAGAACTATGGTAAAATCTAGTATCGACAGGCCTAGTTCTTTTCCTTTGCTTATGCAGGGCAAGAATTTTTCGAGTTCAATCAGTACAATAAGAAATCCTAAGTATTTTTTTGGTCAGGCGACACCCAGATTTGAACTGGGGATAAAGGATTTGCAGTCCCCTGCCTTACCGCTTGGCCATGCCGCCAAATCCGATCCAAAATCAAGCAAAATCTTATTCATCCACATTATTTTACTAATTTTTATTCGTAGGAGGGGATTATGAAACCCTTTTTGATTTTTTTAGATCGTTGAATCCCTTTGTACTTATCCCTTTCCAATCCCTTTTAATAAATTCATTCCTGTTTTTTATTGGACCCAGTTTTATTCTCTTCGATTGATTGTATCTCAAAACACACATTGCTTAAATACCTTCTCTTTCTATTGAAAAGAGAAAGGATTTCCAGTCACAGACTGCCAAATTTAGGAAAAATTGGAACCATTAACTATATTATTTGTTATTTTGATATTTTCTATTTGTTAGTAGTGAACGGTTCTAAAATGGGTATTGTATCCCAAATAGTGTTTCCTTAATGGCATAACAAAATCAAATTGATTTACGGCTAATCAGTATCAATTAAAAAAAAGAGAATTATGATATTGATATAGTGTGACCTGACCCCTGTTGCTCCAAGTGAAATTCTTTCTAGGGTTCTTAAAGATATTCTCCATTTTTTCCCTTTCCCTACAATAAAGTATAGTCTGAAGGCTAGCACGCACCATTCCTCGCTTATGATAATCTAAGGCCAAAAAGAAAGAAGGCTCACACCATAATAATACATACCCTTTTTCCTCGATCGTCAAGGTCGTGGATTTGGATCGATTTCGGTTTTACGGGCTTCATACATTGTTAAGAAAAGTACTCGGCATTGGAAAGCATCACGTTCTGGCCACACACAAAAGAAGTCGGTGGAAGGTATGGAATTTCTCGGCTGAAGGTCAGAAAGAAAGCAATCGCCGGCTTCTCGGTTCCAGCAACGAGTCTTTTCTCTGAGAATTAAGGAAAAACAAACTAACCTGTGCTGTCTATGTTCACCTTGACATGAAAGACTTTTTCAACCTGACTGTTCTACCTGGCTAGTTCACTTCACTTTTCAAGGGATCCTGAGTGGAGTTCACTTGTCTATGAGTGTCCGAACAGCTTCAGATCCTTCCAAGGCGCAGGGGTTCTCTCTCCATTCACTTTGAGCTGGGTTTCTTGTGATCTTTGTAGTAGTTTTTCCGTCCAATTTTATGGTAAATTAAGTCTTACACAGTGTCCCCAAGGATGTCCATTCCATTCGGCAGGGACTCCATCTCGCATTCGATCTCCCTCCTTTCCCTGAAAGAGTCGAGGTCTCTCTGGACTTCTCTTTTGCCTCTCTCCCAGATTCAGAAAAAGGGAGGAAGAGGGCCTCTCGACGGAGTGATTCCCCGAAAAGGATCGTTCCCAGCATCTCGGTTCGTAGTCAAACTCACACTTCACCACTTTCATGGACTGGCGCGGGCAAGCGCCGATGTCTGGAGCAGGAGATGGAAGCTTGGGTTGAGGAGGGTGTCAACGAGTCACAAAGGCGATAGATTGGTTATATTCGGATTCGTTTGATTTTGATTTGATTTTTTTTGGTTGTGAGAGGTCTGAGTCCACAGCTGGGGAAGAGTCGTCAGATGACAATTGAAGTAGGGGTCTGCCTCTTTCAAAGGGAGCAGAGTCTCATAGGGAAGGAGATCCTGCACGACCAATCCAATCAGGAAGAGAGTCTTGTTGTCAATGAAAGCAATTTTTCTATGTCACATATCTGCCTATCTCGTGTGTGAGCTATAAAGTACCCACCAGGGGGGGGGGGGGGGGGGTGGACCAAGAAAGAGGCAGGCGATTGGGTCCTTCCCATCCTCTGTGATGTCAGTCTCTTTGTCATTCTTTCACCCTTGCTGAGTAGCGAAGTGAGCATACTCAAGATCCAATTCATCAATCATTTGAGTTGGTACGAACATAGGAATCCAGACTCCGCTTGATTCGATCTTCAGTTTCGACCTTCATCAGTCAGGAAAAAGAAGAAGGACCCACTTATTCCACTCGGAGAGACCGAACCAGGCAACAAAAAAAAAAGCAAAACTGAAGGAAGTTCTCTTTCCATTCCAACTAAACTAAGTGAAAAAAGGGGGAGAGCAAAACAGAAACACAGGAACAAAGAAACTATGTCCAAACCAACGAGTCCTTTGGTCGACTCTAAAGAATGTATCGGGAGTTGGGAGTTAGCCGTCTCATAGGAGTGATAGCTGGGTTTTTCACAGAGTTTCTTCGTACGATTGAAAAAAAGAGTGCTCTAGGTCGGAGAAAACAAGAAGAAGATTGTTCACCAGTCTGTCTCCCAACCTCTTTAAAGCAGCTACCTACCGTGATCTGGTCTTGGGACAGCATTGGCACCCCCGTTTGCTGGATCTTCTAGGCACTCTAAAGCGCTTCCACGAGAGACAGATGGACTTTGAGTTATAGACGGAGAAGAGCCTTTAGAGGATCAAGAGTGATTCCTCAATAAAACAAATGGGATTTTGAGGGAGGGCTGAACGCGATGTACTGAAGGGTTCGCTTTCGCTGATCGGCGCCAGTCTTTCCTGCTGTGAATTTCCCAGGTCGGGAGGGGCCCTTTCCTTCTACCTTACTGAACCCATTCACCAATGATTGGATCACTCAAAGCTAAAGACCAATTCCTTCCTTTTAGGTGGTCTAGGTGGCTGGGATACTATGCCCTTCTTTTTAGAGGCTCAAAGACGAGTTCTTTGAAGGAAGCAAAAGAACCCATGTGTCTCGGATGAAGTCTACCCTCTTTTTGTGCCGGGAAGAAGAATGAGATCCAACTCAAAGTCAAGGAAAGCGGCCTAGACCACTGACTTTTGATGGAAGGCTTCTGAACATGGATTGGTCTGATAAAGCCAATTTTTCGGCGAATCAAATATTTTCTGAGAGCACTAGACCTTCTCTCTTTCAGGATTGATTCCCACTCACTGCCTGATAGCAGGCTTGGCCCATGAGACCTATTGTCTTATTGTACTGTCTCACTTCACTACTTTGGAGGATGGGTTTTACCCCTTTTTGGTTCGCAAACGCTCTAACCCATCGAGAAGCTCCATCCAAATTGGAGTTGATGTGAGCACTTCCCCAGAGGCAGAGGCTTTTTCTACAAAAGGGTGGGAGCATAAAATGTAGGTGAGTCAATTGCGTGTGGCCTTCAAGTATTTCGTATTGTAACAATATTAGATCGGCATCCAAACAAAGGTGCATGTACGGTTCCTAAGGGATACAATTTTGTCCTAATCATCGAGAAAGATGAAATAAGTTGATAGCGCGATCTCGTACTAACACATACTCTCTAAATATTGAAGAACTTGCATGCGGCCTTCAAGCCACAACCGTGGTATGAGTTCTGATCTCAGACTTTGGTTTGGGGGCTGCTGGCCCCTTCGCGTCGACAAGGAAACTGTGGATGACAATGGGTTTAGAATTAGAATAAAACGAAGACCCTATCGAACAAATAGAGGAAAGGGCAGAAAGGGGAAAAAGTAAAGTCTAAGCGACATATGGCACGAAAAGGAAATCCAATTTCGGTAAGCACCCCTTTTTTGTCCTCACGACAGGAAGGAAAGGAAAAAGATGAGCCAGGCCCAGCTAGCGCGGCTGCAAGCGCCGGTTTGCGGAAGGCGCTAAATAGGAAATGCCGTTCTGCTAGCCGTGCGACAACAAACGCAAAGGTGGCAAAGCGGCGCGAACACCCAGGGCTAACGGCCTCTTCGGCAGGCAGCCCACCCGGCCCCGCTCGTGCCCACCGAATTTTCCATTCCGCATTTCTTTCTATTTTCTTTCTCCCCTTTCTCTCTCTCTCCCACCTCGGTCTCTCGGACTACAAATGCGGCGCTCTCCCAGCCGCTGCGGAATCGAGTAGACAGCGGAGGAGCATTGTTTTCTGTCTGTCTCCCCGTCCACTAGAGTCAAAGGAGAGGGGGGGGGGGAGGTCGCAACGGCTAGTCGGGGCAGGCCTTCCGGGGCCGATGGACCCGCGCCGCGACGGAGGCGGAGGCGGAGGCGGCGCCTCCGGCGATGGCGACGGCAACAACCAAATGTGCGTGCTGCGGGGGGTGCGGGTTCCTGTTGTCGGTTGCTGTCGCGCCGGTTCTCGCGCTGTGATTTCTCGGGCGGTTTCGAGGATTTGTTGGATGGAGGGGATCGACTGGGGTTTGGTAGGGTCTTGAGACTAGCATGGGCATGAGGGACTAGAATCTGCTGGGCGTAATGGGGATTCCGGGAGTTCCGTGGCTGCTCCTTCTGCCGATCCGAAAATAGAGGGATCTTGCCGTCGATTTGCTAGATTAGAAGATCCTTAGGTCCCCCGTTTGTGTCTATGGAGTGTCGAACTCGATTTAGTTTGTTCGATTGGGGCGTCCTCCTGCACCGATGCACGCTCCTGCTGTTGCTTTTGATGCAAATGAGATAATAGGAGGATTGTGTAAAGTTTGTGTGTTTAAAACTGGATCGAGATATTCTTAGCTCTGAGGGGTCGAAATGGGAGCATACTGATGCTGGATTGGTCATATACTAAGTGGCGTGTTTTTCGTTTGTGCAACTGAAACTAAACCATGTCTCGACTGTCCACAGAACTGAGTACTCGTCAGAAATTTCACAACTATTTCAATGTATTACATTAGTTGAACTTATGCCTGATCTCATATTGCTTGCTGCAGTCTGTGGGATTGGCAAGAGAAGGAGCATGGCGAACCTAGTGATGGAAATCATGGTACATCGCTCAAACCCATAACTAACATCCATGTCAGAACTGCCGATTATTTTTTGAACTTACTGTATCATTATTATTATTATTATTTTCTCAAAAGATGTTGCTAAGTTCGTGTGGGATTGCCTCAACCGAGATGATGATGATGATGAGCTACTTGGATTACTGGGAAATCAAACTCCTCTGCGAGACTGCCGGGCCTTCTTTGATATTGGGGGTACGAAACTTCTTTTTTCAGAGAATTATCGGCATTATATTACTCTTGAAGTTTTGCTTAAAGGAATAAGGTTACTTGTGCCAGATATCACTTGCAAGGAGACACTAGACCTGGAGGAGTCTCGGGAATCAAAGCGGCGACGCGTGTTGGAGTACCCTTCTGAGGTTAATCAGCCAGAAGTTGGTGATCATGAAATGTGTTCTAATTTTGTCACATCTGAGGTGGTTCACTAGTAGCTGGCTATGTTCGAAGTTCGTCTATTTTTTGCTATTGCTTACACTATTGCGTCCTTTGTTGATCAATATCGCAGGTAGCAGAGACTTCATTGCTTTGCACTGATGAACCACAGAGTTTAAACTGGAATATGCAGCTCAATTCAGATGATTTAGGTTCATCCTTTTACCACATATGGCTTATTGTCCGGCAGCTGCCTACTGCCATGCCTTTTCTGTTTGCTGAATGGATATTTTTGTATCAGATAAGTTCAGTTCCTTGTCTAATGGAGCATCCTACGAGCCATCAGATAATCAATTGGATAATTACTCTGAAGGAGCTACTATCTACTACACGCCTGATCAAATGTTAGTTCCTATCTGGTTCCGTTAAAGCCAATTTGCTTTTAGTTCACATTCTTTTTGAATCATGACAAGTTCATATTTTGTTTGTAGGCCTTCTAGCCAGGAGAGCGTTACATACATTGGTTGTCAAACCAATGTGCCAGGTCGGTACAAAGCACATTTTCTATGTCATCTTTGAGATTTAAAAAAAGTTTCATCCAATGTTTCTGTCAGGGTTTCCAGTCTATGCATATATTCGCCATATTGTCAGTATTTGTCCTAGAAATGTTTGTAAAGAGTATTCTGTTTTGTATCTTCTTTGCAATTGCATTGCGGTGTACTTGCAATTGGTGCAACTTGCTGTTGTTTGGCAATCATAGTGACTTGCTAAAACAGAATTTGTGTAGCTTTGTCCAGCTATTTACTTGTTCTTTCTATCTATGACAGGAACAAGTGAGATTGCTCCGGTGACAGAAAGTCTCATAATGCATGAGACTAGGAAACTTTCTACGCTCAAAGTATCTAAAGGTATTTAAGTTTTGGATAGTATCTTATTATTCATCAACTTACCTTACACACTTGAACCTCTAGTAATATATATGTTGATCATTTGGCTTTGCTTCCCTATTAGGAGGAAGCTCGATGATCAAGGCGAAGCAAAATGTAACTACATCTATAGCGTACCCTTTTACCCTTATCAAACCATCTTGGGAAGAAGGAGATGTCACTCTCAAGGATATAAATCAGCGCATCCATGCTCCTCCAAAGAAGCCTCCAGAAATCCTGGAAACTTCAGCTTTCTCTGGGAAGCCCGTCATTGGCAAGACAAGAATCAGAACAGAAGGTGGGAAAGGCAGCATCACAATACTAAGAACCAAGGGCTGAGAATTATTACAGCTTATTTAGCAGCCATTCCCTCGATTGCTTTCAAGAATTTGGTCTTCTTGTGCAGGCCTCTATAGCATTTCGATTTTTCTTGGTCACAATTTTTGTGCCATGTGTTCAGAGTTACTGTGGATGGCCAACTCTTTGTTCAAAGATTCAGCATTCATCTGTGGTGTATTTTAGTGGCATGCGGCTAATGATATACTCCCTCTGTCTCAAAATAAGTGTCTCAACTTTGCACTAGCTCTAGTACAAATTTATACTAAGCTTGAGACACTTATTTTGGAACGGAGGGAGTATATATGGAAATTCGAGTGCAGAATTAGCTCCTCCTACTTTTACTTCTCTTTCATGTTCTTCTTATGGTCTCCTGAAAATTGCCCGATGGTTCAACATTCAAATTATGGTATCGGCTTGATCACTATCAGATCTTAAATTTGAGTGGCCTCGGTGAGAACCAGAATTGCACCGGGGGAATTAATTCGAAATAAAGTTGATTTCCAGTCATGAAAAAAAATGAAGCATGAGTACTTCGAGCATGTCTAGCTCTTCCTCCGAAAGTCATTAATCCCCAGAACAATGGTTTGGTAGCTTTTCATCTCCCAAAACTGACTGCTCTAGCCTATTTTTGCTTTGAGAAAACACGAAATCTCAACAAATTTAGGCTAGCCCGAGCGTCCCTCTCGGCCTCGACCCGCCTTGCGCCATCATTTGCATCCCCTACCCCCTCTCCCCAGCCTCACCGCCCTCTTCCCCACCTCGTCCCTTATTGGTGCCAAAATTAATCGGTTTCGTCGTCTCCGCCAAGCCCCAATTTGGTCGGGACGGAGCCACCCGAGCTCAGAGATGACGTATGAGCCATGTGCGTGACCCCACGCTAGTCGAGGACGCCGGAACTAGCCTACTTTACCGCCGCCATGGCCAAACTTGTTGCTTCCTCCGGCTCCCGTGTGGCATCGGCAAGCCCGGTAATTGCCGATGCAGGCTGCTAGGGACCATCGCCGGCCTCCTCCATGTCCAGTCCTAGTCGGCGCTCCGTCGCCGTGGCTCTGACCCCCTCCGCATGCAAGGTGTTCAACAATTGCCCTAACGGTATTTCTTTTCCTTTTTCTCCATACATTTATCAATTACGGTCTCAAATTGATCATGGATGACTCCAGTGTGTAGATGAAGAGTGCCTGTTGTTCGTAAAAGGTTGAGCGTGCTCGGGCGACGTCCCGTTCCTCGTCCAGGGCGTCGAGGTCATCTTGCCAACTATGCTCGGCTTCCTTTTCCTCATACAGGCATACTCGAGGTGCGTCATGAATGAGTTTGCTAGGGAGTATGGCCTCGGGCGCCGTAAACCATGAAGAATGGAGCATAGTCTGTGGATCTGTTAGGTGTGGTGCGCAAGCCCCACAGTACGGAGTCAAGCTCCTCGACCCACTTGTTGTCGGCTTCTTCTAAATATCGAATCAGGCGAGGCTTGATGCCGCTTAAGATTAAGCCATTTGCTTGTCCAATCTGACCATTGGTTTGCGGGTGGTAAACCGAAGCATAGTCAAGCTTAATGCCTTGTTTGGTGCATCACTCCTTTACCTCATGGTAAAGTTGGACACATTGTCCTAATGATGATGTGGGGAACCCCATAATGGTGTACTACGCTAGAGATGAAGTTAATCACTGGCTCGGCCTTGGCCGATGTCACAAGTTTTGCCTCGATCCATTTTGTGAACTTGTTGACCATGACCAGGAGGTATTTCTTCTTGTGTGTTCCTCCACGGAGTGGTCCAACCATGTCCAGCCCCCAGACCGCGAACAGCCAAGTGATCGGAATGGTTCTTAGAGCTGTGGCTGGCATGTGGCTTTGCTTGGCAAAGAACTGGCAGCCCACGCATGCATCTACAAGGTCTCATGCGTCAGCTCGCACAGTGGGCCAATAAAACCCTGTTCGAAAAACTTTGCTTACCAAAGTCCGAGGTGTTGCATGATGGCCACACATAGCGGAGTGAATTTTTGAAAGGAGTTATTTTCCTTCTTCCTCGGAGATGCAACGTTGGAGCATGGCAGTGACGCTGTGTTTGTATAGTTCCCCCTCATGGACCTTATATGCTTTCAATCGTCGAATGATTCGTGATGCATTTGTATGATCTTCGGGCAACTCCCTGTGTAGGAAGTACGCAAGTATTGGCTCAGTCCAGGGTGCGATTACGGCCATAATCTCATGGGCCGCGGAGGTTTCCTCTAGTGTCGAGCCCTCGATTATCTCCTCGTCTGGCTCTATGGCCGCTAGGGTGATTAGCTCGGGCTCCAATTGCTCGGTCGTCTTAGCGGTTTTCTCGGCGTCACCTTCCCATTTGACCGATGGTTTAAACAATCGTTCAAGGAAAGTGTTCTGAGGTACTGGCTCCCGTTTGGCGCCCATCCGGGCGAGGATGTCAGTAGCTTGATTACTGTCTCTCTGCATATGATGAAATTCCAGACCCTCAAATCGAGCCAATGAAGTCATGACGGCATTTCGGTATGTCGCCATCTTTGGGGTCCTTTGCGTCAAATTCACCATTAACTTGGGAGATTGCGAGGTTGGAGTCATCTCGGACCTCGAGACGCTTGATTTCCATGGAGACCGCCATCCGCAGTCCATGAAGCAGTGCTTCATACTCTGTCGCGTTGTTGGAGTCGGTGTACATGATTTGAAGGACATACTTAATAGTGTCGCCAATCAGTGAAGCGAGGACCATTCCTGCGCCTAGACCGGTGAGCATTTTGGATCCGTCGAATTACATTACCCAATTTAAGAGGTGTCGTGCTCGAGAGAGAGCTCGGCCTCCGTCCACTCAGCCACGAAATCGGCCAATACCTGAGATTAATAGCCCGACGTGGTCGATATGTTATTTCGAAAGGCAATAGCTCAATGGCCCATTTTGCAATTATGCCGATGGCGTCACGGTTATTGATAATGTGATTCGGTGGTACCTCCGAGGCCACAGTTATCGAGCAATCCTGAAACTAGTGCCTAAGTTTCCAAGAAGCCATAAAGACTGTGTACGCTATTGCTAATTGTGAGCTGCGTTGCGATTTTCCCTGAAGAGGAAGGGTGAAGCAATATAGTAGCGGAGAAATATTTTCCTCAGTGAGAACCAAGGTTATCGAACCAATAGGAGAACCGCACAAATTCTTGTTGTCAGCACCTACACGCACAGAAGTAAATACTTGCACATATATAGGCATCACGTCCGTGACAAGTAGAGCGACTCCTGCCTGCATCTACTACTATTACTTCACCAATCGATCGCTATCCAGCATGCATCTATGGTATTAAGTTCATACCAAACAGAGTAACGCTTAAAGCAAGATGACATGATGTAGACAAAGTAAACTCAAGCAATATGAATAAACCCCATCATTTTATCCTTAATGCCAACAATACAAATACATGCCTTGCTACCCCTTCTGTCACGATGTGAGGACACCGCAAGATTGGACCCATTACAAAGCACCTCTTCCACTGAAGATAAATCAATCTAGTTGGCCAAACCAAACAGATAGATCAGAGAGAAATACAAAGCTATCATAATCATACATAATAAAGTTTAGAAAAGACTCAATTACTTTCAATGCATAATCTGATCATAAACCCATAATTCATTGGATCCCAACAAACACACCGCAAAAGAAGATTACATCGAATAGAAGTCCAAGAAGATTGAGGAGAACATTGTATTGAAGATCAAAGGGAGAGAAGAAGCCATCTAGCTACTAGCTATGGACCCATAGGTCTGTGGTGAACTACTCACGTATCATCGGTAGGGCCGCAAGGTTGATGTAGAGGCCCTCCGTTATCGATTCCCCCTCCGGTAGAGTACTGGAAAAGGCCACCAGATGGGATCACGGAAGAACAGAAGCTTGCAAGGTCTCTTTTGTCCAGAAAAAAATCAACAAAAAGTTTCGTAGCGTTTGGACTCTGTTTGGTACTGATTTTCTAGAAAAACAAAAACAAGCAGAAAACAGCAACTGGCAATAGGCACTGGGTTAATAGGTTAGTTCCCAAAAATAATATTAAAGCATATAAAGTATCTAAGATTGACAATATAATTGCATGAACCAATAAAAAATTATAGATATGTTGGAGACATATCAACATCCCCATGCTTAATTCCTGCTCATCCTCGAGTAGGTAAATGATAAAAACATAATTTTTATGTTGAATGCTACCTAGCATGTGTATCATGGGAAAATACACAGGAGCTCCTCGGTGCTCCACACCCCTATACGAATATTAAATATAAAAAATACTAAAGAAATAAAAAAAATCTGAAATTTTGGGATATCAAACTTGGGTTCCCAATCTACTCCCGTGTGAAGTTTCGTGAAAAAGTACCATGAAATGTATCCGTTGCGAAGGAAATATTGTTCGAACAACCATCCAAACAGTTTTTTCTATACATAGAAATCTTTTGTCTTTTTTTGCCACAAATAAGTTTCCTGGTTCTTTTTTTCACGAAATTTCACACGAAAGTAGATCGGACACCCAAGTTTGATATCTCAAAATCCCAGTTTTTTTTTCAAATTTCTCAGTATGTATTTGAACATAATGTTCATATAGGGGGGTGGAGCACCCATGTGTTACAAATCCGCTTCCGTGTATCTTGTAATCTCTTTACAATATAAATGATGAGAAACGATGAAGTAATAATATCAACATAACAATATCCATGAATATAAGAAACATAATCATTACTTTTTCAAAATATACGATCCTTAATGAATGTTATCCCTACTCAATTTATCATGTTAGCATGGCATGACTCCGCCTTCACCGCATAAATATAAATCATGAGCACCCCGGTGTCAAACCAGGCAATTGGATCGTACTTCTAACGCACTTCAGCATTTTCAACTCCACGTAATACATAAGCGTGCGAACCAACCTGTGGTTGGATGGTTAGAGGGACAATGGTATCCCCTGCCCACCAGGGTTCAAGTCCTGGTGCTCGCATTATTCCTGGATTTATTTCAGGATTTCCGGCGATGCGCTTTTAGTGGGAGGAGACGTTCCCGTCGATGACGAGGCGCCTACGACGACTTAGTAAATCTCAAGATGATATGCCGGCTCAGTCTCTCGGAGGTGCTCATAGGGGTAGGGTGTGTGTGTGTGTGCGTTTATATGGGTGAGTGTATGCGCGTATGTATGAGCGCTTGCGTCTGTACACTGTGTTCAAAAAAAAATAATACATGAGCGTGAGCCATGGATATATCACTATAGGTGGAATAGAATGCGTTGATAGAGATCAATAAGGGAAGTAAAAAAGGAAGAAAGTCTTGCATCAACTCAGCGGATCAACGGGCAATGGAGAGGCCCACCAATCGATATCAATGCGAGGAGTAGGGATTGCCATGCAACGGATGCACTAAGAGCTATAAGTGTATGAAATCTCAACAGAAACTAAGTGGATGTGCATCCAACCTGCTTGCTCATGAAGACCTCGGGCATTTGAGGAAGCCCATGATCAGAATATACAAGCCAAGTTCTATAATGAAAAATTCCCACTAGTATATGAAAGTGATAACTCAGGAGACTCTCTATATGAAGAACATGGTGCTACTCTAAAGCATAAGTGTGTTAAAAGATAGTAACATTGCGCCTTCTCTCTTTTTCTCTCATTTTTTTTGTTGGTCTCTTTTGGCCTCTTTTTCTTTTCTTTTCTTTTAATTTTATTTTTCATCCGGAGTCTCATCCCAACTTGTGGGGGAATCATAATATCCATCATCCTTTCCAAACTAAGACAATGCTCTAATAATGATGATCATCACACTTTTATTTACTTACAACTCAATATTACAACTCGATAAAACTGAAACATATGACTCTATATGAATGCTTGTGGCAGTGTACCAGGATGTGCAACGATCTAGCGTAACATGTATAATAATGATGAACTGTGGTTGTGCCACAAATATCATGTCAGCTCTATATGATCATGCAAAGCAATATGACGATGAACACACATGTCATGAAAACGGAACTGTGGAAGTTGCATGGCAATATATCTCAGAATGGCTATGGAAATGCTATAATAGGTAGGTATGGTGGCTGTTTTGAGGAAGATATAAGGAGGCTTATGTGTGATAGAGCGTATCATATCACGGGGTTTGGATGCACGGGCGAAGTTTGCACCAACTCTCGAGGTGAGAAAGGGCAATGCATGGTACCGAGGAGGCGAGCAAATTGCGGAAAGGTACGAGTGCATATAATCCATCGTCTCACATAAGTCATAAAGAACTCATATACTTATTGTGAAAGTTTTATTAGCCCTCGAAGCAAAGTACTACTCGCATGCCCCTAGGGAATTGGTGGGTAGGATTTAACCATTGCGCGCGTCCGATTATAATAGCACTCAAGGATTTCATTTCAGACATAAAAATGCTCAAACCTCCCCACCATGCCATGACCAACACTTAGATGAGAAGTTAATAACAAGCTTTAATACCGATATTTCTACTAACCAATGATCATTAACCAATATCCTTTCATATTACTACATCAACATAATTAAACATATGTTTCATATTTAGTGATCTACATGAAAGTTTTTATTATATCCCCCTTGAATACCTATCCTTTTTGGACTAGTCTTATAAGACGTGCATATTGGCAATTACTAATTAATAGTCTCTCAAAAAGATTTAAGTGAATTATGAGAGTGCAATCATTTCTATAAAATATAACCACCGCCGTGCTATAACAAGTATAACTGAAGCACAAGAGTGACTGCCTAGCTCAAAAGATATAAGTGAAGCACATAGAGTATTATAACAAATCACGATAAATGTGTGTCCCCCTCAAAAGGTGTGTCCAACAAACAATGATCATGGCAAACTAAAAAGCAAACAAAGCAAAAACTATGGCACAACACGCTCCAAGTAAAACTCATATCATGTGATGAATAAAAATGTAACTCCAATAACATTACCGATAGATTCTAGACGAAAGAGGGGATGCCATCCGAGGCATCCCCAAGCTTAGACGCTTGGGTATTCCTTGAATATTACCTTGGGGTGCCTTGGGCATCCCCAAGCTTAGGGTATTGCCGCTCCTTATTCCTTCATTCATCGTGATCTCACCCAAAACTTGAAAACTTCAGCACACAAAACTCAACAGAAACCTCGTGAGATCCGTTAGTATAATAGACACATCATAAACTTTAGGTACTGTTGTAAACTCATTCATAATTAATCTTGCATAATACCTAGTGTATTATAACTTCTCCATGACTTGTACCCCCTGATATAATCCATAGCATCATTAAAACAAGCACACTATGCAATAAAAAACATAATTTGTCTAAAACGGAACAGTCTATAATGATCTGAACAAAAATCATAATTCTGTAACTCCAAAAAATCTGAAAAATTTGTATAACGTGGGAAATTTTTATATCAACCACAAGTAAAAAATTCAGAATTTATCATGTTCCAGTGAATTATAGTAATTCCAGCACTGGGCGCAAAAGTTTATGTTTTTTCACAGAATAAAGTCAACTATCAACCAAATCATCCCAAAGACTTTACTTGGCATAAACAGTAATTAATACATAAAAACACAATCATTACAGTAGCAATAATTGTGTGAACACACAAGAACAGAAAATAAAAGCAAAAAAATTAAGATAACTATTAGGTTGCCTCCCAACAAGCGTTTTTGTTTTACGCCCCTAGCTAGGCGTAATGCATAGTTTCAAGTATTATGATAATCATAAGGATGATCATCCATATTCATCTCATACTCCCTTCTTTCAGCAGCAAGTTTTCTAATTGGTAAGAAAAAATAATTGAAGGGGCTAAATTTTATAGGATAAGGGTCCGTGAGATCAAGTTTAGGAGGAGGAGGCTCCTCTTTAGGCCCCTTATAAGTGATGGTTAGTTCTTCATGATACAAGTTTTGATAGAGGTATTCCCTTAGCTTTTCCTTAAGCACACAACCCAATCCAAGATTTCCTATAACATATTGATCATTATGTCCGAAAATTTTATCAACCAAAACAATTGGGGGATTTTTTTCCCTAAGATTCTCATTATGGGCAGCTGCTACTTGTGAGCTGCGTTGGGATTTCCTCGAAGAGGAGAGGATGATGCAGTACAGTAGAGATAAGTATTTCCCTCAGTTATGAAACCAAGGTTATCAATCCAGTAGGAGAACCAAGCAACACTATGTAAACAACACCTGCACACAAACAACAAATACTTGCAACCCAACGCGTAGAGGGGTTGTCAATCCCTCAACGTTGATGAGCAAGATTAAAAGAAAGAGTTTTTGATAAATAGATCTGACAAAAATACAAAAGAAAATAAATAAAAGAAAATTTCAACAAGGTATTTTTGGTTTTAATATATGATAGAAAATAGACCCGGGGCCCATAGTTTTCACTAGAGGCTTCTCTCAAGAAAATATCATATGGTGGGAAGACAAATTACTGTTGGGCAATTGAAAGAAAAGCAAATAATTATGACGATATCCAAGGCAATGATCATGTATATAGGCATCATGTCTGAGACAAGTAGACCGAAACAATTCTGCATCTACTACTATTACTCCACACATCGACCGCTATCCAGCATGCATCTAGTGTATTAAGTTCATGAAAGAACAGAGTAACGCCTTAAGCAAGATGACATGATGTAGACAAGATAAACTCACGTATGAAATAAATCCCATCTTGTTACCCTTAATAGAAATGATACATGCGTGTCATGTCTCTTTCTGCCACTGAGATTGAGCACCGCAAGATCGAACCCATCACAAAGCACCCCTTCCCATGGCAAGATAAATCTATCTAGTTGGCCAAACCAAAACAATAAATCGGAGAAGAAATACGAGGCTATAACAATCATCCATAAAAGAGTTCAGAGAAAACTCGAATAATATTCATGGATAGATCTGATCATAAACTCACAATTCATCGGATCCCAACAAACACACCGCAAAAAGTCATTACATCAAATACATCTCCAAGAACACCGAGGAGAACATTGTATTGAAGATCAAAAGGAGAGAAGAAGCCATCTAGCTACTAACTATGGACCCATAGGTCCATGGTAAACTACTCACGCATCGTCGGAGGGGCAGCAAGGATGATGAAGAACCCCTCCGTGATCGTTTCCCCCTCCGGCAGAGTGCCAAAAAAGGCCTCTAGATGGGATCTAGTGGTTCTGGAACTTGCGACAGCGAAAAAAGCATTTCGTGGACTCCCCGGTAGGTTTTGTGATTTTAGGGTATTTATAGAGGCGAATGTAGGTCAAACAGAGGCTCGTGGGCCCCACTACCCACCAGGGCACGTCAGAGGCCCCTGGCGCGCCCTGGTGCTTAGTGGGCCACTCCTCCGTCTTCTCGTGACCTCCAGAAGCTTCCAGGGTCTCTTATTGCCAGAAAAAAATCTCCAAAAAGTTTTGTGGCATTTGGCCTGGCGTGCCCTGGTGCTTAGTGGGCCACTCTTTCGTCTTCTCATGACCTCCAGAAGCTTCCACGGTCTCTTATTGCCAGAAAAAAATCTCCAAAAAGTTTCGTGGCATTTGGACTTCGTTTGGTACTGATATTCTGCAAAGTCAAAAACAAGCAAAAAAATAGCAACTAGCACTGGGCACTAAGTTAATAGGTTGGTTCCAAAAAATGATATAAAGTTGCTTGTAAATGTATATAAAACATCCAAGATTGATAATATAATAGCATGGAACAATAAAAAATTATAGATATGTTGGAGATGTATCGAGCATCCCCAAGCTTAATTCCTGCTTGTCCTCGAGCAGGTAAATGATAAAACATAATTTTTGATGTGGAATGCTACCTAACATATTCATCATATATTCTTTTCTTTGTAGCCTGGACATTTGGACTTGGATGATTCAAAGCAATAGTCTATAATTTGACATGAAGACATCAATGCTCAAGCATATCAACAAGCAACCATGTCTTTCAAAATATCAACGCTAAAGAAAGCTATCCCTAGCCCATTATGCTCAATCATTGATCCATTCATGAAACACACTCAAATATTAACTACATCCAATACACAAGTATGACAATAGTGTTCCCTAGTTGGTGATTTATAAGAGAAGATGGAGACTCAATAAAAATAAAAACTACAAAAAAGTAAATAGATAGGCCCTTCGCAGAGGGAAGCAGAGATTTGTAGAGGTGCCAGAGCTAATAGCTTAAATTGAAAGATAAAATTGTTTTGAGAGGCATGCATTTCCTGTCAACGAAAACGACCGAGAATTCCCAATATCTTCCATGCTAGACAAATTATAGGCGGTTCCCAAACAAAAAGTAAAGTTTATTTCCTTTCCACCATTCTTTCACAATCCATGGCTAGCCGTATCCACGGGTGCCTTCCATACCAACACTTTCTAAGGAATTTATTATCATAGATTTTTTTTCATTTCGGGGCTGGGCATCCCTATTACCTGCCACACTCTCGTGCAATGACAAGTGGATAAACACTCATCATGAGAATAAAATACCTAGCATAGAAAATATTGGCCACCCCCTGCCGCTTCATGAGCGGTATTGGCACACAAAACGGAAATTCATTTTGAACATTAGAGTTGGCACATACAAATTTACTTGGAACGACATGGAAATACCGCATATAGGTAGGTATGGTGGACTCATTTGGCACAACTTTGGGTTTAAGGAGTTGGATGCACAAGCAGTATTCCCGCTTAGTACAAGTGAAGGCTAGCAAATAGATTGAGAAGCTACCAACCAAAAAATGAAAACAGTCATAAACGCGCATTGAACATAATTAACACTGAATTATGCACCACAAGTAGGATATAATTTCATTGTATAACTATTGACTTTACGTGCATGCATAGGGAATCACAAACCTTAACACCAATATTCTTACTAAAGCATAATTACTCACCAACATGACTCACATATCACTATCTCCATATCGCAAAACTATTGCAAGGAATCAAGTTTATAATATCCAATGATCTTCATGAAAGTTTTTATTATATCCCCCTTGGATATCTATCACTTTGGGACCAAATTCATATCTCGTGCAAATTACCATTACTATTCTTAACTCTGAAAAATAACTAAGTGAAGCACGAGAGCACAAATATTTCTTTAAAAAATTTCCAACTCTCAAAATAATATAAGTGAAGCATGAGAGCATATTTCTTTAAAATTTACTAACTCTCAAAATAATATAAGTGAAGCATGAGAGTTTATTTCTATAAAGTATAACCACCGCCGTGCTCAAAAAGATATAAGTGAAGTACTAGAGCAATTGGCTAGCTTAAAAGATTTAAGTGAAGCACATAGAGTATTCTAGCAAATCATGATATGCGTGTGGCTCTATCAAACAAGTGTGTTCAGCAAGGATGATTGTGACAAACTAAAAAGCAAAACAAAGCAAATACTCATATATTACAAGACTCTCCAAGCAAAACTCATGATATGTGACGAATAAAAATATAGCTCCAATTAAATTACCGATGGTCGTTAGGAGAAAGAGGGGATGCCTTGCGGGGCATCCCCAAGCGTAGTTGCTTGGTAGTCCTTGAATATTACCTTGGGGGTGCCTCGGGCATCCCCAAGATTAGGCTCTTTCCACTCCTTATTCCTTCATCCATCGTGATCTCACCCAAAACTTGAAAACTTCAATCACACAAAACTTAACAAAACCTTCGTGAGATCCGTTAGTATAATAAAGCAAATCACCACTTTAAGTACTGTTGAAAACCCATTCATATTTTATTATTGCATTATACCTACTGTATTCTAACTTTACTATGGTTTATACCCCCCAATACAATCCATAGATTCATCAAAATAAGCACACAATGCAACGAAAATAGAATCTATCAAAAACAGAATAGTCCGTAGTAATCTGAACTTTGACCATACTTATGTAACTCCAAAAATTCTTAAAAATTATGACAACGTGGGAAATGTTTATATCAATTATGTGTAAGAAAAATCAGAATTTTATCACATTCCAGAAGAGCACATCAATTCTGCTACTGGACACGAAAGTTTCTGTTAATGCACCGAATCAAAGCAACTATCACCCAAATCATCCCAAAGGCTTTACTTGGCACAAAAACTAATTATAACACTAAAACACAATCATAACAGTAGCATAATTGTATATTTATTTAAAAACAGAAAGGAAAACAAAAAAATTAAAAGATAACTATGGGGTTGCCTCCCAACAAATGCTATTGTTTTACGCCCCTAACTAGGCATAAAGTATAATTTCAAGTGTTGTCATCTTTGGTTTTGGTTCCATAGGTGGCCCTCATGATTGACTCATATAGTGGCTTAATTCTATTTCTAGGGAAGTGTTCCATACCCTTCTTTAACAGAAACTAAAATTTAATATTTCCTTCTTTCATATCAATAACGGCACCTATAGTTCGTAAAAACGGTCTACCAAGTATGATGGGGCAAGACGGATTGCAATCAATGTCAAGTACAATAAAATCAACGGGCACATAGTTCCTATTTGCAAGAATAAGAACATCATTAATTCTACCCAAAGTCTTTTTAATAGTAGAATCCGCCAAGTGCAAATTAAGAGAACATTCATCCATATTGGTAAAACCTAGCACATCACATAGAGATTTTGGAATTGTGGAAACACTAGCACCCAAATCACATAAAACATTGCATTCATAATTTTTAATCTTGAATTTAATGGTGGGTTCCCATTCATCATATAATTTTCTAGTAATTGAAATCTCTAGTTCTAACTTTTCTTCTAAAGCTTTCATCATTGCTTCTACAATATGTTTAGTAAAAGCTTTATTCTGTTCATAGGCATTGGGTGAATTTAGCATGGATTGTAACAAAGAAATACACTCAATCAAAGAGCAACTATCATAATTAAAATCCTTGTAATCCAAGAGAGTGGCCACATCACTAGTTAAAGTTTTTACCTCGCCAAACCCACTTTTAGCAATTTTTTCATCAAGATTTTCACCCTCCGAATCATGGGGATGCCTTCTAACTAAAGTCGAATCTTCTTCAGTCCCCTTATCATCAATTTTAACATTACTAAACAAGGAATCGATAGAAGAAACACCAATCTTTTTATTCGCTTCATCATTACTATGCCCTAAAGATTCCGGCTTAGCTGCTATTTGATTTACTAGTGTAACTTGTGCATCGGAGATTTTTCCTAGCAAATTTTCAGTGTTAGCAAAATGAGATTGAAGATTAGCAACCTCTCCACTGACATGATCAAGTTGTTTCGCAATAGCATCAAGTAAAATAGATTGTAGGTAAAAAAATTGTTGTGCTCAAATTGCGTAGTCATATAAGCCTTAGTATTTTTCTCGATCTCTACCAATATATTAGGATAAGAAATACCATGGTAATTTTCTTGAAACATTGTGACAACACAGACGAGATCACAAGCAAAACAGGCAAATGGAAAATATTTTTGTATTTTCGTAAAAACTTTTTAGAAGTGGGGGAGATGAAAATGAGAGGCAAATGGCAAATAAAGTAAGTGCAAGGAGATGAAAGTTTATGCATAGGTACTTGATAGATGTTGATGATGTCTCCCCGGCAATGGAGCCAAAAATTCTTCCTGCTACTTGTGAGCTGTGTTGGGATTTCCTCGAAGAGGAGAGGATGATGCAGTACAGTAGAGATAAGTATTTCCCTTAGTTATGAAACCAAGGTTATCAATCCAGTAGGAGAACCAAGCAACACTATGTAAACAACACCTGCACACAAACAACAAATACTTGCAACCCAACACATAGAGGGGTTGTCAATCCCTCAACGGTGATGAGCAAGATTAAAAGATAGAGTTTTTGATAACTAAATCAGACAAAAATAAAAAATAAATTAAATTAAAAGAAAATTTCAGTGATGTATTTTTGGTTTTGATATATGATAGAAAATAGACCCCAGGGCCATAGTTTTCACTAGAGGCTTCTCTCAAGAAAATAGCGTACGGTGGGTAGACAAATTACTGTTGGGCAATTGACAGAAAAACAAATAATTATGACGATATCCAAGGCAATGATCATGTAGATAGGCATCACAGCAGAGACAAGTAGACCGAAACGATTCTGCATCTACTACTATTACTCGACACATCGACCGCTATCCAGCATGCATCTAGTGTATTAAGTTCATGAAAGAACGGAGTAACGCCTTAAGCAAGTTGACATGATGTAGACAAGATAAACTCATGTATGAAATACATCCCATCTTGTCACCCTTAATAGCAACGATAAATGTGTGTCATGTCTCTTTCTGCCACTGAGATTGAGCACCGCAAGATCAAACCCATCACAAAGCACCCCTTCCCATGGCAAGATAAATCAATCTATTTGTCCAAACCAAACCAATAAATCAGAGAAGAAATGAGGCTATAACAATCATGCATAAAAGAGTTCAGAGAAAACTCAAATAATATTCATGGATAGATCTTATCATAAACTCACAATTCATCGGATCCCAACAAACACACCGCAAAAAGTCATTACGTCAAATAGATCTCCAAGAACACCAAGGAGAACATTGTATTGAAGATCAAAGAGAGAGAAGAAGCCATATGGCTACTAACTATGGACCCATAGGTCCGTGGTAAACTACTCACGCATCATCGGAGGGGTAGTAAGGATGATGAAGAACCCCTCCGTGATCGTTTCCCACTCCGGCAGAGTGCCGAAAAAGGCCTCTAGATGGGATCTCGTGGTTCTAGAACTTGCGGCGGTGGAAAAAGTATTTCGTGGACTCCCTGGTAGGTTTTGTGATTTTAGGGTATTTATAGAGGCGAAGGTAGGTCAAATGGAGGCTCATGGGCCCCACTACCCACCAGGGTGCGCCAGAGGCCCCTGGCATGCCCTGGTGCTTAGTGGGCCACTCCTTCGTCTTGTCATGGCCTCCAGAAGCTTCTAGGGTCACTTATTGCTAGAAAAAAATCTCCAAAAAGTTTCGTGGCATTTGGACTTCGTTTGGTACTGATATTCTGCAAATTCAAAAACAAACAAAAAACAACAACTGACACTGGGCACTAAGTTAATAGGTTAGTCCCAAAAAATGATATAAAGTTGCTTGTAAATGTATATAAAACATCCAAGATTGATAATATAATAGCATGGAACAATAAAAATTTATAGATGCGTTGGAGACGTATCAGCAGCATAATTCGTTGATTTTAATTTCCTTATCTCCTCTTGATCATAAAGAATTTCTTGTATAGGACACTCACTATTTATTCTATGGTGAGAAAATATTTCTCTTGCTTCTCTCATAATGTGGCCAAATTCATGAACTAGAAATATAGTAGCTAAACGCTTAGTAGGAGGATCATGAATATTGGAAAATTCATGAAATAACCATTGTATACAAGGATGCATGTGCACAAATTGTCTTTCCAATTCAACTATAAGCATAGATATGGCATCCGCAAGACTATTAGTTCAAGTAAGAATTGATCCTCCTATCATAGGTAGGGAGCCAGCACAAGTAAAGAAATTTTGGATAACACTTTTTCCAATAATATTACCACTAACTATACGATTTTTTTATGCATGATAGTAGGCTCTTCTTTTTTAGGATCGTCACCGACAAGATTATCTTTAGCAACTTCATCAAAGCTTCTTTTAGTGTTTTCATTTTTCATGAGATTAAATAGCAAAGCTTGATGATCAAAAGGTTCCGCACTAGTGGCGGTAGCATCACTAACTTTTTCAAACTCAGACATGATAGCAACTTCAAGCAAAACAAGCAAACAAAAATATTTTTGTGTTTTTTGATTTTTTTGGAGAAGTGGAGGGAGATGAAAAAGAGAGGCAAAGGCAAATAAAATGTAGAACAAGTAATTGATAATTTGTGTGAAGGAACCTGATAAGAATTTGATGATGTCCCCCCGGCAACGGTGTCAGAAATTCTTTCTGCTACATGTGAGCAGCTTTGGGATTTTCGCCGAAGAGGAAAGGTGAAGCAATATAGTAGCGGAGAAGTATTTCCCTCAGTGTGAACCAAGGTTATCGAACCAAAGAACCACGCAAATCATCGTCGTGAGCCCCTACATGCACAAAAGCAAATACTTGCACCCAAGGCGAGCAAGAGGGTTGTCAATCCCCTTGAACTCGTTACTTGCAAGGATTAAATCTTGTATTGGTAGATAGATAAAAAAGTAAAGTAAAATAAAAAAGAGTAAGATTGTAGCAAGGTATTTTTGGTTTTAGCAATATGATTAAAGTAGACTTGGGGGCCATAGTTTTCCCTAGAGGCTTCTCTCTTGAAACAATAGCATACGGTGGGTAGACAAATTACTGTTGGGCAATTGATAGAAAAGCGCATAGTTATGATGATATTCATGGCAATGATCACATATATAGGCATCACGTTCGTGACAAGTAGACGGACTCCTGCCTGCATCTACTACTATTACTCCACCAATCAACTGCTATCCAACATGCATCTATGGTATTAAGTTCATAGCAAACAGAGTAACACTTTAAGCAAGATGACATGATGTAGACAAAGTAAACTCAACCAATATGAATAAACCCCATCGTTTTATCCTTAATGGCAACAATACAAATACATGCCTCACTACCCCTTCTGTCGCGAGGACACCGCAAGATTGAACCCATTACAAAGACCTCTCCAACTGAAGATAAATCAATATAGCTGGCCAAACCAAACAAATAGATTGGAGAGAAATACAAAGCTATCATAATCATCCTTAACAAAGTTCAAAAAAGATTCAATTACTTTCAATGAATAATCTGATCATAGACCCACAATTCATCAGATCCCAACAAACACACCTCAAAAGAAGATTCCATCGGATAGAACTCCAAGAAGATCGAGGAGAACATTGTATTGAAGATCAAAGAGAGATAAGAAACCATCTAGCTACTAGCTATGGACCCATATGTGTGTGGTGAACTACTCACGCATCATCAATAGGGCAGCATGGTTGATGTAGAGGCCCTCCGCGATCAATTCCCCCTCCGGCAGAGTTCCAGAAAAGGCCTCCATATGGGATCATGGAAGAACAGAAACTTGCGGCAGTGGGAAAATTGTTTTGGGTGGCTCTCTAGGGGTTTCCCAATATTTGAGAATTTATAGAAGTGGAATTAGGTCAGATCGAGCCATGTGGGGCCCACAAGGTAACATGGTGCGCCTACCCCCCAGGGCGCACCATGTTGCCTTGTCGTCTCCTTATTTGTCATCTAGTCTCCTCCCGAAGCTTCTAGGGTCTCTTTTGTCCAGAAAAAATCATCAAAAAGTTTCGTAGCGTTTGGAATCCATTTGGAACTGATTTTCTTGAAATCTAAAAACAAGCAGAAAACAGCAACTGACACTAGGCACTGGGTTAATTGGTTAGTTTACCAAAAATAATATAAAATAGCATATTAAAGCATTTAAAGTATCCAAGATTGATAATATAATAGCATGAAACAATAAAAAATTATAGATACGTTGGTGACATACCAACTATCTCCTGGTAGTGTGGGTACCTTGATTTGCATGAGGTAAGAACTTCGTAAACGTAATATACCGGCCTTTGTACCTTTAATTTGTGACCGCCCATGTTGCGCTTGACGACTAAGACAGCACTAATGAGTTGATTGGTTGCATAGATATATAGCAACATTGGTTCACCGGGGTGGAGGCGGCTAGGATTGGATTGGTAGCCAGGAGTGTCTTGATTTCTTCTAGAGCCATGTTAGCTTTCTTGGTTCACTTGAAGTTCTTGATCTGTCTAAGCAGTCTGTATAGCAGGAGAGCTTTTTCGACAAGCCATGAGATAAATTGGTGTAGGAAGGATACACATCCTGCTAGGACGTGTTTGAGCTTGGTCGACACTTCTAGCAGTGCCAATGCCCTGATATTGTCAATGTTCGCCTCAGTTCCTCTATGTGATACGATGAAGCCGAGCAGCTTGCTGGATGGGACGCGAAGACGCATTTTTCCAAATTGATCTTGATGTTGTATGCTCGGAGGCTTTTGAATGTCTCCCATAGATCATCGATGAGCTTGTTAGACTGCCTGGTTTTGACAACCACATCGTCTACGTAGGCCTCATCTGTTTTGCCGATCTATGGTTGTAAACATATCTGTATCATGCGCTGGTAGGTTTGATATCTCCTTTTTGTTGACCCGGTATTGGAACTAAAAAGAGTATCCCACACCTATTTCCCTAGAGGTGACCCTGGGTTATTGAACCCATGAGAGGAAGATTCCCTTGAAGCGATGGTCTCTAGCAAGCTTTTGCTAAAGTGTAAAATCCAGCTTTTGACCGAATCAACAATCAAATAGTGATTCAAACACTTACAATAAAAATAAGGTACGGGGATGAGGTCTTAATGCTTACAACCATGTATTGGTGTTGGGATAAAAAAATGATATTAGTTTGTGCTCGGGAAGCCACCCATCAAGAGGTGCTTGCTTTGTTTGGAATGGGGGGGGGGTGTCCAAATAACATCCTAACCGGCACGAGTCCGGCATCAAGAATCAGTTGTCCTACTGAAGGTTCTATGCGTCTCGCGGGGTTGCCCGGATAATTAAGATAATAATATCAGACAAAAGCTATGGGTCTTCAATGACTACACCTCATGTATCCCCAAGGATATGATCCATGTTACCCTACTGAACCTTACTGTCATCAGTGTTCGGCATAACACTTCACGGTCCCCTTGCTACTAGCCTCACCGGTGCTCGATCTCCATGATCCTGGGTACCTGCAGGGATCAAGATCGCGGACAAGACGAGAGAAACTTCATGATGCAATTTTATTTTACACATACAAGACATTGTGTCAAAGGCTTCCATTGATCCTTTCACCAAATACCTGGAGCTGCAAGGCTCAAGCCTCACCCCATACCTTACCGGACTACTCACACATGGAGATCAGATCGCGAGAAGATATCATTCAAGAACACATCTTGAGATTGATTGATTGCAATATATCTTACAGTAGATGCCTTGTTCGATGCACGACTACAAGTATGAAGTAGATGAGAGAGGCCTGTGGTGGTGGAGATGGCTATGGAGGTGAAAATGGCGGCGTCTAGGATTTGTGGATGAAGATGATGATGAATAGGTTGCGGCTGTGCTTGACGCTCCTCATCTCCTCTGTCTGTTGACATTTTGATGGGGTCCCCTCAATAAAAGTTGTTCAGGTGGACAAGCTACCTCGGTTTCCATGCTAAACAACCGCTCATATGGGTGCTCGCGGTCGCATGGAACACCGTCTTTTGCTCTGGAGTCCCTTTGACGCCTCCTGATGATTTGTTTCTTCTACATTTTCCTTCCTTTCCTTTCTCCCACGTGATATCTTCCCTTATTATCCCATTTCCTTTGGAAAAAATATTAAAGAGAGGATTTGTGGAATCCTTTGCATTCATTAGTCATTAGTGGCAATATCAGAGCAAATATCTCTCTTTTAGTGATATATCTCGGTTTAAACAAGGTTGAAATGAGTGTAAAAATATCACTCATCAACTCCCCCAAGCTTAAACTTGATCGTCCTCGAGCAACATAAAGAGAAATCTAAATCATAAGGAACTCAGTTGTTTAAACCAAAATAACGAGAAGGTTTTGGTTCACTTATGATCGGTATGCCTAGATAGCCCTCCGCTTCTTGACCTGAAAACTTATCATAGATATAGCGGTGGCATGGTTATAGTGCAAGTGTTAGTGAAGTAAAGATACTCAACACAAAGTTTCTGATCTACTAGATAAAACAACTTTGCAACACTTCATTTCATTTAATCTAGACAACACTTGCTTGCCGGGAATGCATGGAAGAGTTTCTTAAGATAGAGCCATGAAAACATAATAGGGAGTAGAAAGCATGTAGTGAAACATGATGCTCAAGTGCTCTTGAACACACCCATGATTGTTTCTTCCTCTAGACTCTTAAACACTTTGTTTCAATCATTGCTTGCTGGAACTTTGATTGTCACGTGAAGGAGATTATGCCAAATAAGTGATCATGCACAGGTTTTCGCCGTGGCTTAATTTTTGGGAACTATGGACCTTTAGCAATAATGTCTCTTTTGAGCTCTTTTGATCAGTCCCCTTTATTTACCACATACACACCCATTCAAGAGAAAGCCGGATAATATTCATTTGTAGTGTTGCCACTACGTACGGTAACAAACTCATAGCCGAAATTCGAGCTATCGCTCTTGGTGGATCGTTCATTGGCTAGCGGAGTCCTCGACATAACATCAAGAAGGCTGACGAAGCCACATTTACACACGTAAACGCGTATATAGTAATAAAGGCCATGGTACCAACCGGAGGCTGCAACCATGTTGAGATATACAACACAGATTTTTGGCATAATCTCACCCACCTTTCAACTAAGTTCCTCTAGACAATTTAATCCACAAGTGCTATCAAGTCCATTAAAATTAACAACATGGGGTTGAGCATGTTCAAACATCACTTCCCTACAATTTCTCAACTCTCAAGTCTTGAAAGACTTTCTCTTGTGCAAAGTTATACTTGGTTAATTTCATTTTATTTTCAAAACTATCCCACGGCAAGACTTAGTTGTCTAAACTAAAGAAAACAAAGGCTACAAAATTATTTCAGCTACTAGAGCAAAACCTTTGTATCAACTATCAAGAATCACTCACGTCCACACATATTACACATACTACTACTACATCTACTCTAAGTGTCCAAGTGCAAAAGACGGGGGTCGTAGGACATACCTTCATGGTTACGAATATACACACTTCTCTTCCTTACTCTTACATTCCTCGTTGTCCTGGCATAGATCAACTCCTCTGAAAACAAAATGCAAACAAACTCCAAGGGGCTAAATAAGAACAAGAGCAAAGCAAAGCAAAGCTTATTCTTTTTTTTTGGTTTTTGGGTTTTTGAAAACTAACTTGCAACCGAAAAATCGCAAAGGCAAAAAATAAATAAAAAGCAAAGTGTTGAAATAGACCAACACGAGTGTTTTGAAGCTCCTCAATCTTAAGTACAACCTCATTACAATTTAGTCAAATACCGCCACATCTTGATGTAGAAGTGGTGATAACCTCCCCCAAGCTTAGGCTCTTGCAAGCCCAAACTAGCGAGATCATTGCGGCGGTTGGTCTGGAGCCCACTCTTGGGTCTAGTTGGAGAAGCCCATGTTCATGTAGGCGGGCGTGCTCCTCAGGGACGACGGGAGGTTGCTCATATCATCAATATAGCCCTGAAGTTTGTTGAGGTCTACGTAGGGGGTGTAGTTTTGCTGGGGCCACTTTTCCTCCTTGTCGGTGGTGAGTTCTTCTTTAGCTACTTGTTCAGGTTCTGACCCTTCTTGGTCAAAAGCTGCATCTCCTTCCTGTGCAACTTGTCCATTCTTGATGGAGAAATGATTAGGCATAGGTGTGGGTAACAAGTAAGCCACTCCAGGAATTTTGATACAATGACAGCCATTACGAACTACTACCATACCAGCGCTAGTAAGAACACAAATGTTAACAAGGGTGTTACCGACAATGGGGCAGAGGTGACTATAGTCAAGGCCACAGGAGTTGGCCAACATGGTGATCACTCCTCCACACACGATATCTCCTTGTGCATGATTGGCTTGATGCACGAGGTGTAGCAAAAGTATTGCCCCTAAGTTGGGCGAATAACCGATGTCTAGGTTTGCTGCTTTCCCAAGAACTAGCATGTTCTCATCATTCACCTGAGAAACTTCTCCTCGTGCCTGCAATGAGTTAGTGATAGCATAGTAGAAATAATGTATAGCAGGACTTTCAATGCAACTTGGTCTTTTCTTAGAGCCATGATGACTCATCCTAAGAAAGGATTGCCTCGGGTGCGGGTTAGTGAAATCATAAACATATCTAATATCAACATCATTGTTGGGGAAGCCAAAATAATTACACCACTCAACAAAAGTGATGTTAAAGTCTTGGTCAAGGAGACAGAAAGTGATTCTCTCCTCATATTGGCACTAACCCAACATTGTGCGAGAGAGTACTAAGAAACACAAGCATCAACCGTTCATCAGTCTCACATCCTTGATAAACAAAATAGTGCAACCCGGCATTATGACAAAGCAAATTAAAATCATGAGCGATACCTAGCTTGGCGAGAGTACTCGCACAAGCCCATTTGGTTGCTCTGATCTTACTTGTTGTGAGCTTTTGGAACTTCTTCCTTGCTCTACGGTCAGTGAAGACAATCCCCTGAGTGAAAACTTGTTGTGGTTGCGCGGTGGATGAGCTCGAATCATCGTGTACATGAGAAGACCACCGTGTAAACGTCTACAAAACAATTTTTTAGTCCAACATAATGAAACAAAAATGATCCTACGGTACTCACATCATCATACTCTAAAAAAATCAACAAATCCACGCCAAACTCAAGTTTGAATTAAAAATATGCATCTCCTAGTCATGGCAATGCTAGGCATGTAGAACACGGGTTCGCTAAAAATAAGTTGGGAATCGAAGAAGAAACATACCATAGATCAATCACACGGAAGGATTCGAACTGAAAACGAATGAGTAGAGCGATCGGGCAAAGTTTTGCTAGGGTTTGGAGAGGTTTGGAGGAAGAAGAAAAGAAAGAGAGAGAGAGAGAGAGATGGGGTGAAATACCTCCTTCCTTGGGCTTGTTGGAGCCGCCAGGGTTCCAAACGACTGCTCATACGGGCACAAGCGCCCACATGGAACGCCGGCGTTCTCCCTGATCACTTACATTTGCCTGCGTGCATATGAAACGATCGCTGAAACGGGCGCCGGTGTCTGTTTCGAACATCGTTGTTCATTCTGTTCTTTTTGTCCTCTTGGTCAAGGATGTCAAACGACCGCTTGGACGGGCGCGTGCGCCTGTTTCGAACGCCGTTGAATGCTCTGGACTTGGTGATGATTTCTGCAGAGAATCAAAATGACCACTAAAACGAGCGTTTACGCCCGTTTGAAACGCCGCCCTTCACTCTGTTGTCTCTGTTGTTTTGCGCTGGAACCTCCTACAGGTCAAACGACCGCCCATACGACCACTGCGGTCGCAGGAAAGGCCGTCTTCTGGTCTGTTTCTCCTGAAACTTGGATTTTTCATTGTTTTCCTACTGTGTTAGTTCCTGTCGGAATCGGGGCTCCGGGGACCCAAGAGATTCGAACTCTGGGGTGCGCTCGCTGCTACCGCACTACTCTACCTCACAATCTCTCCATGACGTCTGGCCAGCTCGAACTGAGGAAGAAGAACAGTAGACACGATAGTTTACCCAGGTTCGGGCCACCTTACGGTGTAAAACCCTACTCCTGCTTTGTGGTGGATTGCTCTCGCGAGGGAGAATGGGAATACAATGATCTATCGAAAAACCAGCCCCCTCCTACAGCGGCAACCTGCCCTCTTTTATACTCGTCTTGGTCCTCTTCCCTCGAAAACACTTGGCGGGAAGGGTTGCCACAATGGCCAGTTTGAAGGGGGACAGGGGCGTAGTCTATCCTGACAAAAGCGGTCTTCGCCTGCAAAGCGTCCGCCCATGACGCGCCGGTGGGCTCGGTGATGACCTCCACCCAGGCGCGCCCATCGTCTTGGTCTTCATGCACTGAATCGATAACCTTTGGGGTTTGCCTCGGGAACTGGTGGATGGCCTTGCTTCCTTAGCAAGAAAGGGGAAAGCCTCCTTATCCGCGCTTACTGGCACTCCTCTGGCTTTGTTCGTCATCGCGCGCGTCACCCACGTGATGGGCGCAGGGCCGTGCGACCGGGATGAAGAGCCCTCAAGTTGATTGCCTCAGGGGTGGAGACCTTGGGAGGTAACCTCGGGAGACCGCCTCGGGAGAGGGCCTTAGTGGCGCCCGCTGACGCAGGCCTCGCGAGGGTCTTCTCGTTAAGTCCAATAGTGGACCATGTGCTGGGCCTAGCACACACGTCATGTGCTGGGCCACAGGCAGACGGGCCTGGGTACCCCCAGTCCCACGGGCCCGACAGTAGCCTCCAGGCCCGCAGCACGCATGACCCCGCCTGTTGGGGGGCGAAGCATCGCGGGCCCTAACCGCCTGCGGGCCAGGCTCGACGCGTGGCGCATGACGGGATGTGGGGCGTCCCCACTTCCCCCACGACGCCTCAGCAACTGCCTGGGCTGACATAAAGCTTGCCGAGCATGGCGCGGGGCCACCATTGCTCTCCCTGCAGTCTTGCATCCGTCTTCTGAAGGCGAGGAGGCACGGACCGGCCCTCCATCGAACGCTATATAAAGGTAAGGGGGAGGACCCCTTGGCTCATTTTCCTCCTACTTGCCTCTCCATTTCCACCCGCCATCGCCATAGCCATGGCGTCCACGATGAGGTTCTCAGCCGCTGAAAAGGGGAAGGCAGCGCTGGAGGAGGTGGATCCATCGAAGCCAGCGAGGGGGAGGGGCTGCCCTCGCACATCCGCTGCCACACCCAGAGCGCATCCCCGAGGATGCGGGCA
This sequence comes from Thinopyrum elongatum, assembly GCA_011799875.1. Lineage (NCBI taxonomy): Eukaryota > Viridiplantae > Streptophyta > Magnoliopsida > Poales > Poaceae > Thinopyrum > Thinopyrum elongatum. Next base: position 401,202,410 of record CM022298.1, on the reverse strand, counting down.
CCCTCCACTAGCGGCCTACGCTAGCTCAGACAGCTGCGGAAGAGGCGCCGCTCGCGGACGCGGACACGAGGGGCGAGGTGGTCACGGACGGGGTGGTCAGAGCGGCACAGCCGCCCCAGTCATGGAGCCACACCACTGACGCGGCCTATGAGTTCATCGTGGGCATGCACCGCCAACCTGTACCTGGCTCCGGCTCAGACTCCTTTGTGGAGGAGATGGCGGGCCGCGCACCGCTGGGTTTGTGGGTTCAGCCGGACGGCTGCTGCAACGACCCTTCTTGGGTGGCGACGATGTTCTCCCCCACCGGCTTCATGTTCCTGAAGTGGGGGTGGAAGTCGTTTGCCCTCGCCCGTGGCTTGAAGAAGGGGCACGTCCTCTACTTCAAGTATGACAGGGCCGCCACGCTCTTCATGAAGATCTTCGGGGTCACCGGCTTCCGCCTGAAGTGCTGCATGGAGAGCAATGATAGCGACTCTGCTAGCGACGACGACGCGTCCTCCTCTGGCGGAAGCGGAAGCAGGGACAGCTCCCCTAGCAGCAAGAGCGAGGACGAGGACTCCAACTAGGGCGCGGGCAACACCCGAGCCAGTGCCCCGGGAGCAGCGGCCTCCACCAAGAGCTTCTATTTTGTTTTCTTGTTTTTCCTGTACTGAAGCGATATGGGCCCCATGGGGGCGTGTAAGGAACTGTGGCCTTCTTTAAATTTGATGCTTTTGTGGTTCGAAATAAGACTCGTTCTCAACGCTCCTCGTTAAGCTTGCCCCCTTCTTCGTGATCACCCTAGCGCCCTGCATCACTAGGACCCAACCCCGAGCGAGCCTCAGCCGTGGCTGGTATGCCAGGTCATGATGCCTGGGCAAGGCCAGGAGGTGAGGGGGACGAGGTCTGGTAAGAACTCCTAAGGCGCGGTGCTCAGGGACCTTCCCCTTGACATGCAATCGGTTCGCGCAGGAGAAGGGGCTTCCACTTCGGATGATGTTACGTAAAGAAGGAACACCACCCAAGGCCATCGAGTCATGCGGGGCGGTTAACTTAGCTTTTCGGGGTGCGACGCGAGGCGGCGGCGGCATCGGGATGCACCCTCCTGAGGTCTGTCCTTTATCTCATCTTCTATCTGCACCAGATCAATGTAAACCCCGCGAGGGGTATGTGAAAAACCGATGCCTTTACATCGTCACAAGTACCTTCGTGGTTAAATTGTGCGTCTCCCCCCAATGCTTCCTCGCAAGGTTTGCCCCTCTTTTTCTTGCTTGCCAAAAATGCTCTACGTCGTCAGGACCTTGCCCTCGAGCGAGCCTCAGCCGCTGCTGGTATGTCAGGTCGCGATGCCTGGGACAAGTCCAGGGGTGAGGGGCACCGAAAGCCAGTGAGGGCCCCCAAGGCGCGATGCTCTGGGGCCCCCCTTTTAACGTGCAAGCGACTCGTGCGAAAAAAAGGCGACATGCTCCATTAAGGTCGCGCGAAGAAGAAATTTTGATGACAACGGATGCGCCGCGTGAGGCAGTTGTACTTAGCTTTAGTAAGTGGTAGCGCTGATCGATCTGCCATTCATGGTAGGGCCGCTCGAAACGCATCACCTGAGGCTGGGCCTCCTGAAGTAACATGAGCCGCGAGCCGCTGGTGTTGCTTGTCGCGCGAGGTGCCGCTCGCGCGACATCCGAGCGTTCGGCTCCTAAGGCAGCTGCATGTTTATAGGTTACAAGGTATGGGGGGGGGGGGCGACGCGCGCCGACCAACTCACTTGTGACTATTCCATGAGGAGATAAGGCACCAAGGACCCAGTGAGGTGACGTGCACGGGAGCAGGCCCGCGAGCCAGAGCTAGATCGCTTAGATTTATCGACGCTGTAGGGACGAACCCAAGCACAGGCGCCGTGCTAGTAGCCCCCACTCATGGAACAATCAAGAGTAGAGCTGCATGCGCGTGGCACCCGTAAAATGGTGCCCTCAATGGCAAAGCAGCACCGAGCATGGGATTAAGGAAGCAGCGAGAATCCATTAAAGCATAACCAAATCCAGTTCATGACCAAAAGGCGAGGCGGCAGCAGGGGCGGACCCTAGATAGCTTGAGGATGATGCAGCCCGTGGGGCGCCTTCAATTTCGAACAAACCAAAAATTCACCTGGCAACATGCTGCTGTGGGAGTGTCGGGCTTCTTGATGAAGCGTGCCGTAGGGGTTCGCCTCTCAGGGGCCGGTTGGCTCCTGAGGCCTTGGGGGCCCGCGAGGGGTCAAAGTCTCGCGCGGCACCATCGCGAGCTACACGAACCTCTAGAAGGTGGTGCCGGTGTTCACCAGGCCAAAGGGCATGCAGATCTAGTTGGTGGTGAGGCCCCTGCTCAGGCCGACGCGCGATGGCCATAAGAGGTCCTGGGAGCCGGTCCTGTTGAGGCTCACGACGTCAACGCACACACGCACCTTGCTGCCCTCCTTGGGGCCGGTAGCTGGGTCAGCAGGACGCGCGGGGTGACGCTCGCCACGGATGGCCCGAGCTTCCCCACAACTCGTGAATTCCCTGAGTGATGAACTCCTGCTGCCCTGGCGCTGCGTTCCTTGCTTGCAGGGGCGCGTGTTAAGGCACGCCTCCGAGTGGTGGCCGAGCACCTCCCTCGGCACACCAGTCAGGTCGGATGCTTTCCAGGTGAAAGCCCCCGAGCCCGCCCGAAGGGAGGCGCCAGGCGCGCCTTCCTATGTGGGAGAAAGGCAAGGGGCGGGGCCCCAAGTGTCGCCACCGGCCGGCTGTTTCTTCGCTTTGGGGAGGTCCTTAGGGATCAACTGCTTCTTCATGGGGGCGACCTCGGGAGGCCCGGCGACAGCTTCGTCGTCAGAGTTCTCGGCTACGGCGGCCTGGTAGGCGTGCTTGAGGGAGCAAACCGCGTCCTTCTCGTCACAGGCCACGGTGATGACGCTGCTGCAGCCAGTCATCTTGAGGACATTGTAGCCATGGTGGGTCGCTGCCATGAACTTGGCGAGCGCTGGATACCCCAGGATGGCATTGTACGGGAGGCTAATGTGCGCCACATCAAAGTCGATGAGCTCAGTGTGGTAGTTGTCATGCTTGCCGAAGGTGATAGGGAGGCACACTTGCCCCAGGGGGATGGTGGAGCCATCGGTGACCCCGGAGAAGGGCCTGGTAGGCATCAGCTGGTCGTAGGGCACTTGGAGCGTCTCGAAAGTCGTGATTTCAGATCACGTTGAGGCCAGCACCCTCATTGATGAGAGTCTTGGTGATAGCGATGTTGCTGATAGTGGGAGTGCACATCATGGGGAGCACACTGGCAGTTGCCGAGCAACTAAGGTGGTCCTTGGAGTCGAAGGTGATGGCGTACTGCAACCACTTGAGGGGCCACGTGGCCTCAAGCCTCAGGAGGGCGGCATTCACCTCGCGGGAGAACTGCTTGAAGAGGCAGTTGGACGCCGGGGCCTGAGCTCCGCCGAGGATGCAGGCTATCGCACGAGGCTCCTGGTAGCCCCCAACCCCATTGTTAGGCTGGTGGGCGTTGTTCCTTCTGGGCGGCGGCAGTAGCAGTGGAAGAGCAGCATTGTCCTGAGGGCGCGCCTCACGAGGCTGATTGTGCCAGCCACCCTCATGGGGCTAGTCACGCTAGCCCTGGCTGGGGTTGCCATTGCGGTTGTCCCACAGGCCGCCGCTACGGCCGCCTCCATGGTCGGCGCCGCGGTCATTGCGGTTCGGTCGACGGCCCAAGCGCTCATCATAGAGTGACTTGAGCTCTTGGCAGTCTTCGATATTGTGGGTGCGCATGTTGTGGTAGACACAGAACGGGTGATGGTCCTTCTCGGGCTCGTCGCGATCGCGGCCACGCTTCTGCTCAGGCTCCGCCGCCAGCACGGCAGGACCCTTGCGCTTAACCTCCTTGCCCTTGGCGTTGCTGTCGTCAGGCGCCGCATCGGGGTCATTGTGGATGAAAAGGCGGCCCTCTTCAGCCTTGGCGCACTTGTCGGTGATGTTGAACAGTTCCAGAGCCGAGCTCAAATCATCGTTGATGGTGAGCTTCTCACGCATCCTGATGTTCGTGATGCCATTGGAGAATGCCAAGATGATGGCCTCATCTGAGGCGCGTGGGATCTTGTGGCGCACCTGGCTGAAGCGCTGAATGTACTTGCGGAGAGTCTCACCAGGACGCTGCTTCATGCGCCGCATGTCGTTGACGGTGAGGGCGCGGTCGTGGGTGCCCTTGAAGTTGGCAATGAACTGCTCGTAGAGCTCGCTCCACGAAGAGATCGACTCCTCGGGCAGGTTCATGAGCTAGGAGCGCGCACCGTCCTTGAGGGTCATGGGGAACCAATTCACCATGACCTTGTCGTCGCCATTCGCCGCCTCGATGCTCAGCGCGTAGAGCTAGAGGAACTCCGTGGGGTCGGGGATGCCATCGTAGCATGGGGGCAGCTCCGGCTTGAACTTGATGGCACACACCACATTGCGCAGCTCGCGAGTGAAGGCCTTGCAGCCCACGCTGCTCAAGGGAACACCGCGCGCGAGGGCGGCTCTGTTCTGACGCCCAGCCACCACGACTTCTTGGATGATCCGGTCCTGGCGCTGGCGCTGCTGCTCGAGGAGCACGCGCGCATCAAGCGGCGCGCGGTGTACTATCTGGCAGCTGGCTTCATCTCGGGCCGGCTGCAGCGCTCCGTGAGGCGGGTCGCGCGGCCGCGTGTCATGCCGGGGTTCAGCGTTGTTGCTGCGCATGGGGGGAGATGGAGGCGCACCATGCGCCATGTCCCCAGCGTGGGACGGCGAAGGATGGAGCGAGTGGGAGGGCGCCCGGGCTTCTCCGACGGCATTGACGAGCTCGGTCATGCGGCCAAGCCAGGCGTCGGCCGGGCGGTAGTGGAGCAACTCATGCGCCATGAGCAGCGCAGCCTGCGCGTTTGGTGGCCCGCGGCAGCCTAGAGAGGAGGAGGCAGTAGCGGTGCGGCCATCGGGTTGCATGGAAGGGTGCATGGAGGAGTCCTGCTACTCGTGGGCGGCGGGGTCAGTGGCAGCCGCCGCGGTCTTGGTAGAGTGGCGGCGGTTGCCGCAGCCTGCGGGCTCCGTTTGGGCGATGCGAGCCGCCCGACGCTCGGCACGAACACGGCGAGCGTCAGCCATGGAGTCGGTGGAGCGGGGACCGAAGCGAAGCGGAAGAACAGCGGCGCACCACTACCTGGCACGCCAAATGTCAGAATCGGGGCTCCAAGGACCCGAGAGGTTCGAACCCTGGGGTGCGCTCGCTGCTACCGCACTGCTCTACCTCACAATCTCTCCACGACATCTGGCCAGCTCGAACTGAGTAAGAAGAATAGTAGACACGGCAGTTCACCCAGGTTTGGGCCAGCTTCCGGTGTAAAACCCTACTCCTACTTTGTGGTGGATTGCTCTCGCGAGGGAGAATGGGAATACAATGATCTGTCCAAAAACCAGGCCCCTCCTACAGCAGCACCCTGCCCTCTTTTATACTCACCTTGGTCCTCTTCCCTCGAAAACACTTGGTGGGAAGGGTTGCCACAACAGCCAGTTTGAAGGGGGGACAGGGGCGCAGTCTATCCTGACAAAAGCGATCTTCGCCTGCAAAGCGTCTGCCCATGACGCGCTAGTGGGCTCGGTGATGACCTCTGCCCTGGCGCGCAAATCATCCTGGTCTTCACACACCGAATCGGCAACCTTTGAGGATTGCCTCGGGAACTGGTGGATGGCCTTGCTCCCTTAGCACGAAAGGGGAAAGCCTCCTCATCCATGCCTCCTGGCACTCCTCTGGTGCTCCTCTGGCTTCATTCGTCATGGCGCGCGTCACCCACATGATGGGCGCAGGGCCGTGTGACCAGGCTGAAGAGCCCTCAAGTTGCTTGCCTCAGGGGTGGAGACCTTGGGAGTTAACCTTGTGAGACCGCCTCAGGAGAGGGCCTCAGTGGTGCCTGCTGACGCGGGCCTCGCGAGGGACTTCTCATGAAGTCCAATGGTGGGCCACGCACTCGGCCCGGGACACACGCAGCATGCTGGGCCACAGGCAGACGGGCCTGGGTACCCCCATTCCCACGGGCCCGACAGTTCCATAGCAATACATAGACATATACCCAGGCATTCAAACATCAACTAGCATATAAATCATCTTGCACAAGGCTAAGCCTTCATTAGAGCAACTCTTCCAAACTAACTTCTTCACATGGAACTTCAATCACTCTTTTATTTAAAACAAAACAAAAAACTTACTTGTCTACTTTATGCACGTGGGTTACCTCCCACGAAGCGCTTGTTTTTGGTCGGATAGCTCGACTGTAGTGGTTATCAAGGTTGTGCTAGAACACCGAGATCATAGCTTCTGGCATTCAAAATGATGCCTCCTCATGTATAGATCTTCAATTTCTTTTTCTTGGGAAAATGCCTTATAAAGGGATCTTTAGCTGGTAAATCAAAACGAACATTTCCCTCAAACACATTTATCACAGCTTTTATAGTCCTTAGAAAAGGTCTACCGAGAATTATAGGAGCAATTGGATCTTCAGGCATATCTACTATGACTAAATCAATCATGATAGGGCAATCATTAATTTGAACTATAACTCCATGCTTAAAGCCTACTGCCTGAGTAAAAGTAGAATTAGCCATATTCAATATAATCACAGTACTAGCATAAGGACCAAGATCGAGACTATCATAAACAGATTTGGGGATAGTGGAAATACTTGCCCCTAGATCACATAAAGCACTGAACTTATAAAGTCCTATCTCAATCTCTATAGTTGGTTCAAAAGCATCCTCTTGCTTAGCTAGCAACTTACTGAATAAGTTTTTCCTTTCATCATCAAGTTCACGTACCTTGGTTGCAACGTGTTTAACAAAGACAATATATGCCTCATCGTTAGTTACCTCCAATAGTGGATACTTCATGGATATCATCTTGACAAAATCTACAATGGTATAATTGTACTCTGGCACATGACTTGTGTCAAGTACCTCAGCTTTCTCTTTGTTGCTTCTTACCATTTTGACTTCAACCGGGTTATGCTCTGGTTTACCTGCAAACTTGGCCAAAATCAAGGTTTGGCTATCAGCTATCTTTGAAGTGTTTCTTCAAGAGTATTTCTATTGCTACCATTAGCTCCACCAAAATTATTTGATGCTCCTCCATTATTAGGGAAGTTTAGGAGCATAACTATTGTTTTTCCAATTGGGATTATAGCTATTACGAGCAATAAAATTCACATCACTAGTATCTTCATCAGTGATGGCATTGACATTTACCTCCTCTTTACCTTTCATCAAAGAGATAAGTTCTTCTAGCTTGGTTGTCAACTCTGAGCTATTTTCTTGTATAGCATTCACCTTCTTGGTGGTAGTTCTTTTAACATGCCATTGGGCATGGTTTTTCTTGTACATCATCTAGTATCTTCTTGACATCTTCTATGGGTTTTCCCATGATTGTTCCTCCTGCAGCTGTATCAAGCATAATTTTTGACATATGATTCAAGCCATTATAAACATATGAAGGATTAACCACTCATCCATTCCATGATTGGGGAAATTTCTTATAGCTTCTTTCATTCTATCCCACGCAAGCGCTAGTGGCTCATGTTGCTTTTGCCTGAAACCTGTAATCTGTGAACGTAATTGCATAATTTTTGTAGGTGGAAAAAATTTAGATAAAAATTTGCTGCAACAAGCATCCCAAGAAGTAATACTACCTTTAGGGAAAGCTAAAAGCCATTCGTTAGCTTTTCCTCTCAAAGAGAAAGGAAATAAGCAAAGTTTCAGAGTATCTGGATCATAATCCTTTATGTGTGTCATGTTGCACAATTCAATAAAATTGTCTAAATGCATACCAACATCTTCAGAAGCAGAGCCTCCAAATTGGTCCTATTGAACTAGGGAAACTAAGTTTGGTTTGATCTCATATTCTATAGCTCCAACATCAGGTTGTGCTATAGGTTCACGCATAAATTGTTGCTAGGAGTAGCAAAACTCCCAAGATTATGAGCCATAGTAACTTTTTGGATTTTTCAACTGACAAGACTTGCAACAAAATAAAACTAAAACATAAAAGTAAAGACAAAAACTGAAAATTAACTTTAGCAAAAACTCTAAACACAAAGACTGGGAATAGTAAACTCCTCCCCGGCAACGGCGCCAGAAAAAGGGCTTGATATCTCCTTTTTGTTGACCCAGCATTGGAACTAAAAAGAGTATCTCGCACCTATTTTCCCAGAGGTGACACTGGGTTATCGAACACATGAGAGGAAGATTCCCTTGAAGTGATGGTCTCTAGCAAGCTTTTGCTAAAGTGTCAAATACATCTTTTGACCGGATCAGCAAGCAAATAGTGATTCAAACCCTTATAATAAAAAGAAGGTACGGGGATGAGGTCTTAATGCTACAACCATGTATTGGTGTTGGGATTAAAATTGATACTAGTTTGTGCTCGAGAAGCCACCCATCAAGAGGTGCTTGCTTTGGTTGGAATGGGGGATGTGTACAAATAACATCCTGACCGGCACAAGTCCTGCATCAAGAATCAGTTGTCCTACCGAAGGCCCTATCTGTCTCATGGGGTTGCCCCGATAATTAAGATAATAATATCAGATAAAAGCTTTGGGCCTTCAATGACTACACCTCATGTATCCCCAAGGATATGATCCATGTTACCCTACTTAACCTTACTGTCACTGGTGTTCGGTATAACACTTCAAGGTCCCCTTGCTCCCAGCCTCACCGGTGCTCGATCTCCATGATCCTGGGTACCTGGAGGGATCAAGATCACAGACAAGACAAGAGAAACTTTACGATGCAATTTTATTTTACACATACAAGACATTATGTCAAAGGCTTCCATTGATCCTTTCACCAAATACCTGGGGCTGCAAGGCTTATGCCTCACCCCATACCTTACCAGACTACTCAAACATGGAGATCAGATCGCAAGAAGAAATCATTAAAGAACACATATTGAGATTGATTGATTGCAATATTTCTTACAATAGATTCCTTGTGCGATGCACGATTACAAGTATGAACTAGATGAGAGAGGGCTATGCTGGTGTCGATGGCTATGGAGGTGAAAATGGTGGCGGCTAGGGTTTGTGGATGAAGATGATGATGAATGGGTTGTGGTTGTGCTTGGCGCTCCTCCTCTCCTCTGTTTGTTGACATTTTGACGGGGTCCCCTTAATAGAAGTTGTTTAGTTGGATGAGCTGCCTCGGTTTCCACGCCAAACAACCGCCCATACGGGCACCCGCGATCGCATGGAACGTCGTCTTTTGCTTTAGAGTCCCTCTGACGCCTCCTGATGATTTTTTTCTTCTCCATTTTCCTTCCTTTCCTTTCTCCCACGTGATATCTTCCCTTATTAGTCCATTTCGTGTGGAAAAAATATTGAAGAGAGGATTTGTGGAATCTTTTGCATTCATTAGTCATTAGTGGCAATATTGGAGCGAATATCTCTCTTTTAGTGAAATATCTTGGTTTAAACAAGGTTGAAATGAGTGTAAAAATATCACTCATCAAGGTTACGCCATCATTTTTTAGCCCAAAGGGCATTGTGTTAAAGCAGAATGGTTCGTAGGGAGTTATGAATGTAGTGGCCGCCTTGTTGGACTCATTCATCCTCTGTGTAGGCGTCGAGGAAACTTAGCGGAGTTGTGACATCAATAATTTGGTCAATTCATGGTTGCGGGAAGGGGTCCTTTGGCCAAGCCTTGTTAACATCTTTGAAATCGATGCACAGACGCCAGGATTTATCCTTCTTTCGTACCATGAATAGGTTTGCCAACCACTCTGGATTCTTGATCTCTCGAATGAATCCGACCTCTAGTAACTTGGCCAATTCTTCTCCCATTGCCTGCTTCTTCAGTTCCGAGAACCTCTGGAGTGCCTGTTTAACCGGCTTGGATCCCTCAATGATATTGATGATGTTCTTTGTGAGGTCTCTTGGGTTTCCTGGCATGTCAGAAGGGTTCCAGGCAAAGATATTCCAATTTTCCCGAAGGAAATCACGCAGTCCTTCATCTAGCGTCGTGTCTAGCCGAGTTCCAATGGAGGCCATCTTGGATGGATCCTCGGGGTGGAATTGAAATTTAACAATCTCGTTGGCTGGTTTGAATGACGTTGATTTGCATCGCTTGTCAAGGACGACATCATCTTTATTGGCTGGTTTGAATGACGTTGATTTACAATCTCGTTAGGCAGCATTCCACATCAAAAATTCTGTTTTTATCATTTACCTACTCGAGGACGAGCAGGAATTAAGCTTGGGGATGCTGATACGTCTCCAACGTATCTATAATTTTTTATTGTTCCATGATGTCATATTATCAATCTTGGATGTTTTTGGGACTAACCTATAGACATAGTGCCCAGTGCTAGTTGCTGTTTGTTGCTTTGCAGAATATCAATACCAAACGAAGTCCAAATGCCACGAAACTTTTTGGAGATTTTTTCTGCCCAGAAGACACCCAAGGAGCCAAAGAAGTGCACGGGAGGAGGCCCATGGGGCCCACTAGGCACTAGGGCACGCCAGAGGCCCCTGGCGCGCCCTGGTGGATAGTGTAGCCCACGGGAAGCTTCCCCACCGACATCCACCTCTATAAATACTCTACAGTCCCAAAAACCCTAGGGGAGTCGAGGAAATACAGTTTCCGCCGCCGCAAGTTCCAGAACCACGAGATCCAATCTAGAGGCCTTTTTCGACACTCTGCCGGAGGGGGCAACGATCACGGAGGGGTTCTTCATCATCCTTGTTGCCCCTCCGATGATGCGTGAGTTGTTTACCATAGACCTACGGGTCCATAGCTAGTAGCTAGATGGCTTCTTCTCTCTTTTTGATCTTCAATACAACATCCTCCTGGATGTTCTTGGATATCTATTTGATGTAATGATGTTTTGCGGTGTGTTTGTTGGGATCTGATGAATTTTGGGTAACAGAATTGCCATACAAATTGTTTACTTTCTTCACAGTATTGTCATACAAATTGTTTATTTTTTCCTATTTTTTCAGAATTTTTGGAGTAACAGAAGTATGGTTAAAGTTCATACTACTACAGACTGTCCTGTTTAAGACAGATTCTATTTTTGATGCATTGTTTTGCTTGTTTTGATGAAACTACTGATTGTATCAGTGGTATAAGCCATAGATTAGTTATAATACAGTAGCTACAATGCAAAAATAAAATATGAATGGGTTTGCAACTGTACTTAAAGTAGTAATTTGCTTTATTATACTAACGGATCTCACCAGTTTTGTTTTAAGTTTTGTGTGGATGAAGTGATCAAAGATTGAGGAGGTCTCGATATGAGGAGAAGGAGGAGAGGCAAGAGTTCAAGCTTGGGGATGACCAAGGCACCACAAGTAAATATTCAAGGAGACTCAAGCGTCTAAGCTTGGGGATGCCCCGGAAGGCATCCCATCTTTCTTGAACAAGTATCGGTATGTTTTTATCTTCGTTTCGTTCATGTGATATGTGTAAATCTTTGTCGGTGCAACAAACCCTGGGTCCGTTGCCCAGACTGTGCACAGGCACGGGAGCAAGATTACAACGCCAAGATCAGGCCAAAGTGCAAGGGATCAAGATCTTCAAAGGACCAACATGCAGATCAAGAGGACCAAGGCCAAGCCAGAGAAGTAAGAAACCACCAGGAGAAAAGCCTCCCTTGCCAGGCAGGCGAGCCTGGCGAGGACGGGGTGGCCCCCAGAAGAAAACCTCCAAGATGCCTCGGCAGGGCCTGCCGGGACGCGCGGAGGCAAAGCCACCTTACCAAACCACTTCACCACGACGCACGTCATCGATCAATGCGGTGTCAAGCCGCAAAGTGACTAAGTGGCAGCCATTTGCCACATGGCAGCCTCTTTCTATAGGAAATACCTACAGACGACACCCGTCCTGCAACATGTCGAGCGAGCAGGTGCAAAGCTGGCAAAACAGGCCGGCAAGGCTTGCTGGGCAAGCGACGATGTGATGTTGAGTGGCGCATTTAATGCGCTCTGTCAGCCTGCAGAATTAGGTATGATAGCACTGTTTGCTATCTTATCAGTGCATAATGACTAATTTGCCACTCTGGTGACCCCTTAGTCTATAAAAGGAGGCCCAAGGCAACCGTAGAAAGGGTTGGACCCTGGATTAGCAAGTCCAGCCCCTCACATTTCATACACACGTAGCCGTTTCACCCTGAGGCACCCCTTCCGGGCAAACGCGCTGCGACCACCACCATTTTTCCACCATCAATCCACTAAAGCAGGAGTAGGGTTTTACACCTCACGGCGGCTCGAACCTGGGTAAAACTGCCCGTGTGATCTCTGCCGTGCTACCCCACGCTCTTCTGCTCTTTGTGCAACGTGCCATTCCCCTGCCGAACCAGCAAGGGACCTTTGGTCCCATAGGTGGCCGTGGTTTCCCGTGACATCTTTGGCGCGCCAGGTAGGGGGATCACTTGTGCGAACCTGAAAGCGTGAGTAGCGCGTCATCTTCATCTTCGACGGCGCCATCGACCATGGCGCCCAAGAAGAAACCCGGTGCTTCGGCTCACCCTTCCACCTCGAAGGCTTCGCCGCCTGCAGCCACCAGTGCTACGGGGGATGCGGAGGCGCACGAGGATGTGGACACTGCAGGGGAAGTGGTCGGAGCAGGCGGCGCCGTGACAACTTCCCCCGCAGCAGAAGCAGGAGCAGGAGGCACCAGAGGAGAGCAACACCAGCAACATCTCGATGGCCATGCTCCACGAGGTACGGGTGAAGGGATTATCCCATCTGCGCCCCTTCCTCTCGTCGACGGGCATAGCCATGGGGGTGGTGCTCGGTCCGGGGTGAACCGCCGCCCTCCGGCCGCCCCCGCCACGGGAGCGACCGCAGCGCGTGCGCCTCCCCCGGGGTGAGTCGACCAGGTGGCTGCGTCCAACGGAGCCGCTGGCCCTCAAGCGCCATCACCACGTCACCATGCCGTCCAAATGGCCGCATCGCAACAGCAAGGACGTGGTGCTGTCGCCGCTGGCACCGTCAGGAGCCGAGCAACGGTGCGGTCCACATCATCATCACCCATGCCAAGCACTGCTACGGAGGCCATGGCGCGGGCCCAGCTGCTACTAAGATTTCTGCCGGCGGCCGAACAGATGGACGAGTGGCGTGCCACCATCCAGAGTCTACTCGGTTTCGCCGAGGCTGGGGGCTCGCAGCGAGCTGGCCCGCCATGACCTCCCCAAGCAACGACGACAGCCCGTGCTGCTAGCCGTACGGAAGGGGCCACCCCCACGGTACAGTCCCTGCCACGGCAACCAGTGCAAGCGTGGCAGAATCAAGAACATGATGACGTCTCGATGGCCTCTTCTGACCCTCGAGCACGACCAGGCCAACGGCGAGCCCCGAAGGACCGGCAGAGGGGAGACACGCGCGTCGTCGTTGAGCGACGCCATGACGACCACCGTCGGACCAATGGGTGCGACGGCCCCAATGTTGACGAGCCTGCGCTCGAGGTTGGCAGGTGCCTACCTTTCGAGGTTGGGTGCCCTGCCTTTACTCGTGAGCTGCGGCAAGTCCATTGGCCGTCCATTCGCACGTTCAAGCCAGAGATACCCAAGAAATATGATGGGAGGCTGAACCCGGCAGAGTTTCTGAGCATCTACACCATCGCTGTTCAAGCTGCCGGGGAAGAGATGAGAAAGTGTTTGCCAACTCTTCCCTTTGGCACTCAAGTCCAATGTGAGGTCTTGGCTGATGCACCTGCCGGAGAACTCCATTTCGTCATGGGTTGACCTGTGCCATGAGTTCATTGGCGCCTTCACTAGCGGCCATCAAGAACCAGGGTGGCCCAGCGACTTGTAGGTTCTCCAACAGAAGGAAGGAGAGACTCTCCAGAAGTACTTACAGAGATTCAGCAGAGTCCACAGGAACATCCCGAATACCCATCCAGCAGCTGTGATAGCTGCCTTCCAATCCAATGTGCGCAACCGCAGGATTCGTTCCAAGATGAACATGCGGTTGCCCAAGACTGTGAAGGAGCTTTACACCTTGGTGGACAAGTGTGCTCGGATGGAGGAGGGGAGGAAATTACCCGGAGAGGAGGATTGCATCAACGTCGACTCAGAGGACGACGATGAATCCACCAGTCAGAAGAAGAGCAAGAAGCGCAGCAAGAGGCGCAAGGATAAGGCAGTGATGACCGTCGAAGGATCAGGCACACCTAGTACCGGCAAGAAGGCTAAAGCCGAGGCCCCCGGCAAGGAAGCTGCCATGTGCGCTGACTGCTGGGAAGCTGCGGCTGCCGAGAAGGCCGGCAAAGGTGATGGGCCGTACTGCAAGATTCATCGGACCAAGGGCCACGATCTTCAAGAGTGTCATCAGGTTGAGTAGCTTATCAAGAGACAGAGAGCAGAATATGAGAAGCATGATAAGGAAAAAGGTCAGAATACCGCTGGCGGGAAGGGCCGAGGCGGTGAAGCAAATCGCCCAGGCAAACCCTTCCGGAACCAAGGAAAACCCGCCAGGGGTCGAGTGAAGGAGGCTTGCAATGATGAGAGTGATGGAGGGGATGAAGAGGAAACCAGTGAGCAGGAATTCCAAAAGGCCACTGACGCGCTGTGCATTGACGGGGGTGCGTCCCTGCACTCCTCTCACCGCCAACTCAAACGGCGGGCACGTGAGGTCAATGCTGTGGAACCAGCGCCAGAGGCTCGGAAGCCGCTCAAATGGTCGCACACGCCCATCATCTTTGATGGAGAGGACCATCCTGACCGTACCACTACGGTAGGATGTTTGCCATTGTTGGTCTCTCCAACAATTCGCAACCTCAAGGTCACGAAGATGTTGGTTGACGATGGGGCTGGGTTGAATCTAATTTCCCCAAAGGTCATCAGCAAACTTCAGATAGCAGAGGAAGAGCTAAAGGTCACCGGCACGTTTCAAGGAGTTAATCCCGACAGGAGCCATCCTAAGGGAAAGATCATGTTGCCAGTGACATTTGGGGGAGAACTGAACTATCGGACTAAGAAGATTGTGTTTGATGTGGTCGACCTCCCCCTGCCGTACAATGGGATCCTTGGACGCCCAGCCCTGGCTAAATTCATGGCGGCATCCCACTATGCCTACAACACCTTGAAAATACCTGGGCCGGTAGGGGTCATTTCCATCCCATCAGATAAGAAGGACACAATCATTTACGTGGATAAGATGTACTGGGATGCAGTTGCGGCAGAGGCAGCGGCAGCAGCAGTTCCCGCCAAGGAGAACAGAGGAAAGAAGAAAGATAGCAGGGACGCTAGCAAGGAATCCAGGAAGCGTACCTCTTCGGAGTATGCTGCACCTGTTGATGACTTGCCAGAGAGTTCCAACAGCAAGAGATCCAAGGTTGCTGCACCACAAGTGAAGAAGGTCCCGGCAGGGCTGGCTGGCGTTGATGGTACCTTTACTATCAGCGCCACCCTTGATGACAAATAGGAAAGCACGCTCGTTGCCTTCCTGCGGGCGAATATCGATGTGTTTGCCTGGCAACCATCTGATATCCCCGGTGCTCCCAGGGAGGTAATCAAGCACCACCTTGCTGTCTGCCCACATGCCCGACCTGTCAAGCAGAAAGTTCGGAAGCAGACCTTGCAGAGGCAACAGTTTATTGCAGAGGAGATCAAGAAGCTTGAGGTAGCTGGTTTGGTCAGAGGAGTGCTACATCCAACATGGTAAGCAAATCCAGTGGTTGTTCGCAAGGCTAACGGGAAATGGAGGCTCTGCATAGATTTCACAGATCTCAACAAGGCATGCCTGAAGGACCCATTTCCCTTGCCGTGCATCGATCAGATTGTGGATTCCACTTTAGGCTGCGATTTGCTCTCCTTTTTGGATGCATATTCTGGATATCACCAAATCTTCATGTCCAAAGAAGATGAAGAGAAGACCTCGTTCATCACTCCATGTGGTACGTACTGTTTTATTCACATGCCATTTGGATTAAAGAGTGCCGGGTCTACTTTTGCAAGGGCAATCCAGATTGGTTTTGAGCCACAGTTACATAGAAACATTGAGGCTTATATGGATGATATTGTGGTCAAGACCAAGGACAAAACAACCCTCATCCAGGACTTGGAGGAGACATTTGCTAATCTGCACAAGATCAACTTGAAGCTCAACCCGGAGAAGTGTGTGTTTGGTGTTCCCTCTGGCAAGCTACTTGGGTTCTTTGTATCCCATCGGGGGATCGAAGCCAACCCTGACAAGATCAAAGCTATCGAGCAGATCCAAGCACCAAGGATAGTCAAGGATGTGAGGCGCCTGATAGGGTGCGTTGCCGTGCTAAGTAGATTTATTTCCAAGTCTGCCGAGCGCGCCCTGCCGTTCTTCAAAATCCTGAAGAAGGCAGGGCCCATGAAGTGGACCCCGAAAGCAGATGCGGCTTTGCAAGAGTTGAAGGCCTACTTGTCCTCTGTGCCCACCTTGGTTGCCCCCAAACCACAAGAGTCGTTGCTGCTATACTTGGCGGAAACCAATCAAGTGGTTAGTGCAGCTTTAGTGGCACAACGGGAAGTGGAAGAAGCAAAAAGTGAGCAAGGCCCGGCAGAGCCAGATAAGGATCAGGACAGAAATGAGCACGGCAGCGAGGGCAGCCCCAAGGATACGGCAAAGAAGAAAGTGGTGCAGCGCCCAGTGTACTTCATCAGTTCCTTGTTGCAAGGAGCTAGATCGAGGTACTCTGGTGTGCAAAAATTGATCTTTGGTCTCATCATGGCCTCAAGGAAACTGCGCCACTACTTCCAAGCCCATGAGATCACGGTTGTCACTTGCTTCCCGTTGCAAAGGATACTCCGAAACCCTGAGGCTACCGGCAGAATAGTGGAGTGGGCTTTGGAGTTATCCAGCTTCGGCCTGAAGTTTGAGAGCACATCAACAATCCAGAGCAGGGCATTGGCAGAGTTTATTGCAGAATGGACGCCAACCCCTGATGAGGAAGTGCTGGAAACAATCATCCCCGGTAAGGAAGCGCCCCAAGAATGGATCATGTATTTCGATGGTGCCTTTTCCCTACAAGGTGTAGGGGCTGGCATGCTTCTCATTGCCCCCTCCGGGGAGCACTTGAAGTACGTCATCCAGATGCACTTTGCCCGGGAAGAGGCAACCAACAATACATCAGAGTATGAAGGGCTCCTTGCCGGGCTCAGGGTTGCCGCAGAATTGGGAATCAAGAAGCTGATCATTCGAGGAGATTCACAGCTTGTGGTGAGACAAGTCAACAAGGATTACCAAAGTCCATTGATGGAGGCATACGTTGAGGAAGTGAGAAGATTGGAGGAGCACTTTGACGGATTACAAACAGAGCACGTACCCCATGTGGAAAACAGCATAGCTGATCATCTATCAAAGTGTGTTGCGCTAAAGCTTCCTGTGGAACCAGGAACTTTTGTTCTCCATCTTACTCAGCCCTCCGTATCCCCAGAACAATGGCCCGGAAAAGGAGAAAGATGGACTCCGGTAAGCCTCTCCCGGTAGAGCCTCCCGGGGCTCCTGGTAGGGACCCTGCCGGAAACAACTCCTCACCACTTGCCGGACTGCACCCTCCAGCCGGGCCTATGGTCCTCGCAAACGAGGAACGTGCCCCCATAGTTGAGGAGGTGCCGCTAGTCCTTGTTGCCTAGCCCCAGGCTCCAACTTGGGCAAGGCACATAGTCCATTTCCTCCAAACCGGAGAACTTCCCGATGACCAAGATGAGGCTAAAAGTGTAGCCCGGAGGGCCAGTATGTATCAGTTTGTCGATGACACTCTATACAGAAGGAGGCCCAACGGTGTGAAATTGAAGTGCATCTCCCGGGAAGAAGGAAAGGAACTGCTGGCTGAGATACACAAATGCACGTGCGGCTCCCACATTGGATCAAGGGCATTAGTTGGGAAAGCATTCCGGCAAGGATTCTATTGGCCCACAGCCCTCCAAGATGCGGTTGAGCTAGTCACTAAATGTGAAGCCTACCAGTTCCATTCCAAAAACATCCACCTGCCTGCACAAGCTCTTCAGACAATCCCTTTGTCATGGCCATTTTCGGTCTGGGGGCTCGATATCCTCGGCCCTTTCCTCCGAGCTGCCGGGGGCTTTGAATTCTTGTTCGTTGCTATCGACAAGTTTACAAAGTGGCCGGAAGTAGCTGCCGTGAGAAAGGTGACTGCTCAGTCAGCTATCAAGTTCTTGAAAGAATTGGTGTGTCGTTTTGGAGTCCCGGCAAGGATCATTACCGACAACGGCACCCAGTTCGCGGGCCGCGCCTTCATGCAATATGTTCATGCCCTCAGAAGAAAGATCTCATTTGCCTCTGGCGCACATCCCAGAAGCAATGGGCAAGCTGAGAGGGCGAACGCTGAAGTGCTGCGAGGACCCAAGACAAGAACCTTTGATACGCTGCAGAAGCACGGCAGGCGGTGGATCGATGAGCTGCCGGTAGTTCTCTGGTCCCTCAGAACGACACCAAATCGAGCTACCAGGCAGACTCCCTTCTCCCAAGTCTATGGGGCAGAAGTAGTTATCCCCACGGAACTCATTTACGGGTCACCTCGAGTGCTTGCCTACGATGAAGTAGTGCAAGATCATCACCGGCGTGACGATGATGTGCTACTCGAGGAGAACCGTCTCCGGGCTGCTACGCGTGCTGCACGCTATCAGCAAGCCCTGCGTCGCTATCACAGCCGCATGGTTCATGCTCGGTGTTTTGAGGAAGGCGACCTTGTCCTTAGGCGCGTTCAGTCCGCCAAGGGTACAAACAAGTTGACGCCAAAGTGGGAAGGCCCTTACCGGGTAGTTCGAGTCACCAGACCTGGTGCAGTCCGTCTGGAGACCAGAGATGGCATTCAATTGAAAAACTCATGGAATATTGAGCATCTCCGCAAGTTCTACCTGTAAGGCGCGGCTGTCGGGCCCTGCCCGGCAGCCACCCTTTTGTACAGGCCTTGCCTCAGTTGCATGTAACCCCTTGTACAAAGCCAGGCGTAGACCCTGAGCAACAGAGAAATAAATGAAGCACTGGGGGGGCCCCGACAGAGTTGCATGCATGCATGAGCATTTCAAGAGCATTGCATGAGCATTTCAAGAGCATTGCATAAGCATTTCATGAGCATTGCATATGCATATAGATAAGGTCACATTTTGCATCATTCCCGTCTGCATAAGGTTGCAGGTTCCTGCCGTGAGCTTGGCCTCTATGGGAAATTGGGAAGATGGACCAGCACTGCGATCTCCGGCAAGCCAAACAGATAAGTTCTACCTCTTGTCCATAAGTGTCCTGTAAGATGAAGCTTGTGCATGAGAAAACCTCACCGCTCTTTGAAACTTAGGTGCTCCCATTCCTGGACTCGAACGTTGCTTCAAGCCAGGATGGTCGCAGTGGCCTTTGGTGAAAAGAGATTGGCGGGGGGCTGGTCCCTTTATTTTTTGCCCGGTAGGCTCAGTTCTCCGGCAACTAAATAAAAGGGTACCAGCAGGGTAACCTACCGGGGTGAACTCGTTTATTTTGAATAAAGATGCATCCCACCTCTGCATGGACATATACATGCACGAGTCCCTGGCAAGGTTCACCTTTTTTCATTAATATGCTAATCATACAAGTACAAATATTACAGAACACAGATATGGACTCGAGAGATTGCATTATTTGAATTAAAATTTGGCAAAGTGCCTACAGATTTAAGATTGAAAAAAGAAAAGTGCCCCGTGATGCCTTTGCCCTTGTCCATCTCCTTCAGGAAGAGGTCAAGGAGGCCGGTGGCAGACCCAGCTGGGATACGGCGCCTCCCCAGGATCAGGATGGCACCGCTCCTCAGCAAGGAGGAAGAAACCGGAGGGCAGGCGCGGATGGTGACACTGCCGGAGGACCAGATGGGGGCGAACCCTTTCCGTGATCCCTCCCCAGCATCACGGAGGAAGGAAGAACGGGGAGCGACCGACTACCATGCCCCGTGCCTACTACAAGCCTCGGCCTGGTGTCGTTCGCATCCCCTCTCACTAGAATCAAGGCTACGGGCGACCCGGCGACGAGCGCACCGAAGTCGCCACCTCCGGTGTTATCACCGCGCCGCCCGAGCACCCCCCTTGAGTACGTGCGAAGCTTTAAACTGGGGCCCAGGGCCTGGCCCCGGGCTCTTCTCTTCAACATAACTAGCAGGAGGCAGAAGACAGAGGAGAAAGGATGCAAAGGTGGATGACCCCACTCCCCCCTCGCCCCTCCTTTTATAGGCAGGCCGAGGAAGGGAGCCGCTCCCTCAACAAGCGGCCACCGCCCTCCTCCGCCAATTCAAGGAGACCGGGCCCTCGCCTTGATGCTCTCCCACACCACGCGCCTCCGTTACCTACCCTGCGCGATGCATGCAGCATATGTGGCTAAGGATAAGAGCATGATGGGAAGAGTGAATTGGCAGTTTCTACCCCGTGCATTGAAATCACTCACGGGCCATTACAAGGGTGGCCCCACCACGATTGGCTTTACGCGACGCGCGGGAAAACCAGAAACTGGCCTGAGCTCAAGGTTAATGAAGAAGCAAAGAAGACCTCAAGAGGCCAGCCTCTTCCGCACCCCTGCCGGTGCACTTATTAGGGCCTACCCCGACGACGCTCGACAACGCGTTCGGGGCAGGCCCGGGGGCTTCTGTTGGTGCAACAAACCCTGGGTCCATTGCCCAGACTGTGCACAGGCACGGGAGCAAGATTACAGCGCCAAGATCAGGCCAAAGTGCAAGGGATCAAGATCTTCAAAGGACCAACATGCAGATCAAGAGGACCAAGGCCAAGCCAGAGAAGTAAGAAACCACCAGGAGAAAAGCCTCCCTTGCCGGGCAGGCGAGCCTGGCGAGGACGGGGTCGCCCGCGGAAGAAAACCTCCAAGATGCCCCGGCAGGGCCTGCCGGGAGTCGCGGAGGCAAAGCCACCTCACCAAACCACTTGACCACGACGCACATCATCGATCAATGCGGTGTTAAGCCGCAAAGTGACTAAGTGGCAGCCATTTGCCACATGGCAGCCTCTTTCTACAGGAAATACCTACAGACGACACCCGTCTTGCAATGTGTCGAGCGAGCAGGTGTAAAGCTGGCGAAATAGCCCAGCAAGCCTTGCCGGGCAAGCGACGATGTGACGTTGAGCGGCGCATTTAATGCGCTTTGTCAGCCTATAGAATTAGGTATGATAGCACTGTTTGCTATCTTATCAGTGCATAATGACTAATTTGCCACTGTGGTGACCCCTTAGTCTATAAAAGGAGGCCCAAGACAATCGTAGAAAGGGTTGGACCCTGGATTAGCAAGTCCAGCCCCTCACATTTCATACACACATAGTCGTTTCGCCCTGAGGCACCCCTGCCGGGCAAACGCGTTGTGACCACCACCATTTTTCCACAATCAATCCACCAAAGCAGGAGTAGGGTTTTACGCCTCACGGCAGCCCGAACCTGGGTAAAACTGCCCGTGTGATCTCTGTCGTGCTGCCCCACGCTCTTCTGCTCTTTGTGCAACGTGCGATCCCCCCGCCGAACCAGCAAGGGACCTTTGGTCCCATAGGTGGCCGTGGTTTCCCGCGACAATCTTGGAGCGTCTTTTGTGTTTAGTTTTCATTTTTCTTTTATGCACCATGCTGGTATGAGATATTCCATGGTTGATTTATAGAATACTCATTGCACTTCACTTATATCTTTTGAGTATGGCTTTATAGAATGCTTCATGTGCTTCACTTATATCATTTGATGTTTGGATTGCGTATTTCTCTTCACATAGAAAACCGTTATTCATAGAATGCTCTTTTGCTACACTTATATTTATTAGAGCATGGTATTTTGTAGAAAGAATTACACTCTCATTCTTCACTTATATCTCTTTAGAGAGTTAACATGAATTAGTCATTTGCATGGTTAGTCATAAAATCCTACATAAAACTTGTGGATCACGGAATATGATATGTTTGATTCCTTGCAATAGTTTTGCGATATAGAGATGGAATATGTGGGAGGTACTAGTGGATGATCGTGTTTAGTAAGATATTGGTGTTAAGGTTTGTGATTCCTGAAGCATGCACGTATAGTCTCTCGTTATGCTATGAAGTTGGAGCATGATTTATTATTCATTGTCTTCCTTATGAGTCGCGGTCGGGGACGACCGATGGTCTTTTCCTACCAATCTATCCCCCTAGGGGCATGCGTAGTAGTACTTTGCTTTGATGGCTAATAAACTTTTGCAATAAGTATATGAGTTCTTTATGACTAATGTGAGTCCATGGATTATACGCACTCTTACCTTTCCGCAATTTGCTAGCCTCTTCGGTACCGTGCATTGCCCTTTCTCACCTCGAGAGTTGGTGCAAACTTCGCTGGTGCATCCAAACCCCGTGATATGATACACTCTATCACACATAAGCCTTATTATATCTTCCTCAAAACAGCCACCATACCTACCTATTATGGCCTTTCCATAGCCATTCTGAGATATATTGCCATGCAACTTCCACCGCTTCCGTTTTGATGACTTGAGCATTCATTGTCATATTGCTTTGCATGATCATATAGCTGACATAGTAGTTGTGGCTCAGCCACCGTTCATCATTTTTTATACATGTTATGCTAGATCATTGCACATCCTGGTACACTGCCAGAGGCATTCATATAGAGTCATATTTTGTTATAGGTATCAGTTGTAATATTGAGTTGTAAGTAAATAGAAGTGTGATGATCATCATTATTCATTATTAGAGCATTGTCCCAGTATGGAATGGATGATGGAGACTATGATTCCCCCACAAGTCGGGATGAGACTACGGACCAAAAGAAAAAAAAAGAAAAAAATGAAAAAGAAAAAAAATGAAAGAAAGAAGAGAAGGGGCATGCTAATTCCACACTTGTGCTTCAAAGTAGCACCATGTTTTTCATATAGAGAGTCTCCTATGTTGTCATTTTCATATACTAGTGGGAATTTTTCATTATAGAGTTTGATGCACACCCACTTAGTTTTCATATTGAGCTTTCATACACTTATAGCTCTTAGTGCATTCATTGCATGGCAATCCCTACTCCTCGCATTGATAGCAATTGATGGGCATCTCCATAGCCCGTTGGTTAGCCGCGTCGATGTGAGACTTTCTTACTTTTTTGTCTTCTCTATGTTTACCCTTATCATCATACTCTATTCCAGCCATAGTGCTATATCGATGGCTTGCGCTCATGTATTGCATGAGGGTTGAAAAAGCTGAAGCGCGTTAAAAAGTATGAACCAATTGCTCGGCTTGTCATCGGGGTTGTGCATGATAAATACTTTGTGTTAAGAAGACAGAGCATGACAAGACTATATGATTTTGTAGGTATAGCTTTCTTTAGCGTTGATATTTTGAAAGACATGATTGTTTGTTGGGATGCCTGAGTATTAATGTCTTTATGTCAAATTATAGACTATTGCTTTGAATCACTTGTGTCTTAATATTCATGCCATGATTATACATATGATCAAGATTATGCTAGGTAGCATTCCACATAAAAAATTATCTTTTTTTTCATTTACCTACTCGAGGACGAGCAGGAATTAAGCTTGGGGATGCTGATATGTATCCGTCGTATCTATAATTTTTGATTTTTTCATGCCAATATTATGCAAATTTCATATATTTTTGGCAACATTTTATATGATTTATTGGACTAACATATTGATCCAGTGCCTAGTGACAGTTCCTGTTTGTTGCATGTTTTTTGTTTCACAGAATATCCATATCAAACGAAGTCCAACCGGGATAAAAATTTACGGAGAATTATTTTGGAATATATGTGATTTTTGGGAGGTGGAATCAACGCAAACGGGAGCCCACAGCTCCCAAGATACACCACGGCGCACCCTAGGCCCCAGGCGCACCCAGGTGTCTTGTGCCCTCCTCATAAGTCGGTTGGAGCCCTTCTTCGGGCGCAAGAAAGATAATTTATGGAAAAAAAATCATGTAAAAACATCAGCGCAATCAGAGTTACGGATCTTCGGGAATTTAAGAAACGGTGAAGGGCCAGAAAACAGGAACGCGAAACAGAAGAGAACAGAGGGATAAATCCAATCTAGGAGGGGCCCCTGCCCCTCCGCTGCCATGGAGGCCATGGACTAGAGGGGGAGCTCTCCTCCCATCTAGGGGGGAGGCCAAGGAAGAAGGAGGAGGGGGGATCTCTCACCCTCTTTCCTGGTGGCGCCGGAACGCCGTCGGGGCAATCATCGTGTGACGGCGATCTACTCCAACAACTCCATCATCTTCGCCAACAACTTCATCACCTTCCCTCATCTATATTCAGTGGCCCACTCTCCCGCAACCCGTTGTACCCTCTACTTGAACATGGTGCTTCATGCTTCATATTATTATCCAATACTATGTTGTCATCCTATGATGTTTGAGTAGATCTATTTTGTCCTATGGGTTGATAGATGATCATGATTGGTTTGAGTTGTATATTTTATTTTGGTGTTGTCCTACGGTGCCCTCCGTGTCACGCAAATAGATGGATCCCCGCTGTAGGATGTTGCAATACATTCATGGTTCACTTATGGTGGGTGGCGTGAGTGACAGAAGCACGGACCCGAGTTTGGGGGTCATTGCGTATGGGATAAAGAGGACTTGATACTTAATGCTATGGTTGGGTTTTACGACCTTAATGATCTTTAGTAGTTGCGGATGCTTGCTAGTGTTCCAATCATAAGTGCATATGATCCAAGTAGAGAAAGTATGTTAGCTCATGCCTCTCCCTCATATAAAATTGCAACAATGATCACCAGTTTAGTTATCGATCACCTAGGGACAATTCCGCAAATCCTATCACCACTTTTCCACACTCGCTTTATTAAATTGTACTTTTATTAAAACAGCACCTAACTTTTATTTTCATGTTCTTTATTATCTTGCAAACCTATCCTACAAAGTACTTCTAGTTTTATTCTTGTTCTAGGTAAAGCAAACGGTAAGTGTGCGTAGAGTTGTACCTTTAGCTCCTCGTTGGGTTCGACACTCTTATTTATGGAAAAAAGCTACAAACGATCCCCTATACTTGTGGGTTATCATGAGGCCATCAATTCATACCTGCTACCCTAATCTCTTCCCACTAGGACTCGCAAGCTTTATTAGCAGGCACTCTAGCAGATCCGGAAAAGTAGACCATCCGCTATAATTACCGCCGATATAGGGGATGGGGAAGATTTTTGGGCGCAGAACATTTCCGGTATATTCGGTCGTCCATTATTTTACTTTTTTGCGGGATCCTGTAAATTTTGGCCCGCGTCTGCCATATCTACGGTTTCCCCCCTCTTTTGTTGGTTCCCCTACCCCGCTCACTCGTGGGAACCGAGGACATTTCAGCTTGGGCCCATGAGGTCGCTGCCGCCACCGGCGCCCCCACCGCCAGTTGCTGCCCCAGCCGTGTGATACATCTCAAACGTATCTATAATTTTTGATCGTTCCATGCTATTATACTATCAATCTTGGATATTCTATATAACTTTTTGTGCTATTTTATATCATTTTTTGTGGACTAACCTATTAAACTAGTGCTAGTTGCTATTTTCTGCTTTTTTTTGTTTTCCAGGAAATTAGTACCAAACGGAGTCCAAATGCTACGAAATTTTATGGCGATTTTTTTCTGGACAAGAGAGACCCTAGAAGCTTCGGGAGGAGACCAGACGGCAAGGGAACAGGGCATACCCTATTGCCTTTTGGGCCCCTCGTGGCTCCGTCTGACCTAATTCTACCTCTATAAATATTTTAAAATCGGGAAACCAATAGAGAGCCACCCAAAACCTTTTTTTGGCCGCCGCAAGTTTCTGTTCTTTTGCTATCCCATCTGGAGACCTTTTTCGGTACTCTACGATAGGGGGAATCAATCACGGAGGGCTTCTGAATCATCCTTGCTACCTTCTGATGCTGCGTGAGTAGTTCACAGACCTACGGGGCCATAGCTAGTAGCTAGATGGCTTCTTCTCTCTCTTTGATCTTCAATACAAGGTTCTCCTTGATGTTCTTGAAGTTCTATCCTATGTAATCTTATTTTGCGGTGTGTTTGTTGGGATCTAGTGAATTGTGGGTTTATGATCTGAATATTTACGATAAGTAATGGAGTCTTTTCTGAACTTTATTATGCATGATTGTTATAGCTTTGTATTTCTCTCCGATCTATCTGTTTGGTTTGGCCAACAAGATTGATTTATCTTTAGTGGGAGAGGTGCTTTGTGATGGGTTCAATCTTGCGGTGCTCTATCCCAGTGACAGAAAGGGACAAGACACGTATTTGTATTGTTGCCATTAAGGGTAAAATGATGGGGTTTATTCATATTAGTTGAGTTTACTTTGTCTACATCATGTCATCTTGCTTAAGGCGTTACTCTGTTTTAATTAACTTAATACCCTAGATGCATGTTGGATAGTGGTCGATGGGTGGAGTAATAGTAGTAGATGCAGGCAACAGTCGGTCTACTTGTCTCAGAAGTGATGCCTATATACATGATCATTGCCTTGAGTTTCATAATAACTATGCGCTTTTCTATCAATTGCCCAACAGTAATTTGTTCGCCCACCATATGCTATGTGTTCGAGAGAGAAGCCTCTAGTGAAAGCTATGGCCCTCGGGTCTACTTTAATATTTTATAAAAAAAACCAAAATATTCTTGCAGCAGTTTTATTTCTTTTTTATTTTGTTTTACAATTTATCCATCTACCTATACAAGATTTGATCCTTGCAATTAACGAGTTCAAGGGGATTAACAACCCTCTTGCCCACGTTGGGTGCAAGTATTTGCTTTTGTGTGTGCTGGTACTGTTCACGAGGCTTTGCGTGATTCTCCTACTAGATTGATACGTTGGTTCTCACTGAGGGAAATACTAATCTCTACTGTGATGCATCTCCTCTCCTCTTCGGGGAAAATCCCAGCATAACTCACAAGTAGCAGGAAGAATTTCTGGCGCCGTCGCCGGGGAGACATCATCAAAACCTATCAAGTACCTTCAGACAAACTATCATCTACTTGCTCTGCTTTTTATTTGCCTTTGCCTCTCGTTTCCATCTCCCCCACATCTCATAATTTTTTTACAAAAACACACAAATATTTTTGTTTGCTTGCTTTGTTGCTATGTCTCAAGAAAACACTAAGTTGTGTGGTTTTTCAAACACTAATAATAATGATTTTATTATGACACTAATTGCTCCTCCCGCCACTAGTGCGGAGCCATGTGATATTAATGCTGCTATGCTAAACCTTCTTATGAAAGAACAATTTTCTGGTAGTCCTAACGAAGATGTTGCAGCCCATCTTAACACTTTCGTTGAATTATGTGATAATGAAAAATAAAAAGATGTGGATAATGACGGTGTTAAGTTGAAATTATTTCCGTTCTCACTACAAGACCGTGCTAAAACTTGGTTTTCATCCTTGCCTCGAAATAGTATTGATTCTTGGGATAAGTGTAAGGATGCTTTTATTCGAAGTATTTTCCTCCTGCTAAAATTATTTCTCTTAGAAATCAAATTATGAATTTTAAGCAACTTGAGCATGAACATGTTGCACAATCTTGGGAGAGAATGAAATTAATGATAAGGAATTGTCGCACTCATGGTTTAAGTGTACGGATGATTATACTAAATTTCTATGCAGGACTAAACTTTGTTTCTAGAAATCTTCTAGAGTCTACTGCAAGTGGTACTTTTATGGAAATCACAATTGGATAAGCTACAAAACTCCTTGATAATATAATTGCAAATTTCTCTCAATGGCACACCGAAAGAGCTCCAACTGGTAAGAAGATAAATTCTGTTGAAGAAATTACTACTTTGAGTGATACAATGGATGCTCTTATGAAAATGGTTTCTAATAAAAATGCTCATGTTGATCCTAATGATGTGCCATTATCTACTTGGATTGAGCAAAATAATAATGTCGTTGATGTGAATTTTGTCTCCAGAAATAATTTCAATAACAATGCTTATAGAGGTAATTTTAATCCTAGACCGTATCACAGAATTTTCCCTAATAATTATGGTAATTCCTTGGGAATAATAATAGGATACCTACTGATCTTGAGAGCAATATTAAAGAATTCATTAATTCTCAAAATATTATTAATGCCATGGTAGAAGAAAATTTGAATAAAGTTGATGATATGGCTAGGAACATGGATAGAATTGCTCATGATGTGGAAACTCTTAAATCTAAAATTTTGCAACCTAAGCATGATACTAATGAGTCCATTAAAGCTATATATATCTCCATTAATGAAAATAAATAAAGAACCGCTAGGTTGAGAGCTAAGCAAGAATTCCTAGAAAAGTCTATTCCGCCCGATTTTTACCTTAATCATGATGAAGATATTAAAATGATTGGTGTCTCACCCATTGAATATTTTTTAGTAATATAAAACTTGATTAAAAAGGGAATAGATATGAGTCAACTTTTGCTAGAAGGCATCCCAATTGTTCGGAGGGTGATGATCTTAATGATAAAAATAATAAAAATGGGTTTGGAGAGGTCAAGACTTTAACTAGTGATGTGCCCACTACTTTGGATTACAAGGACTTTAATTATGATAGCTGCTCTTTGATTGATTGTATTTCTTTGTTGCAATCCATGATAAATTCACCCCATAAGTATAGTGTTTGTTCAGATCATTACAGACTGTCTGTTTTAGACAGATTCTGTAATTTGCTTGTTTTAATGATGCTATGGATTATATCGGGGGGTAGAAGTCATGGATAAGTTAGAATACAGTTGGTGTTATGCAATAACAAAATATGGATCGGTTCATAACAGTACCTAAATTTTATGGTTTGCTTATTATACTAACGGATCTCACGAGGTTTCTGGTGAGTTTTGTGTGTTGAAGTTTTCAAATTTTGGGTGAGATCACGATAGATGAAGGAATAAGGAGCACCCAGACCCTAAGCTTGGGGATTCCCAAGGCACCCCAAGGTAGTATTCAAGGAGAACCAAGCATCTAAGCTTGGGGATGCCTCGAATGGCATCCCCTCTTTCGTCTGCAATCCATCGGTATACTACTTGGAGCTATATTTTTATTCATCATATGCTATGAGTTTTGCTTGGAGCATCTTGTATTATAGTAGTCTTTGCTTTGTTTAATTTTTAGTTGGCCACAATCGTTGTTTGCTGCACACACCTTTTGAGAGGGACACGCATTTATTCGTGATTTGTTAGAATACACTATGTGCTTCACTTATATCTTTTGAGCTAGGCAGTTGCTCTAGTGCTTCACTTATATCTTTTAGAGCACGTCGGTGGTTATATTTTAAAGAAATAGTTGCACTCTCATGATTCACTTATATCTTTTTGAGAGTCTAATAAATAGTAATGGCAATAAGCACGTGTTATGAAATTGGTCCCACTATGATAGGTATTCAAGGGGGATATAATAAAAACTTTCATGTAGATTACTAAATATGAAATGTGTGGTTTAATAATATTGATGTTGTAATATGAAAGGGTATAGGTTCATGATCATTGGTTAGTAGAAATATCGATATTAAAGTTTGTTATCACTGTTCATCTAAGTGTTGGTCATGGCATGACGGGGAAGTCCAAGCAATCTTAGGTCTGGTTGAAATCCTTTGTGCTGTTATAATCGGGGGCACGCGATGGTTAATGATACGTCCATTTTGCATCATGTTTTCCTACTATTATTTATAGTGTTTTCTATCTAATATAGCACTTTGTGGAGTAATTCTAATGCCTTTTCTCTCATAATATGCAAGGTTTACACAAAGAGGGAGAATACCCGTAGCTGGAATTCTGGACATACCTATTCTGCACATCTCAAAATGAGCTGAAATTTTATGGATATTTATTTTGGAATATATAATAATTTTTAGAGAAAAGAAATACCAGAGGGGGGCCAACCAAGTGCCTAGTAGGCACCAGGGCGCGCCTACACCCACCTGGCGTGCCCTGGTGGGTAGTAAGCCCATTTGCCCTAGAAAAAAATAAGGGGAGGACTTCCGGGACGGAGCGTCGTCGTCTCGAGGCAGAACTTGGGCAGGAGCACTTTTGCTCTCCGGTGGAGCGATTCCGCCGGGATACTTCCCTCTGGGAGTGGGAAATCGAAGCCATCGTCATCACCAACAACCCTCTCATTGTGGGAGGGCTAATCTTCATCAACATCTTCAACAACACCATCTCATCCGAAAACCCTAGTTCATCTCTTGTGTTCAACCTTTGTATCAAAACCTCAGAT